>CM029018.1:143505002-144705002 GCA_016801055.1 Panax notoginseng | reverse complement strand
TTGGATATTTTTAAATTTAAAAAGTATATAATAAATTTATTATATGCTTTGTATATATCTCGTAAATGAATTGATTTAGTTGGATAAGAGAAAAATTGTAATTTTAAATACTTAGAAATTTATAAATAGGTTGTCAAGCTACCCAAAATCACAATTTTAAAAATTATTTAAAATTCTTTTCAAGTTCTTAAAAAAATTATCATTCTAAATAATTTGTTTTGTTATAATTTTCGTCTCACTCATTTATAGTTTTACACTAGATTTGTTCTTAGACAACAAATTCTAGTACATAATAAAATTTGGGACGGTCTTATCTTATGAGACTAAGTCGCATTAACCCTATGTAGTAAAAGTTAGGAACAAATATAATCTTAAGGAATGAATTGTCAACCATTCGATTCAGATGGTAATATTGTTGTTCTATATCAAACTATATAGCAGGTTACAACTTACAACATTTCGTTCTTGGAGGTAGGTTTGGGGAAGGGCGCCCTTCCTTTTTATGGCCTACTCCCTCCGTCTCTTAATATAAGACATTTTAGAGTTGTGCGCAAGTATTAAAGAAATTATTGTATAATAGTAAATATAATATCAATTATTTATATTGCCCTTATATTGGAAAAAGAGTGTTATTTATTGGGTAAAAAATAGTGAGAGAACCAAAGCTATATTTAATACTTGGGGTTGTGACGCCCCCAAATTCAGGTACTTAAAACCCGAATTCGATGCTTCACGATACCATTTTTATGAGCGGAATCATACTAATAATAATAACAATAATATAAATACCAAACTTAATTTACATATATATCAGAGTCTAATCCCAGGTACGCGACCTTTAAACATTCATTACATGATAATTAATATATATCATTATCTTAATAAAGTCAAACTATTACATAATAGAGCACATAACTTATTCTACTAGCTTTCCTTTTCCCTTGTTCTTGCCTGAACCTTCTGGTTGATCAAGCTTAGCTGAAAACATTTAAATTTAAAGCAAGAATGAGCATTTGATTGCCCAGCAAGTAATAGCAAACAATAAATTTTAGCTGAAAAGATTAAATATTTTCTTTGAATAACACTTCTACAACGAATCAACAGTTGTGAAGTAAGCTGAACCAATAATAACAATATACCATTTCTATATCAAAATTTTAAAACTACGTATTGACTAAAAATAGAAATCAGTCGACAGACTATGAACATTATTTTTTATTTTTGAAAAGGTTAAACAGAACTTCATCTGTAAACCTTCATAACTTACAGGCACGGGGGTGATCAGCCCGTTATGCCCTGTATTGATCAATACTACATATTAGAACGATATTTTCGTCCAGCATATCCGCCTTAGGCGCACAAAAGTTTCCCAGATTCGGGATGTTCATACTAGTCTACAATCCGAACCAAAACAATTCGGTTGGATATAATAAAGTTCTATCTTGTTCAACAATATTTTAAAATCTATGTCTAGCTGAATCAAATAGCTTAGACGGCTTTTAAGTCAATGTATACATACTGGAAACTAACTAGTATGTATCAACATGTGATTAAATACAATGAATATCCAAGTGAGGTCACTTGTATAACCATGCTTAGAAATTAACGAACATAATATATATTTTGATCTATTATAACATAATTAAAGAACTTGTACAACAGATTATAAGTTAATAACTTACTTATACAGAATCATTGCATAAGTATATACAAGGTTAAGATATTTGAACAATGAAAAAGAATAGTTCAGGTACTAACTGACACATGTCCATTGCATAAAGTAAATACAAAGTTAAGATACTTGTCTGGTTTGTTGCGTACAATTATGAAACTTAGTTTTATCTTTTATACCGAGACCTATCATTATTAAGATCATTCTATCGATTAGAATAACATATCATAACACATAATACTACTATCTGCAGTCAGCACATAACCTAATCACATTGTCACATAGGTTTAACAATTACTGGATCACAAACAAACACGTATCTAGTCAAACTATCTAAGTCCAGATCAATTTCTAAAATATTTTCGTGTATTGACGGCTTTATCGGATAATTATCGAGTCTAAAACTCTAGTTTGTAATTTAATATTCATAAATATCAGTCATATTATTTTTAAATGACTTATAATAATTTTTAAATAATTATTATAATTTATCATAATTTTTCAAACACTGGAATCATTTTTAAATGATTTAAATACTAAATAATTTTATTATCATTAATATTTAATTAATATTAAATTATTAATGAAACCATTGCCAAAATATTAAAGTTATTTATAATAACTCAAAATATTTTTATTACCTTTAAATGATTTTTAAAATATTTAAAATTATTTTAAATAATTACCATTAATATTTAAATATTAATATATTATTTATCAAAATATTGAAAATCATTAATTATAACTTAAAATATTTTTAAATTATTTCTATCCTTTTTAAATGATTTTTAAATTAATAAAACTATTTTAAAACTATTTATTTAATATAATTATTAAGTAAATCAAATATCAATAATATTAAATTATTAATGACATTTACCTTTAAATATTGAAAGTTATATTTTATAACTTAAAATATTTTTAAACTCTTTATTTTTATTTAAAATAATTTTTCTAATATTAAAATTATTTTTAAACTAATTTATTTAATATAATTATTAAATAAATCTAATGTCATTAATATTAAATAATTAAGGAAATTTATCATAAAATATTAAAAGTTTTTTTTATAACATAAAATATTTTTAAATACATTATTATCATGTAAAATGATTTTTAATATAATAAAATTATTTTTAATTAATTAATTTAATGCATTTATTAAATAAACTAAATATCAATAATATTTAAATAAATACTAATATTTATGAAAAATATGTCAAATTATTAAAAGTTAATTTTTATAACTTAAAATAATTTTTAAAACTAATTTTGTAATTTTCAAAAATTATTTTCTATTTTTAATGAATTTTTGAGAAATTAGAAAACTAAAATAATTAAATCCGTCGCTAAAGGCTATAGCGACGGTTTCTGTCGCGGTTGGTGTTCTTAAGGCTCAAGAACATGCATAGTCAGTGATCGAGTTAGCTACTTTGACCAAACATTAAACACTGATCATGTTGTTTCTGGATAAGCTATTGATCAGATCTTGTAGTACTAGTGTAATACTACAAGATCCAACAACAAACATGATCAAAAAGCATAACACGAATGAGATCTGAGCATGCAAAGTGGCTGTTAGAGCTGTTCTTCATTTTTGGGTTACCTAGAAACTAACTGTTCGACTGCCCTACTTTGGGCTTCCACAACTTGTAATTCTGTTAATGATTTTGTGATTTAAAAGTTCCATATTGTAGCCAACATGTAAGACAACAGATCCATTACATAAAAACAGTATAACAACATCATAGCAAGCAGATCTATGCGGGTCAAAGCATGTTAGAAACCATGTTCATAGATTTTCTATGTTACCCAGAAAACCGTTTCCGTGCTAAACCATACTACTTTGACCGACCACTACATTAAATCTTTATATTATTTAGATGATCTAAAAGCTTTAAACTATAGTCCATATACCAGATTACAACCTTATTACAACAACAAGAACAATACAACAAACACCAGCAAAATCTAGACGCATGAACATACTATCAGAGCGTTCTGGGCAGTTTTTGGCTGCCCAAAATTGCTTGGTCATGGTCGGTCAACGTGGTTTGACCACTCATGTCTTACAATCTGTTCATGCTCTGACTTTGATTCAAGTTCCATAATATAGAATTCTTAGCATACTACATGTTCAGACCTTTATACAACAAAAACACATAACAGACTGAGATCTATGGGACCTGACATTTGGTTGTCAGACCATATTTCTCAGTTTTTCAGATTTTAGAAATCTTTCATTTCGAGCATTTAGATGTTATAGATGCACTTTCTATCAGCCCAGATCATTGATTAACACTATATACTACATATTTAAACACAAAAATCTAACATATAACACATCAATCAAGATCAGATTTCTGATTAGGGTTTTACCTCTTGTGATCAATTTTGATTCTTGGCTTCTGATTGGTTAGTGGAGGTAGTGGGGCTTGATTTGGTAACTGATTTAGCAATGGAATTCGTGGGTTTTAGAGAGAGAGGGTCTTGGATGAGTTTATGTATGCAAATGGGCTAATTTATGAACTTTCTCTCTCTTGATCTATATAAACAACATGGTACAATGTATTTGCTGAGATATGTGGCTTGTTTGCTGATAATTTAGAGCACATGGGGTTGTCAGAGTAGTTCACCAACTAAAGTGTTGGCCAAACTTGCATGTAATCTAATAAAGAATGTGCAAAAGGGTAATGAGGTCATTTTACATGTGATTTTAATGGCAAATTTGTAAACTTGGCAAACACTTAGGGTTTGGTCCTTAGGGTTTAATTCTAAGGTTCTCAGAAATTTAGTTTTCTAGGATTTCCATTTAGGGTTTTAAAATAAAGTTTTAACTTTCTAATTTTGAAAATTAGGGTTTCCTAATTGTGTTTAAATTTTCTAATTACATAGCACATGAAAATTAGATTTAAGTTTTACTAATGAGCAATTAGCTTTCCAATTTAAAGATTAAGGTTTCTATTTTTAGCACTTAGGGTTTCTAGTTTAGTAATTAGGGTTTCTAATTACTAAATTAGAATTCTAGTCATGATACACTATAATTGACCAACCATTATCAGTCTACACATATACAGTACATATTTATAGCACTGAAATAATTAATATAATATTATTATTCTCATTCCTTGCTTAAAATCCAGAATTAGGGTTTGGATTTCATATTTGATTTATCTTTCATATACATACCATTATTAATTAAGTTAAAATAATTAACTTAACTAATTTGAATAAATTCATATAATAAAACATTTATTATAATAATTCTAATAATCATTTCATATATTATTTAAATAATATAATAATCATATTTTCATGAAAAATAAATAATAAAAATATTTCTACTACCCAAATTAATTGAATATAATAATATAATTTATAATGACCAATAATTCTTAAAAAAATTTATTTACAATTATTAATGTAATAAATAAATTTTATTTATCACATAAATATATACACTTTACCTTGAACCTATTCCCATCATTTAAAAAAATAATAATAATAAAAATTTATATGCAAAATTTCTTATTTATTTATATAAAAAATATCGGGTTATTACAGGAGTAATATTGAAACTAAGCAATTAATATTGACTTGAAATTCTAAGACGTCTTATATTAAGAGACAAAAATATTTTTTTAAAACGCCTTATATTAAGGGACAGAGTGAGTAGTATTTAGCCAACGAGGCAACTATTATGTGAAGGATTAAGTTGAAAGATTGAAAATGGTTGTATGGTTAAAGCTCGTTCTCGGAAATGGATTTTGCGACCCACTTCATTTCAATATCACCTCTTAACTGTCAATTAGATAATAATACCTTGAATGCGGAGGATTTAATTATTAAAGACAGAGATAAAAAAACGATGGAAAACTGAGCCCTTGATTGGTAGCATTGAGTCGGGGTACTTAGAGATTATCACGAGCATCCCAATTTCGATTCAGGATCGAAATGATGAGCTTATTTGGCATTACACCTTGCTGTTAGATTTGTATATAGTGCGATTACGTAATCAAATCACATAAACATAGCGAAAGTGCAATAAAACGAAATTTAAAATTTTCATACAAACCATCACCATGATCATGCTTTATGCTTAACTATCAATTAACAGAAAAGAGAAGGAGATCAGATTCATACCCTTGTAGACACACAGTTTCTCAGGTACAAGTTTACCTTTAAATCCTTTCATATTCTTCTCGAATTCACCGGGTTTGATTCCTTCCTTTGATCAACGTTAGCCACCCAAATATTTGATCTTTAGAGATGATCCACCAAGGAAGAACATGTATTCAAGAAGATGGGTTTATGGCAAACCCTAATTCATTCTCTATAGAATATATGTACTCTCCCAACTCTTAGAATTGTCAGTTATGCGTAACCTTAATCTATAATAAGACCTTCTTATTTATAGATCTAGGCAACCTTCCTAAAAAATTTAGAAATATAGTTTTAATTTAATTAATTAAATTTTTTTAATTAATTAGGCTTCTTAATCTTGTGAAGAATATATAAGAGTACTTGTATTAATTAATTCTAAAAAAAAAATTAGGAATTAAACTAATTATAATAATAATAGCAATAATAATAATAAGACTACTCTTATTAATTTATATTTAATATTTCTAAAATATTAAATAATAATAAGCTATTTAATTTATTCTATCAACATAGATTAAATTAAATACACTTAACTTATTATTAAGATTATGCCATTGACTTCTTAAATAAATATTCTTTCTTTTATGGTGTGACCCTTTAGGTTCTCCATATTAAATCGGTTGTGAATAAATCAATTAGAACAATTCGAATATTATTTAAATAAAGAAATTAAAATATTAATTTATTTAAATAATAACATTTAATCTACAATAAGGATAAACCTCTTTAGCGATCAACGACTTTTCAGATAGTATAGATTTTAACATTAATCATAAAAGAACCTTTGAGTAAATAATTATCGTACAATTCAATCATTCCACCTTACAATGTCCCAATTAAATATAAGACATGGATTACTATCAAGTCTTATTTTATTTAATTATATGTATTTCGATTCATAAATGCACAACTCCTAATAATGCAAATTAAAAAATCCTTTTTAATTTTATTCCACTTTGGCCAAAGATTCCTGGGTTGTCATTTATCGAATCACATAGGACATTCTCTTCTTTTACTAGAAGCGGTAGATTCTTTATTGATCATTCATTATCTGTAAACAAAACTTATTACACCCAAGCATACCCTTTGATATACCCTAAGGGTCTTAAGTGACATGTCAAAGTAGAACTTATCATACATAATGTGACAACCCGAGAATTTTGAAATATTTTTAAAATTTTAATTAATTGATTTAAGGTTCAAAATTAGAACCTAGACAAAAAATAAGTGTAAGCGTTTGATATTTTTAAGATGGAATTTTGAGGATTTCAAAATTCTGTGAACGATTTAGGTGAATTATTCAGGATTAAGTGAATACGTGAATATATTCTATGGATATGGTATGATATGTGTACATGATGTGGTTAATGGTCAAGGGTTGACCAGATAAATGGTATCTATAACAAACCCTATGTATATATTAAGAACGTCAACGTTCAGTTAGAAAACCCTAGCGATTAACAAGAAACCCTAAAAATCAGTTCTGGAAACCCTAATTTCAGTTCCGAGAATCCAAAACCCCAATTCGGTATATGAAACCCTAAATTGGGAACTTAATGGCGTAAGTGTAAATAATTATAAGATTAATTAGGGTTAATATAAACAAATTGGTTAGAAAACCCTAATTTCAAAATTTGAAACCCTAATTTCTAGTTTAGGAATCCTAATTTATAATTAGGAAAAACCTAATTGTTAATTAAATAGTTTTAATGTTAATTAGGAAATATTAATCCTAATTTTCAAGTTATTAGTAATTAGAAAATATTAATCTAATTACGAAATCTAATTTCTAATTTAGGAACATTAATTTTTCTATTAGAAACCCTAATTAGTGGTTTATAAACCCTAATGACCAATTACGACCCTAAATGCTAAATTAACGATTTTAATTAGGAAATGTTAATCCTAATTAGCAAGATTTAAATTGTGATTATGAAATTTTAATATAATTAGAAAATTCTAATTATAATTTAAAAATATTAATTTGCTATTTTGAAAATCAAAATTTGAAAATCTTAGAAATTAAATTTCAAGTTAAGGGTTCAAACCCTAAACCCTAAAGAGTTTAAACCCTAAACCCAAACCCTAAACCCTTAGGGTTTGATTAAATGACCAATTTATAATTAAAATGGTAGGCAAAATGACCAAAATGCCCTTTCTTAAAACCAAAGCAAAAGATTTTGCAAATCTTGTGAGTCATCACCCTAATGTTTATCCCATGTGCTTATTATTCCCCAAGATCAGATTTACAATTGCCACCTAGCAACTTAGATTCATTAAATCAAATCCTAAGAGATTTAAAATAAGAAAAGTTACTTTACACTACAAGAAAAAGAGCCATCTGCGACCAATAATATCAGCGACCGCCGTATCCGGTCGCTGATAATAGTAACAGCGACTGCTATCTGCGACCGATAGGATTCTAGTCGCTAGTTCATATCAGCGACCGCATGCAGTCGCTGTTCGGTCGCTGATATGAATTTCCCTCCTAAAATTTGGTGCGAAACTTTGGCGGGGCGACCACTCTCTGTCAGCGACCACGGTCGGTCGCTGATATGTCCACGTCATTAAATATTAGCGACCGCATGCGGTCGCTGATGACGGTCGCTGATTCTCATGAACTTAATCAAGTTCAGCAGTTCGCTCGATCAGTACTGAAGAAAAAAAAGAGGGGGAGACACTGACGAGAGGGAGAAGAGGGAGTAGGAGGAGAAGAGAAGAGAAGAGGGAGGAAAACTACCGCTACCGCCGACGCCTTCACCACCGACATCACCGGCTGATGCCTTCACCACCGCCGGTAACCCCTTTAATTAATCCCTAAATTAAACTATTTTTCTGTTATTTTTGATTGAATGGGCATGATTTGTTTTACTGAAGATGTGAATATGTTGATGTTCTGCTTCTAGATGCCATTTTCTTGAATTTTTTGGGTTTAATTTGAGTTTGACTGAAAATCCAAATGGGTTTGACTGAAAATCCAGTTTAATTTACAGTGTCTTGTTCAAAATGGGTAAATTTACAGTGTCTTGTTCAAAATGGGTAGAACCCTAATGGGTATGAAACTTTTGGGATAATCAATGAATTTAAAAAGAGAGATTCTTTTATGAGTTGATTGATACCTATATGTATATATATACACACATACATCATATATGTATAATTTTGTAAGTATATACACACACTTTACACCACAAGAATAATTTGGGAACATGCATGATTAGGTTTCATGTTTTAATATGAGATTATCTAAAGTTGGATAATTTTTTATTACTGAATAACAGTTGTTGAAATTTGGAAAAATTTTGAATATAACATTACTGCTGAATATATTGTTGCTGAAATTTAGATAAATTGTTGTTGATATTGCTGAAATTGGGACAATTTTTGGGCTTCTTATTGTTGTTACTAATATTGGATTCTCCTAAATTATGCCCTGAAATTGGTCAAGTATGCATGCCCTCGTGCATGTGGATAATTCATATTATAGGGGAGACTCTGCCGAAATTTTTTCATATATAAGTCAAATGGCTATATAACTTGAACATTAGGGCTTAACCCAAAACCTTGGTTGTAATATATGATCATACTTATACCAATCCAATAACTTGAACATGAGTATGACATAAAACATAACTAGGAATTAAGTTTATCCATAATTCAATCAAGAAGAAGGTTCAAAGAAGTTTATCCATAATTCACAGTCGAGAAGACATACTTGTCTAAATCTTCATATATAAGTCAAATGGCCATATATGCATTCGTATTCATAGGGGCTAATAGTATGTCTTCTTCTGCAATCTTGATATACGCATCGTTATAGTTTCTAGAACACATTTCAAATTCCATTGGTTGTTCTTCAAACTTGACCATCAAGATATTTTCATCACCTAATGTCCTATCATATGCAGACCATGCATGATGCAATGATTCATATTCTACCCCTAGGAATCTATTGTCTTTAGGTTGTTTTGGAATGTATCCTTGTTCAATTCCCGAATAATCATATATGATGCACACTCATGTTATATATGTACATATACATCTATATGTATTTATAAGCATCATAAATGGGATTGAGTTGAATTGTAAATCTCTAACAAGGGAATACAATAATTCATGTCAACATAGGTACCGTGGAATCATGGACCTCTATTCAGACCGTAGTTGGATGGCACGACGAAAGTCAAGTGCCCAGATAGGTGCTACAGCTGAATTTAGAGCTGGTTGCCAAGTGTTTTTGGATTATGCGTATAGTCACCCGGAATGTATGAATGGTAAGTCGCAGATACGATGTCCATGTTTGAAGTGTAAGAATGTAAATTATATGGACAGAGACGTGATAAACTATCATTTACTTGTTTCTGGGTTCATGGGAAATTATGAAGAATGCTGGTGGGCACATGGACAGAGAAGAGGTGGTGGCATCACAGAAGTACACAATTCGGGCAGTAGTACTCATCGTATGAATGAAATGGTTCATGATATTGCAAGGCCAGATTTTGATTGGGAACAAGGCAGAGAACAACCTATGAATTCTGATGCCAAAGACTTCTTTAAGTTGTTAGACGAGGGTAGCGAGCCATTGTGGCATGGTTGCACCAAACACACTACATTGTCTGCAGTGGCAACATTACTTAACATCAAGGCTGATCACAACATGAGCCATGAGTGTTTTGAGTCGCTCTTGAAGGCCATTAAGAGTATGTTGCCTGACGGTGAGAAATTGCCTGATAACTATTACTTTTGTAAGAAAATGGTGAAGAAGTTGGGTCTTGGATACCAAAAGATCGATGCATGTCCCAACGATTGCATGTTATTTTATAAGGAAAATGAACAGATGACAAGGTGCACGTTTTGCAGTCATGATCGGTTTAGGCCTAATAAAGAGGGTGTGACTACAAAAAAATCAAGTATACCGTTTAAGATTCTAAGGTATTTTCCAATAACACATCGGCTAAAAAGATTGTACATGTCTTCAAGAACAGCTGAACATATGAGTTGGCATGCGAAATCTCCAGCTAAAGATGGAGAACTAAATCATCCCGCAGATGAGAAGGCTTGGAAAGATTTCAACTTAGCACATCCTGGATTTGCATTGGAACCTAGAAATGTGAGGCTTGGATTGTCCACTGATGGTTTCAATCCGTTTGGCCACTCAGCTGTTCCGTACTCATGTTGGCCTGTGATTGTTACTCCGTACAACTTGCCTCCTTGGATGTGTATGAAACAGCCATACTTGTTTCTTTCACTCGTGGTTCCTGGTCCTAAGAGTCCTGGAAAGAACTTAGATGTTTACTTGAGACCTCTTATAGACGAGTTGAAGGTATTGTGGGAGGATGGAGTACAGACTTGGGATGTTGCAACGAAAACAAATTTCAACCTTTGGGCAGCGGTTATGTGGACTATAAGTGACTTCCCAGCTTATGGTATGTTAGCTGGATGGAGTACACACGGGAAGTTGGCTTGTCCGTATTGTATGGAGCATACAAAGTCGTTTAATCTATCAAAAGGTCGAAAGCCTTGTTGGTTTGACTGTCATCGTCGGTTCTTACCGGTAGATCACCCATTTCGAAGAAATAGAGAACACTTCAGGAAAGGGAAAGTAGACAATGATATGTCTGCACCGCGATTTTCGGGAACGGAGATGCGAGATCGTGTGATGAGATTTCCGGTTATCCCATTTGGTAAGGTTGATGCCACAAATATAATCAATGGGTTTGGCGAATCTCATAACTGGGTTCAGAGAAGCATCTTTTGGGAACTGCCTTATTGGTCTACAAATTTGATTCATCATAATCTAGATGTGATGCATATTGAGAAGAATGTGTTTGACAATGTGTTTAACACTGTGATGAATGTTACGGGGAAGACAAAAGATAACGATAAGGCACGTTTGGACATGAAAGATATTTGTAAGCGTCCCGAATTAGAACTTTACGAATCTCCTAATGGTAAGATTGTCAAACCGCATGCAAGGTACACATTGTCCAAAAAGCAAGTTGAAGATGTGTGCACATGGGTTAAGTCTCTGAAACTACCAGATGGATATGCATCAAACATTGCAAGGTGTGTTACGGAGGGGAAATTGCAAGGGATGAAGAGTCATGACTGTCATGTGTTCATGGAGAGGCTCATGCCTATAGCATTTCGGGATCTGCTTGATAAACCAATATGGGATGCTTTGACGGATCTTAGTCGTTTCTTCAAAGACTTATGTTCAAAATCATTAAATGAGAAGGACATGTCTGTACTTGAGAAGAACATCATAGAGATCACGTGTAAACTGAAAAAAATATTCCCACCTGGTTTTTTTGACTCCATGGAGCATTTGCACATCCATCTTCCCTATGAAGCTCGTGTTGGGGGTCCAGTTCAATATAGATGGATGTACCCTTTCGAAAGGGTGATGGGAAACCTTAAGAGAAAGGTTAAGAATAGAGCTTATGTCGAGGGGTCGATATGCGAGGCATATAGTTTCGATGAGATATCTACGTTTGTCTCAGACTATTTTCCAGACGAAGTCTTGACAAACGCCAATCGAGTATCGAGACATGATGATAGGGGAAATGTTGAACTAAATGGTCGACTATCTGTATTTGGTCTATCGGGCCGCGCTTATGGAAAAGGGAAGCGCATATTCCTCTCTGAGCAAGAATTACATGCTGCACATACTTACATTCTTCTCAATTGCGATGAGATTGACGAATTTGTGAGGTACACATGTAAACTTGATAATTTATCTTTTAAGTAGACAATTTATTCCAATATGTTAATGTTTATAACATGGTATAGATTGTACGATGACGAGTTAAAAGTGAAGCATCCCGGCATAACTGATAAAGATATTCAAATCAATCGGGATAAAAACTTTGCACTTTGGCTAAAGGACAAAGTAAGTTCAATTTTTAAGCACGTAATATATATATATATATATATATATATATATATATATATATATATATACACTCCATGTTAACTATGACTTCATTTAATAAGATGGAGTTTTTATAGGCTTTGACTAAGGGATCAACGATTCCGGCTAATGTACAAGTCCTAGCTATGGGACCAGACAGGGACCAAGTCACCCGCAATGGTTACAAAATAAATGGTTGTGAATTTCACACAAAGGCATATGGGCACGGTAAAAGAACAACGAACTCTGGAGTGTGTGTCCAAGGAGATTGTTACAATGAGCTTGGTCGTGCCTTTTATGGGGAGTTGGAGGAAATCGTAGAGTTGTCGTACAAGGGCACGTACGGGGGTCATATTCACTTGTTCAAGTGCCATTGGTTTGATTCAGAAAAAGGGATACGTGTTGACAGACATGGAATCGTCGATATTGACCTCCATAGGTCTGCGTACTCCAACGAACCGTTTGTATTACCAACTCAAACAATACAAGTATACTACACTCCTAGTCCAGTTAGGAAAAGGGATAGACCGCCTGCAGATTGGCAAGTTGTAACTCATACTCCCGCGCGTAGTCGTGTCCAAGTAATAGACGGGGATTTCTACCAAGAGGAAATGCTTCAGAGACCTCCTATAATAAATATAAAGGACAACAATGATGTAATCCAGTTAGAGGGTGGAGATGAACCTGATGAATTGGATCCCGAGACAGTTATTGTGCAAGATGACAGTGATATTGAGGAAGAGTTATTGACTGACACTGACACAGAATCTGAAGAAGATGGTTATGAATCTCCGATACTTGTACAAAATGATTCTGACTCATCAGACAACGATTTTCATTAAAATGTATGTTTAGTTTTAATTGTACAAAATGTATGTTTATGTTCATGTTCATGTTTAGTTCATAATTATGTACCTTTCATTTATGTTCTCTATATAGGAATGTTCTCTATATCCTTAACTATATCATTTGTAGTTGTTGTAGTTAACTATTTTGCAGTCATGTTTATGTACCTTTCACTTATGGTAATCGTAGTTAACTATTTCATACAATTAATTGTCATTCATAATTTCATACTAACATCCTAATTTTTTTTATTTATAGATGTCTTCTGAACCTGTTGCACGAAAGCGCGGGTTGGGTCGGGGCCCTAATCATGTGCCGAAGGCCCCGGCTAATCCGGATGATCGCATTCTTATACAGATCCGTCCTCCTCCAGAAAGCACGTAAGTTAAACATCGTGTATATATAAGGGTTTAATATTTCCATTGTTATAAATATATTTTAATGTAAATTATTGTATATTGTAGTGATTTTCAAGATAGTAAAATTGTGAAGTGCATTTCACAATTATGCTTACAGAACTGGCCTATGCCAGTGATTACATGGGCGAGCACACCTCTCGCCCATAAGGATGCAGTTTGGGCTGAATTTCAGGTATATTTATTTAATCACTCTGATAGATAATACATAGTTAATCAACTAATAGTTTGGTAATGTTGGATTATGGTAATATAATAGTTTTAATATTATTATTGTTGTTTTATTTGCAGAAGCGGTATAGATGGGACGACGCACATGCATCAGTTATTCAGGCACTGTTCTGGCAGAAGTGCGCCGTCCGGACTAAAGATAATCTAAACAAAGAACGACAGAAAGCCCTGCACAATGCTGAGATTGACCATCCAGGACAGGGTGAGCAGTATATGCATGAGCATTGCCCCTGGTGGTGCGCACATCCTATATGGGTGCAGATGTGTGAGCAGTGGAGAGCTGAGAGCTGGGTCAAGAGACGTAAGACTGCCGCCTCGAACAGATCCTCAGGTGTATCTGAAGGCGAAAAGGCAAAAGGCACATACAAGGGCGGCAGTATATCTCAGCTGCAACATATTGCTGCTAGGGTACGTATGTATAACAAGCTTATTGGCTTAGTTATTTGTCTTTATGTTTACAGTCATGTTTTGTAGCTAAAATATCATATGTTTACATATTAATATAAGAACATGAACTGTAGGAGTCTGAGTCTCATGGTCAACCTATCAATTGGTTAGATGTGTATGTGGCCACCCGTGATGGTCTGCCTGATGCTGTTCAGATAGCGGTAATAAGTTAACTTTAAACATATTATAGTCATGTTTTTAGCATTTCGTATTTATTTTTAACTATTTATTTGTTGACCTTCTGACAGGACACTTATAAGGGCTTAATGAACGAGCGCTATCCTGAAGGCACCCCGCATCCGGCGATTGATCAAGAATTGTGGGAGAGGGCGTCCGTCGTGAAGAAAAATTATGTTAAAGGCCAAGGACAAAGACGACGCCCGACCATCAGTGGCATAGGCAGCTCTGCTACCCAGTCTACACAGTCTACACAGTCATCAGGTCATCCGGCCTATCATACTCCTGCTTACTGTGTGAGAGCGATCTGTCAAATTCGTGATCTTCTTCTTATACTGGGCGAGCATCTGCATTCTCTGAATCCTGATGACTTGGCGAAGGCAGTAGCAGAAGCAGCAACATCACAGCATCAGGGTGGCGACCAGGTACTTTTAATGTTTCATTACGTACATTGTCTATTATTTAGCTTTCCCCATGTCATAGCAGTATCAACACATGTAACATATATGTTTTATTCTTTTGTTAATTACAGGGTACTAATTTGAATGATCCATGAAGAGCTAGACCAGTCATGCATGTTAGATTTGTAAAGCCTTGTTAGACTTGTTTTTTAGATTTTTAAAGCCTTGTAATCTTTTAAACTACTTATCTTTGGACTGTATTGGTTTAAGATTCTATTATATGGATGTTTACGATTGTATTGTGTTGTGTTGATTTAGATTCATTCTTTGGACTGTATGTATGGATGGATGTTTATCATATAGTAGTTATCATGGATGGATGGATTCTTATATATACTGTTGTGTGTTGGGATAAAAAGCAGGTACAAAGCAGGTTATTTTTGGGAAATCAATAAAACAGGAAAAATATTTAAAAAAAAACAAAGTCAGCGACCGCACGCGGTCGCTGATACAGTATTAGTGACCGAGTAAGGTGCTTCTACTTCAGCGACCGCCTGCGGTCGATATTACCGGTCGCTGACACGTGTGCCACATCACGTCTGACACATGACTCAGCATGAGTCAGAATAGCGACAGCTGAGGTCGCTGATTGCGGTCGCTAACTATGCGGTCGCTATTATTGGTCGCTGATGTCATTTCAACGACTAGATTTTCTGCGACTACGATTAGCAACTGCATACGGTCGCTGATACCCATCTGCGACTATATGCGGTCGCAGATGTGCGGTCGCTGATAAGCCTTTTTGTTGAAGTGTTATTTTCTCATTTTTCTCCCAAACTTTCTCTCTCTTAAAATTTAGGATGGAGAGTGAGAGGGTCTGAGAAGTGAAGCCATGATCACTTCCTAGCTTACCAAGTGCAGAATCAGAAGTCAGATTAAGGATCAAATCATAGAAAGGTATAAAAACTCTAATTTCAGAAATCTTATGATCTGATGTTAGTTGTTGTAATTTATTAGTTAGATATGTGTAATATGGTGTCTATAAGTGATCTGGGTTGATAGATCATGGATCTATAACACTTAGAGGCACGAATCAAGTATTTTTAGAAATCTGGAAATCTAGAAAAAAATGGCCTGACAGTCAAATGTCAGAGCCTCTAAATCTCTATGTGTTTTATGTTTTGAATTTGTTCTATATCATGAGGACTGTGATCTGAAACTGGAATCAGGGTCGGATCAAGTCTAGATCGTAACTTATGACCAGTCAAAGGTCGTTGACCGTTCACAGAAAGTCAAATCTGGGCAACCCAGAATGTTTTACAGTGGTCTGACAAGTTTGTTCAAGCGTCTGATCTTGCTGTATATTAATATTTTAGCCATCGTGTTGTATTAAGGTTGTAGAAGGACATGTAGTCTACCCATACATGCTCTTATATCACTCAGATCTTGTATATAATCAAAGGAATGGGCAGTCAAACTAGCGTTGACCACATACCTGGAACAAAATCTAGAAAAATCCAGATTTATGAAGAACACGTTTTCTGACATAGGTTGACCAGCTTTAATCTGCCAGTTGTGTTGCTGTTTAGATGATCTTGTTGTATAGAAATGGACCTTGACATCCCCTCTACATGTCTGAACCTTCATAACACTTAACTAATGACTAGAACCCTAATTTATTTGAGCCACATAGTGAGCACTCGAACCTGTCTGGGTTTCTAGGTAACCTAGAAAACCCAGCAGGCCTTTGACAATATCTTTGAGAGCTTGGATCTTGAAAGTTAGTGATGTTATGGCTATAGAACTTGTTCATGGTTGTAGTATTACACTTATACTACATGATTAGGAATATTAGAAGCCCAAAAAACCTTATGAACACAGATCTACCTTTGGCCAAACCTAACACCTTTAGCACTGACATGAACACTCAAGAACACCAATAGCGACGAGTCTGTCGCTATAGGGCCCTTTAGTGACAGTTTTATTTTCTATTTTTCAGAAATTAATTAATAAATCGAAATAAATAGATTTTAATTATTAAAAATACTAAATAAATTTCGAAAAATTATTTTAAAGCCTGAAAAATAGTTTTTAATTATTTTGAATATATTTCATAAATATTTAATATTTTTGGAATATAAATGGTATTTAATTTATTTAATTATAATATTAAATAAATTATTTAAAAATGGTTTTAATTCATGAAAAATTATATTATGGTATTAAAAAATATTTTAAGTTATTTTCAGTAACTTTTAATATTTTGTGATGAAATTCATTAATAAATTAATATTAATGATAATTAGTTTATTTAATAAATATATTAAATAAATTATGGAAAAATACAATAAATGATTTAAAAATCATATGAAAATGATTTAAGTATTATAAAAATATTTTAAGTTATAAAATATAACTTTTGATATTTTGTCATGAAAATATTAATATTTTAATATTAAAAGCAATTATCGAATAATGAATTTAATTGTTTAAAAATCATATAAAGGTGATTTTAAAGTATTAAAAATACTTTGATATATTATAAATATATTATAATATTATGTTGAGTATTTCATTAATATTTGATAATAAATAAATATTAATGATAAAAGAATTATGTGGTATTTAATTTATTTAAATACGTTTTTAATGATTAAAAATTCACGATAAATAGTAATAATTATTTAAAAATTATTACGAGCTTACGAAAAATATTTCGGCTGTTATTACAATTATTTAAGTTAATTGTTAAGTGTTTAGGTAGAGTTTAATTGAACTTAGACTCGATAAAAGTCCGACTAGACCGTCGGGATGTTAGAATTGTGTCGGGTTCAACTCAGACTGCAATAGTTTGACTTGATACCTAGTCTTATGTGTGTTATAGACTGATAGGGTTATGTGTTATATGTTTAGGTTATTCTATGTGTGTGTGTGTGTATATATATATATATATATATATATATATATATAATATTATACTGTGATGATATTATTCTAATATTAGATATCTATATTACTAATATTAGGTCTTCGGATAAAGAGATAAATTATGTAGCGGTAATCAACGGTTCATGCAAGTTTGTTTTTACTTAACTCTACTAAGAGTGTTTCATTCGGATAAGCTTATGGTTAATCATTGCTGGTTGCCATGAATTGTACTCTGTACATATTGCATGTATAAGTCAGGTATGAAAGGTTGATCACCTTCATTACCAGTTGGTCCAGATATTTTTGTTCATGTTTAATACTTGTTCAGTCAAAAGTTTGTTCCTGCTAGTTCTCAATTATATTGATGAATTATAGCCAGCTTATTGTTCATACTTTTTCAATCATGATATATCGTTATATTATTGAACTAAAACTTGCTGGGCAATCCTTATGCTCACCCTTGCTATATCATGATAAAACATTGCAGATTAAGACGAACGCGTCGGATACAAGGAAAGGTTAAAGACAGTTCCAGCGTTAGGATATGTGTGCAGCTAAATTGTATAAGTGTTGTATTTTAAGGTTATGTGTTAAGTAAGTTATGTAATGTGTATTAAGTTAAGGTTACTCGACCTTGGGGAATAGTGTGTAATGTATTGTATAAACAATTCATGCTTATATCTTCCGCAAATAGTAATAGTTGTATAGAATGATCGAACCGGATCCGAGGTGATTTGGGACCTGAATTCGGGGCCGTCACACATAAGATACTATGATGATCTCAAGTCTAAGGATCACTTGTACTACTATCACTACAAGAATTCCTATTGACATACAAGTAAAACTCCATTAGGTATTCTTTAGCGAGCCATATTTAGTGAATTTATTCTCCAATAAGCACCTACATACTTGCTTTAGTATCTCCACACAAATGAATATGATGTTAGGTTTGTATATAACGTGATCATGCAATAAAATTACATATAAAGTGCGGAAGCGCGATAAAACAGATTTTAAAATTTTTCATACAAACCATCAACATGATCATACTTTGTGCATAATTATCAATCAATAGAAAAGAGATGGAGATAAGATTCATACCCTCGTAGAAACTAGCTTTCTTAAGTACAAGTTCACCTCCAATTACTTTCACGTTCTCTATGACACACCCAAATTTGGTACTTAAATTTCCACATGATTTGGTGTTCACTATTCAAATATCATATATCTATCTACCCATAATAAATGAAAACATTAATAGATAGAAATCAATCATCTCCTTAAGGAGTTACATCAACTAAAATAAATACATCAATCCCAAGTCATACTAACCTTAAATCTTAATTGCGGAAACATAAACAATTTATAGTCTTACACAACATCAACATAAGTCTTAACACATAAGTTTAACATCACATAAACAACAAGTATTCATCACTTGTTAATCTTTCCCTTGCCCTTGCTAGTAGAAGGCTCGTCGGATCTTTCGTTCTTAACTGCAATGTTATTATTACGCAAGAGTAAGCACGATTGCCCACAGGTATAATAATGAAATAACAATATAATAACATCTGAGTGAATCAAAGACTTCTGAAATAAAACTCAACTTTTGAATCAAGAATGAATAACAAGAATCAAAAGAATTCTGAGGGCCATAAGATTTTGAACTTTATCCTAGGTTATCAAGGATTATACTTGAAACCTTTAACAGTTATAAGACTATGGACTCTTCTACTCGTACTTAGGGGGATCAGCCCTTAGTACCATACTGTGCACAATATCTTAATGCTAACGCATAAGTAATCCCTATACAGGGTTGTTCATTTCAGTTTGACATTAGAGTCCGCACCAAAGGAAGTTTGGTTTGGATAAATCAATAAGAGTTCTAAAATTTAGAACGTTCATCAACTATGGACTAGTCAAATCAAATAAGGTTCACTAGTCTAATATGGTTCAACAATAATTGATATTTAAATTGAATAACAATCTCAAGAGGTATACAATAGAACAAGTATTGTATAACAGAATCATACTTTGAAAAGATAAGTAATCTTCAATATAACAATTTGAACTTGATTTAATAATAACGAGAATTTACTCGGCGAAATTTATAAACTTGAATAATGATACAAGTAAGGTTAGGAAACTTGCCTCGTGCGTAGATTATACGTTAATTATACACGTTCTTCGATTTAATCCTACATACCATTCATATTCACAATGACAGTTAATTATAATGTAACTAATCATCACAAGTTCATTCTTTTAGTCTAACTCGGATTATGACTATACTTAGTCAATTTATCAAACTTATTGTCACACAATTTACACCTCACGAATAATAAGCTAACTATGCATTCAATAATTCAATTCACACTTAAATGCATTATTGACATGTTAAGAATCTATTTTAACATCTCATTATACTTCTAACATATTTTTATGTTCATTAATTTAGGTTAATATCTCATTCATGGACTTGAACACTTTAAAAATTTCATTTCTGAACATTCTGGAGAGTGGCGCTGCGGCGCCACTGTTGTGCTTGCTTTCGGCGCTGCGGCTAGGTTACTGGCGCTGCGGCGTGGCTCGCGCTGCGACGCGGTTCTTATGCATGTAGTCGGCGCTGCGGCGCGGCGAACCAGACTCAAAACCTCAGTTCGCGAAAATCGCAGAACATGCCAATTTTTACCAATTTCTTGAATCAATACATGAAATTAAGCATAACCAGACGTTATTTTATACTCATAACTATTAATTAACCCTTCTAGCATGATTTTAACATGATATAACATATAATTTGTAGAATTAACATATGTAATTTATTGTTCTTAGTATTTTTGAAAGTTTTGAATACAGAACATGAAAATTAACACTACGGATTCGTTATAACACCGTATCCGTTCATTTGAAGTTTGGTCTATTCGTTTTAATATACATAATTATATACAGGTATAAAATTTATGACACAATATATGTTTGACGTATTAAATTTGCGAGTAAGGGCCATATGGCCATATTTCTGTACTCTGCAATTTTGTAGAAAGTATATACGATATGTTTTTATGAACTGATGATATGGTTTATACAATATGTATAATAAAACACGATATGATAACATTTATCACATAATTAACACATAATCCTTACTCCTTTTTCCACTACAGAGCGTTTACAGAACATAAAAGTCATTTTCTTAAAAACTTTGACAACGTAAATAAAACTGGTTATAGGAATTACCCAGAGTATAGATTAGAAGAGATGATCCTTTCACAGATACTTTTTTGATTACACACTCACAATTTTCCTTCAGACTTCTCAATCTCTCTATGAATTTTCCTTTTCTAAACTTAGCCAAATGAAGAAGAAGACGTCATACTTTATAAAATAACTGAGCGCAGAGTGGTCAGTTAACCCAATCATGGGTTAACTGCTATTAACTCCCCATAAAGCCTCGTTTGGTTAATCTTAAATGGCTCAAATCCATTTAATTTAATAAATTTTTTATCCTGTAGTTTAATAATGTCACATCCAATTATAAAATAAATCAAATATCTTATTTAATTTAATTTGAATAGAATATAATATAATAATTTCTCATTAATTCACATAGTCATATAATTAATTTTCTCATTAATTATTAATTTAAATAAAATAATATTAGGCTTATTAAATATTTCTTTTAATTCAATAAACTCACATGTGACGCCCCCAAAATAGGTATACATCACCTATTCTGAGTCGCCAGATATATGGTACAGAATTTAAATACAACTTACTAATACAACTGTCGTATACAATACGACAAAACATAAATTGTGAGTTTGAATACAAATATTGTCTACTAGAGAGTATACAAACTCAAAAGGAGTCCTCATTACAATTATTATCACACTATTTCACAGAATAGTGAGGACTACTAATGCTATCCTCTGGACCATCACTCCGTTCCCCGACTCGTCTCAGCTATATTCTCATTTTCTGAAGAAAACAGTGAAAGAAAGGGTGCGTTCAACTAGCCCAGTAAGAAATATTATGACTAAGATAATACAAAAAAAATTATCATTAGTCTTCAACAATGTTAAACTGATAAAATACAATAGACATCAAGTTTAACTGCAGTGGAACCAGCAATCCATTAAAAGAGTCAAGTAGAGAATAAAATCTACTATCTTTTATGATTTAAAAGGTTTTTCATGACTTTTATCGTTGGGACTCAGCTTAATAAATAATCCACATTATCGAATCACCCCTGCACTACGGCCAAGGATATTCTTTAGTATCACGACCACGAATTATCCATGCACTACGGTTAAAGATAATCATGTTTTCATCAACGGTCCTGATCATGTCATAAAATAATTCATCTTTGCACTACGACCAAAGAGAATTCATAGCCATAATCATACCAAAAACTGTCCATCAATGCACTACGGGCCAATGAGGACTTTTTCCACATCATTTGTAACATTACGGTTATGATTATACCGAATAATCCCTGGACATAATCATACAAAGTCCATCTATGCACTACAGGCCACAGATGACTTTCAACATAATATAAGCATGAGGATGATGACAATGATATAAGAATTCAGTAAAACAAGTTCAAGAATTAATTTATCTAGGAACTGATAACGTTTAAATTGTCAACATGATAATGCTTTGTAGAATAAAATTCAAGAATGCTCAGAGGAATATTTCCATGAAAAGATACTGGATGAAGCGTAAATATCAAGGACATTCCACTAATTTCATGGAGTATAGAAGTCAAAGTTTTAACCAACTGAGTATAATAAAAATGGAATAACAAAAGAAATCACCACGCATGCGATAGACCGCACAAACAAGTTATTCCAACAGAAAAATAAATAGTGGAACCAGGTCATGCGTAAATACATCGACATGATATTCCGACAGAATAATAAATAATAGAACCAGGTCCGGCGTAAACGCACAGACATGATATTCAGACAGAATAATAAATAATAGAACCAGGTCCGGCGTAAAGCACAGACAGGATGTTCCAACAGAGTAATAAAAATGTAATAACAGAAGAATTTTACCAAGTATAGGGTAACCCGCGTATATAGGTTATTCCAACAGAATAATAAAGAGTGGAATAACAGAAGTTCTCTTCATGAATAAGAAAGAATACCCTTTACGAGTACAACAAATAATATCCCTTACCTTGAAAGGAAGAGTACTGGATATAGGAGTAGTGAAGTAGCAGAACACTTTTCTTCTCTCTCGCTATAATTTCTCTCTCTAGAGTTTCAGTGAATTCGTAAGAAAATAATGAAGGAATGAGCTTCTATTTATAGAAAAATGGACTGCATAGTAACTAACTCATGAACGGTCTAGATTGATTTACTTTAATCTGACGGTCCATATTTAAAGCAAAATCTTTTAAATAAAATATAATATATTCTATTTATAATCTAATAAAACGAATAACTTTGTAAAAGATTTTACTATGCAAATATTATGCAGGCACTATGCAAATACTATGCATAATAAAATATAATATATTCTAATTATTGTCTAATAAAAAAGATAACTTTATAAAAGTATTCTGTTTTATATAAAAAGATTTTACTATTAGCCTAATAAAACGAATAACTTTATAAAAGTATTCTGTTTTATGTAAAAAGCTTTTCTGTTTTATTACATTAATAATACTAATAAAACAAAACTGAGTGACTTATCATGTAAGCCTCAATAATCAATACCGTATGCTATTATGCAACCACACGTATTACTGTATTTTTACTACCGAGTAGTTCAACAGTATTAATGGTAAAACTTTCGCCGTTATTTTCAATAAAAATATTTTTGTCGTTTTCTCAATCTGACAATAATTCTGTTGTGGGGTCCACCAATAATTGTGCCGTCGTACAAATATTCCAAGACAAAAATAATATTCCCCGACCAATCGAATATACTACAACAACTTGCATATTTTACAAAATTTATAAATACTACCCACAACTATAACATTATCTCAAATTCACACCATAATATTTTAAAAAAAAATATTTCAAAAAAAATTAAATCTTTATTCATAAAATCTGGGGTTTCACAATCTCTCCTCCTTATGAAATTTTGCCCTCAAAATTTACGTACGTACCTGGTATGTAACGACCCCACATTCATACATTTTAAATCTCAACTTCGGTCGTTAACCATACATTAAATCTCAAATTTTACATCATTGTTCGATATTAAAAATCACTAAATATTGCGGAATAATTAAAATTTTTATACATCTTCTTCTGTCTTGCCCTAAATCGTAACCTTTACATTTCATCTCTTCGATCCAAATCAAATATTATGAATCATTACAACAAAATGACTATACAAAGTCTTACATCATAACTTAAGATCCATATACATTGGATAGCTCAACTTACAATTCAACAACATATTACATTCAAAATATTAAATATATTTCTCATAAAACCTAAGTAATCTTCGTGAATGTAGATCTCTATAACTCACTTAGCACATATCTTTACCTTAAAATTTGTACCTGCAAAAGTGGTTATTTGCAAGAGTGAGCTCGACAACCCAGCAAAGTCTAACAGTTTTCATGCATCACATAACATATAATAACATGCTCGATATACATCTCATAATAATTAAAGTAACATGACATACATGCTTTCAATTCACATAACAAATATAAAGATTGAGTTCCTTACTCAATCATCATTACTTAGCCAAAACAAAGCAGTCATATATTGACTTTAATCTTTCATGATTTCAACATACATAACATATCATGCAATTTATAACAATTCATCAAGTCCACGTAGAAAATAGGAACCAAAAGACTTGCCTTGGTCGTCGTTTACCAATAATAGATTAACAGCTTACAGTTATCTGCACTTCACGTGCCCTACACAATTATATAATCATACACATCAACTATTAGTCACATAACAACACTTAATAATTGTAATGTAAACTCTGCTCCACATCTCATAATCTTTCCTATCATCACACAATGTTCAATTAGATTGTGTTAACTTTTCGATTTATGACTCACTATATTTCTTCTTAGTCAAACTCGAATTTCGTTCAAGTGCTTAAGTCTTGCTAGGACTACTTATTGGTTTTATATTGAACCCATTTCATATCCTATAATATATGTCATCATGACATAGTAAGCCATTAACACATTATAAACATAACTAAGTACGTTCATCATTTAGGTTTGATTATTTAATCACATAATCAATTATAACACAAGTTAATATGTAATAACAATATTATTAATAGTGTAGAACTACTAAAATTAATATTTTTCAGTCCTACTATCATTACATAAAGTGTTCTTAAAATTTCGTGTACAAAAAGTACATTGTTAGAATTTTCTGACAACTCGCGCTGCGGCGCCACAGTTACACTGTGGGACGGCGCTGCGGCGTGGCCATGGCGCTGCGGCGCGGGGATCAAAGCTACCAGGTCGCGCTGCGGCGCCACAAAGGTATTACAACTTCGCGTCGCGGCGCCGAGTTGCAGACCTCGGCAGACAGCCTCGACAACAACATAGAAAAAACCAATTTTGGCCTACAAGCTCGTTTCAAATAGACTAATTATCCTGTAAATTACATATAGACTTCATATAAACATATTTCAAAAACTCTAAACATGATTATACCCATACAACAACATAAACAACCAAATTAACACACCCAAATTCACTGTTTTTGGGAAAAACACATGTTTTTATATTTCTATGAAAAATCAACACTATAACTTTTGTTTTTCAACCAAAATCACTAATTCAAAGTATTTTTATCAACAATTATACACGCTCTATCAAATTAAATGGTCAATTTATCAACTAAACCACTAATTAACCCTCAATTTCTATTTTAACTAAACAATATATAATCACCAAAAACTCTCTGTAAAAAAAAAGTTTTCTTCACAAACTTCATACATAACCACAATTCTTTGATTATAACTCATGAAAATAGTTTTAACATTACAAGTAAGCCATATTAAGCCTCATACCAACAATACTTCATACTTACACAAGGATTTTATGGAGAATTTGGGAAGATAAAAACTAACTCTTAAAACTAAAAGTATAGGAGAAATACCTTGAAGAATCTCTTTGATTGCCAAGCTTTTCTCCTCTTCACTCCCAATTTCTCTAGGATTCTCTCATTTTTTCTTCTTCTCTTCTTCTTCTTCCTCTGAGTTTTTCCTTCTTCTCTCTAACCTCTCTCCTCTAACTCTAGAGCGTACTAACAATCTAACGTAACTAGATATTATATATATTAATTATATAATATAAATATAAAATACATAACTGACATCAGTTAAAAGTTTTTGAAAACATAAGCCATAAGGCTTGTTTGGTTACTATAAAAAATAACCCATTAACCTTACACCTTGTTTGGATAAATTAAGGACTTAATAGGCATTAGGCCTTGTTTGGCCAAAACGGAATTAAAACTCCTTTAAGTTATTTTAATAACTCTTTTATAGTAAGGTTATTTGTCACCTTAATAAATCAATTAAAACATTAATCTATTAAATTACTTTAGCACATAATTTAATATCACATAACTATAATTTCTTTTAAAAATTATAATTTTATTTAACCAACTAATATTTTAAATTACCCTTTCCCATTTAAAATATTATATTACTTATTAAATTAAATTATTATATAATCTCATAATAATTAATTTACTTAGCTCCTTAATTATTTATTCAATAATTAATTAACTAACCCACGTCAACTTAAATTACCACATAATTCAATAAATATTTAATATTGCCAATAAATATTTAATATTTATTATTTAATTATTTATTCAACAAATAATCAAATAATTAACTAAATCATATCAACTCAATTTAAACAATTATTTATTTAATAATAACATATCCATTAAATATTTATATATATCAATAAATATTTAATAATACACTTTAAAATTTATGGAATGTTACATGGTATGCCGAACAGATGAGGACACTTCGTCAGATTCTAACTCTTTAGGTATAACCTTTGAGTGTTGAATACATTCCAAAATTTTAGCAGGTACATCTTCATACATTAAATTATTCGTTATCTCGTCCGGTTCTAAATTAATAATGTGGTTCGGGTCATCCACATATTTACGTAACATCAATACGTTAAAAAATATTATGAACACGAGACATACTTGGCGGTAAAACGAGTCTATAAGCCACAGTTCATACTCGATCGAGGATTTTAAATGGGTCAATTAAATCGAGGGTTGAGATTTTCTCTCTTCATCGATTCTTGCTTCTAGAATTACGCCCTCTTGAACCTTCTTCTTCACATTCATCAGCTCTGAGTATGTAGCTTGAGCGGCTTTAACTTTATCGATTAAAGTCGATTCTAATCGTATATTTGTTATCTTCACGTGGGTCCCTAGAGTCTTTAACTCTATCTTCATCATTTGTAAGTTATACGAAATGGGTCTTTGTGTTAACAACATCTCACTCGCATACGATCTTCTACTCAACGCGTCAGCTATCACGTTCGCACTTCCACGATGATATTGAATGGTACGCTCGTAATCTTCAACAGCTCGAGCCAACGTTTGTGGCGCATAATACGTTCGTTTTAGTTGAAGAAATATTTAAGGGTTTAAGAAATATTTAAGGGTTTAAGAAGTCTTCACGAATACGTCAGAAAATTTATTAACAATAGAAATATCGTTCAAAACTGTGACCCTTACTCAAGACTTGGATAGCACATCACATTGATACTTATCATCTTGCCATCATCATTCACGATGTCGTCTACAGAAATTCTGGTTTCGGTGCATTCCACACAAGGAAGTCACCAGATAAAGGCTCAGGGCTTTTTACTTATGGCTTGATATGACAATGATTGACTTTAGTGGTTTGGTTACTTTGAATTCGCATAACAGGTTGGTTAGGAGTATGAAAGCTAACAACCTTACAAAAAAAACATGATGAGTAGTTAACCAATCGATTTCTAAAATCACATCAAAGGCAAGTATTTTCAAAGAGATACGATCGACAGGTAACGTGAAAGTGTTGATTTGAATCAAATAAGATTTATAAATAGTGGAGGTAACGAAGGTTTTTCCCAACGGAATTTTAACAGATAAATCAAAGTCTAACTTCTCCGGAGTTAAGTTGAAACATTGAACACAACTAGGTGAAATAAAAGAGTGAGTATAACCGGTATCTAACACGGTATAGACTTCACAAGAGTTTATGGCTAACATACCCGTGATAATTTTATTTAGGTTCCTTGTCACGAAAAAAAATGCTCTCTCTTAAACTACCGGCTTTGGCTTGTCTGGGACATCCTTTGGCATCACTATCTCAGCTGGACTTGACTTCACCATACGATAAAATTGAGCTACGTGACCTTCTCTTCCGCAATTAAAACACGCTTTGGATTGCTGCGTACAGTTTGGATGGATGTGTCCCTCCTTTCCGCATTTGAAACATACGATCGATGGTCGTTCTTCTTCCTTTGAAACTGGTGCTGGTGCCGACGTCTTCACGTCATTGTTAAACCTTCTCTTCTTAAAATGTCCATTCTTATTATTTTGACCATGATTACCACCGAAGTGGTTACCATTTCTGGCATGTTGATTCCCTCCATGTTTATTATCATCCCTTTGATGACTGTTATTACCGGTATTATCATTTTGTCGGCTGCTCTTTTTTGGTTGCGTTGACTCGTTATCGCGCTTCACTAACTGAGCCCTATTTACAATATCTGAATACAAACACAGTTTATGAAAAATAAGATATTGACGTATCTCCGGCTTCAAACCTCTTAAAAAAATCCGCGTCATTCTCTCTTCATTATCAATTAAGTGGGACGTAAATTGGGACAACTCGACAAACTTGGCTTCGTACTGCGACACGGTCATGTTGTTTTGCTCCAACTTGATAAATTCCACCTCCTTCATGTGACGAATGCTTTTGGGAAAGCACTTATCATTGAATAGCTCTTGGAACTTCCCCCAAGAATTCTTGAGTGCGTCAGGCTGGGTACGTTTTATAGATTCTCACCAGTGATCTGCCTCTTCACGCAACATAAAGGTGGCAAAGGAAACCTTTTGCTCCTCGGAGCATCCCCAGACATCAAATATCTTGGTGATCTGCTTTAACCACGTCTCCGCCTTAAGTGGTTCTGGCTTTCCCAAAAACTCTGGTGGTCCCAGCTCCTTGAATTGCTTAGCGGTGACCAACCGTGGGTTGCCATTATTTTTACCTACATTATGAACAGGAGCCGCCTTCATCTGATGTTGCATGAATTCTAAAAAACTCCTAAACTTACCGTTGTTTGTCAATTGATTAGTGTTGTTGTTTACAGGAGGATTATCGCCATCCTGTTGCACATTGTCCTGATTATTGATCTGTGGAGACTCAACGGTCTCCTGTGCTCCATTGCTTATCTCAACATTTTCAGATGTTATTTTCAAATACTGCAACAAAACAAGGGTTAATTAACATATCACATATTATCTCTATACTCTGACCGACCAATTAAATACCAAATAAACTTAGGTAGGTCATACTAGCGAAGGAATTCCCCGTCTCTCCTCTCCTAGTTGTTGTCTCACATCTCAGCCAGGGATCATATCCCTAAGCTCTGATACCAACTGTGACGCACCCAAAATAGGTATATATCACCTATTCTGAGTCACCAGATACATGGTACAGAATTCAAATACAACTTACTAATACAACTGTCGTGTACAATACGACAAAATATAAACTGTGAGTTTGAATACAAATATTGTCTACTAGAGAGTATACAAACTCAAAAAGAGTCCTCATTACAATTATTATCACACTATTTCACATAATAGTGAGGACTACTAATGCTATCCTCTGGACCATCACTCCGTTTCCCGACTCGTCCCAGCTATATTCTCATTTCTTGAAGAGAATAGTGAAAGAAAGGGTGAGCTCAACTAGCCTAGTAAGAAATATTATGACTAAGATAATACAGAAAAAAATTATCATTAGTCTTCAACAATGTTAAACTGATAAAATACAATAGACATCAAGTCTAACTGCAGCGGAACCAGCAATCCATTAAAAGAGTCAAGTAGAGAATAAAATCTACTATCTTTTATGATTTAAAAGGTTTTTCATGACTTTTATCGCTGGGACTCAGCTTAATAAATAATCCACATCATCGAATCACCCACTATGGCCAAGGATATTCTTTAGTATCACGACCACAAATTATCTATGCACTACGGCTAAAGATAATCATGTTTTTATCAATGGTCCTGATCATGCCATAAAACAATTCATCTTTGCACTACGGCCAAAGAGAATCTATAGCCATAATCATACCAAAAACTGTTCATCAATGCACTACGGGCCAATGAGGACTTTTTTTTACATCATTTGTAACATTACAGTTATGATTATACCGAATAATCCCTGGTCATAATCATACCAAGTCCATCTATGCACTACAGGCCACATATGACTTTCAACATAATATAAGCATGAGGATGATGACAATGATATAAGAATTCAATAAAACAAGTTCAAGAATTAATTTATCTAGGAACTGATAACGTCCAAATTGTCAACATGATACTGCTTTATAGAATAAAATTCAAGAATGCTCAGAGAAATATTTTCATGAAAAGATACTGGATGAAGCGCAAATATCAAGGATATTCCACTAATTTCATGGAGTATAGAAGTCAAAGTTTTAACCAACTGAGTATAATAAAGAATGGAATAACAAAAGAAATCACCATGCATGCGATAGACCGCACAGACATGTTATTCCAACAGAAAAATAAATAGTAGAACCAGGTCATGCGTAAATGCACCGACAGGATATTCCGACAGAATAATAAATAATGGAACCAGGTCCGGCGTAAAGCACAGACAGGATATTCTGATAGAATAATAAATAATGGAACAAAGTCCGGCGTAAAGCACAGACAAGATGTTCCAACAGAATAATAAAAATGTAATAACAGAAGAATTTCACCAAGTATAGGGTAGCCCGCGTATACAGGTTATTCTAACAGAATAATAAAGAATGGAATAACAGAAGTTCTCTTCATGAATAAGAAAGAAAGAATACCATTTACGAGTACAACAAATAATATCCCTTACCTTGAAAGGAAGAGTACTGGATATAGGAGTAGTGAAGTAGCAGAACACTTTTCTTCTCTCTCGCTATAATTTCTCTCTCTAGAGTTTCAGTGAATTCGTAAGAAAATAATGAAGGAATGAGCTTTTATTTATAGAAAAATGGACTGCATAGTAACTAACTCATGAACGGTCTAGATTGATTTACTTTAATCTGACGGTCCATATTTAAAGCAAAATCTTTTAAATAAAATATAATATATTCTATTTATAATCTAATAAAACGAATAACTTTGTAAAAGATTTTACTATGCAAATACTATGCAGGCAATATGCAAATACTATGCATAATAAAATATAATATATTTTAATTATTGTCTAATAAAAAAGATAACTTTATAAAAGTATTCTGTTTTATATAAAAAGATTTTACTATTAGCCTAATAAAACGAATAACTTTATAAAAGTATTCTGTTTTATATAAAAAACTTTTCTGTTTTATTGCATTAATAATACTAATAAAATAAAACTGGGTGACTTATCACGTAAGCCTCAATAATCAATACCGTATGCTATTATGCAACCACACGTATTACTGTACTTTTACTACCGAGTAGTTCAACAGTATTAATGGTAAAACTTCCGCCATTATTTTCAATAAAAATATTTTTGTCACTTTCTCAATCTGACAATAATTCCACTGTGAGGTCCACCAATAATTGTGCCGTCGTGCAACTATTCCCCGATAAAAATAATATTCTCCGACCAATCGAATATAATACAACAACTTGCATACTTTGCAAAATTTATAAATACTACTCACAACTATAACATTATCTCAAATTCACATTATAATATTTTTAAAAAATATTTAAAAAAAAATTAAATCTTTATTCATAAAATCTGAGGTTTCACATCACATAATTATATACCTTGAATAATAAAATTCTCCACATTAATTTAATAAATATAACACATATAATTAAATTAATCTATCACAATTGCATCAATTAATTATTTAATCTAATAATTAAATCATCGAAAATATTAATTAAATTCAATAAATATTAAAATTAAATTATAAAAATATCGTTCGTCACATCTTTTCTCCCTTAAAAGAATTATGTCCCCAGAATCACGATTCAATAAATTTGACCCGTTACATTCTCCCCTCTTTACAAAGATTCTATCCCCAGAATCGCTTACACATAACTTAAGTAAATAAATGAGGGTAATTCTTCATCATATTTTCTTCGAGTTCCCACGTAGCTTCTTCAGCGTTGTGGTTCCTCCAAATTACCTTAACATAATGTATTACTTTATTTCTGAGAACTTGTTCTTTTCTGTCGACAATTTGAACAGGAATTTCTTCGTAAGATAATTCTTTTTCAAAATGTAGGGGTTCGTATTAAATTACATGCTTGTAATCGGGTTTGTAGGGTCGTAATACGGAAACATGGAAGACGTTGTGGACATTCTTGAGTGCTGGAGGTAAGGCTACCTCATACGCAATTCTCCGATTCTTCGCAGTACTTCAAATGGTCCAATGAATCTTGGGCTTAATTTTCCTTTCTTTCCGAACCTGATCTTTCCTTTCCAGGGAGATACCTTCAAGAACACATAACTACCCGATTCAAACTTGATATTTTTATGATGTGGATCGGCGTATTTCTTCTGCCTATCTTAAGCTGCTACTAGTCTTGTTCGGATCACTTTAACTATTTCTGCTGTCTGCTGTATCAATTCTGGGCCTAGTAATTATCTTTCGCCAACTTCATCCCAGTATAGCAGAGTTCTACACTTTCTGCCGTATAACGCTTCATAAGGCGGCATGCCAATACTAGCGTGCTAACTGCTGTTGTAGCCGAACTCTACAAGTGGTAGGTGATCGTTCTAATTTCCTTTAAAGTCCATTACACAGGCTCTTAGCATATCTTCTAATGTCTGAATCGTTCTCTTACTCTGTCCATCTGTCTGAGGGTGGTATGCTGTACTCATTCGCAATTGCGTACCTATACATTCCTGTATACGTTTCCAGAAGTTCGATGTAAAGCGCGGATCCCTATCGAAAACAATTGACACCAAAACTCTGTGTCGCGAAACAATCTCTTTCACATATAACCTCGCTAACTGATTTTGATCGAAAGGAAGTGTGCGGATTTCGTAAGTCGGTCAACGATAACCCATACTGCGTCATAGCCTTTCTGAGTCGTCGGAAGGCCAACCACGAAGTCCATTATAATATGTTCCCATTTCCATTCTGGGATCTCCAACGGTTGTAGCAATCCACTCGGTCGCTGATGTTCTGCTTTTACTTTCTGACAGGTCAGACACTTGGCAACACATTCTGCAACATCACGTTTCAGATTTGGCCACCAGAAATGTTGTCGAAGATCTTGATACATCTTGGTACTACCAGGGTGAATCGAATATCGTGAGCTATGAGCCTCGCTCAAAATGTCTTTCTTAATATCTGTTACTGGCGGTACCCAAATTCTGTTCTCGAATCTTAGTATTCCTTCCTTATCTATCTTGAATCTTGGTTCAGTTCCTTCGGGTATCTTCCTTTTCACCTTTTTACATTCTTCGTCCTGAAGTTGAGCCTCCTTAACTTTATCCAGTAGGGTTGTACCAGATTGCATCTGAAACAGTTTCTCATCAATTTCCATAGGATAATTCACTTATAACTCCAACTTCTCCATTGCTGAAATCAATTCCTTTTGAGCGGTCAACATCATCAATTTCTCCCAACCATTTCTACTTAAGGCGTCGGCAACCACATTTGCCTTACCCGGATGGTATAAAATCTCACAGTCGTAGTCCTTAATTAGTTCCAACCACCTTCTCTGGCGCATATTCAAGTCCTTCTGTGTAAAAATATATTTCAGACTCTTATGGTCTGTATATATTTCACACTTCTCCCCATAGAGACAGTGCCTCTAGATTTTCAAAGCAAAAACCATTGCAGCTAACTCCAAGTCATGGGTCGGATACCCCTTCTCATAATCCTTTAACTGTCGTGATGCATACGCAATGACTTTGTCTTATAAACAACAAAATTTCCTGTATCATCCGGAAGAGATAACATAGGTGCTATACTCAACCTCTTCTTTAGTTCATGAAAGCTTTCCTCACACTTTTCCGTCCAAATAAATTTCACAGATTTTCGAGTCAAATTTGTTAACGGAGTTACGATCTTGGAGAAGTCTTGAATGAATCTTCTGTAATATCCTGCCAATCCAAGAAAACTTCGTACTTCCGATGGTGTTCTCGGCTGATCCCAGTTTATCACAGCTTCTACTTTGGATGGATCCATCGAAATTCCGTCTTTATCGATCACATGCCCAAGAAATTGTACCCGCTCGATCCAAAATTCGCATTTCGAAAACTTGGCATACAACTTCTCCTTTCTTAAAGCCTCTAAGGTTAACTTCAAATGCTCTTCATGTTCTTCCTTGGTCTTCGAATATACCAAAATGTCATCTATAAATACCACTATGAATTTGTCCAAAAACGGCTTGAACACACCATTCATTAGTCCCATAAATGATGCAGGAGCATTCGTTAGACCAAACGACATTACTAAAAATTCGTAGTAACCATATCGTGTTCTGAACACTGTCTTCGGTACATCCTCTGGTCTCACCTTCAGTTGATGATAATCACTCCTCAAGTCTATCTTTGAAAAGTATCTTGCTCCCTTCAATTGATCGAACAGGTCGTCAATCCTTGGTAATGGATATCTATTCTTAATTGTGACCTTATTCAATTCTCTATAATCGATGCAAAGCCGCATCGTCCCGTCCTTCTTCTTCACAAACAACACCGGCGCTCCCCACGGCGATACGCTTAGTTGAATGTACTTCTTGTCCAGTAATTCTTGTAGTTATACCATCAATTCTTTCATTTCAACTGGTGCCATTCAATATGGTGCCTTCGATATTGGAGCCGTTCTTGGAGTCAAATCGATGACAAATTCGACCTCTCTATCAGGCGGAAGTCCTGGCAAATCATCCAGGAATACGTCTGCGAAGTCCCTCACTACTGGTATCTCCCTACTTTCGGGTTCTCTTTACGACTGTCGACTATGTAAGCTAGATATCCTACACAGCCTTGTCTTAACAACTTTATGGCCTGCATCATCGTCAGACAACTCGCTTTTCTAGGCGACTTGTTACCATAAAACACAACCTTTAACGGAGTCATAAGGTTAATACGCTTCTTCTGGCAATCAATTATAGCCCTGTAATTGAATAACCAGTCCATACCCAAAATAACGTCAAATTCCCCAAGTCGAATAGGGATAAGATCTACGTTCATGATATTACCCTTAATGTCCACTTTACAGTTCTTATGCATGTACTTAACAGAGATTATTTCTCTATTAACAATTTCTATGTTCATGGGGTGTTCCAACTCATCCTTAGGCAATTCTAAATTCTTAGCAAAGTCATCGGATATAAATGAACAAGTAGCACTCGAATCAAATAATACATAAGCATTAACTCTATTGATCGGAATGATACCTAACACCACATCACGCGACTGCATTGCATCCTGCACCATCATATTGAAAGTCCTGGCGGTCGGTCGGTTGGTTGCAGTTGGTCATGTGATGGTCAGAGTGCTTCCACCGCTATTTCTCCGGTTTCCTCCTGATCCTGCCCTTCCAGATCCCTTCTTAGGACAGTCCCTTGCAAGATGATCCTTTGAGCCACAAGTGAAACAGGCACCCTTCTTTGGGTTAGGACAGTTAGGTGCTATGTGGCCTTCCTGACCACAATTATAGCACACTCGTTTAACTTTCATACAAACTCCCAAATGAACTTTCCCGCAGGTCGGGCACGCTTCGATACTCTTCTTCCGACCTCCCTGTTGATTTCCAGTTGACGAGTTTTCAGACCATCTCCTCTTATGATTATTATTACCTCCTGTGTTACTTCTACTAGCCTTGTTAATTCCTTCACTTTCATTCTCCTTCTTCTGATCCTAATTATACTTTGTTACCGCATCGCTTCCACCTTCAGCGAGTATGTCTTTCTCTAGTACCCCAGCGAACGTCTTCAATTAAAACATCGACACCTTACTATACAACCACGGTTTCAGTCCTTATTCAAACCTTCTTGCTTTCCTCTCATCCATGTACACTTAATATGTGGCGAACCTAGCCAACTCATTGAATCTTGTCGCATAGTCTAGTACAGACATATTCCCCTGTTTTAACTCCAGAAACTGAACCTCCATTTGGTTCTGCGAGCTGGTCGGGAAATACATCTCGAAAAACATCTCTTTGAACCTCTCCCAGGTAATCACACCTTCACCTCCACGGACCTTATTTGCTTGCCACCAATAGCTAGCTTCGGATTTCAGCATGAATGTTGCAAAAGCGGTCTTCTAGTCCTCTCTGACTCTAGCGACATCAAAAACGTTCTCTATCTCCATAACCTAAGTATGAGCTTCTATCGGGTTCATGGAGCCTTTAAACTCTAGCGGTCCCACCGCCTTGAAATCCTTAAACGTTGTATTCGGTGGAGCTTGAGGTTGATTATTCATCGCTCCAGCCAGTAAGTTCACCAATTGCTGAACGGGGTTAGCATTGGCGTTGTTGTTATTCGTTGATTCTTCCTGAGCCGGTTGACGATTTTGCCTTCTTCTCGGCGGCATATTTCTGTTAAAATATACGATTATTAGATCTTTATTAAATTCTCTAAATAGTTAAGGCTTAACTCAACAATTTAACATAATCACTTAATACATTATCTCAAACAACTTGATATATTTATTCAAATCGAAAGTTTTAACATCAAACGATAGCATCATTGTTGTTTACATCAACTATCCCGAGATAAAGAATCTACAAGATTTAAAACATTAAAATATTCCTTTGTTTATAAACACATCGGAATTTACATCTAAATACCAGATAAGTTTTCACATAATTAAACAAATCCTATCACTGCCTGTTAAGGCACCGAATAGCCTTAATATGTTCTTCTTCCATGATGCGAGACATCGTCCTTTGATCCAGCATGTATGATGGTAGTCCTTCAAACTGAATTGGGTATCTCATAACTCGATCCTGGGCCTCATCCATTGTGTTTTGTAATGTAGAGTACGTCTCCCCAAGCTTAGCCTTCTTCGCATGACAATCCTCTTCTGCAAGATCAGCACGCCGTGATTCTCTTACCCAGCCCTCCTCTACGATGGTCAGCCTTTTTGAGCTCTCTTTCAGTTCCTTCTTCAACTTTTCTATTTCTTCGGACTTCTCCTCGGTTTGACCTTTCTCATGAACCAAACCCTACTCCACGTTTCCCAGACATATGTGAAGAGTCACAACCTCCTCATCCTTCTGCTCGATGGTAATCTGTTGAATAATCGCCCGCTCAGTCAGATCCTGGACAGTATCACGTAACTCTACGTTACGGTCATATAGCTCATCGTACATCTCAGCATCGATGGAGTTCGGTGGGAACTCCTCTTCTTCCTCTTCCTCTTCCTCCTCAGGATCCTCCTCTGGATCAATCTCAGGCTCATGCTCCTGACCAACAACAGTGATCAACGGAGATGGCCCCCTCTATACTAATTGCTCCCTGACAACATGAATATATCGGGGCTCCCTCAATAGGTACTCGGGGTTCCTCCTCCCCTGCTCGACTAGCTTCTTCAATATCCGACATCCTGACAATATAGTTTCAAGTTTTAGTTACTAAGTCATACTAATGAACACATAATTTAGCACATAAGCATATAAAGTCTTTTATTATCTTCAATGAATTAAGAAATTCATTTCTTAGAACTCGATAAGAGTTTTCCATCACTATGTTCCTCCTATAAGGCTACTACCTAAGGTTGTTCCCCCACCTAAGGTTTATAACCTACAGCTCTGATACCAACTTGTGACCCCCAAATCCGGTACTTAAATTTTCACATGATTTGGTGTTCACTATTCAAATATCAAATATCTATCTACCCATAATAAATGAAAACATTAATAGATAGAAATCAATCCTCTCCTTAAGGAGTTACATCAACTGAAATAAATACATTAATCCTAGGTCATACTAACCTTAAATCTTAACTGCAGAAACATAAACAATTTATAGTCTTACACAACATCAACATAAGTCTTAACACATAAGTTCAACATCACATAAACAACAAGTCTTCATCACTTGTTAATCTTTCCCTTGCCCTTGCTAGTAGAAGGCTCGTCGTATCTTTCGTTCTTAACTGCAATGTTATTATTATGCAAGAGTGAGCACGATTGCCCACAAGTATAACAATGAAATAACAATATAATAATATGCGAGTGAATCAAAGACTTCTAAAATAAAGCTCAAATTTTGAATCAAGAATGAATAACAAGAATCAAAAGAATTCGGAGGGTCATAAGACCTTGAACTTTGTCCTAGGTTATCAAGGATTATACTTGAAACCTTTAACAGTCATAAGACTATGAACTCTTTTACTCGTACTTAGGGGGATCAGCCCTTAGTACCATACTGTGCACAATATCTTAACGTTAACGGATAAGTAATCCCTATACAGGGTTATTTATCTCAGTTTGACATTAGAGTCCGCACCAAAGGAAGTTTGGTTTGGATAAATCAATAAGAGTTCCGAAATTTAGAGCGTTCATCAACTATGGACTAGTCAATCAAATAAGGTTCACTAGTCTAATATGGTTCAACAATAATTGATATTTAAATTGAATAACAATCTCAAGAGGTATACAATAGAACAAGTATTGTATAACAGAATCATACTTTGAAAAGATAAGTAATCTTCAATATAACAATTTGAACTTGATTTAATAATAACGAGAATTTACTCGGCGAAATTTATAAACTTGAATAATGATACAAGTAAGGTTAGGAAACTTGCCTCGTGCGTAGATTATACGTTAATTATACACGTTCTTCGATTTAATCCTACATACCATTCATATTCACAATGACAGTTAATTATAATGTAACTAATCATCACAAGTTCATTCTTTTAGTCTAACTCGGATTATGACTATACTTAGTCAATTTATCAAACTTATTGTCACACAATTTACACCTCACGAATAATAAGCTAACTATGCATTCAATAATTCAATTCACACTTAAATGCATTATTTGTAACAACCCCAAAATAGGTCCATTCCATCCAACCCATTCTGAGTTGCCAAATACATGGTACAGAAAATAACTACAACTTTATTACAACAATTGTCGTATAAAATGCAACAACACATATACTGTGAGTTTGGATAAAAATATATACCAAATGTGACTCATGTCCCAATCGTGGACAGCACCTCACAGTGGCACCTTACATAAAGGTATAGTCAAAAATTGTTTTAGAAATTAGAATATTTGAAAAGTGCTCAAGGAAACCTTTGTACATGGGAGGCCATGCTTCTAGGTTATGATAGATATCATATGGCCACAGAATTATCCTTGGTTGACCCAATAGACCCCAAAGAAAAATGAGAAGATTACTATCATATTCTTCCCAATGGTGAGTCTTCTCTTGACATATCATTATCTCCACTGTCTCTAATTGAGAATTATACTTCAAACAAACACCAAGATTATATAGGTAGTCCTCGTAAATATACTCAGCAAGTGGATGAGCACATCCCTATCTTATGATGATACGAGATTGTATTGCATTAGACATCTTGTATGGTAGTAGCAAAACACCCTTCTAACGTTGGGTTCTCCTCACCCTATTTGATTCATCAAATATAACTACTAAATGATGTATACAACACTTTTCTATACTGCTTAGGTAGAACCTCCACAGCTAGAGACCACCGTTCTATTTCTCTGTTACCCTTGCTCGACCCAGCTACACTCTTATTACCTGAAAGGAATTTTGAAACAGAAGGGTGAGCACAACTAGCTCAGTAAAGAATATCATGTCTAAAGATAATTAAATTATCAATAGCCTTCATCAGTAATAAATCAGAGATTTAGAACATATGGTAAATGATAAAAAATTTTAACCATAGTTGCAGTGGAACGAGCAAACCATTAGAAGAGTCAAATAGACCATAAAGTCTATTATCTTCTCCACATTAAAAGTCCACCAATAATATTTTATCCCTGTAACATTAATCAACAGTTCCTTTTCACAATTATATGAATAACTCATAATCATAATTGTAATTCTAAATTCCTCTTCGCATCCAGGACGAAGATAATTTTCCTCACATGTCTTTACCTGAAATATCAAAGATCATGGTTATACTAAATCACAGTTCCTGTTCATAATCATAGTAATAAATTCATCTTTGCACTACGGGCCAACGATATTCGTCAACAGTTCATCTTTGCACTACTGGCCAAAGATATTCAACAATAGGTCATCTTTGCACTACGGGCCAAAGATATTCATCAACAATTCATCTTTGCACTACAGGCCAAAGATATTCCTCAACTGTTCATATTTGCACTACAGGCCAAATATATTCATATCTCAAAGAAATATATAATCATTTCAGAAATTATATACACCATAATTATAACCATGTTAATCAATTCATCTTTACACTTAAGCTAAAGATATTCAATTATAAATTCAATGGTCATGATCATACCAGTTAACAATTCATCTTTGCACTATAGGCCAAAGACATTCCTCAGTCACGATCATACCAATAATTTACCTATCTTTACACTCAAGTGAAAGAGAAATTCAACATCAGGGTTATAAAAATGTTATATATGATAATAAAAATAATATGATCAACAACTGTATTTATTTTCGATAGCAACAATCATAAATCAATGATAATTTGGTCAGAAAAAGAAACTAATTTTTGTCGTGAATAGTACCCGTGAATAGTAACTCGTGAATAGTATCTCGTGAATAGTAACTCATGAATAGTATTCCGTATTCGTACATAGTACCGTATACGTAAATAATGCCATATACGTAAATAGTGCCATATATATGAATAGTGCCGTATACGTGAATAGTAACCCCGACTCAAAAAGTTTCAAATTTGATAAAAAGTTCATACCAACATTTCGGTATAATGATATTAAAGAAATTATCATTTTAAGAAGAATATAACACCCCTTACTATCCCTTACTATCCTTTACAATCCCTTACCTCAAAAGAGCAGTACTTCTGATCGGTATAAGGCTGAAGGAAACTTACACTGATGAATAGGAACTCACAGAGTATCTAAATACTCATAAAATACACTTAATAATCTAGAGAGAGAAAGAGAGAAAATTGTTTCTGGTGTGATTTTCAATTCTAACTTAGCCCTCTATTTATAGGAAAATGTTAGCACGCCGAAGCAGACTTAACCTGTAACCTGATGGCTTTACCTGCTACTATTCCCACCCACCACATTTGAATAAAAATTTCAGCACATTTCTTCACCAACCAAGAGTGGGGCCCACCAATTCTAGAATTTTTCACCAAAATGATAAACTCCAAAAATTCAACAATTTCTAAACCAGTCATCTCGTAAAATTCATAACAAATCATACGTTCATTTTTAACGGTTCAAAATTTGTGGACATATACTCAACTTATATATGTATAACATATCTAAAAATTACCACGATCCAACGGTCGGATTAAAAATTATAACCCCCGCAAAATATCTCAAAAACCCTAATTTGATTTTCAATACCTCCGTTCCGACAAAAATACAGATAAAATACCTCAACATTAACTCCTTCTTTTTTAACCACAAAAATATATCCCTCATTTATATCCACATAAAATAAATATTTCCTTATCATATGAATCAATAATTAATTATTCACAAATAATATTACAGAATCACATTTATGACAACCAAGCCGTTCCCAGGAAAAAGTGGGCTTTCCAATAAGGATTTCTCCTTATTGGCGCGCAATTAGATGACCAAACCTCTCCTTAGACAGAACTTTCTAGACATTGCTAGTAATATTATCTAATAATATTATTCAAATAATATGAATTATTGATCTGATAATGGGAAATATTGTACAGTAACAATTATTGAAACAACAATAATATAAAATATCAACGCAGCAATTATTGAATCAATAAGTAAATTATTGAACAGTAATTACTATGACAATTATTCAGTTGTGCCTTCTTACGTAAGAATCAATAGTTTCAAAAATACTATGCAATACCGTGTGCTACTGTGCAATAACGCGTATTACTGTATTTTAACCACCGGGTATTCCAACAGTGTTAACGGTAATAACTACGCCGTTAATTATAAAAACTCAATTTTTGTCGTTATCTTCATCCGACAGTTATTCTGTTATGGGGCCCACAAATGTCTGCGCCGTCGTACGAATATTCCCCGACAGAAAGAATATTCCACGACCAAACGAATATTTTCCGACAACAATGAATATTTTATAACCACTTGCGTATTTTGAAAAGTTTTCACATTTCACCCATAACTTTAACTTTTTATCAATTTAACAATTTACTGAATTATAATTATAAGTAAAATTGAATACTTTTATTTCATAAAATTCGGGGTCTTACAAAGATTATATAGGTAGTGCTCGTAAATATACTCAGCAAGTGGATGAGAACATCCCTATCTTATGATGATACGAGGCTGTATTGCATTAGACATCTTGTATGGTAGTGGCAAAACACCCTTCCAACGTTGGGTTCTCCTCACCCTATTTGATTCATCAAATATAACTACTAGATGATGTATACAACACTTTTCTATACTGCTTAGGTAGAACCTCCACAGCTAGAGACCTCCGTTCTATTTTCCCATTACCCTTGCTCGACCCAGCTACACTCTTATTACCTGAAATGTAACGCCCCCAAAATAGGTCCATTCCATCCAACCTATTCTGAGTCGCCAAATACATGGTACAGAAAACAACTACAACTTTATTACAACAATTGTCGTGCAAAATACAACAACACATATGCTGTGAGTTTGGATACAAATATATACCAAATGTGACATTGGACACCATCATGTATCAGCACTTCACAAAGGTACCTTACATAAAGGTATAGTCAAAAACTGTTCTGGAAATTAAAATCTTTGGGAAGTGCTCAAGGAAACCTTCGTACATGGGAGGCCACGCGTCTAGGTTATGATAGATATCATATGGCCACAGAATTATCCTTGGTTGACCCAATAGACCCCAAAGAAAAACGAGAAGATTACTATCATATTCTTCCCAATGGTGAGTCTTCTCTTGACTTATCATTATCTCCACTGTCTCTAATTGAGAATTATACTTCAAACAAACACCAAGATTATATAGGTAGTGCCCATAGATATACTCAGCAAGTGGATGAGCACAACCCTGTCCTATGATGACACGAGGTTGTATGTCATTAGACATCTTGTATGATAGTGACAAAACACCCTTCCAACGTTGGGTTCGCCTCACCCTATTTTCTTCACCAAATATAACTACTAAATGATGACCACCGTTCTATTCCCTTGTTACCCCCGCTCGACCCAGCTACACTCTTATTACCTGAAAGGAATTGTGAAGCAAAAGGGTGAGCACAACTAGCTCAGTAAAGAATATCATGACTAAAGATAATTCAATTATCAATAGCCTTCATCAACAATAAATCAGAGATTTAGAACATATGGTAAATGATAAAAATTTCAACCATAGTTGCAGCGGAACGAGCAATCCATTAGAAGAGTCAAATAGACTATAAAGTCTATTATCTTCTCCATGTTAAAAATCCACCAACAATGTTTTATCCCTGTAACATCAATCAACAATTCTGGTCCACAATCATATGAATAACTCATAATCATAACTGTAGTTCTAAATTCCTCTTCTCATCCAGGACGATGATAATTTTCATCACCTATCTTTACCTGAAACATCAAAGATCATGGTTACACCAAATCACATTTCCTGTTCATAATCATACTAATTACTTCATCTTTGCACTACGTCCAAAGATATTCATTTGTATCACCAGTTGGTCATGTTTATCTCAACATCTGTTCATCTTTGCACTACTGGCCAAAGATATTCAACAACATGTCATCTTTGCACTACGGGCCAAAGATATTCATCAACAATTCATCTTTGCACTACAGGCCAAAGATATTCATCAATATTTCATCTTTGCACTACAGATCAAAGATATTAATATCTCAAAGAAATATATAATCATTTCAGAATTTATATAAACAATAATTATAACCATGTTGATCAATTCACCTTTGCACTTAAGCTAAAGATATTCACTTATAAATTCAATGGTCATGATCATACCAGTCACAATTCAACTTTGCACTACAGGCCAAAGAGAACCCTAGTCATGATCATACCAATAATCTACCCATCTTTACACTCTAGTGAAAGAGAATTTCAACATCAGGGTTATAAAAATGTTATATATGATAATAAAATCAATATAATCAATACATAGTTTTAATCTCAAGAGTAATATTCATAACTCAACTATAATTTGGTTAGAAAAAGAAACCAATTTTGTCGTGAATAGTAACTCGTGAATAGTAACTCATGAATAGTAACTCGTGAATAGTAACCCCGACTCAAAAAGGTAGAAATTCCACAATAAAATCTATACCAATATTTTGGTATAATGATATTGAAAGAATAACATTTCTTAAGCTTATAAACAATTTATTTAAATTGTTTACACTTTACTAATTAATACATTTAATCATCATAAAATGCCAACTCTTACAATTTCATCATCAATAACCAAAACCCTCATCAAAAATCTGCATATACCTCATATAGGATTCTCAAGCCATAAAATCCTATTTTCCAATTTTCTTTCTTCACAAAACATATTTAATTTATTTACTCATAACTAGACTATTTTCATGAAAAATACCAAATCAGTTCCAAAAATATTTCTTTTCTGGGATTTAGCATAATATAGTCTCATAGTGAACATATATTTTTCTCAGAATTTTTAAAAGTCATTTACTATTTTTCATATGGCCAAAATAGCCGAATATTTAGACATTTATCAAAAATTGTACTTTTTTCTAAAAATTCTGAAATTTACAGAGTATACTTCTATCATATACATGTACTCCCAATAAAAATTTCATCAATTTTGGAGTTAACCACAAGGAATTATAAGCTGTTACTTTTAAAATAGTCTTTTCTCATAAAATTCATAACTCTCAATCTATACATCCAAAAATCACCATTTTTGGACACAATCAATAAAACTCATCAAAATATCATTTCAAATTTTTCCAGAATTTTTGAAGTTCAGAAAAATTACGAAACTGAAAAACATAACAACCCTTAAAATCCCTTACTATCCCTTACTATCCCTTACTATCCCTTACCTCAAAAGAGCAGTACTTCTGACTGGATATCGGATATGATGCTGAAGGAAACTTGCACTGAATAGCAACTCTCAAAGTATCTAAATACTCACAAAATTTGCTTCATAATATAGAGAGAGAAAGAGAGAAAACTTATGTTTCTGGTGTGATTTTCAATTCTAACTTAGCCCTCTATTTATAGGAAAATTTTGGTAGATTTGACCTGCAACCTGATGGCTTTACCTGCTACTATTCCCACCCACCACATTTGAAATATAATTCAGCACATTTCTTCACCAACCACAAGTGGGGCCCACCAATTCTAGAATTTTTCAACAAAATGATAAACTCCGAAAATTCAATAATTTCTGAACCAGTCATCTCGTAAAATTCATAATAAATCATACGTTCATTTTTAACGGTTCAAAATTTATGGTCATATACTCAACTTATATATGTATAACATATCCAAAAATTACCACGATCCAACGGTCGGATTAAAAATTATAACCCCCGCAAAATATCTCAAAAACCCTGATTTTTAATACCTCCATTCCGATAAAAATACTGATAAAAACCTCAACATTAACTCCTTTATTTTTAACCACAAAAATATATTCCTCATTTATATCCACATAAAATAAATATTTCCTTATCATACGAATCAATAATTAATTATTCACAAATAATATTACAGAATCACATTTATGACAACCAGGCCGTTCCCAGGAAAGAGGGGGCTTTCCAATAAGGATTTTTCCTTACTGGCGCGCAATTAGATGACCAAACCTCTCCTTAGACAGAACTTTCTAGTCATTGCCAATAATGTTATCTAATAATATTATTCAAATAATATGAATTATTGATCTGATAATGGGAAATACTGTGCAGCAACAATTATTGAACAACAACAATATAAAATTTCAACGTAGCAATTATTGAATCAATAAAATAAAATATTGAACAGTAATTACTGTAACAATTATTGAGTAGTGCCTTCTTACGTAAGAATCAATAATTTTAAAAATACTGTGCAATACCGTGTGCTACTGTGCAATAACGCGTATTACTGTATTTTAATCACCGGGTATTCCAACAGTGTTAACAGTAACAACTACGTCGTTATTTGTAAAAACTCAAATTTGTCGTTTTCTTCACCCGACAGTTATTCGTTATGGGGCCCACAAATAGCTGCGCCGTCGTACGAATATTCCCCGACAGAAAAAATATTCCACGACCAAACGAATATTCCCCGACAACAATGATTATTTTATAACCACTTGTGTATTTTGAAAAAAATCATATATCACCCTTAACTTTAACATTTATCAATTTAACCATTTACTGAATAGAAAAATTGAATACTTTTATTTCATAAAATTTGGGGTCTTACATGAAAGGAATTTTGAAACGGAAGGGTGAGCACAACTAGCTCAGTAAAGAATATCATGTCTAAAGATAATTAAATTATCAATAGCCTTCATCAGTAATAAATCAGATATTTAGAACATATGGTAAATGATAAAAAAATTAACCATAGTTGTAGTGGAACGAGCAAACCATTAGAAGAGTCAAATAAACTATAAAGTCTATTATCTTCTCCACATTAAAAGTCCACCAATAATGTTTTATCCCTGTAACATTAATCAACAGTTCCTTTTCACAATTATATGAATAACTCATAATCATAATTGTAATTCTAAATTCCTCTTCGCATCCAGGACGAAGATAATTTTCCTCACATATCTTTACCTGAAACATCAAAGATAATAGTTATACTAAATCACAGTTCCTGTTCATAGTCATACTAATAAATTCATCTTTGCACTACGGGCCAACGATATTCGTCAACAGTTTATTTTGCACTACTGGCCAAAGATATTCAACAATAGGTCATCTTTGCACTACGGGCCAAAGATATTCATCAACAATTCATTTTTGCACTACAGGCCAAAGATATTCCTCAACAGTTCATATTTGCACTACAGGCCAAATATATTCATATCTCAAAGAAATATATAATCATTTCAGAATTTATATACACCATAATTATAACCATGTTAATCAATTCATCTTTACACTTAAGCTAAAGATATTCAATTATAAATTCAATGGTTATGATCATACCAGTTAACAATTCATCTTTGCACTATAGGCCAAAGACATTCCTCAGTCACGATCATACCAATAATTTACCCATCTTTACACTCAAGTGAAAGAGAAATTCAACATCAGGGTTATAAAAATGTTATATATGATAATAAAAACAATATGATCAACAACTGTATTTATTTTCGATAGCAACAATCATAAATCAACGATAATTTGGTCAGAAAAAGAAACTAATTTTTGTCATGAATAGTACCCGTGAATAGTAACTCGTGAATAGTAACTCGTAAATAGTAACTCATGAATAGTAACTCGTGAATAGTAACTCATGAATAATAACTCATGAATAGTATTCCGTATTCGTACATAGTACCGTATACGTAAATAATGCCATATACGTAAATAGTGCCATATACATGAATAGTGCCGTATACGTGAATAGTAACCCCGACTCAAAAAGTTCTAAATTTGATAAAAAGTCCATACCAACATTTCGGTATAATGATATTAAAGAAATTATCATTTTAAGAAGAATATAACACCCCTTACTATCCCTTACTATCTCTTACAATCCCTTACCTCAAAAGAGCAGTACTTCTGATCGGTATAAGGCTGAAGGAAACTTACACTGATGAATAGGAACTCACAGAGTATCTAAATACTCATAAAATACACTTAATAATATAGAGAGAGAAAGAGAGAAAATTGTTTCTGGTGTGATTTTCAATTCTAACTTAGCTCTCTATTTATAGGAAAATGTTAGCATGCCGAAGCAGACTTAACCTGCAACTTGATGGCTTTACCTGCTACTATTTCCACCCACCACATTTGAATAAAAATCTCAGCACATTTCTTCACCAACCAAGAGTGGGGCCCACCAATTCTAGAATTTTCCACCAAAATGATAAACTCCAAAAATTCAACAATTTCTAAACCAGTCATCTCGTAAAATTCATAACAAATCATACGTTCATTTTTAACGGTTCAATATTTGTGGACATATACTCAACTTATATATGTATAACATATCCAAAAATTACCACGATCCAACGGTCGGATTAAAAATTATAACCCCCGCAAAATATCTCAAAAACCCTAATTTGATTTTCAATACCTCCGTTCCGACAAAAATACAGATAAAATACCTCAACATTAACTCCTTCTTTTTAACCACAAAAAATATATCCCTCATTTATATCCACATAAAATAAATATTTTCTTATCATATGAATCAATAAATAATTATTCACAAATAATATTACAGAATCACATTTATGACAACCAAGTCGTTCCCAGGAAAGAGTGGGCTTTCCAATAACGATTTCTTCTTATTGGCGCGCAATTAGATGACCAAACCTCTCCTTAGACAGAACTTTCTAGACATTGCCAGTAATGCTATCTAATAATATTATTCAAATAATATGAATTATTGATCTGATAATGGGAAATACTGTACAGTAACAATTATTGAAACAACAATAATATAAAATATCAACGCAACAATTATTGAATCAATAAATAAAATATTGAACAATAATTACTATGAAAATTATTCAGCTGTGTCTTCTTACGTAAGAATCAATATTTTTAAAAATACTATGCAATACCGTGTGCTACTGTGCAATAACGAGTATTACTGTATTTTAACCACCGGGTATTCCAACAGTGTTAACGGTAACAACTACGCCGTTAATTATAAAAACTCAATTTTTGTCGTTATCTTCATCCGACAGTTATTCTGTTATGGGGCCCACAAATGTCTGCGCCGTCGTACGAATATTCTCCGACAGAAAGAATATTCCATGACCAAACGAATATTTCCCGACAACAATGAATATTTTATAACTACTTGCGTATTTTGAAAAGTTTTCACATTTCACCCATAACTTTAACTTTTTATCAATTTAACAATTTACTGAATTATAATTATAAGTAAAATTGAATACTTTTATTTCATAAAATTCGGGGTCTTACAAAGATTATATAGGTAGTGCTCGTAAATATACTCAGCAAGTGGATGAGCACATCCCTATCTTATGATGATACGAGGTTGTATTGCATTAGACATCTTGTATGGTAGTGGCAAAACACCCTTCCAACGTTGGGTTCTCCTCACCCTATTTGATTCATCAAATATAACTACTAGATGATGTATACAACACTTTTCTATACTGCTTAGGTAGAACCTCCACAGCTAGAGACCTCCGTTCTATTTTCCCGTTACCCTTGCTCGACCCAGCTACACTCTTATTACCTGAAAGGAATTTTGAAACGGAAGGGTGAGCACAACTAGCTCAGTAAAGAATATCATGTCTAAAGATAATTAAATTATCAATAGCCTTCATCAATAATAAATCAGATATTTAGAACATATGGTAAATGATAAAAAAATTAACCATAGTTGCAGTGGAACGAGCAAACCATTAGAAGAGTCAAATAAACTATAAAGTCTATTATCTTCTCCACATTAAAAGTCCACCAATAATGTTTTATCCCTGTAACATTAATCAACAGTTCTTTTTCACAATTATATGAATAACTCATAATCATAATTGTAATTCTAAATTCCTCTTCGCATCCAGGACGAAGATAATTTTCCTCACATATCTTTACCTGAAACATCAAAGATAATGGTTATACTAAATCACAGTTCCTGTTCATAGTCATACTAATAAATTCATCTTTGCACTACGGGCCAACGATATTCGTCAACAGTTTATTTTGCACTACTGGCCAAAGATATTCAACAATAGGTCATCTTTGCACTACGGGCCAAAGATATTCATCAACAATTCATCTTTGCACTACAGGCCAAAGATATTCCTCAACAGTTCATATTTGCACTACAAGCCAAATATATTCATATCTCAAAGAAATATATAATCATTTCAGAATTTATATACACCATAATTATAACCATGTTAATTAAATCATCTTTACACTTAAGCTAAAGATATTCAATTATATATTCAATAGTCATGATCATACCAGTTAACAATTCATCTTTGCACTACAGGCCAAAGACATTCCTCAGTCACGATCATACTAATAATTTACCCATCTTTACACTCGAGTGAAAGAGAAATTCAACATCGGGGTTATAAAAATGTTATATATGATAATAAAAACAATATGATCAACAACTGTATTTATTTTCGATAGCAACAATCATAAATCAACGATAATTTGGTCAGAAAAAGAAACTAATTTTTGTCGTGAATAGTATCCGTGAATAGTAACTCGTGAATAGTAACTTGTGAATAGTAACTCATGAATAGTAACTCATGAATAGTGACTCATGAATAGTATTCCGTATTCGTACATAGTACCGTATACGTAAATAATGCCATATACGTAAATAGTGCCATATACATGAATAGTGTCGTATACGTGAATAGTAATCCCGACTCAAAATTTTTTAAATTTGATAAAATGTTCATACCAAAATTTCGGTATAATGATATTAAAAAAAATATCATTTTAAGAAGAATATAACACCCCTTACTATCCCTTACGATTCCTTACCTCAAAAGAGCAGTACTTCTGATCGGTATAAGGCTGAAGGAAACTTGCACTGATGAATAGAAACTCACAGAGTATCTAAATACTCATAAAATACACTCAATAATCTAGAGAGAGAAAGAGAGAAAACTTGTTTCTGGTGTGATTTTTAATTCTAACTTTGCCCTCTATTTATAGGAAAATGTTAGCACGCCGAAGCAGACTTAACCTATAACCTGATGGCTTTACCTGCTATTATTTTCACCCACCATATTTGAATAAAAATCTCAGCACATTTCTTCACCAACCAAGAGTGGGGCCCACCAATTCTATAATTTTTTACCAAAATGATAAACTCCAAAAATTCAACAATTTCTGAACCAGTCATCTCGTAAAATTCATAACAAATCATACGTTCATTTTTAACGGTTCAAAATTTGTGGACATATACTCAACTTATATATGTATAACATATCCAACGGTCGGATTAAAAATTATAACTCCCGCAAAATATCTCAAAAACCCTAATTTGATTTTCAATACCTCCGTTCCGACAAAAATACAGATAAAATACATCAACATTAACTCCTTCTTTTTTAACCACAAAAATATATCACTCATTTATATCCACATAAAATAAATATTTCTTTATCATATGAATCAATAATTAATTATTCACAAATAATATTACAGAATCACATTTATGAAACCAGGCCGTTCCCAGGAAAGAGGGGGCTTTCCGATAAGGATTTCTCCTTACTGGCGCGCAATTAGATGACCAAACCTCTCCTTAGACAGAACTTTCTAGACATTGTCAATAATGTTATCTAATAATATTATTCTAAATAATATGAATTATTGATCTGATAATGGGAAATACTGTGCAGCAACAATTATTGAAACAACAATAATATAAAATATCAACGCAGCAATTATTGAATCAATAAAATAAAATATTGAACAGTAATTACTGTAACAATTATTGAGTAGTGCCTTCTTACGTAAGGATCAATAATTTCAAAAATACTGTGCAATAACGCGTTTTACTGTATTTTAACCACCGGGTATTCTAACAGTGTTAACGGTAACAACTACGCCGTTAATTATAAAAATTTAATTTTTGTCGTTATCTTCATCCGACAGTTATTTTGTTATGGGGCCCACAAATGTCTGCGCCGTCGTACGAATATTCCCCGACAGAAAGAATATTCCACGACCAAACGAATATTCCCCGACAACAATGAATATTTTATAACCACTTGCGTATTTTGAAAAGTTTTCACATTTCACCCATAACTTTAACTTTTTATCAATTTAACTATTTACTGAATTGTAATTATAAGAAAAATTGAATACTTTTATTTCATAAAATTCGTGGTCTTACATTATTGACCTGTTAAGAATCTATTTTAATATCTCATTATACTTCTAACATATTTTTATATTCATTAATTTAGGTTAATATCTCATTCATGGACTCACACTTTAAAATTTTTGTTTCTAAACATTCTGGAGAGTGGCGTTGCGGCACCACTGTTGCACTTGATTTCGACACTGCGGCGCGGCCCACGCTGCAGCCAGGTTACTGGCGTTGCGGCGTGGCTCGCGCTACGGCGCGGTTCTTATGCCTGTAGCCGGCGCTGCGGCGCGACGAACTAGACTCAGAACCTCAGTTCGCAAAAATCGTAGAACATTCCAATTTTTACCAATTTCTTGAATCAATACATGAAATTAAGCATAATCAGACGTTATTTTATACTCATAACTATTACTTAACCCTTCTAGCATGATTTTAACATGTTATAACACATAATTTACAGAATTAACATATGTAATTTACTGTTCTTAGTATTTTTAAAAGTTTTGAATACAGAACATGAAAATCAACACTACGGATTCGTTATAACACCGAATCCATTCATTTGAAATTTGGTCTCTTCATTTTAATATACATAATTATATACAGGTATAAAATTTATGACACAATAAATGTTTGACGTATTAAATTTGCAAGTAAGGGCCATATGGCCATATTTCTGTACTCTGCAATTTTGTAGAAAGTATATACGACATGTTTTTATGAACTGATGATATGGTTTATACAATATGTATAATAAAACACGATATGATAACATTTATCACATAATTAGCACATGATCGTTCCTCCTTTTTCCACTACAGAGCGTTTACAGAACATAAAAGCCATTTTCTTAAAAACTTAGACAACGTAAATAAAATTGGTTTTAGGAATTACCCAGAGTATAGATTAGAAGAGATGATCCTTTCACAGATACTTGTTTGATTACACACTCACAATTTTCCTTCAAACTTCTCAATCTCTCTATGAATTTTCCTTTTCTAAACTTAGCCAAATGAAGAAGAAGACGTCGTACTTTATAAAATAACTGAGCGCAGAGTGGTCAGTTAACCCAATCATGGGTTAACTGCTATTAACTCCCCATAAGGCTTCGTTTGGTTAATCTTAAATGGCTCAAATCCATTTAATTTAAAAAATCTTTTATCCTGTAGTTTAATAATGTCACATCCAATTATAAAATAAATCAAATATCTTATTTAATTTAATTTGAATATAATATAATAATTTCTCATTAATTCACATTGTCATATAATTAATTTTCTCATTAATTATTAATTTAAATAAAATAATATTAAGCTTATTAAATATTTCTTTTAATGCAATAAACTCACATAATTATATACCTTGAATAATAAAATTTTTCACATTAATTTAATAAATATAACACATATAATTAAATTAATCTATCATAATTGCACCAATTAATTATTTAATCTAATAATTAAATCATCAAAAATATTTATTTAATTCAATAAATATTAAAATTAAATTACAAAAATATCGTTCGTCACATCTTTCCCCCCTTGAGTAAATAGTTACCGTTCTTTTAAATAGTTCTTTTATTAATAAATGAATAAGATTGTTACTAAGTATATGCTTTATCATCAAACATGATTGGTTTGTGTGCATACTACTTTCAATCTCCCACTTGCACTAATGTCAATCGCCATGATATCTCATACCCTTCTTCTTTAAGTGACGATCATCCTTTTTTTTTTGCTAAATTTATATTGTATTAAAGTAAAAGAAAAATACAAACCTAATGGAAAACCACAATCAGAATATAGCATAGACATCATAGGACATGCCCTGTGATGTCATGACTATAAAAGATTATAGGCTCAACGCCCAACAAATCTATTACAATAAACAAACAACAAACATTGTTATAAAAGAAAGCATTCAACAACAAGCAGTAGTAACATGCCCAATGCGCAGAGTAGAACCCAAACATTCGACTGTAGAAGCAGCCCAAAAAACTGTAGCCAATCCCCAACACAAGCTTCAACAACAGTTTGAAAGGATGAAATAATAGAAGCCCAACTGCATCAGTACTAGCCCATATCAGTTAGCAGCAGCTGAGAACAACTGTAGCAGTGGCTAGCCAATTTGCAGCAGCAAACCTGCACAGTAGCCAGTCAGCCAAACAAGCAGTAGAAATAGCAGCACGCCAGAGCAAACCACCAGGCGCTACACATGCAAACTGTCCAAGTTAAACCAGTACTAAGCTAGAAATGATCAACGAACCAGCAGCAAAAAGAACCACGAGCAGCAATAGAACCCAAAACACAACAGCGAGCAGCAGAAATGACCAGGAAACCCCAGTAGCCCATCCCACCAGAACAACAACAACTGCGACAATCATCCTGCTGTTGGATAAGCTTCAGTTAATGGATATGTAATATTGTTCTTAAGATTCCACTAATAGTGACTTCTCTTCTTTCAATGATTCTCTAATCAAATGAAAGTGTCGCAACACATGTTTAGATCTGTAATACCCGAGAATTTTCTGAATATTATTAATAAAAGTTGAATATTTATTTGAATATAAATAAATATTATTGTGGCATGGGTTATAGAAATTCTATTCAATTAAGTTAAGTGTTGAGAACTATATGACAGTAAGGTAATGTGGTAAGATTGGTGAAAAGCTTAATGTAAAGCTTATAAGAATTGCCTAGTGTGGCATAATGAAAGACTAAGAGATTCACTAAGTGAATTAATAGAGGAATTATTTAATAAGAGAAAGATTTATTTAATATTATATAATTTAATTAATTATTATTGTGAGTAATTGTATATAATTGAATGATAAAGTAACTCCATGCATGAAAAATGAATAGGATGTTTAACTAGTAGTATTATCAATTTGGGATGTAATTTATGCTATGTGAAACTGGAATGGTGGTAGAGGTTGGAACTTGCGTGTAGCTAAATCAGTTTGGCACTGCCAGGGACCGGTGCAATTGCACCCTTCCTGTAGTACAAACTGGCGCAGCTGCGTCAGTGACCAGATTTGTAAAAAGTTGGTTATTACTGTGGATATTGTATGAGACATTATTGTAATGTGAGACATTATTGTAATGTATGACATTATTAAAATCATATGATAAGAGTAAATTTTATGGTATGAAGTACTAAGTAGCAAAATAGAATCATGTGTGACATTTTAATACAGAAATAATTAATTAACTATGCATCTCAGAAATTCGGGAGGAAGTTGAATGTTAGAAAAATAGATATTTAATATGGGACAATGTTATAATATTGAAGTATGTGTAATAATAATATTTATGGAGAATACCAGGTTAATAATACCTAACTGCATTATTTTATCTACATTAATTATTATTTTATGAGAACCCGATGTACATGGATTATATGATTATGTGTATATGTGTCCATGACTAAAGTCTAAGAAATAACATTAAGTCATCAAATGTGAACTAATAAGCCAAAAAGGAATTAAAACTTAAGTATATTAGCAACCATTTTGCTACTGCAGACCAATCAGACTCCTTGTCCCAGATTAAGTGACTCAATAGTGCTTAACAGTAGCCTATTTCTTATTACATAAACTCAAGCCTGCACATGATGGCTAGAATAGCTTTGATAATGATGAGGAGAATGGAGGAGAAGAAGTTGGTAACTTCTTTTCACCAAACCCTCTCAAACCATTGGATTCTTCTTCTTTCTCTTGGATTAATTCATTATGCAAAACCCAAAATTAGGCTATAATTTCTCTATAAATGGCAAGCTCTTCTTCTCAATTCACGTTATTGAGTTTTCTGCTAAGTTCATATTTAGTGTGAGTCTAGTAATTGAGGAGAAGCAATTTTAGATTGGAAGAATTTCCATTTGTAAGCTTCAACAGAGGTAGTTTTTCTTAAACTATGCTCTTACATTCAAAGTATTTCAAATTCCTAGAAATTCATGGAATCTCTTATTAAATTGGATTGTAAGTTGATGTCTAGATGTTAACTAAGTTTGTATGCATGTATGAAAGCAATGTGACTGGTTTTATTGTATTAAATTAAGGAAATTCACATTTGGTTCTGAGTTCTGTAGAAGCAGAGAACCTTCTGAACTCTCTAGGGACGGGCGAAGCTGCGCGCTCCCTGCAATTCAACACGGCGCAGCTGCGCCGTTCACCAGTCTAGATTTTTGACTTCTGATGTGATATGGTAGTTCTAACATGATAATACAACTTAGACATGTATAAAAAATAGACCTGATTTGTGAACTTAAGTTCCTTTGCATATTATGAGAACCTTAACTTGCTTTAGTAGGTGTTTTCTAACGAAGACTTGGAGTTAAAAATGAACCTTGATGAAACTAATGATGTCTCAGTTCTAATTTTTGTGAGCATGTGTATATGGTTTAGCTATGCATGAAATGTGATTCAAAGTAATACGCATATATTAAGAAATACTTTAGCTTGGGTTAAAATAACTTTTAAAATCAAACTTGGATGTGTTGTAAACTAATATTATGAACATGATGTTGTGTACTATCTGAACTTAGAGCATGTATGACTAATACCCCTATGTGATCACACATGACTCATACGTACGTCCATCTTGGTTAGACACAATGAAAATTAGTCAAGCATGAGTTAGAGATGTTTTAAAGTAATAAAAGATAATAGTCATGCGTATATGATGAAAACCTTTGTGAGCATGCATACTAACTAATTTCATGACTACCTCATAGGTATACATGGCAAGCATAGTAGCCTTTGTGATTATATGACTTAATTGACTGTAATTCATTAGAAATACTAGTTTAGGACTATAACATGTATAGTCGAATTTAAATGGATCTTAAAAGCATGCAGAATTCTTTAACATGTTTATACACTATATGTCGATATCTATGTATGCTTAGAATTAGACTGACCCAGAAGAGCAAAGCTCAACTCTGGTCTGGCCAGGGGACAGCGTAGCTGCGCCGTCCCTAAGCCTAACCAGGGCGCAACTGCGCCATCCTGCAGTTTGGTCTGATGGTTGGGTTGTAATCTATAAACTTGTAACATGTATTGTATACTGCTTTCAGTCCTAATACATGATTGGCATGATGTTTAAAGAGTTCTAGCACCTAATAGCTATGAGAAACCAAGAATCTAAAGGTTTTTACAAATTTTCTTAATCCTTTTCTTTGAGCTAAGTAAATGTTAATTAAAGAGCTAAGTGGTGTGATAGCATGCTAATGTGACATTCCATTTACCTTGCTAAGATAATAATGAATGTGTATCATTGAATTATATGATCGAACATGTATGAGATTATTAACTTATAGAGTTGAGTAACTAATAAATGTGTTGTATACATAACTACGTTACAATAGGATTTCAAGTGTTGATTAGTTATAAATTTGGTAAACTACGCTTGAGGCAAGTTCTCTAACTTCATTTGATTTTCATATTGAATGCAAGTTCCCTAAACTCTTCACGCTTTATATTTTGGATAATCTCTGAATTATTGCCATATCGACCACATTTGCATCGAGCAAATATCTTTTACTATTCTAAAATCAATTGTATATCTTGATGTTGTTGCATTGAACTTATCGTTCATAAATGCATTATAAAAGTTGTCTAAGCCATTGATTCGGCTAGACTATTATCATGTATTAAAAAGCTATCCAAACCAAATTGACTTGGTGCGGATTCTTAAATCTGCTGAGATGAACAACCCTCATTGAAGGGGAAATTATATAATTGTCGGGGAACCGACGTGTGCACATACTAGCATGTTTAAATGTTATGATAACGTAAATTACTTAGGTTGATCATCTGTTGTACTTATTTATATTGGATTTTCAGTATAATACTGATAATTCTAGCAGGAGTTCTTAGTCCCTAGTGACTGCTCAGTGTTCATTATTCTTAAACTTTGACATGATTAATTCTTTGAATCTTGTTGATATCTTTCAGTCTATAACGATGCCTATTGAGAATTTTTGATAATTGCTAAACTATTATTCACTATCATACCCTTGAGATTTGAATTAATAATTGTTCACCCTTATTGCTATATTACTGGTTGGGTAAATTTGTTGTTCATTCTTGCTTTTCCTAAAACTTTCAGTTAAGGAAGAACGTGGTGAACCCTCTGGCAAGGACAAGGTTATGGAATAGCTTTGTTCATTAGCGCTAGGAATTTAATAATATTCTGTTGTATGAAGACTTATGTATTATGATGTAATAAGTTATGTTTAAATTAAGATGTTGTAGTAATGGTTCGAGACTTTGGGACGAGAATAATTATGTTATGACAATATAAATTATTCTATTTACTGTTGTGTGAGATTTTGATTTATTATTAGAGATAGCAAGTGACGAACTAAATTCGAGATATGAGTATCTGAATTTGGGGGCGTTACAGGTTGGTATCAAAGCATTAGGTTATAAACCTTAGGAGCGAGAATCCTTAGACTATAACCTTAGAAGAACTTAGAAGATAGAAGGAGACAAAACTCATATAGAGTTTTCTTAGAGATTTAGTGGCGTTATGAAATGTATTTTCATTCCACACAATGAATTTATGTTTGATTTTGGCGTTCTAACAGAGTTTGTTATTTGTTGTCTTGCGTTTGTGATTGTAGGATGTCAGACTTGGAAGGACCCAATAGAGTGGTAGAGGAGGAGCCACGTTACATACACGTAGTGTATGAGGCACCTCTGATAGCGGAGCCCATCTTGACAGTAGCCCCTATAGATAATGAGGATAAGGAGATGAAATCAGATCCCGAGGAAGAACCCATGGAGGATGAGCCCGTGGAAGATTCCAATGAGGCTACATTCGAAGACTGAATGTTGGGGGAATATGAGGAGCGAATTTTGGAATTCGAGTGCCGAGTTGAGGAACTAGAGAGCCGGGCTCAGGAGAGAGAATCTGAGATGTAGAAGCTAAGGGATGAAAATCATAAAAGGAAACTGGAGATGCAAGAGTTAGAGGTAGAACTTGCATATCGCAAGGAAGCAGACGTACAGATGGGAACTCTTTTTCACCGATCGATAGCCAGGAATGTCGAATTGGCAGGCAAGCTAGAGGAATCCGAGCAGAAGGAGCTTAGCGAGAAAGCTGAGAAGGAGGTTCTTCGTGCACAGTTAGAGATGGAGGTTATGAATAGGGTCCACTTCGAGGAGAAGTGGGAAGAAGTCAATGATATGGTAGGAGACCTGGAAGATGAGGTGAGGTGTAAGAGGAGAAAGATGAACCAAATGAGCTATGTTTTTCGCACAGCTATAGAGAGGTTGATCGATGGTATGTACCATTATCCGGCGGAACAGGGGTAGACCCATCACACTTTGAGAAGAGAAATGATGGCTCCATGACACAGGTCGAGTACAAGAGCGCAGTAGAGTGTGGGATGTTGGGACAGTTGTTGGTTAGGTGTCCAGTAGTGTAGGCTTGTTGTGTATGTTATGTAATCCCAATCTTTTGTGTGAGATATGGGATAGTTATGTAAACCCTGAGTAGGTTCATGTTAGAGGGGTAGTATATTAGTGTTTCCCCATCTTTTGTGATACTAGGGGATAGATGTTGACATTTATAAAAGTATGCTAGGAATGATCATATCAATGTAATGATTTGGCATATGAATATAAATGTTCTTATTTCAGAGAATGTGTTATAAAATTTTATTTCCCTTTTACAACGAAGAAATACTTGAGTAATATAATTAAATAATAAGAATTAAATTTTGTGATGCAGAAAATGTTGCCCAGACGTAGTGTGACACCCCCAAAATAGGTATACATCAACCATTTTGAGTCGGCAAATACATGGTACATAAATCAAATACAAACTTCTTTTATACAATACGACAACAGCGTAACTTAGAGTTTTTACACGAATATTGTCTCATAGGCAGTATTCAAACTCAAATGAAGTTCTCATTACATTTATTATCACACTATTTCATAAAATAGTGAGGACTACTATAGCCACCATCTCGGATTGTCACAGTGTTCTCCGACTAGTCCTAGCTACGTTCTCATTTCCTAAAGAGAACAATGAAAGCAAAAGGGCGAGCTCAACTAGCCCAGTAAGAAATATTATGACTAAGATAATGCAGAATAAATTATCGTTAGCCTTCAACAGTGTTAAACTAATAAACAACAAGTTTAACTGCAGCGGAACAAGCAATCCATTAGAAGAGTCAAGTAGAGCATGATATCTACTATCTTCTATGATTTAAAAAGGTTTTTCATCAACTTTATCGCTGAGACTCAGCATAATAAATAATAAACCACATCATCGAATCATCCCTGCACCACGGCCAAGGAAATTTATGTAATCATCAGTGGTCATGATTATACCGAATAATCCCTGGTCATAATCATACCAACAACTATCCATCAATGAACTACAGGCCAATGAGGACTTTTACCACATCATTTGTAACATTACGAGTCATAATTATATCGAATGATCCCTGGTCATAATCAAACCAATCAACAGTTCATCTATGCACGTAAGCCAAAGATGACTTTCATCACAATATAAGCATGAGGATGATGACAATGATATAAGAATTCAATTAAAAGAAACAAAGGATAAATTTTTAAAGATTAATAATTTAATTTATCCAGAATTTAATAATGTTTAAATTGCCAACATGATATTGCTTTTAGGAGTAAAATTCAAGAATGATATTATATCAAAAATGATTTGGACCGAAAAGAAATTAATTTTTGTCATGAATAGTACTTTGGGTGAATAGTACTCTGTGAATAGTACTTCAGGAATAGTACTCTGTGAATAGAACCCATGAATAGTAGTTTGTGAATAGTACCCGTGAATAGCACTTTGTTAATAGTACCGTATAAATGAATAGTACTCATGGATAGTACTTCAACATGAAAAACTTAAAATTTAACAAGAATGTGCAGAAAATATCCTTGTGAAATGATACTAGATGAAGCGCAAATTTTAAGCATATTCTACTAATTTTACGGAGTATAGAAGCAATACTTTAACAGAATGAGTGTAGAATTAGGATTACGAAACGAAATAATATTACTCACATACTACAGAGTATGGAAGAAAATATTATTTCTTACGAATACTGAACAAAAATAATATCCTTTACCTTAGAAGAAGACTAGATACTGAAATAGTGAAGTAGCAGACTACTCTTATTCTTTCTCTCTATAGCTGATCTCTCTATAATTGCTCTTATGAGTCTTAGTGAATTGGTGAGAATGAAGGAAGAATGGGCTTCTTTTTATAGGAAAATATAGTTTTGATTATTGCACATTTTGGGGCTCGAATTATTACAGTATAATACCTTCATCTATACCTCTATTTTTAATTTAGTCATGCAAGTATTGTCAATCTTGCACCACCTCCCCTAATAGTACACACATGTGAATCAATAGTTCCATACATGTGAATCAACAGTTATAAACATGTGAATTAATAGCAATTAATTTCTCATTTATCTGATTAATTACCCGATTGGTCTATATAACCTCCAGACATAAATTATTATCAAAATAGATATCGATTTCCATTAACACTAATAATTCCAACACAATAAAAATATCAATTTCATATTTAATCAATACGAACTTATTCATCATTAATATTATAACTCACAATATTTAACAACCAGATCATTCTAAGGAAAGAGGGGGCTTTCCGATAAGGATTTCTCCCTATTAGTGCGCAATTAGGTGACCAAACCTCTCCTCGACAGAACTTTCTAGACATTATCAATATTGTAAATAATAATATGAATAACTTTGTCGTCTCAATTATTGATTTAATAATAATAAATATTATGCAGATGATACTGTGACAATAATTTAATCAATAATATGAGAGATATTATGTAGCAATTACTATAGCAATAATTGAGTATAACTGAGTGACTTCTCACGTAAGCATCAATAATCAATACCCTGTGCTACTATGCAATCACGCGTATTACTATACTTTTACCACCTAGTAGTTCAACAGTTTAACGGTAAAACTTTCGCCGTTATTTTTATAAAAAGACAATTATGTCGTTTTCTAATTATGACAATACTTCTGTTGTGGGGTCCACCAATGATTGTGTCGTCGTATGAATATTTTCTATTAAAACGAATATTCCCCGATCAATCAAATATTTTATAATAACTTGCTTACTTTACAAAATTTATAAATATTACCCACAACTATAATAATATAACAAATCCACACCATAATATTCAAAAATATATTTCGAGAAAAATTAATCTTTATTCATAAAAGTTGGAGTCTTACAACCTCCCCTTCTTATGAAATTTCGTCATCGAAATTAGGGTGCGTACCTGGTATGTTAAAGAGGTGAGGATATCTTGACTTCATTTCAGATTCTAACTCCCAAGTCATTTTCTCAATATTGTGGTTTCTCCACAAAACTTTGACTTGAGGTATAATCTTGGAACGTAGAATATGATCTTTCTTATCCAAGATATTAACAGGTACCTCTTCATACGTTAAATCTTCCGCTATCTCGCCCGGTTCTAATTCAATAATGTGGTTCGGGTCTTTCACATATTTACGTAACATAGATATGTGAAAAACGTTATGAACATGAGACATACTTGGCGATAAGGCGAGTCTATAGGCCACAGTTCCTACTCGATCGAGGATTACAAATGGGCCAATGAATCGAGGATAGAGCTTTCCTTTCTTTCCAAATCTCGTAACTCCTTTCCATGGAGAAACACGTAACAACACATGATCTTCAATATTGAATTCCACGTCCTTTCGATGATGATCAACATAACTCTTTTGTCGATCTTGTGAGGTTTTTATACGTTGTCGGATCGTTTAAATCTTTTTCGTAATCATACGTACCAACTCTGGTCCCAACAACGTTGCTTCACCTACCTCCTCCCAGCATACTGGAGAACGACACTTGCGTCCATACAACGCCTCGAATGGAGCCATGCCAATACTTGCTTGATAACTATTATTGTAGGAAAACTCCACCAATGGTAAGAGCTTGTCCCAACTTCCTTTGAAGTCAAGGACACAGAGTCTTAATAAATCTTCAAGAGTTTGAATAGTCCTCTCCGACTACCCGTCCGTTTGAGGATGATATGCCGAACTAAATCGTAAATCTGTGCCCATAACTTTTTACAAACTAACCCAAAATCTTGAAGTGAATCTTGGGTCTTGATCAGAATTTATGGATACTGGCATACCATGCAATCTTACAATCTCGTTTATGTACATACGAGCAAGACGTTCAAGTATATAAGTTTCTCGTATCGGTAAGAAATGAGCAGACTTGGTCAATCTATCAACAATGACCCAAATTGCATCTATGCCTTGAAAAACTTTGGGAAGACTAGTAACGAAATCCATGGTAATGTGCTCCCACTTCCATTCTGGAATTTTAAGTGGTTGCAATAGACCTTTTGGCACTTGATGCTTCGCCTTGACTCGTTGACAAGTTAGACACCTTGAGATAAACCCCGCTATCTCTCTCTTCATATTGCTCCACCAAAATTTATGTTGAAGATTACGATACATTTTGGTACTCCCAGGATGGATTACAAATGGTGTGTTGTGTGCCTTTATCATGATTTTATACTTCAAGTCAGAATCGTTAGAAACACAAAGTCTAGAGTTGACTCGAAGTATTTCTTCTTCATCGATTCTTGCTTCCGGAATAATACCTTTTTGCACTTTCTTCCTCATACGCATCAGCTCCAGGCATGTAGCTTGAGCAGCTTTAACTTTATCGATTAAAGTTAGTTCTACTCGTATATTCGCCATCATCACAAGGGTTCCTAGAGTCTTTAACTCTATCTCCATCCTTTGTAAGTCATACAAAATGGGCCTCTGCGTTGACAATATCGTACTCGTACCCGTATATGATCTTCTACTCAATGCGTCAGCTACTACGTTCACTTTTCCAGGATGGTATTGAATGATATGATCCTAATCCTTTAACAACTCAAGCCAACGTCGTTGTCGCATGTTGAGTTCCTTTTGAGTGAAGAAATATTTGAGGCTTTTATGATCCGTATAGATCTCCACATTCTCTCCATACAGATAATGCCTCCAAATCTTAAGCGGAAAAACGACAGCTGCCAACTCTAGATCATGAGTAGGATAATTCCTCTCATATTCTTTGAGTTGTCGTGAGGTATAGGCTATGACTTTTTCATGTTGCATGAGAACACATCCTAACCCTTTTCCTGAATCATCACTGTAGATGACAAATCCCTCCGAGCCAAATGGTATTGTCAGAACAGGTGCTAAAATGAGTCTCCTCTTAAGTTCTTGAAAATTCTTCTCACATTCCTCGATCCAACTGAATTTTATATCTTTTCGAGTCAGATGAGTTAATAGAGTAGTGATTTGAGAAAACCCTTCTACGAATCTCCGATAATAACCAGCTAAGCTGAGAAAGCTACGTACTTCGGTCTCTGACTTAGGTTGCTCCCAGCTTTGAATTACTTTAATCTTTGTCGGGTCAACAGATATTCCATGATTTAATATCACGTGCCCAAGGAATGCTACTTCCTCAAGCCAGAACTCGTATTTCTTCAACTTGGCATATAGCTTGTTTTCATGAGGCTTTTGAAGTATCAGCCTCAAGTGTTGCTCATTATCTTCACGACTTTTAGAATATATGAGGATGTCATCAATAAAGACAACCACAAAATGATCCAAATATTCCTTGAATACTCGGTTCATCATATCTATGAAGGTAGTAGGAGCATTAGTCAATCCAAAGGACATGACTAGGAATTCATAATGCCCGTATCGAGTTCTAAAAGTACTCTTTAGAATGTCATCAGTTTTAATCTTTAACTGGTGATATCTGGAACGAAGATCGATCTTTGAAAAGAATTTAGCTCCTTGCAACTGGTCAAACAGATCATCAATGCGAGGTAACGGGTATCTATTTTTATTAGTGACATGATTCAACTCCGGATAATCAATACAAAGTCGCATACTCTCATCTTTCTTCTTCACGAATAGAACAGGAGCACCCCAAGGAGCTGTACTAGGACGAATGAAACCGATGTCTAACAATTCCTGCAGTTGGGTCTTTAACTCCTGAAGTTCAATAGGAGACATTCGATATGGGGCTTTGGAAATGGGTTTTGTACCGGATTTAAGGTCAATACAAAATTCAATTTCACGCTCTGGGGGTAGGCCAGGAAGTTCTTCAGGTAATACGTCAGGAAATTTATTAACAATAGAAATATCATTCAAATCTGAAGTATTTTTATTTAAATTCGTGACATGGGCTAAGAAAGCTTGACATCCGTTTTTCAGTAAACGAATAGCTGTATGGCTTGATATGACAGTGATTGACTTTAGTGGTTTGGATGCTTGAATTCGCATAATAGGTTGGTTAGGAATATGAAAGCTAACAACCTTACGAAACCAATCGATCCCTAAAATTACATCAAATACAAGTATTTTCAAAGAGATAAGATCGACAGGTAACGTGCGGTTACCGATTTGAATTAAACAAGACTTATAAACAGTAGATGTAATGAAGGTTTCTCCCAACGGAGTTTCAACAGATAAGTCAAAGTCTAATTTCTCCGGAGTTAAATTTAAACGTTGAGCGCAAGTAGGAGAAATAAAAGAATGGGTAGAACCGGTATCAAATAAGGTATATACTTCGCTAGAGTTTATGATTAGCTTACCCGTGATCACCTCGTTCGGATTCCTAGATTTTTGGGAGGTTACGACAAACGCTCTCCCTTGAACTACCAATTTTATCTTGTTTGGGACGGCCTTTGATGCCTCCATCCCAACTGGACTTGACTTCGATGCACGACAAAATCGGGCTAGGTGACCTTCTCTTCTACAATTGTAACATGCCTTGGACTGCTGCGTACAATTTGGACTGATGTGTCCTTCCCCTCCGCATTTGTAACATACGACCGGCGGTCGTTCTCCTTCCTTAACAACAGGTGTTGTTGCTGATGTAAGGCCCCAATTTATTAATGAATAAAATCAAATTTTCTCCAAATATTATTGTGAATAATAAGGTGTTAATTTGATATAATTCTTTGGTTATGGGTGAAATATACAAATTTTACAAAATAAGCAAGTGGTTATAAAATATTCATTTGCTATCGGGAAATATTCGTTTGATCGTGGAATATTCTTTCTGTCGGAGAATATTCGTATCACGGCGCAGCCTTGTGTGGGCCCCATAATGGAAAGCAATTGGATGAAGAAAACGACAAGTATAAGTTGTGTATAAATAACGGCGTAGTTATTACCGTTAATACTGTTGGAATACCCGGTGGTTAAAATACAGTATCACACGGTATTGCACCAATTATTGATTCTTACGTAAGAAGGCACTACTCAATAATTGTTACAGTAGTTACTGTTTAATATTTTATTTTTTTGATTCAACAAGTGCTGCGTTGATATTTTATATTATTGTTGTTTCAATAATTGTTGCTGCACAGTAATTTCCACTATCAGATCTATAATTCATATTATTTGAATAATATTATTAGATAGCATTATTGGTAATGTCTAGAAAGTTCTGTCTAAGGAGAGGTTTGATCATCTAATTGCGCGCTAGTAAGGAGAAATCCTTATTGGAAAGCCTCATCTTTCCTGGGAACGGTCTGGTTGTCATAATTGTGATTCTGTAATATTATTTGTGAATAATTAATTATTAATTTATATGATAAGGAAATATTTATTTTATGTGGATATAATTGATGGATATATTTATTTTATGTGAAGGAATTAATGTTGAGGTGTTTTTGTCGGAATGGATGTATTAAAAATTAAATCACTGTTCTTGAGATATATTGCGTGAGTTATAATTTTTAATCTGACCGTTGGATCGTTGTAATTTTTGGATATGTCATACATATATAAGTTGAGTATATGTCCACAAATATTGAACCGTTAAAAATGAACGTATAATTTGTTATGAATTTTAAGAAGTGAATGATTCGGAAATTAGGTTTATGAATGATTTTGGTGAAAAATTCTAGAATTGAGTGGGCCCCACTTTTGGTTGATGAGAAATGTGCTGGAATTTTTATTCAAATGTGGTGGGTGGGAATAGTAGCAGGTAAAGCCATCAGGTTGCTGGTCAAGTCTGCTTCGGCGTGCTAACATTTTCCTATAAATAGATGGCTAAATTAAAATTGAAAATCACACCAGAATTCATAAGTTTTCTCTCTTTCTCTCTCCATATTATCGAGCGTATTTTGTGAGTATTTAGATACTTTATGAGTTTTTATTTATCAGTGCAAGTTTCCTTCAGCCTTATACCGATATTCCGAAATAAGTACTGTTATCTTGAGGTAAGGGATGTTATTTTCTTCTTAAATGATATTATTTTTTTCAATATCATTATGCCAAAATATTGGTTTGAACTTTTTATTAAATTTGGAACTTTTTGTGCCGGAGTTACTATTCACGTATATGGCACTATTCACGTATACGGCACTATTCACGAATACGACACTATTCATCGAAAAATAAAATTTTACCTTTTTATCCAAAATGGCTAATATGGTTACTATCTTTGATTGTATCCATATTTTGATCTTTATTTTTGAATTCTACTTCACAATTGGTTGTTATGGAGTATTATTGCACTTGGATAAACTGTAATACGAATCCCTAATATTTGTCCTTCTGTCTCACTGGATTCGTTTTCTTTAAAATATTTTTCATCATCCTCAGTCCTAAATGATAATATTACTGAATATCTTTGGCCTGTAGTGCAAAGATGAATGATTAACTGATGAATATCTTTGGCCCGTAGTGCAAAGATGAACAGGTGTTGAGATGAACATGACCGACTGGTGATACAAATGAATATCTTTGGCCTGTAGTGCAAAGATGAATATTTGATTAAAGATGGTTATTGATTGTTGTTACATGGATAAAATATTGATGATGGACTTTTAAATCTTAGAAGATAGTAGAACTCATTCTCTACTTGATTCTTCTAATGGTTTGCTGTTTCCGCTGCAGTTGTTGATCTAAAACTTGTTGTCTATTATATTTTATCAGATTGTTTTCCCTGTTAAAGACTAATGATAAGTTGTTGTATATTATCTTAGTTATAATATTATTTACTGGGCTAGTTGAGCTCACCCTTTTTCTTTTTGTTCTATTTTTCTCAGGAGGCGAGAATATAGAGGGAACTAGTCGGGGTGTGGAGTGATGTTTCTAGTCAGTGGTGTTAGCAGTCCTTACCATTTTATTAAATAGTATTTCAATAATTGTAATGAGGACTTATTTGAGTGTGGATATTGTCTAAAAGACAATATTTGTATTTAAACTCACAGTATTGTGTTGTCGTATTTTGCGCGACAAGTGTTTTAATAAAGTTGTATTTGTTTCTGTACCATGTATTTGGCGACTCAGAATGGGTGATGTATACCTATTTTAGGGGCATCACAGTTGGTATCAGAGCTTAGGGATATGGTCTCTGGCGGAGATCGGAGAATAGAACTAGGAGGGGAGAGACAAGTAAATTCTTCGCTAGTGTGTCCTACCTAAGCTTATTTGTTGGTTGGTCATAATATAGGGATATTATGTGATATGTTAATTTGTTTAATTAACCCTTGTTTTATGGCAGTATTTAAGAATGGCAGCCGAGAACGTTAACAATGGAGTATATGAGACTGTGGAACAACCTTTAGTCACAAACCAGGAGAATGTACAACAGGAAGGCAATATTCCTCCTGTAAACAACGTTACCGAGCAAACGATGAATGATGGAATGTTTAGGAGCTTTTTGTAGTTCATGCAAAATCAGACGAGGGAGACTCGTGTGCAGAATACGGGTGGAAATGATAACAACGCACGGTTTGTCACGGCCAAGCAGTTCAAAGTGTTGGGACCACCAGACTTTCAGGGAAAGCCGGATCCGATCAAGGCGGAAACGTGGGTCAAGCAAATTACCAAGATATTCGATGTCTTGGGATGCACGGAGGAACAGAAGGTTCCATTCACCACCTTTATGTTTCGCGGTGAGGCAGACTACTGGTGGAAGTCTGTGAAGCGTACCCATCCTGACGCACTCAACATGTCATGGGAAACATTTCAAAAACTGTTTAATGACAAGTACTTTCCTGAAAGTATTCGTCATATGAAGGAGGTAGAGTTTATTAGACTGGAACAAAATAACATGACGGTGTCCCAGTACGAGGCGAAGTTTGCAGAGTTATCCAGGTTTGCACCTCATTTGGTCGAGAATGAGGAATGAATGACAAGGATGTTTCTAAGAGGTTTAAAACCCGAGATTCGGCAATATCTTATCTCTCATAAATTTTCTTTATATTCAGATGTTGTAAACAGGGCTCAATTATTAGAGCGAGATAATGAGTATATTCAACCGAGGGAATACAACCAAGGTAATACCGGTGGCAGCGGTCATCGGACCAATAAAAATCAGCAGGGAGGAAAATATTCGGACAAAAGCGGTAACCACTCTGGTGGAAATCGTGGCCGTGATAATAGAAGGAGCGAGTTGGGAGGAGATTTCAGGAAGAGAAGGTACAACAATGATAACGTGAAAACGTCAGCACAAACATCAACTGTTTCTAGGGGAGGAGAACGAGCACCGGTCGTTTGTTACAAATACGAAAAAGAGGGACATATCAGCCCAAACTGCCCACAACAATCCAAGGTATGTTATAACTGTGGAAAGGAGGGTCATATAGCTCGAGAGTGTTCTATAGCAAAACCAAGTTTAGCGGGAATGGTGACTCCAAAAGCTGTCCCGGATAAGTCGAAATCAGCGGTTCCTGGAAGAGCGTTTGTCGTGACTGGCCAAAACGCGAGAAATCCAAACAAGGTGATCACGGGTAAGCGAATCTTGAATTCTTGTGAAGTTTATACTTTACTAGATACCGGTTCTACCCATTCTTTTATCTCTCCTGCTTGTGCTCAACGTTTAAACTTGACTCCGGAGAAATTAAACTTTGACCTATCTGTGGAGACTCCGTTAGGAGAAACTTTCATTACATCTACAGTTTATAAATCTTGCTTAATCCAAGTTGGCACAATCACATTACCTATTGACCTCATCTCTTTAAAGATACTTACTTTTGATTTGATTTTAGGAATTGATTGGTTAACTAATCATCATGCCAAAATTGATTGTTTTCGTAAGGTTGTTAGTTTTCATATCCTAACCAACCTGTTATGCGAATTCAAGCAACCAAACCAGTAAAATCAATCGATGTCATATCAAGCCATAAAGCCATTCGTTTATTGAAAAACGGATGTTAAGCTTTCTTAGCCCATGTTATGGACTTGAACAAAAAACACGTCAGATTTGAATAATATTTCTGTTGTTAGTGAATTTCCTGACGTATTTCCTAAAGAACTTCCTGGTCTACCCCCAGAACGTGAAGTTGATTTCTTTATTGACCTTGAACCCGGTACAAAGCCCATTTCTAAAACCCCATATCGAATGGCTCCTAGTTAAAAGTCCAATTACAGGAATTGTTAGACATCGATTTTATTCGTCCTAGTACGTCTACTTGGGGTGCTCCTGTTTTATTCGTAAAGAAGAAAGACGGGAATATGCGACTTTGTATTGACTATCAAGAATTGAACCATGTCACCATCAAGAATAGGTATCCGCTACCTCGTATTGATGACCTGTTCGACCAGTTGCAAGGAGCACAATTCTTTTCAAAGATTGATCTTTGTTCTGGATATCATCAGCTGAAGATTAAAACCGAGGATATTCCAAAGACTGCCTTCAGAACTCGGTACGAGCATTATAAATTATTAGTCATGTCTTTTGGATTGACTAATGCTCCTACTACTTTTATGGATATGATGAACCGTGTGTTCAAAGAATATTTAGATCAGTTCGTTGTTATCTTTATTGATGACATCCTCATCTATTCCAAAAGCTGTGAAGATCATGAGCTCCATTTGAAGCTGGTACTGCAAAGGCTTCGTGAAAACAAGCTATATGCCAAACTGAAGAAATACGAGTTCTGGCTTGAGGAAGTAGCATTCCTTGGGCACGTGGTGTCAAAACATGGAGTATCTGTCGACCCGGCGAATATTGAAGCCATACAAAGTTGGGAGCAACCGACATCGGTGACCGAAGTACGTAGCTTTCTGGGCTTAGCTGGTTATTATCAGAGATTCAGGAAGGATTCTCTAGAATCGCTACTCCGTTAACTCAGCTGACTCGGAAGGATACAAAATTCGGTTGGAGCGGGGATTGTGAGAAGAGTTTTCAAGAACTCAAGAGGAGACTCATTTCGGCACCTGTTCTGACAATACCATCTGGCTCGGATTGATTTGTTATCTACAGCGATGCTTCAGGCAAAGGGTTAGGATGTGTTCTCATGCAACATGGGAAAGTCATAGCCTATGCCTCGCGACAACTCAAAGAATATGAGAGGAATTATCCTACTCATGATTTGGATTTGGCAACAGTCGTTTTCGCGTTAAAGATTTGGAGACACTACCTGTATGGGGAGAAAGTGGAGATCTATATGTGACGCCCCCAAAATTAGGTATACATCACTCATCTTGGGTCGTCAGATACATGGTACAGAATACAAATGCAACTTACTAATACAACTGTCGTGTACAATACGACAAAATATAACTGTGAGTTTGAATACAATTATTGTCTACTAGAGATTATACAAACTCAAAAGGAGTCCTCATTACAATTATTGTCACACTATTTAACAGAATAGTGAGGACTACTAATACTATCATCTGGTCCATCACTCCGTTCCCCGACTCGTCCCAACTATATTCTCATTTTCTGAAGAGAACAGTGAAAGAAAGGGTGAGCTCAACTAGCCCAGTAAGAAATATTATGACTAAGATAATGCAGAATAAATTATCATTAGCCTTCAACAGTGTTAAACTGATAAAATATAACGAACATCAAGTTTAACTGCAGCGGAACAAGCAATCCATTAAAAGAGTCAAGTAGAAAATAAAATCTACTATCTTCTATGATTTAAAAGGTTTTTCAACACTGTTATCGCTGGGACTCAGCTTAATAAAATAATCCACATCACCGAATCACCCTGCACTACGGCCAAGGATATTCGTGTATTCATTAATGGTCATGATCATTCCAACAACTGTCCATCAATGCACTGCGGGCCAATGAGGACTTTTACCACATCATTTGTACATTACGATCATGATTATACCGAATAATCCCTGGTCATAATCATACCAAGTCCATCTATGCACTACAGGCCACAGATGACTTTCAATATTTTATAAACATGAGGATGATGACAATGATATAAGAATTCAATAAAACAAGTTCAAGAATTAATTTATCCAAGAATTTACAACGTCCAAATTGTCAACATGATACTGCTTTGTAGAGTAAAATTCAAGAATGTTTAGAAGAATATTTTCATGAAAAGATACTGGAGGAAACGCAATTATCAAAGATATTCCACAAATTTCATGGAGTATAGAAGTCAAAACTTAACCAACTGAGTATAATAAAGAATGGAATAACAAAAGAAATCACCATGCATGCGATAGACCGCACAGACAGGTTATTTCAACAGAATAATAAATAATGGAACCAGGTCCGGCGTAAAAAGCACAGATTGGATATTCCAACAGAATAATAATAAAGACGGAACCAGGTCCAGTGTAAAACACACAGATAGGATGTTCCAACAGAATAATAATAAAGACGGAACCAGGTCTGGTGTAAAGCACACAGACAGGATGTTCCAACAGAATAATAATAAAGACGGAACCAGGTCCGGTGTAAAACACACAGACAGGATGTTCCAACAGAATAATAGAAGAATGTCACCAAGTATAGGGTAGACCGCGTATACAGATTATTCTAACAGAATAATAAGAAATGGAATAACAACATTTCTCTTCATGAATAAGAAAGAATAACACCCTTTACCGTTTTAAAGAAGAACTGAAATAAGGAAGTAGTTAAGTAGCAGAATACTTTTTTTCTCTCTCTCTATAGTTTCTCTCTATAGTTTCTCTCTCTAGAGTTCAGTGAATTCGTAAGAAATAAGGAAAGAATGAGCTGCTATTTATAGAAAATGGAATGCATAGTAACTAATCCATGAACGGTCCAGATTGATTACTTTAATCTGACAGTCCATATTTAAAGAAAAATCTTTTAAATAAAATATAATATATTCTATTTATAAAATAACTTTAATAAAGTATTTTGTTTTATATAAAAAGATGTTTCTGTTTTATTACGTTAATAATACGAATAAAATAAAACTTCATTATCGCTAAATAATTCATATTATTAACTGACAATAATTGAATCAAACTGAGTGACTTCTCACATAAGCATTAATAATCAATACCGTGTGCTACTATGCAACCACACATATTACTGTACTTTTACTACCGAGTAGTTCAACAGTATCAATGGTAAAACTTCCGCCGTTATTTTTAATAAAATATTTTTGTCGTTTTCTCAATCTGACAATAATTTCGTTGTAGGGTCCACCAATGATTGTGTCGTTATACTAATATTCCCTGTTAAAACGAATATTCCCCGACCAATCGAATATTATATAACAACTTGCGTACTTTGTAAAATTTATAAATATTACCCACAACTATAACATTATATCAAATTAACTCCATAATATTCAAAAATGATATTTATAAAAAAGTCATCTTTATTTATAAAAGTTGGGGTCTTACACTATATGGATCGTAAAAGCCTCAAATATTTCTTCACCCAAAAGGAACTCAACATGTGGCAACGACGTTGGCTTGAGCTGTTGAAAGATTACGATCATACCATCCAATATCATCCTGGAAAAGCGAACGTAGTAGCTGACGCATTGAGTAGAAGATCATATGCGGGTACGAGTGCAATGTTGTTAACACAAAGGCCCATTTTGTATAATTTGCAAAGGATAGAGATTGAGATGAAGGCTCCAAGTACCCACATGATGATATCAAATATACGAATAGAACCGATTTTAATCGATAAAGTTAAAGCTACTCAAGCTACGGACATAGAGCTGATGCGTATGAAGAAAAAAGTGCAAGAAGGTGCTATTCCAGAAGCAAGAATTGATGAAGAAGGAATACTTCGAGTCAACTCCAGACTTTGTGTTCTTAACGATTCTGACTTGAAGCATAGAATCATGATGGAGGCACACAACACATCATTTGCAATCCATCCTGAGAGTACCAAAATGTATCACGATCTTCGACATATATTTTGGTGGAGCAATATGAAAAGAGAGAACGCGGAGTTTATCTCGAGGTGTTTAACTTGTCAACGTGTAAAAGCGGAGCATCAAGTACCAAAGGGTCCATTGCAACCACTTGAGATTCCAAAATAGAAGTGAGAACACATTACTATGGATTTTGTTACGGGTCTTCCTAAGGTTTCTCAAGGCATAGATGCGATTTGGGTCATTGTTGATAGATTAATCAAGTCTGCTCATTTCTTACCTATACGTGAGACTTATTCCCTTGAACGTCTTGCTAGTATGTACGTGAATAAGATTGTGAGATTGCATGGCATGCCATTATCCATAGTTTCAGATCGTGACCCAAGATTCACTTCACGATTTTGGGTTAGCTTGCAGAAAGCTATGGGCACGGATTTACGATTCAGTTCAGCATACAATCCTCAAACAGATTGGGCAACCAGAGAGGACTATTCAAACCCTTGAAGATCTATTAAGACTATGTGTTCTAGATTTTAAAGGAAGTTGGGATAAGTACTTGCCACTGGTGGAATTCTTCTACAACAACAATTATCAGGCAAGTATAGGTATGGCTCCATTTGAAGCCTTGTATGGACGAAAGTGTCGTTCTCCAGTATTCTGGGACGAAGTGGGTGAAGCAACGTTGTTGGGACCAGAATTGGTACGCATAACTAAAGAAAAGATCCAAACGATTCGACAACGTATACAAACGGCACAGGATCGACAAAAGAGTTATACGGATCTTCATCGAAAGGATGTAGAATTTAGTATTGGGGATCATGTATTGTTACGTGCTGCACCATGGAAACGAGTTACAAGATTTGGAAAGAGAGGAAAGCTCAATCCACGATTTGTTGGTCCATTTGAAATTCTTGACCGAATAGGAAATGTGGGATATCGACTCGCATTACCTCCAAGTATGTCTCGTGTTCATAATGTTTTTCACATATCTGTGCTTTGTAAATATGTGAAAGACCTGAACCACATAATTGAGTTAGAACCAGACGAGATAGCTGAAGATTTAACGTACGAGGAGGTACCTGTTAAGATCTTGGATAGGAAAAAGCATGTTTTACGCACGAAGGCTATACCACAAGTTAAGGTTTTGTGAAGAAACCATGCTATTGAAGAAATGACCTAGGAGTTGGAATCAGAAATGAAAGTGAGGTATCCTCACCTTTTCGAAACACTAGGTACGTATGTCAATTTCGAGGACGAAATTTTATAAGGAGGGGAGGTTGTAAGACCCCAGTTTATTAATGAATAAAATCAAATTTTCTCTAAATATTATTGTGAATAATAAGGTGTTAATTTGATATAATGCTTTGGTTATGGGTGAAATGTGTAAATTTTACAAAATAAGCAAGTGGTTATAAAATATTCATTTGTTGTCGGGGAATATTCGTTTGGTCGTGGAATATTCTTTCTGTCGGGAAATATTCGTACGGCGGCGCAGCCTTGTGTGGGCCCCATAATGGAAAGCAATTGGATGAAGAAAACGACAAGTATAAGTTGTGTATAAATAATGGCGTAGTTGTTACCGTTAATACTGTTGGAATACCCGGTGGTTAAAATATAGTAGCACACGGTATTGCACCAATTATTGATTCTTACGTAAGAAGGCACTACTCAATAATTGTTACAGTAGTTACTGTTCAATATTTTATTTTATTGATTCAATAATTGCTACGTTGATATTTTATATTATTGTTGTTTCAATAATTGTTGTTGCATAGTATTTTCTATTATTAGATCAATAATTCATATTATTTGAATAATATTATTAGATAGCATTATTGGCAATGTCTAGAAAGTTCTGTCTAAGGAGAGGTTTGGTCATCTAATTGCACGCTAGTAAGGAGAAATCCTTATTAGAAAGCCCTCTCTTTCCTGAGAACGGCATGGTTGTCATAATTGTGATTCTGTAATATTATTTGTGAATAATTAATTATTGATTTATATGATAAGGAAATATTTATTTTATGTGGATATAATTGATGGATATATTTATTTTATGCGAAGGAATTAATGTTGAGGTGTTTTTGTCGGAATGGAGGTATTAGAAATTAAATCACTGTTCTTGAGATATATTACGTGAGTTATAATTTTTATTCTGACCGTTGGATCGTTGTAATTTTTGGATATGTTATACATATATAAGTTGAGTATATGTCCACAAATTTTGAACCGTTAAAAATGAACGTATAATTTGTTATGAATTTTAAGAGGTGAATGATTCGAAAATTAGGTTTATAAATGATTTTGGTAGAAAATTCTAGAATTGAGTGGGCCCCACTTTTGGTTGATGAGAAATGTGCTAGAATTTTTATTCAAATGTGATGGGTGGGAATAGTAGCAGGTAAAGCCATCAGGTTGCTGGTTAAGTCTGCTTCGGCGTGCTAACATTTTCCTATAAATAGAGGGCTAAGTTAGAATTGAAAATCACACCAGAATTCATAAGTTTTTTCTCTTTCTCTCTCTATATTATCGAGCGTATTTTATGTATATTTAGATACTTTGTGAGTTTTTATTTATCAGTGCAAGTTTCCTTCAGCCTTATACCGATATTCCGAACAGAAGTATTGTTATCTTGAGGTAAGGGATGTTATTTTCTTCTTAAATGATATTATTTTCTTCAATATCATTATGCCGAAATATTGGTTTGAACTTTTTATCAAATTTAGAACTTTTTGTGTCGGGGTTACTATTTACGTATACGACATTATTCACGTATACGACACTATTTACGTATACGACACTATTCACGAATGCGGCACTATTCACCAAAAATAAAATTTTTCCTTTTTATCCAAAATGGCTAATATGGTTACTATCTTTGATTGTATCCATATTTTGATCTTTATTTTTGAATTCTACTTCACAATTGGTTGTTATGGAGTATTATTGTACTTGGATAAACTGTAATACGAATCCCTAATATTTGTCCTTCTGTCTCACTGGATTCGTTTTATTTAAAATATTTTTCATCATCCTCAGTCCTAAATGATGATATTACTGAATATCTTTGGACTGTAGTGCAAAGATGAATGATTAACTGATGAATATCTTTGGCCCGTAATGCAAAGATGAACAGGTGTTGAGATGAACATGACCGACTGGTGATACAAATGAATATCTTTGGCCTGTAGTATAAAGATGAATATTTGATTAAAGATGATTATTGATTGTTGTTACAGGGATAAAATATTGATGATGGACTTTTAAATCTTAGAAGATAGTAGAACTCATTCTCTACTTGACTCTTCTAATAGTTTGTTGTTTCCGCTGCAGTTGTTGATCTAAAACTTGTTGTCTATTATATTTTATCAGATTTCTTTTCCTGTTGAAGACTAATGATAACTTGTTGTATATTATCTTAGTTATAATATTTTTTACTAGGCTAGTTGAGCTCACCCTTTTCCTTTTTGTTCTATTTTTCTCAGGAGGCGAGAATATAACGGGAACTAGTCGGGGTGTGGAGTGATGTTTCTAGTCAGTGGTGTTAGCAGTCCTCACTATTTTATTAAATAGTATTTCAATAATTGTAATGAGGACTTATTTGAGTGTGGATATTGTCTAGAAGATAATATTTGTATTTAAACTCACAGTATTGTGTTGTCGTATTTTGCGCGACAAGTGTTTTAATAAAGTTGTATTTGTTTCTGTACCATGTATTTGGCGACTCAGAATGGGTGATGTATACCTATTTTGGGGGCATCACATTTGGTATCAGAGCTTAGGGATATGGTCTCTGGCGGAGATCGGGGAATAGAACTAGGAGGGGAGAGACGAGTAAATTCTTCGCTAGTGTGTCCTACCTAAGCTTATTTGTTGGTTGGTCATAATATAGGGATATTATGTGATATGTTAATTTGTTTAATTAACCCTTGTTTTGTGGCAGTATATGAGAATGGCAGCCGAGAACGTTAACAATGGAGTGTATGAGACTGTGGAACAACCTTTAGTCACAAACCAGGGGAACGTGCAACAGGAAGACAATATTCCTCTTGTAAACAACGTTACCGAGCAAACGATGAATGATGGAATGTTTAGGAGCTTTTTGCAGTTCATGCAAAATCAGACGAGGGAGACTCGTGTGCAGAATACGGGTGGAAATGATAACAACGCACGGTTTGTCACGGCCAAGCAGTTCAAAGTGTTGGGACCACCAGACTTTCAGGGAAAGTCGAATCCGATCAAGGCGGAAACGTGGGTCAAGCAAATTACCAAGATATTCGATGTCTTGGGATGCACGGAGGAACAGAAGGTTCCATTCGCCACCTTTATGTTTCGCGGTGAGGCAGACTACTGGTGGAAGTCTGTGAAGCGTACCCATCCTGACGCACTCAACATGTCATGGGAAACATTTCAGAAACTGTTTAATGATAAGTACTTTTCTGAAAGTATTCGTCATATGAAAGAGGTAGAGTTTATTAGACTGGAACAAAATAACATGACGGTGTCCCAGTACGAGGCGAAGTTTGCAGAGTTATCCAGGTTTGCACCTCATTTGGTCGAGAATGAGGAATGAATGACAAGGATGTTTCTAAGAGGTTTAAAACCCGAGATTCGGCAATATCTTATCTCTCATAAATTTTTTTTATATTCAGATGTTGTAAACATGGCTCAATTATTAGAGCCAGATAATGAGTATATTCAACCGAGGGAACACAACCAAGGAAATACCGGTGGCAGCGGTCATCGGACCAATGAAAATCAGCAGGGAGAAAAATATTCGGACAAAAGCGGTAACCACTCTGGTGGAAATCATGGCCGTGATAATAGAAGGAGCGAGTCGGGAGGAGATTTTAAGAAGAGAAGGTACAACAATGATAACGTGAAAACGTCAGCACAAACATTAACTGTTTCTAGGGGAGGAGAACGAGCACCGGTCATTTGTTACAAATGCGGGAAAGAGGGGTATATCAGCCCAAACTGCCCACAACAATCCAAGGTATGTTATAACTGTGGAAAGGAGGGTCATATAGCCCGAGAGTGTTCTATAGCAAAACCAAGTTCAGCGGGGATGGTGACTCCAAAAGCTGTCCCGGATAAGTCGAAATCAGCAGTTCCTGGAAGAGCATTTGTCGTGACTGGCCAAAATGCGAGAAACCCGAACAAGGTGATCACAGGTAAGCTAATCTTGAATTCTTGCGAAGTTTATACTTTACTAGATACCGGTTCTACCCATTCTTTTATCTCTCCTGCTTGTGCTCAACGTTTAAACTTGACTCCGGAGAAATTAGACTTTGACCTATCTATGGAGACTCCGTTAGGAGAAACTTTTATTACATCTATAGTTTATAAATCTTGCTTAATCCAAGTTGGCACAATCACATTACCCATTGACCTTATCTCTTTAAAGATACTTGCTTTGGTGTGATTTTAGGAATTGATTGGTTAACTACTCATCATGCCAAAATTGATTGTTTTCGTAAGGTTGTTAGTTTTCATATCCTAACCAACCTGTTATGCGAATTCAAGCAACCAAACCATTAAAATCAATTGTTGTCATATCAAGCCATAAAGCCATTCGTTTATTGAAAAACGGATGTTAAGCTTTCTTAGCCCGTGTTATGGACTTGAACAAAAACACGTCAGATTTGAATAATATTTCTGTTGTTAGTAAATTTCTTGACGTATTTCCTAAAGAACTTCCTGGTCTACCCCCAGAATGTGAAGTTGATTTCTTTATTGACCTTGAACCCGGTACAAAGCCCATTTCTAAAACCCCATATCGAATGGCTCCTATTGAACTTCAGGTGTTAAAAGTCCAATTACAGGAATTGTTAGACATCAGTTTTATTAGTCCTAGTACGTCTCCTTGGGGTGCTCCTGTTTTATTCGTAAAGAAGAAAGACGGGAGTATGCGAATTTGTATTGACTATCGAGAATTGAACCATGTCATCATCAAGAATAGGTATCCGCTACCTCGTATTGATGACCTGTTCGACCAGTTGCAAGGAGCACAATTCTTATCAAAGATCGATCTTCGTTCTGGATATCATCAGCCAAAAGTTAAAACTGAGGATATTCCAAAGACTGCCTTCAGAACTCGGTACGGGCATTATAAATTCTTAGTCATGTCTTTTAGATTGACTAATGCTCCTACTGCTTTTATGGATATGATGAACCGTGTGTTCAAAGAATATTTAGATCAGTTCGTTGTTGTCTTTATTGATGACATCCTCATCTATTCCAAAAGCTGTGAAGATCATGAGCGCCGTTTGAAGCTGGTACTGCAAAGGCTTCGTGAAAACAAGTTATATGCCAAACTGAAGAAATACGAGTTCTGGCTTGAGGAAGTAGTATTCCTTGGGCACGTGGTGTCAAAATATGGAGTATCTCTCGACCCGGCGAAGATTGAAGCCATACAAAGTTGGGAGCAACCGAAGTCAGTGACCGAAGTACGTAGCTTTCTGGGCTTAGCTGGTTATTATCGGAGATTCGTGGAAGGATTTTCTAGAATCGCTACTCCGTTAACTCAGCTGACTTGGAAGGATACAAAATTCGGTTGGAGCGAGGATTGTGAGAAGAGTTTTCAAGAACTCAAGAGGAGACTCATTTCGGCACCTGTTCTGACAATACCATCTGGTTCGGATGGATTTGTTATCTACAGTGATGCTTCAAGCAAAAGGTTAGGATGTGTTCTCATGCAACATGGGAAAGTCATAGCCTATGCCTCGCGACAACTCAAAGAATATGAGAGGAATTATCCTACTCATGATTTGGATTTGGCAGCAGTCGTTTTCGCGTTAAAGATTTGGAGACACTACCTGTATGGGGAGAAAGTGGAGATCTATACGGATCATAAAAGCCTCAAATATTTCTTCACCCAAAAGGAACTCAACATGTGGCAACGACGTTGGCTTGAGCTGTTGAAAGATTACGATCATACCATCCAATATCATCCTGGAAAAGCGAACGTAGTAGCTGACGCATTGAGTAGAAGATCATATGCGGGTACGAGTGCAATGTTGTTAACACAAAGGCCCATTTTGTATAATTTGCAAAAGATGGAGATAGAGATGAAGGCTCCAAGTACCCACATGATGATATCAAATATACGAGTAGAACCGACTTTAATCGATAAAGTTAAAGCTACTCAAGCTACGGACATAGAGCTGATGCGTATAAAAAAAAGTGCAAGAAGGTGATATTCCAGAAGTAAGAATTGATGAAGAAGAAATACTTTGAGTCAACTCCAGACTTTGTGTTCTTAACGATTCTGACTTGAAGCATAGAATCATGATGGAGGCACACAACACACCATTTACAATCCATCCTGGGAGTACCAAAATGTATCACGATCTTCGACATATATTTTGGTGGAGCAATATAAAAAGAGAGAATGCGAAGTTTATCTCGAGGTGTTTAACTTGTCAACGTGTAAAAGTGGAGCATCAAGTACCAAAGGGTCCATTGCAACCACTTGAGATTCCGAAATGGAAATGAGAACACATTACTATGGATTTTGTTACGGGTTTTCCCAAGGTTTCTCAAGGCATAGATGTGATTTGGGTCATTGCTGATAGATTAACCAAGTCTGCTCATTTCTTACCTATACGTGAGACTTATTCCCTTGAACGTCTTGCTAGTATGTACGTGAATAAGATTGTGAGATGACATGGCATGCCAGTATCCATAGTTTCGGATCATGACCCAAGATTCACTTCACGATTTTGGGTTAGTTTGCAGAAAGCTATGGGCACGGATTTATGATCCAATTCAGCATACCATCCTCAAACGGATTGGGCAATCAGAGAGGACTATTCAAACCCTTGAAGATCTATTAAGACTCTGTGTTCTAGATTTCAAAGGAAGTTGGGATAAGTACTTGCCACTGGTGGAATTCTCCTATAACAACAGTTATCAGGCAAGTATAGGTATGGCTCCATTTGAAGCATTGTATGGACGAAAGTGTCGTTCTCCAGTATGCTGGGACGAGGTGGGTGAAGCAACGTTGTTGGGACCAGAATTGGTACGCATAACTACAGAGAAGATCCAAACGATTCGACAACGTATACAAACGGCACAGGATCGACAAAAGAGTTATGCGGATCTTCATCGAAAGGATGTAAAATTTAGTATTGGGGATCATGTACTGTTACGTGCTGCACCATGGAAAGGAGTTACAAGATTTGGGAAGAAAGGAAAGCTCAATCCACGATTTGTTGGTCCATTTGAAATTCTTGACCGAATAGGAAATGTGGCATATCGACTCGCATTACCTCCAAGTATGTCTCGTGTTCATAATGTTTTTCACGTATCTGTGCTTCGTAAATATGTGAAAGACCCGAACCACATAATTGAGTTAGAACCAGACGAGATAGCCGAAGATTTAACGTACGACGAGGTACCTGTTAAGATCTTGGATAGGAAAGAGCATGTTCTACGCACGAAGGCTATACCACAAGTTAAGGTATTGTGGAAAAACCATGCTATTGAAGAAATGACCTGGGAGTTGGAATCAAAAATGAAAGTGAGGTATCCTCACCTTTTCGAAACACCAGGTACGTACGTCAATTTCGAGGATAAAATTTTATAAGGAGGGGAGGTTGTAAGACCCCAATTTATTAATGAATAAAATCAAATTTTCTCTAAATATTATTGTGAATAATAAGGTGTTAATTTGATATAATGCTTTGGTTATGAGTGAAATGTGCAAATTTTACAAAATAAACAAGTGGTTATAAAATATTCATTTGTTGTCGGGGAATATTCGTTTGGTCGTGGAATATTCTTTCTATCGGGGAATATTCGTACGACGGCGCAGCCTTGTGTGGGCCCCATAATGGAAAGTAATTGGATAAAGAAAACGACAAGTATAAGTTGTGTATAAATAACGGCGTAGTTGTTACCGTTAATACTGTTGGAATACTCGGTGGTTAAAATACAGTAGCACACGCTATTGCACCAATTATTAATTCTTACGTAAGAAGGCACTACTCAATAATTGTTACAGTAGTTACTGTTCAATATTTTATTTTATTGATTCAATAATTGCTAGGTTGATATTTTATATTATTGTTGTTTCAATAATTATTGTTGCACAGTATTTTCTATTATCATATCAATAATTTATATTATTTGAATAATATTATTAGATAGCTTTATTGGTAATATCTAGAAAGTTATGTCTAAGGAGAGGTTTGGTCAACTAATTGCGTGCTAGTAAGGAGAAATTCTTATTGGAAAGCTCCATCTTTCCTGGGAACGGCCTGGTTGTCATAATTGTGATTCTGTAATATTATTTGTGAATAATTAATTATTGATTTATATAATAAGGAAATATTTATTTTATGTGGATATAATTGATGGATATATTTATTTTATGTGAAGGAATTAATGTTGAGGTATTTTTGTCGGAATGGAGGTATTAAAAATTAAATCACTGTTCTTGAAATATATTGCGTGAGTTATAATTTTTAATCTGACCGTTGGATCGTTGTGATTTTTGTATATGTTGTACATATATAAGTTGAGTATATGGTCACAAATTTTGAACCGTTAAAAATGAACGTATAATTTGTTATGAATTTTAAGAGGTGAATGATTCGGAAATTAGGTTTATAAATGATTTTGGTAAAAAATTCTAGAATTGAGTGGGCCCCACTTTTGGTTGATGAGAAATGTACTGGAATTTTTATTCAAATGTGGTGGGTGGGAATAGTAACAGGTAAAGCCATCAGGTTGCAGGTCAAGTCTGCTTCGGCGTGCTAATATTTTCATATAAATAGAGGGCTAAGTTAGAATTGAAAATCACATCAGAATTCATAAGTTTTCTCTCTTTCTCTCTCTATATTATCGAGCGTATTTTGTGAGTATTTAGATACTTTGTGAGTTTTTATTTATCAGTGCAAGTTTCCTTCAGCCTTATACCGATATTCCGAACAGAAGTACTGTTATCTTGAGGTAAGAGATGTTATTTTCTTCTTAAATGATATTATTTTCTTCAATATCATTATGCCGAAATATTGGTTTAAACTTTTTATCAAATTTAGAACTTTTTGTGTTGGGGTTACTATTCACATATACGGCACTATTCACGTATACGGCACTATTCACGTATACGGCACTATTCACGAATACGACACTATTCAACGAAAATAAAATTTTTCCTTTTTATCCAAAATGGCTATTATGGTTACTATCTTTGATTGTATCCATATTTTGATCTTTATTTTTGAATTCTACTTCACAATTGGTTGTTATGGAGTATTATTGCATTTGGATAAACTGTAATACGAATCCCTAATATTTGTCCTTCTGTCTCATTGGATTCGTTTTCTTTAAAATATTTTTTATCATCCTCAGTCCTAAATGATGATATTACTGAATATCTTTGGCCTGTAGTGCAAAGATGAATGATTAACTGATGAATATCTTTGGCCCGTAGTGCAAAGATGAACAGGTGTTGAGATGAACATGACCGGCTGGTGATACAAATGAATATCTTTGGCCTGTAGTGCAAAGATGAATATTTGATTAAAGATGGTTATTGATTGTTGTTACAGGGATAAAATATTGATGATGGACTTTTAAATCTTAGAAGATAGTAGAACTCATTTTCTACTTGACTCTTCTAATGGTTTGTTGTTTTCACTGCAGTTGTTGATCTAAAACTTGTTGTCTATTATATTTTATCAGATTTTTTCCCTGTTGAAGACTAATGATAAGTTGTTGTATATTATCTTAGTCATAATATTCTTGACTGGGCTAGTTGAGCTCACCCTTTTCCTTTTAGTTCTATTTTTCTCAGGAGGCGAGAATGTAGCGGAAACTAGTCGGGGTGTGGAGTGATGTTTCTAGTCAGTGGTGTTAGCAGTCCTCACTATTTTATTAAATAGTATTTCAATAATTGTAATGAGGACTTATTTGAGTGTGGATATTGTCTAGAAGACAATATTTGTATTTAAACTCACAGTATTGTGTTGTCGTATTTTGCGCGACAAGTGTTTTAATAAAGTTGTATTTGTTTCTGTACCATGTATTTGGCGACTCAGAATGGGTGATGTATACCTATTTTGGGGGCGTCACAACTGACATCTTTCCATCATTATTGAATTTTCTCTTCTTGAAATTTTCACTTCTATTATCTTGGCCATGATTACCACCGAAGTGGTTACCATTTCTGGCATGTTGATTCCCTCCACGTTTGTTGTCACCGTTTCGATGACTGCTACCACTGGTATTATCGATTTGTTGGCTGCTCTCTCTTGGTTGGGTTGACTCATTATCGTGTTCCAATAACTGAGCCTTATTTACAACATCTAAATACAAACACAGTTTGTGAGAAATTAGGTATTGACGTATCTCAAGTTTCAAATCTCTTAGAAATATTCGCGTCATTCTCTCGTCATTATCAACCAAGTGGGACGCAAACCGAGACAACTCGGCAAACTTAGCTTCGTACTGTGACACGGTCATATTATTTTGCTCCAACTTGATAAACTCTACCTCCTTCATATGACGAATACTTTCGGGAAAGTACTTGTCGTTGAGTACGCTTTATAGATTTCCACCAGTAATCTGCCTCTCCTCGCAACATGATGGTGGCAAAGGGAACCTTTTGCTCCTCGGAGCATCCCAAGACATCAAATATCTTGGTGATCTGCTTTATCCACGACTCCGCCTTAAGTGGTTTTGGCTCTCCCAAAAACTCCGGTGGTCCTAGCTCCTTGAACTGTTTAGCGGTGACCGTCCGAGAGTTGCCAGCGTTTTCACCTGCATTTTGAACAGGAGTCGCTCTCGCCTGATGTTGCATGAATTGCATAAAGCCTCTGAACATCCCATCGTTCATCATTTGATCGGTGTTATTATTTACCTGAGGATTATTATCTTCTTATTGCACATTATCCTGGGTATTGAACGTTGGTGACTCAACGGTCTCATGTGCTTCATTGTTGATCTCAACATTTTCAGATGTCATTTTCAAACACTGCCACAAAACAAGGGTTAATTGACATGTCACATATTATCCCTATACTCTGACCGACCAATTAAATACCAAATAAACTTAGGTAGGTCATACTAGCGAAGAAATTCCCCGTCTCTCCCCTCCTAGTTCTTGTCTCACATCTCAACCAGGGATCATATCCCTAAGCTTTGATACCAACTGTGACGCCCCCAAAATAGGTATACATCACCCATTCTTAGTCGCCAAAGACATAGTATATATATCAAATACAAACTTCTTTTATACAATACGACAACAACGAATCTTAGAGTTTTTACACGAATATTGTCTCATAGATAGTATTCAAACTCAAATGAAGTCCTCATTACATTTATTATCACACTATTTCATAAAATAGTGAGGACTACTATAGCCACCATCTCGGACCGTCACTCTGTTTCCCGACTAATCCTGGCTACGTTCTCATTTCCTGAAGAGAATAACTTATCGTTAGCCTTCAACAGTGTTAAACTAATAAACAATAAGTTTAACTGCAGCGGAACAAGCAATCCATTAGAAGAGTCAAGTAGGGCATGATATCTACTATCTTCTATGATTTAGAAAGGTTTTTCATCAACTTTATTGCTGAGAGTCAGCTTAATAAATAATAAATCACATTATTGAATCATCCCTGCACCACGGCTAAAGATATTCATGTAATCATCAATGGTCATGACTATACTAAATAATCACTAGTCATAATCATACCAACAACTGTCTATCAATGCACTACAGGCCAATAAGGACTTTTACCATATCATTTGTAATATTACGGGTCATGATTATACCGAATGATCCCTGGTCATAATTATACCAATCAACAGTCCATCTATGCACGTAAACCAAAGATGACTTTCATCACAATATAAGCATGAGGATGATGACAATGATATAAGAATTTAATTAAAAGAAACAAAGGATAAATTTTTAAAGATTTAATATTTAATTTATCCAGAATTCAATAATGTTCAAATTGCCAACATGATACTGCTTTGTGGAGTAAAATTCAAGAATGATATTATATCAAAAATGATTTGGACCGAAAAGAAATTAATTTTTGTCATGAATAGTACTTCGGGTGAATAGTACCCTATTGAATAGTAACCCATGAATAGTACTTCGAAAATAGTACCCCGTGAATAGTATTTTATAAATAGTACTCGTGAATAGTATTTTGTGAATAGTACCCGTGAATAGTATTTTATGAATAGTACTCCGTGAATAGTACTTTGTGAATAGTACCGTATAAATGAATAGTACTCATGGACAGTACTTCGACATGAAAAAACTTAAAATTTAACAAGAATGTACAGAAAATATCCTTTTGAAATGATACTAGATGAAGCGTAAATTTTAAGCATATTCTACTAATTTCACGGAGTATAGAAGCAATACTTTAACAGAATGAGTGTAGAATTAGGAATACGAAATGAAATAATATTACTCACATACTACAGAGTATGGAAGAAAATATTATTTCTTATGAATACTGAACAAAAATAATATCCATTACCTTAGAAGAAGACTGAATACTGGAATAGTGAAGTAGCAGACTACTCTTCTTCTTTCTCTCTATAGCTTCTCTCTCTATAATTGCTCATGTGAGTCTTAGTGAATTGGTGAGAATGAAGGAAGAATGAGATTCTATTTATAGGAAAACATAGTTTCGATAATTTCACGTTTTGTGGCTCGAATTATTATAGTATAGTATATTCACCTATACCTCCATTTTTAATTTAGTCATGTAAGTATTATCAATCTTGCACCACCTCCCTTAATAGTACACACATGTGAATCAATAGTTCCATACATGTGAATCAACAGTTATAAGTATGTGAATTAATAATAATTAATTGCTCATTTATCCGATTAATTATCCGATTGGTCAATATAACCTCTAGACATCAATTATTATCGAAATAGATGTCGATTTTCATTAACACTAATAATCCCAAAATAATGAAAATATCAATTTCATCTTTAATCAATACGAATTTATTCATCCTTAATATTATAACTCACAATATTTAACAACCAGATCATTCCCAGGAAAGAGGGGGGTTTTCGATAAGAATTTCTCCCTATTGGCGCGCAATTGGTGACCAAACCTCTCCTCGACAGAACTTTCTAGACATTGTCAATATTGCAAATAATAATATGAATAACTTTGTAGTCTCAATTATTGATTTAACAATAATAAATATTATGCAGATGATACTGTGACAAAAATTTAATCAATAATATGAGAGATATTATGCAGCAATTACTATAGTAATAATTAAGTATAACTGAGTGACTTCTCACGTAAGCATCAATAATCAATACCGTGTGCTACTATGCAACCACGAGTATTACTGTACTTTTACCACCGGGTAGTTCAACAGTTTAACGGTAAAACTTTCGCCGTTATTTTTATAAAAAGATAATTCTGTCGTTTTCTAATTACGACAATACTTCCGTTGTGGGGTCCAACAATGATTGTGTCATCGTACGAATATTCCCTATTAAAACGAATATTTCCCGACCAATCGAATATTTTATAACAACTTGCTTACTTTGCAAAATTTATAAATATTACCCACAACTATAATAATATAACAAATCCACACCATAATATTCAAAAATATATTTCGAGAAAAATTAATCTTTATTCATAAAATTTGGGGTCTTACACATAGACTAATAGCACCGGAATAATCGATCAATTACGAGAGAGTGCAAGTAGACCCTATCCAAAGGCTAGTAGATTTGCTAGGAGAGGCCCTGCAGGGAAAAAATAACGAACCAGTATCACCTAACCCCCAAGCGGTTCTAGTTACGATTTTTAAAGACTTTAGGAGCATAGGACCTCCGAAATTCGTGGGTATTATCGATCCTATCGTGGCACAGAAATGGATCAAAGAGATGGAGAAAGCCTTCGCCAGTGCTCGTGTGGGTGAAGAGCAAAAAATCGTGTTCACTACGTACATGATGAGGGGTGGAGCAAACTACTGGTGGGAAGCCAATCAACAAAGAGCGGAAGAGGGGATTATAACCTAGGAAAGGTTTAAGACTTTGTTTTTCGAGAATTACTTCCCAAAAAGCATGAGGGATAAGACGGAGGTGAAGTTTTGAAACTAAAATAAGGAGAGATGACGGTGGCACAATATGCAGCCAAATTCAACGAGCTCGCGCGCTTTGCAATACACCAAGTCGACAGTGAAAAGAGGAAAGCTAGGTGCTTCAAACTAGGACTAAAACCTTAGTTGTTCAACAAGGTGTTGGTCCTTCAAATTGACTCGTTCGCCACGTTGTTGGAGAAGGCGATCATTACTGAGGGAGGTAACGAGGCGTTGAGTCAATACAACAAGAAAAAGAAGAATAAGAATGCTAGGGGAGAAACTCGTGGAGGAAATAGTAGTAGTGGAGGAAGCAATCTAGGGAAAAGAAAATGGGATAACAACAACAGAAACAACAATCAAGCAGGAAGTTTTCATAGAGGGTTTAAGAAGAGAGTGGAGGGATGCTCGAATTGTGGAAAGAATCACCAAGGAGAGTGCTGGAAGGGGCGCATTGTTTGTTACAACTGCGGCCAAGAAGGACACATTTCACCAAACTGCCCAAAGCCGAAGAAGACCAAAGGATGTTTCACTTGTGGCTCCACCGAGCACCAGATCAAGGACTGTCCCAAGAAGGGGAGCAATAGAGGAAGCAACCTCAGGGAGGAAGCAGCAAGCTTATGATCGACGGACCAACACAATCCAACAGACCAACTGCCAGAACGTTTAACATGGTTGTCCAAGATGCAGTAGCTGCGAAGGATGTGGTGTCATGTATTATCCCAATCAATAATATAAATGCCTATGTATTATTTGATTCGGGTACTACCTGTTCATTCGTGTCTGAAGAATTTGCTAGTCGATTAAGCATACCCCAAGAACGGTTAGAAAATTTGTTGAACATAGAAATTGCAAATAAAGACGTAATTCCAGTAGAGTTCCTTTACCAAAACTGTTGTGCAAACCTTAGAGGTCACGAACTAACCGTAGAATTGATTCCGATTAGATTGGGAGAATTTAACGTGATAATAGGAATGGATTGGTTATCTAGCCACGCTGCGATAATCGATTGTCAAAAGAAAAGTGTGAACCTTCATACTCCAAATCGGTCTAAGGTAGTTTTTTATGGTAGCTCATCGCTTAAGCAATCGTGTTGCCCTACGATGATGCATGCCAAAAAATTATTAAAGAAAGTATGTATAGGTTATTTAGCCTATATAGTGGATACTCAAAAGAATGGAGTAGAAATAAAAAATATATCGGTAGTCAAAGATTTTCAAGACGTATTTCCAGATAATCTGTCTGGTCTTCCACCAGATAGAGAAATCAAATTCATCATAAACTTAGCACTGGGAACTGCATCAATTTTGAAAGCCCCATATCGTATGACGCTAGTAGAAATGAAGGAATTGATAATACAATTGCAAAAGTTGCTAGATAAGGGTTAGATTTGGCCGAGTGTGTCTCCTTAGGGAGAACCAGTGTTGTTTGCAAAAAAGAAGGATGGATCGATGAGGCTCTGTATCGACTATCGAGAGTTGAACCGAGTAACGATTAAGAATAGTTATCAGTTGCCAAGGATAGACGACTTTTTTGATCAACTGAAGGGAGCGGAGTGTTTTTCCAAGATAGATTTACGAACGGGATATCATCAGTTAAAAGTGTGAAAGGAGGACATACCAAAGACGGCGTTCTGAACCCGCTATAGACATTTCAAATTTCTAGTAATGCCATTTGGGTTGACAAATGCTTCAGCAGCATTTATGGACTTGATGAACCGAGTCTTCAAACCATACTTAGATAAGTACATAGTAGTATTTATTGATGACATTTTGATTTATTCAAAAACCAAGGAAGAGCACGCCGAACATCTGAAAATGGTATTAGAAGCATTGAGAAGGGAGAAGATGTACGCGAAGTTTTCAAAATATGAATTTTGGATGGAGAAGGTTCAATTTTTAGGACACGTGATAGATTTAAGTGGAATTTCTGCGGATCCTACAAAAGTGGAAGCGGTAAACAATTGGGAACAACTGAAGACGCCAACGAAAGTAAGAAGTTTCTTAGGGTTAACTGGGTACTATTAAAGATTTATCTAAGATTTTTTCAAGATAGCAACCCCGTTAACCAATCTAACGAGTAAGGAAGTGAAGTTTTTTTGGACAGAAAAATACAAAGAGAGTTTCCAAGAGTTGAAAAGGAGGTTAAGCGAAGCGCCTGTATTATCATTGTCGGATGATACGGGAGGCCTCGTGGTGTATAGTGACGCATCGCACAAGGGACTTGGCTGTGTGCTAATGCAACATGGCAAGGTCATTGCGTATGCATCACGACAGTTGAAGAATTACGAAAAATGATACCTTACTCATGACTTGGAGTTAGCGGCTGTAGTTTTTATGTTAACGATTTGGAGACACTATTTATATAGAGAAAAATGTGAGAAATACACAGACCACAAGAGTCTGAAATATATCTTCACACAGAAGGAGTTAAACATGCGGCAACGGAGGTGGTCGAAATTAATCAAGGAATATGACTACGAGATTCTTTATCTCCCGGGAAAGGCTAATGTAGTAGCCGAGACACTTTAAGTAGAAAGGGAAGGGAGAATTATTCAAGTTAACAACTCAGGATGAGTTAATAAGAGAAATGGAGAAATTGGAAATAGAAGTGAAGGAACTAGGAGAATCAGAGGGAAAATTATTTGTGATGGAAGCTCATCCAACATTATTGGATAGAGTAAAGGAATCGCAAGAGAAAGATGATGAATGCAAAAAGATAAGGAAGAGAATAGTAGAAAATAAAGAAGAGAAATTCAAGGTGGATAAGGATGGTATATTGAGATTTGAGGGTCGAGTATGGGTGTCAGCTGTAATCGGACTGAGAGAAGAAATACTGCACGAAGCACACAATATGACATATTTTGTTCATCCAGGAGGCACGAAGTTGTACCGAGATCTTTGACAACACTTTTGGTGGCCCAATCTGAAACAAGAAGTTGCAGAGTGTGTCAGTAGATGTCTTACTTGTCAATGAGTCAAAGTAGAGCACTAGTGGCCGAGTGGTCTACTTCAACCATTAGAAATCCCAGAGTGGAAATGGGAGTACATTACGATGGAATTCATGGTATGACTTCCAGACACGCAAAAAGATTATGATGCAATTTGGGTTACGTGGATCGGCTAATGAAGATAGCTCATTTTCTACCGATAAAGATTCTTTTTGATTTGAATTAATTGGAAAAGTTGTACGTAAAGGAAATCATTTCGTGACATGGGGTGTCGATATTGATTATCTCTGATCGAGATCCGTGCTTCACGTCAAATTTCTAGAAAAGCTTGCAAGAGAGAATGGGGACACAGTTAAGGTTGAGTACCGCTTATCATTCACAAACTGATGGGCAGAGTGAGCGAACCATACTAAACTAAACCTGACAACTTATGCAAAATTATAACAACTAAATTAAACATGCAATCATAACAAAATTAAACTAACTCCCCCAAACTTAACAATTACAATGTCATCATTGTATAAATAAAGCATTAAGTGTACGAGGACTCCCCTGTAATTGTCTAAGCTGGAGGTGGTGGTGGTTGTGGCTCATCATTGTCTGAATCTGAAGGTGGAAATCGTGGCATTGGGGCCGGCTGCTAGTATGGAAACTGAGCATTTGGGTTAAAACTTTGGAGGGTTGCGTTCAAAGAGGTGAAGGACATGTTTATGACCTCAAACATATGGTCCTGCCTTGTCGCGAGTCTCCTCATCTGTCTGTTGGCATCTTTATTGTGCCCATCCACTTGTCTCTGGAGGCTATGAAATTGAGGGCTAAACATATCTCTTCCGGTCTGCTACATCTCCTCAATTTCCTACTCTCCCATCATCTCGTCCTCTTGGAACTCGTCGTCATCAAAAGTGTCCTCAGCATCAGCCTCATCCTCAGAGGCTAGTGGAAATATAAACCCGACTCCTCTTGGATGCGACTCGCCCCCGGGCCACACTGTATAGCGTGCAATCATCCGTGTGTCCAAAGTCTAAAGCGGTTGCTGAGTAGTCTCATCATCGGACCACCTAACTCCAACCTCCCTACATAGCCCACATATGAGGGATGGGTGTGGTAAGCCACCGAAAAATGGTCCTCGCAGGCATCTTCGTATTGAGAAATTGATGATGGCACCCACGTCAATGAGGAAATCTTTCACAATCGCAAACAGCAGCAATACCTTCTCCTTCGTCACATCTGTAGTATGTGTGGACGGGAATAACTTGGTGCACATGAACGTATTCTAAATTTTTCCATAACGGCTCAAGTCCTTGCTATAGAAGATTGTGCCCCCTTTTCGGCCCTTGATCCTTGTGGTGCCCGACTTTGTTATTTCAATTAAAATCCCCTCGTAGTCGGGATCGTGGTCACACAAATAGGCATACTGGCATTCCACAGGAACTCGCAGTCGGTAATACTCGCTAATAGCGTCAACACTGAAAGGTACTTGCTTGTCCCTCACGAATGCTATGAATGGGGCCTTATCCTTTGCATTGGCATAAAATTCCTTCACCACATTGACGATCGCTCGCTCCAGCTCGTTAGTGAACCTATCCCATCCTTTTTCATATATTTGTCTCTTCAATTCGCCATCTATATTGTCGGGTGCCAAGCCTCGCTCTGGAGTTAGTGCCTTAGTCATTAGATAGTCATAGTGATCGGTGGCGTAGGCACTCATGAACTTTCTTCTGTCGAAGGCCCGAGTTGGTGGTGTGGACCCTGAACCCTCGCCTCGCTGTCTCTTTGATGCTGGTTTTGGTGCCATGGTACTCTAAAGGATGAACTCAAGCCAAAATTTCCCCCCAAACTTCACTTGAACAATTCGTCGAACACGTGGTGTGCACGACTCACAATACCCCTACAATGGTAATTGAACTTCTAATGTGGTGATGATAGATGAGCAAGTTTAAGAAATAACCGCTTACCCTCAATGTATTGACCAAGTGTTTGATTATCCCCTCCCTTTTTGCTGTCAAAAATTGCACTATAAGAACCCTCACTTTGAATGACTGAAATTGTATGAACTTAGGTGGATATGTTGTGTTGTTAGGGTATAGATTTATGGGGAAGAGATAGTTTAGAGATTTATGGGTTAAAGTTATGGGTAAGTGGGGGTTAAGTGAGATAATGGATAAGAGTTAAGGAAATCGTGGGTTTGTTGTAGGAGAAAGTGGATATCAGTTGTGGTTTAAGGAAGTGGAAGTGGAGAAGATGAGTTCAAATGTTGTAACTGCCGAATTGAAGTCTGTCTGAGTTCTTGTACCCCCGCCCCGACAGGGGTTTATAAGCTACAGATGCCCGCCTCGGTGGGGGGTATTCTGCTTTCGGTTCATGACCTCCGCCCCGGCGGGGGATATCCTTTGTTAAAATGTCCGCCCCAGAGGGGGGGGTACACTGTAGCTGAACTTGATTTTTCTAATTCTTTGCATCCAACACATATCCAAGCACTTTCCAAGTACCTAAAACACCATAAAATTTTATGTTTAAGATAACAACATAAACATTGAGCATTGAAGGTTTAATTTACTAGAAATCATAACTCACTACCTACTTGATAAATCGAAATAAACTTACTCTATACTAACTTATACTCTAAACTATGAATTAATTAGCATGCTTAAAAATACTGAGAATAAAAGTAAAATTGGGTTGCCTCCCAGTGAGCGCTTGATTTTAAGTCTTTCAGCCTGACTACTCCCTTTTTATGGCGCATCAGCAAGTGTGATTGCAGTGACTTCATTATCGATGTCGCCGCCCCAGTAATGTTTCAATCGATAACTGTTGACTTTAAATGTCTCCAATGGATTCCTACTGTATAACTCAATAGCGCCATGTGGGAAAACTCTCTTCATTGTGAATAGCCCCAACCATCTAGATTTAAGCTTTCCTGGGAACAACCTCAGTCGTGAGTTGAACAGTACTACTGATTGTCCCAGTTTAAACTTTTTCTGTATGATCTTTTGGTCGTGTCACTTCTTCACCTTTTCCTTGTACAGCTTGGAGTTCTCATATGCTTGCAGTAGAAACTCATCGAGTTCATTTAATTGGAGTAATCTTTTCTCTCCTGCAGCTGCTTGGTCAAAATTAAGTTTCTGAATTGCCCAATATGCTTTATGCTGTAATTCTACTAAGAGGTGACACGCTTTCCCATAGACCAACTGGCATAGAGACATTCCAATCGGTGTTTTGTATGTTGTCCTATAAGCCCATAGTGCGTCGTCCAATTTTAGAGACCAATCTTTTCTACTTGGATTCACTACTTTCTCTAAAATCTTCTTCACATCTCTGTTTGAAACCTCAACTTGACCACTTGTTTGGGGGTGATATGTTTTAGCCACTCTATGATTGACCCCATATTTTGCCAAAAGAACTGTAAACGATCTGTTGCAGAAGTGACTACCCTCATCACTGATAATTGCTCTTGGCGTGCCAAATCTTGTAAATATATTCTTATGTAAGAACTTAAGAACCACTTTGGCATCGTTTATGGGGAGTGCTACGGCTTTAACCCATTTTGACACATAATCTACAACTAACAAGATGTACAGGTTATTGAAAGATTGAGGAAACGGTCCCATAAAATCTATTCCCCATACGTCAAAAATTTCCACTTTCATAATAGTCTGTAGTGGCATCTCATTCCGCTTTGATATGTTACCCACCCTTTGACATCTGTCGTAAGTTTTCACAAACTGGTGGGCATCCTTGAACACCGTAGGCCAATAGAATCCTGACTGAAGAACCTTGGCCACTGTCCATTCACTACCATAATGTCCCCCATATGCAGATGAATAACATTCGTGTAGGATATTCTTCACTTCACTGTATGGCACACACCTTCGAATCATCTTGTCGGCACACTGTCTGAATAAATATGGCTCATTCCACATGTAACATTTGACGTCATGTAGGAATTTCTTTTTCTGCTGTCGCGTCAGATCAGGGGGAAGGATGTTGCTCACCAAATAGTTAGCAAAATCCGCATACCATGGAAACTCAGAATTAACTCCAAATAGCTGTTCACCCGGGAATGATTCATTGATCACACACTTATCTGCTCTATCTTTATCTGGATTTTCCAGCCTCGAAAGATGATCCGCTACTTGATTTTTTGTTCCCTTCCTATCCTTTATTTCCAAATCGAATTCCTGAAGAAGAAGGATCCATCTGATTAGTCTAGGCTTAACATCCATCTTTGAAATCAAATAGCAAATCGCCGAGTGATCCGTGTAAACCACCACCTTTGTCCCAATCAAATATGCTCTGAATTTTTCAAAGGCATATACCACTGTAAGTAACTCCTTCATGGTAGTTGTGTAGTTCAATTATGCATTTGTAAGAGTTTTACTTGCATAGTATATAGCGTGGAATATTTTACCTCGGTGTTGACCCAAAACAGCTCTTACTGCATAGTCGCTTGCATCGCACATTAGTTCAAAGGGCATAGTCCAATTCGGTGCGATGATCACTGGGGCTGTAGTCAACTTCTTTTTCAACTGCTCAAATGTTGTTTTACAATCCTCATCAAATCTGAAAACTGCATCCTTCTCTAAAAGACTGCACAATGGCTTTGCAATCTTAGAGAAATCCTTTATAAACCTTCTGTAGAACCCGGCATGTCCAAGAAAACTGTGGATTCCCTTTACTGATTTCGACGGTGGAAGATTCTCGATCATGTCCAACTTTGCCTTATCAACCTCTAAACCTTTAGCAAAGACCTAGTGCCCTAGAATTATACCCTCTTCAACCATAAAGTGGCACTTCTCCCAGTTGAGTACCAAATTAGTTTCCACACACCGCTTCAAAACCATGACCAAGTTCTCTAGACACCTATCAAAAGTGTTTTCATAGACTAAAAAGTCATCCATGAAAACTTCAACCTCTTTCTCCACCATGTCTGAGAAGATAGTCATCATGCATCTTTGGAATGTAACTAGTGCATTACATAGCCCAAAGGACATCCTTCTAAATTAAAAGGTGTCGTATGGGCATGTAAAGGTGGTCTTCTCTTGATCCTCGGGAGCTATGACGATTTGGTTGTACCCCAAGTATCCATCCAGTAAGCAATAGTACTCATGTCCAGCTAGTTGGTCCAACATCTGATCAATGAAGGGTATAGGAAAGTGATCCTTCCGGGTTGCCTTATTTAGCTTTCTATAATCCATGTACACCCTCCATCCGGTCATTGTCCTCATCAGAATTAGTTCATTATCATCATTCTTAACTACTGTCATTCCACCCTTTTTCGGCACACACTATACTGGACTGACCCGTGCACTGTCTAAAATCAGGTAAATAATTCCCGCATCCAACCACTTCAGTATTTCTTTCTTTGCCACTTCTTTCATGATTGGATTTAACCTTCTCTGCTGCTCCACTGTTGGCTTTACATCCTCTTCCATAAGAATCTTGTGCATGCAAAAGGAGGGGCTGATCCTCTTTATATCGGCAATGGTCCAGCCTATTGCAGACTTGTATTCTCTCAAAATCCTCATCAATTTACTTTCCTGCAATTCTTTAAGTGCAGATGCAATAATAACAGGTAAAGTATTTAAATCACCCAAATAAGCATACCTGAGGTGTTTAGGAATTGGTTTGAGCTCAAGAGTGGGTGGCTCCTCAAGTGAAGGTTTCATCCGAGCTGAAGCTTTTTCCTCCGTGTGTAATGACTCGAATGGAACTTTGAATCTACTAACTCTAGGCAAAGCATCCAGCATGTGTAAATAATCCACGAACTCTGGATCATCCAAATCCTCATCCCCCAGTAGTGTAGTTTCCAATGGATCACTAACTAAACTTTTTACCATATCATCATTAACTATACGGTTAATGACATCCACCTGGAAACACTCCTCTTCATCTGTAAGGAACTTCATGGCTTTGAACACATTGAACGTGACTTCCTAATCTTGGACCCTCATGGTTAATTCACCTTTTTGCACATCGATGAGAGTCCTGCCTGTAGGCAAGAATGGTCTCCCTAAGATGATTGGGATGTTCTTGTCTTCCTCAAAATCTAAAATTATGAAGTCAGCTGGAAATATGAATTTGTCCACTTTAACCAAACTATCCTCCACAATTCCTCTTAGATAAGTTACCGATCGGTCAGCTAACTACAGCGATATGTTCGTAGGCTTTGGAGCTAGTAGACCCAATTCGGTGTAAACGGATAATGGCATGGGGTTTACACTTGCCCCCAAGTCACACAAACACTTTTTGAAGGTCATGTTACCGATCGTGCAAGGTATAGTAAAACTCCCCGGATCCTTCAACTTTGGAGGTAACTTTTGCTGTAAAATTACTCTGCATTCCTCCGTCAATGCCACAGTTTCATAATCTTCTAACTTTTTCTTCCTAAACAGAATACCCTTCATGAATTTGGCATAACTAGGCATTTGCTCTAGGGCTTCTGCGAAAGGAATATTAATTTGAAATTTCTTAAAAACTTCCAAAAATTTAGCGAATTGCTTGTCTAATTTCTGTTTTTGTATCCTCTGCTGAAACGATGGTGGAGGATACACAATTGGCTCAACGTCTGACTTTCTCTTATCCCCTTGCTTTTCCCCATCTTGTTTCTCTACAACCATTTTTTCTTCATTCTCCTTGACATCTTTCTGTGCTGAATTTTCTGCAATTTTTCTATCAAGATGCTTTCCACTCCTCAAAGTGATTGCTTGACACTTCTTATGATTTCCCTTCGGATTCTTTTCTGTGTCACTTGGTAGAGTCCCTTGCAGCCTATTATTCAATGCTAAGGCCAACTATCCCATCTGATTTTCAAATTTTTGATGGCCGCTGCTTGTGTTTTCATTGCCACCTCGTTTCCCGATATGTATTTCAACAAGAGCTCTTCTAAGTCTGTTTTCTTCTCTTGATGCAGAGCTACTTGTTGATCCTGATTTTGGAACCCCAGGGTATAAGAAGGTCGTGGAGCCTGCTGATTTTGATTGTTGCTCCATGAAAAGTTAGGATGGTTCCTATTCCCCGGGTTGTAGGCATTTTGATACATGTTATGCGGAATCCTATTGTAGTTGCCCACAAATTGAACCGATATTGGGTTGATGGCACACTGATCTGTAGGATGTTCTCCTGCACATAACTCGCAAACATATGCCACCTACTATGGTTGTGCACCTATCAGAGTATCCATTTTCTTTGATAAGGCTAAAAATTTTGCCGCCAACGTTGTTACTCTGTCTACCTCTAATACCCTAACTACCTTAGGCTATGTCATCCTCGCTGTAGGCCACTGGTAGTTATTAGCCGCCATAGTCTCAATTAACTCATATGCCTCCTCATAACTCTTGGCCATAAACGCTCCACCCAAAGCTGCATCTATACTAGTCCTGAGATTCCTATTCAACCTGTTGTAAAACGTATTTATCTGCAGCCATTTGGGTAGTCCATGATGAGGGCACTTTCTGAGCAATTCCTTGTACCGTTCCCATGCCTCATATAAAGACTCCCCATGTTGGTGCTCAAACATGGTGATCTCGTTTCTCATCTTTGCAGTTTTAGCTGGTGGAAAGAACTTAGCCAGGAACTTTTGAGCAAGGTCATCCCAAGTAGTTATCGATCCTGACGGTAGAGAATGTAACCAACTCTTCGCCTTGTCCTGCAGGGTAAACGAAAACAAGTGAAGTTTGCCTTCTTCATCTGACACCCCATTGTATCTGAAGGTGTCACATATCTCCAAAAAGCTGACTAAGTGTTCATTCGGATCGTCGCTAGCTAGTCCCCCAAACTGAACTGAGTTCTGAATCATCTGAATCATCCCAGGCTTGATATCAAAAGTATTTGCAGCAATCGTTGGCCTGATGATACTTGACTGAAGCTCAATCAACTTAGGAATAACAAAATCCCTTAGCGCTTTTTGATCTTCGGCAGCCATTATTTCTTCTTTTTCAGAGTTCTCAAAGTTTTTCCTTGTGTCTTTAATCCACTTACTTAGCCTTTGAAACCGTTTCTCGATATCGTCCTCGAAAAGAAGCAAGTTTGGCTTCTTAGACCGAGTTTGCATAAACTAACTCCAAGAACCTGAAATAACCAAGAACAAAACAAAAGAAAAAAATGTTTAAGTAAAACCGAACTAATTAAATTGATATTGAAAAATATTAAAATCTATACTAAGTCCCCGGCAACGGTGCCAAAAACTTGTTGGTCGAAATCTAATTATGCTCACACGCAAGTGCACGTGGTTAACAAGTAATATAATGATAAGTCAAGTATCGTTCCTACAGAGACTAGTATGAAATTAATCCTAACAATTACCAGCTTTATATTAATCCAAACTTTATTAAACTATCCAATTCAATGATTATAACTATTAAAAATAAAAATATGAAAATACTAAGCAATCAACAAACTCAGAAACTGTAATTTCAAGCAAATAATGGAGAATTAGGCTTACAACTTAACTTTAAGTATCACTCCAACTACTACACCCTATTTCAGTTCAATTCACTATCCCAGTTTATTAATCAAGAACACTCAAGTAGAACTAGTCATCTCTCGATGCACTAATACCATATTAACTTAAATCCACAAATTAGATAGAATTAAGCTAAACACCTTAATCAACTAATTCACTATATCTCTATGTGAATTACAATCAAACATGGTTCAAGTTTAAGTTCTCTACCTGATTAAATGTGATGTTAAGCATATCTCTACCCTAACATTCATAAAAATTCCATTCAATTACAGAATTCAAGAACACATGTTATACTGACTAGGTCTATATTCATATTTCATCTCTCTAGTCCATACAAAACCATATAGAATTGGTGATCAATCAATTTATAAATTAAAGCACAAATCACAATAGATAAACTGAATGATAGATTATTAAACTGAAATTAAGGACTACATAATCATCCTTCCACCTTAAAGATCTGTCATAAGCCTAATAAGTAAATTAGTTCATCACAAATGAAATAAAAACTGAAATCATCAAAGTAATCATCATCCCAATTACAATTATTAAATTAAAGAATTAGAATGAATCCAAAACCATCCTTCTCCTTAGCTCCAATTTGTAATTATCGTGACTTAGACCTTCAATCCTTCCTCCAATTAATTCTCCCAAAGTTAGGGCTTAAAATTGTTAAATTGATTGTTTGATGTAATCTCCCTCGTTGTTTCTTGTTATCCCCAGCATAAGACATGTATTCTGACCATAACTAATGTCAAATATAGTTCCAAACCATTACAACTTCGTTCTTTCACGCCACTGCAGCATTACAGTTCAGTCAGGAGTCTTTGCCTTTTACCGTACCCCCGCCCCGATGGGGGTTTTTACTCTCATAATGCCCGCCCCGGCGGGGGGTGCTTCTGTTCTTGGTCGAGTACCCCCGCCCCGGCGGGGGTTTTGTGTGACACCCCCAAATCTGGATATCTTACAACCCGACAGATGGTGCTACACGGTGCTACAGTTCATACATTCATTCAATTGAAATTCCTTAAAAGAGCGAAAATGTCTTATATATATTCCAAAACAATATTTCCATTCCCAGTTTCTTTATAACCATTACATAGATTCTTTGTCGTAATATCAAATAATAACAACTTTCATCTTATACTATTACAAAGGAAACCTATTGGTTCGCCTTAGCCTTCCCTTTATCTTTACCGGATCCTTCAGTCCGTTCGGTCTTAGCTGCATTCATATGGTTCAAGTAAGAGTGAGCATAACTAGCTCAGCAAGTATGACAATTTCATTTAAACAAGAGGCTTGAATCATATAAATTGTATATCTTCAACAACTGAATCAATAGTTATGAAGTACTATCGATAATTCAAAATAGCACTTCTCTTTTTTTAAAACGTTTCACAATGAACAACATTTACTTAACACAAATTTCGGTCCAAGACCTTGAGCATTTCATTCTTTCTTCGAAAAGAACAACCCGACACCAAGTCCATAAGTCTGATATATCTTACGAGCACGTCTAGGTGATCAATCCATAATAGTACTCTATGTTGTACAATACAAATTTCTTTAAATGTATGTACGTTTAAGGTTTGGTAACCTCACGTGCCTGTCATTTGACGACAAAATATTTGTTTATCATACTCAGTCTTTCTTTGAAATTAATACCAAAACAGTTTGGCAAAAGATAGCAACATTGACAATGGTTTGATAGATTAACTGGAAATCCACAAAACACATTAAGTCTAGCCGAAGGAATTGGCTTCGACTTCATTATACATCAAGTCATGCGTAAAATACATGAATTACAACACTTGTCCAAAAAAATATAGACAAGGGTCAGAATACTTGCCTTCAGCGTCTTCTATAGTTAATATACTTTCCTTTGAGTCTTTAAGGATTTCTACAATACATGATAACATAACATACCACATTAGTCATATATAATCATGTATGGTCACTACTATATCTTACCCTTCTTCTCAATCTAATCATGCCTTAGATTGTTTATCATTCGTTACGGTTTATCGTATTACAATGTATTTACGTAATCGTTCGTCAACCTTTAGTTATAATTCCTAAGGTTTTAATCATCCTTAAGGATGTTATTTCAAGTTAAGTAAAGTTAATATTTCTCTTTAATCAACTTCCATTTCCTTTACATGCTTTACTATTCTTTTATGCCTCTTCTTTAGTGATGGCACTGCGGCGCCAGCTTTTTATATAGAGCTCAAGCTGCGGCGCGACTCCTCAGTAGGTGATGCTCGGTCTCGGGGTTGTGGCGCCAAAGTACTACATAGTGGCCACACGGTGGTGCCACTCGTAAGTGGGTTAAGGTCTGGCCTAGCTCTGTGGTGCCGGCTTTCCCTTCTTGGGCCGCTCTGCAGCACCGGCCCTGCCTCAGAGAAAATTTTGACAGTTGATTTTCTGGTGTGAATTTTTCGGGCTCATAACTTTTTCCTTTTAAATCCGAATTGGCTCGTTCAAAAGCCATTAGCTCACAAATCACATGTTCTATGATTTCATTAAAAAATATTTCATTTTCGAATCTTTTAACATGGAATTCACCGATTAGTTCATTATTGAGCGTTCGATAAACGTTCGAAGACGTTCAATAGCTCGTTTCTTCGTTCTAAGTCGAATTTGGTCATTTTTGAGTCCAGAACTCTAGAATGCAAATTGAAACTATTCTCCATCAAAAACTAACATTTTCGAGTTAAATGGTAACTTTTCACTTTCATTCCGAGAATTTAACTATTTCGACGATTATCGTTTAATCTCGTAAATTTCACCATAACTTCGTTACTTGAGATTTTTACATCGTTCAAAATGGATTCATTCCATATATCTAACAACCTAACCAAACATATTTCATCAAATCATATACATGACAAATTCTTACATGTTCTTTATTAATTCATAACTCTAATTATTATGATTCACTTATAACCATGGCTTATTAAGGTTTAAGTCCATTCTTAGCCATCCTTATAACTTCTTAACATACATGCTCCACCACTATCCACTTCTCTATCCAATATCAATTGAAGAGATGGAAAATCACAGTTTAGGAATCTTAACATTTCACATCATTGGGCCTTAACAAGTTTACTCTTGGGCTTGCACAATTCCTACACAAATCCTATAAGTCCATTGAAATAGGATTTAAGCGTTAACGTATAATCCTCGTACTAGTATAATACCTCGTATTCATTGCCTCGTATAATACTTGCTATTATACAATTATCATTTATACATATCTTTACGTTCCTTAACATTCTCAAACTTAGTACGCAGGCGAAAAACTGTGTTTGTCATAACTGAAATATTATTACATATTCCATCCTTCCTTATTATTCTATCGTTACGTATTTCTCAGAAGTTCAAAAATAATTTCGGAGTAGAAATTGATGAATAGTGTTTTTCGAAAAATTTATCGAAAAGCTTTTATTTTCGTCTTGAAAATTCAAACACTTTAATTTCTTCACGTAGCCAGAATACTACGATATTCCAACACATTTAGGTTATAGAACAACCTTCATCTTACTAAAACATAATAATAACATATAATATAATTTTATTCATTATTTAATCAAATAAAATTATTTTACAATTTATCCAATTTTCTCGGTTGTTACATTCTTCCCCCTTATAAGAATTCTGTCCCCAGAATCTCGCTATATATTACACAAATTACTGAGGGTAATTCTTCTTCATCTTTTCTTCAAGTTCCCACGTTGCTTCTTCGGCATCGTGGTTTTTCCATAACACCTTTACCGAAGGTATAACTTTGTTCCTCAGAACTTGTTCTTTTCTATCAATGATTTGAATAGGTATTTCTTCATACGTCAAGTCCTTCTCGATATGAATAGGCTCATACTCTATAACGTTCTTATAATCTGGTTTATAAGGACACAACACAGATACATGAAATACATTATGTATCTTTTCTAGGTCTGGAGGTAATGCTACCATGTAAGCTACCTCTCCTACCCTTTTTAATATCTTGAAAGGTCCTATAAACCTTGGACTTAACTTTCCCTTCTTTCCAAAGTGTATCTTTCCTTTCCAGGGAGATATCTTTAGAAATATGTGCGAGCCTACTTCAAACTCTCGATTTACTCGATGCGAATTCGCATACTTCTTCTGTCTCTCTTGAGCTGCTACTAGACGCATTCGTATCAGCTTCACTATATTCGCTGTTTGTTGCACCAATTCAGGTCCTAGCATTCGGTGTTCTCCCACTTCATCCCAACACAATAGTGTTCTACACTTCCTTTTGTATAAAGTTTTGTAAGGCAGAATGTCTATGCTCGCATGATAACTATTGTTATACGCAAACTCCACTAATGGTAGATGATCATCCCAACTATCTTTGAAATCCATGACGCAAAATCTCAACATATCTTCCAGCGTCTGAATTGTCCTCTCGCTCTGCCCATTAGTTTGTGGATGATAAGTCGTACTCAACTTTAGCTGTGTTCCCATCTGTTCTTACAAACTCCTCCAAAAGTTTGATGTGAATCGTGGATCACGATCTGACACTATCGAAACTGGTACTCCATGTCTGGAAATGATTTCCTTAACTTAAATTTTAGCTAACTGGTCTAAATTATATTTAACCTTTATTGGCAAAAAGTGAGCCAACTTCATCAACCGGTCCACTATTACCCAAATCGCGTCGTACCCCTTCTGAGTATTCGGAAGTCCAACCACAAAATCCATCGTGATATGCTCCCACTTCCACTCCAGAATCTCCAAGGACTGCAACAAGCCGCTTGGTCTTTAATGTTCGGCCTTAAACTTTTGACAAGTTAAGCACCTACTCACGTATTCTGCTATCTCCCTCTTCATGTTTAGCCACCGAAAACTCTGTCGAAGGTCTTGATACATCTCAGTACTACCAGGATGAACCGAGTACCTCGAACTATGAGCTTCTTATAACACTTGCTCCTTTAATTCTATCTCATTCAGAACCCAAATTCTTCCTTCAAATCTTAATAATCCCTCATTATCAAGACTGTACTTTAATTCTTTTTCATCGGTTAGCCGCTTCTTTATCTGGTCACACTCATTGTTTCTGAGCTGTACCTCCTTGACTCTCTCTACAATAGTAGATCGAATCTGCATTGTAAACAGTCTTTGACCCGAATCACTCGATAACTTCACCTCCAACTCCATCCTAGCCATCTCTGTTATTAACTCAGTTTGAGCCGTTAACATAGATAACTTCTCCCGACCCTTCTTACTCAAGGCGTCAGCCACTACATTGGCTTTTCTTGGGTAATGCAGGATTTCACAGTCGTAATCCTTTATCAACTCCAGCCATCTCCTTTGTCTCATATTTAAATCCTTCTGTGTGAAGATATATTTTAGACTCTTATGGTCCGTGTATATCTCACATTTCTCTCCATATAAGTAATGCATCCATATCTTCAAGGCAAACACTATCGCGGCCAGTTCCAGATCATGAGTAGAGTAAACTTTCTCATAATCTTTCAACTGTCGTGATGCATACGCAATGACCTTGCCATGCTACATGAGCACGCAACCAAGTCCTCTATGCGAATCATCGCTATAAACTACAAAATTCCCTGTATCATCGGGTAAAGACAATACAGGTGCTTCACTCAGCCTTTTCTTCAGTTCTTGAAAGTTTTTTTCACACTTCTCTGTCCATACGTATTTCACTGTCTTCCTTGTCAAGTTAGTCAACAGAGTAGCTATCTTAGAAAAATCTCGGATAAATCTTCGATAGTATCCCGCTAACCCTAGGAAACTCCGCACCTCAGTCGGCATTTTCTGATGTTCCCAAGTCATCACTGCTTCCACCTTCGCTGGATCTACTGAAATTTTCTCTCGATCGATAACATGACCTAAAAACTGTACTCTTTCTAGCCAAAATTCACACTTAGTGAATTTTGCATATAACTTCTCCTTTCTTAGTGTCTCCAACACTAATCTTAGGTGTTCAGCATGATCTTCTGGCATCATAGAATAGACTAGAATATCATCGATAAACACTACGACGAACTTGTCCAAATATTGTTTGAACACTCTGTTCATCATATCCATAAATGCAGCTGGTGCATTTGTCAACCCAAATGACATCGCCGGAAACTTGTAATGGCCGTAACGAGTCCTGAATGTTGTCTTAGGTACATCCTCCTTCCTAACCTTCAACTGATGATACCCCGTTCGCAAATTTATCTTAGAAAAATACTTTGACCCTTTTAACTGATTAAAGAGATCATCAATTCTGGGCAATGGGTATTTATTCTTTATCGTTAACTTGTTCAACTCTCGGTAGTCAATACAAAGTCGTAATGATCCATCCTTCTTCTTCACAAACAGTACCGGTGCTCCCCACAGCGAAACACTCGGTTAAATGTACTTTCTATCCAACAGTTTTTTTAACTGCACCATCAACTCCTTCATCTCCACTGGCGCCATACGGTACGGTGCCCTTAAAATTGGTGCTGCTCCTGGCACAATTTCTATTACGAATTCGGTCTCCCTATCCGGTGGAAGACCCGGCAATTCACTTGGAAATACATCCGCAAATTCTTTAACTATAGGTATTTGTTTCATCGTTGCCCCCACTATCTAGGTATCAACAACATGGCACAAATAACCTACACATCCCTTCCTTAACAATTTCCTAGTTTGTGTCATGGTAAGATAACACGAATGTCTGGGCGATTTATTACCATAAAACACTACATTTGGTTGTCTCAACGTTTTAATGTTTACACATTTCTTTTGACAATCTATTATAGCACCATGGTTAAACAACCAATGCATCCCGAGAATTACATCGAATTCTCCCAACTTTATCGGTAACAAATCTACAAATAATTTACAACCTCGTATATCTACGCAACAACTCCTATGAATATCTTCAACAGGAATTATTTCTTCGTTTGCTACCTTGATATTCAAAGGTACATGTAATCTTTCGGGAAGTAATCCTAAGCATCTAGCAAAATCAAATGCTATAAAAGAACAAGTAGCACCCGAATCAAACATCATATAAGCATTTATATCGTTGATTGGGATAATACCTGCAACTACATCCCCGGATGCAACTGCATCTTGGACCATCATGTTAAAGGTACAGGCCATCGGCCTACCCGTCGGTGTTGGACCACCAATAGCTAACTTACCGCTATTAGCGCCCTTATTCCCATCTGTCCCCTTCTTCGGGCAGTTCTTCTCTATGTGATCAGTTGATCGACATACGAAGCATCCATGGTTTTTCTTCAGACTTAGACAGTTATGCGAAATGTGCCCCTCTTGTCCATAATTGTAACATACCGCCTTTCCCTTGAGACAGACTCCTAAGTGAGTCTTCTCACAGTTCTTGCATGCCTTCATCCTCTTCTTAGGATCTCCTTGCTTCACTCCAATATTCCCAGAGTTAAATCCCTTCCTCTTCTGGTCGTTGCCACTCCCACTAGTTCCTTCCATTTTCACTCCCCCATCCATCTTATTCTTGTTCTTCTTCTCCTTGTGGTATTGGCTTAAAGCCTCATTACCACCTTCAGCTATTATTGCCTTCTCCAGTATGGTTCCAAAAGAGTTACTTTGGAACACCGATATTCGGCTATAGAGCCAAGGTTTCAAGCCATGCTCAGACCTTCTAGCCTTCCTTACCTCTGTGTCCACCTGATGTGGAGTAAACCTCGCCAGTTCATTGAACTTGGCAGCGTATTGGGGAACTATCATCTCCCTTTGTTTCAACTCTAGAAACCTCATCTCCATCTTCCCATACATACTCGTGGGAAAGTAGTTCTCGAAGAAGATCTCCTTGAACCGCGTCCACATTAAATTCTTTATCCCAGCCCTAGCTTGGTTTGCCTCCCACCAGAAATTGACTTCTCCCTTCATCATATAGGTAGCAAAAGCAACCTTTTGCCCCTCTTCGACATTTGCAATAACAAATGCCTTCTCTATTTCTTTCACCCAAGTCTGGGCTTCTATTGGGTCCGTAGTTCCTTTGAACTCCAGCGGATCGACACTTTTAAAATTCTTAATGGTAGTAGCTCGCACTACCCCAAGATTTACGGGTATATTAGCCCTATTCCTATTAAATGCAACCGTTAATAAATTAACAAACTCTTGCATTAGATTAATCGGACCTCCTTCCAGCTGATTTATATTGGCATCTTGATTTCGTTATCTTCTTCTTGGCGGTATTTTCTGTTAAAATAAATAACACGTCATTATTACTTCCTTCTTGTTAGTTAGTTATTATTCATGATTAAACAATAACTTCAACTCATTGCCCAATATGTTCCATAAAAAGGCTTACATTGATTTACTTCATCCTTGTAGTATAATACTATAGCATTCGTAATTACACAGCCTTAGCTGATTACATTACTATCCCGCAATTGCTTTTAAAAAATTGGAATTTACAAAAGTCTACCCTTTGATATACAAAAGAGGGTTTTATGTCACTACTAGATATATCATATTTACATATCTAACTCTACTCTAGCTACTATTAAGTTACATCTGCCTTATGGCATTCTCAAAATCCGCGTTGGCAAGATCGACTATAATATATCGGTTGATAGTATGCCGAGTCTGCCCTGCCTCTATCGGATACCCAGCCACTTGCTTCTAAAAATCCGTATGAGAACTCCTATGTATATAGGACATCCTTCCAATCTTTTGCTTCTTGACCTTTAGCTCCTGCCTGAGCTCAAAGGTCTCTCGTTTCAGCTCACGGACCTTGTCCTTCGCCAAAACTCGCTCATCATGCTCATCCTCCCACATTGATTCCATATTCATCTTGTCCTCCAGGATTTCCTGGACCTCCTCCTTCAGCTCCCTTACTTCCCTCCCCAACTGGATATTTCTATCCAACAAGGCCATGAACAGGGTTTTCATTGACTCCCTAGGAGTCATCTCTTTTGCAGGTGCTACGGTGTTAAAAGAGACCGCCTCCACCTCCTCCTCTGACATGCCATCAAACAAAGACATGAGGTCTAAGTTTTTCAAGTCTCCAGACTCGATCACAACCACTTTTGGTTCTTTTGTTATAGGGGTCGGTAAGATCTCTACTTGACTTACTGACTGCTCGCTAACAATATGTATATACCTATACATCTCATTATTTTCTGACATCTACAAAAAAACAATTTAGTTTGATTAGTACACGTCAGTAGAATAATAAAAACACATATCACATTTAATGCATTTTCAGGGTTAACTTCATCTTTTACTTATTTAACTTTTCTTAAGGTTATAACTTAAGGTTCTTTTCCCCCCCTTAAGTTTTATAACCTATAGCTTTGATAGCAACCTGTGACGCCCCAAATCTAGGATTCTTATAACCCGACAGATGGTGCTACACGGTGATACAGTTCACACATTCATTCAATTGAAATACCTCAAAAGAGTGAAAATATTTTATATATATTCCAAAACAATATTCTCATTCCCAGTTTCTTTATAACCATTACATAGATTCTTTGTCATAATATCAAATAATAACAACATTCATCCTATACTATTACAAAGGTAACCTATTGGTTCGCCTTAGCCTTCCCTTTATCTTTACCGAATCCTTCAGTCCGTTCGGTCTTAGCTGCATTCATATGATTCAAGCAAGAGTGAGCATAACTAGCTCATCAAGTATGACAATTTTATTTAAACAAGTGACTTGAATCATATAAATTATATATCTTCAATAACTGAATTAATAGTTATGAAGTACTATCGATAATTCAAAATAGCACTTCTCTTTTCTTTAAAATATTTCACAATGAACAACATTCATTTAACACAAATTTCGGTCCAAGACCTTGAGCATTTCATTCTTTCTTTGAAAAGGATAACCCGGCACCAAGTCTATAAGTCTGATATATAATACGAGCACGTCTAGGTGATCAGTCCATAGTAATCTATGTTGTACAACACTACTTTCTTTAAACATATGTACGTTTAAGGTTTGAAAACCTCACATGCCAGTCGTTTGACGACAAAACATTTGTTTATCATACTCAGTCTTTCTTTGAAATTAATACCAAAACAGTTTGGCAAAAGATAGCAACATTGACAATGGTTTGATAGATTAACTGGAAATCCATAAAACACATTAAGTCTAGCCGAAGGAATTGGCTTCGACTTCATTATACATCAAGTCATGCACAAAATACATGAATTACAACACTTATCCAAAAGAATATAGACAAGGATCAGAATATTTGCCTTCAGCGTCTTCTACAGTTAATATACTTTCCTTTGAGTCTTTAAGGATTTCTACAATACATGATCACATAACATACCACATTAGGTCATATATAATCATGTATGGTCACTACTATATCTTACCCTTCTTCTCAATCTAATCATGCCTTAGATTGTTTATCATTCATTACGGTTTATCGTATTACATTGTATTTACGTAATCGTTCGTCAACCTTTAGTTATAATTCCTAAGGTTTTAATCATCCTTAAGGATGTTATTTCAAGTTAAGTAAAGTTAATATTTCTCTATAATCAACTTCCATTTCCTTTACATGCTTTACTATTCTTTTCTGCCTCTTCTCTAGTGATGGCGCTGTGGCGCCAGCTTTCTATATAGGGCTCGAGCTGCGGCGCGACTCCGCAGTAGGTAATGCTCGGTCTCGGCGTTGCGGCGCCAAAGTACTACATAGTGGCCGCACTGCGGCGCCACTCATCAGTGGGTTGGGGTCTGGCCTAGCGCTGTGGCACCGACTTTCCCTTCTTGGGCCGCGCTGCAGCGCCGACCCTGCCTCAGAGAAAATTTTGACAGTTGATTTTCTGGTGTGAATTTTTCGGGTTCATAACTTGTTCATTTTAAATCCGAATTGACTCGTTCAAAAGCCGTTAGCTCAAAAATCACATGTTTTATGATTTCATTAGAAAATATTTCATTTTCTAATCTTTTAACATGGAATTCACCGATTAGTTCATTATTGAGCGTTCGAAGATGTTCAATAGCTCGTTTCTTCATTCTAAGTCGAAATTTGGTCATTTTCAAGTCCACAACTCTAGAATGCAAATTGAGACTATTCTCTATCGAAACCAATGTTTCCGAGTTAAATGGTAACTTTTGACTTTCATTCCGAGAATTTAACGATTTCGACGATTATCGTCTAATCTCATAAATTTTGTCATAACTTCGTTACTTGAGATTTTTACATCGTTCAAAATGGATTCATTCCATATATCTAACAACCTAACCAAACATATTTCATCAAATCATATACATGACAAATTCCTTATAACTTCTCAACATACATGCTCTACCACTATCCACTTCTCTTTCCAATATCAATTGAAGAGATGGAGAATCATGGTTTAGGAATCTTACCCTTGATAATCAAGCTTGGTTCCTCTTTTTTCTTCTTGATATGACAAGTTTAGCTCTTACTTTTCTCTCTCAAATATAATCTAAGATGTTGGTGTTTTTGAACAAGCAACAAATAAAAATCCAAAGCTTCTATTTATAGGAATTGCAAAGTGAGGGCATTTTAGTCAAAAGGCCATCCCACCTCCTTAAACCACCTCCTTACTATTCCTTCCTTGGTCATCACACAACTTATCCTTTGCTTGGCCACCACACATGGTCAACCATGACACACCTATGGGGCCCATATGGGTTGCCCCATGGGTTTTTCTTACTCGTTGACCCATCGGTTCGATCCACGGATCTGGTTCTTGGTTTTGGCTTTAGGTTTAATTACTTTGGGCCTAAAGTTGGGCTTACATTTCATATCATTAGGCCTTAACAAGTTTACTCTTGGGCTTGCACAATTCCTACACAAATCTTATAAGTCCATTGAAATAGGATTTAAGAGTTAACGTATAATCCTCGTACTCTTTACGTATACTAGTTCGTATAATCATACACGTTATACTACCTTTCATATATACTAGTATAATACCTCGTATCATACTCGTATTCATTGTCTCGTATAATATTTGCTATTATACGATTATCATTTATACATATCTTTACGTTCCTTAACATCCTCAAACTTAGTACGCAGACGAAAAATTGCATTTGTCATAACTGACATATTATTCCGTATTATATCCTTCCTTATTATTCTATCGTTACGTATTTCTCGAAAGTTCAAAAACAATTCTCGAGCAGAAATTGATGAATAGTATTTTTCAAAAAATTTATCGGAAAGCTTTTATTTTCATCTTGGAAATTCAAACACTTTAATTCCTTCACGTAGCCAGAATACTACGATATTCCAACACATTTAAGTTATAGAACAACCTTCATCTTACTAACACATAATAATAACATATAATATAATTTTATTCATTATTTAATTAAATAAAATTATTTTACAATTTATTTGATTTTCTCGGTCGTTACATTTTGTGTGTAGAATGCTTGCCCCGGCGGGGGTCTATTCTGCTGTAATTCAGTTTTAGCTCCTTTTCTTGCCAAGTTTCGCCACGAAACCACCTTTTAAGTCCAAATGTTATGCCACTACACATAAACATAAAATAACAATAAATAAGTAAAACTAATCACAAAAGTAAAGAATTAACACAGTTTAAGCTCGAATTAGAGGCTGATTCATAGGTATAAAAAACCCACTCATCATGAAGGTGAAAGTGTTTAAGGAAATCTCAATCCCGACTGAAAAGGAAGAGTGTGAGTTGCTTACGTGTCAAATTCAGGGATTTCAGAGAGGATGGTGGTCTTAAGGCACTGATTGAGAATAATACGCCAACTTCATCCTCAAACATGCAAGTGAACGGGCATGCAATACAACGATGTTGGTTATGTGCTATAAACAAACAGCATGTCGCGGATAGCCTAATTGATCCAGGATAACACAGGGAGTAGTCAGGCTGAAAGACTCAAAAATAAGCGCTCATTGGGAGGCAACCCAAATTACTTTCATTTACAATAATTTTATGTTTTGTTAGTTAATTTGTAGTTTAATAGGTAACTCTAGTATCAAGTAAGTATTTCGGTCCATTAGCTAGTTAGTTGAGTCATGATTTTTAGTAAAGTCGACTTTACGTGCTCAACTTTTCATGATAATTATCTTATGGTTATGATTTAAATATGTCTCAGGTACTTGGGAAGCTTTTGGACAGGCATTTGATGAGAAGTAATTGAAAACAAAAACCCAGCTACAGAATAACCCCCCCCCCCCCCGCGTCGGGGCAGACTTTTTGTGCAGGATACCCCCCGCCGGGGATGGGGTCTTAAGTTAGAAAGCAGAATACCCCCCCCCCCCGGCCGGGGCGAGCATCTATAGTACAATTTACCCCCTGCCGGGGCGAGGGTACGGGACTTGAATAATTTTATTCTGCAACTTAACCGACTCATTCCCTTCATTACCACTTCTCCCATAACCGAGCTTCAACCCATGAAATTGCTATAATTATCTCTACTAACCCACAAATTTACACCCATATCTCTCTCTATAAATACAAGCCCTAACTCCATCAATCTCACACCAATTCAGCTTTAAATTTCAAATTTTTTTCTCCATCAACCTAGGGTTTGTCTTCAATTGGGTTTGCAAGAATCAAGTTTGGGGGAAACATCAAATTCAAGGGTACTATTAAAAATTCATCATCAACAAAGGAAAATCAGTGGGTAAGCTAGTTATTCACTTTGTCATCATACTTGGAAATTCTAGTTGTCAGTTGGGGGTATTGTGATGGAGTGCACATCAATTGTTCGACAAATTGTGCAAGTAAAGTTTGGGGAAATTTGTGATCAAATTGATTGCCATAGGACCAAAAACACCATCTAAGCGACAACGGGGTGAAGGTTCAGGGTCTACACCACCTGTAAGGGCCTTTGACCGGCGAAAATTTATGAGTGCCAACGCCGTCGACAAGTACGATTATTTAGTGCCCAAAGCACTAACTCCTGAGCAGGGTTTGGCACCAGACAATGTGGATGGGCAATGAAGAGGCAGATATACGAGAAGGGTTGGGATAGGTTTACTGATGAGCCAAAACCAGCAATAGTCAACGTGGTAAAGGAGTTCTATGCAAATACTGAGGATAGGGGCCCGTTCAGTGCATTCGTGAGGGGTAAACAGGTAACTTTTAGTCCTGAGGCTATCAATAATTATTACAGCCTGCGAGCACCTACGGTATGCCATTATACGCAATTACGTGACAGTGGTCCTGATTATAATTAGATTCTAGCTGAAATAACTAAGCTAGGTACCACATGGGTTAAAGGACGAAAGGGTGGCACAATCTTCCTCAGCAAGGACTTGAGCCACTATGGCAAAATAAGATATGCGTTCTTGTACGCAATGTTGTTCCCGTCCACGCATACCACTAAGGTGACAAGGGAAAAAGTGCTTCTATTATATGCAATTATGCAAGACTTCCACATCAATGTGGGTGCCATTATCAACTTCTCTATACGGCAATGCCTGCGAGGGCCATTTTTCGGCGGCCTGCCATACCCATCCCTCATCTGTGGGTTGTACAAGCATTAGATGGACCGGAGATGAGCCTACCAAGCAGCCTCTCCAGTTTTTGAACTCCCATATAATTGCACGCTACACCGTCTGGCCTGGGGGAGAGTCACATCCAAGAGGAGTCGGGTTTATATTTCCACCTGCCTCTGAGGAAAAGGCTGATGCTAAGGGCACATCTTAAGATGACGAGTTCCAGGCTGACCAGATTACTGGGGAGCAGGAGACTGAGGAGAGTCGGCGGACCGACAGATACATGTTAAGCTCTCAGTTTCACAGCCTTCAAAAATAAATTGATGGGCACAACAAGGACAATAACATGAAGATGACTCGATTAGCAGCTAGGCAGGACCACATGTTCAACGCCATGAACACACCCTTCGCCTCATTGAACACGACCCTCCAAAGTCTAAATCCAGTTGCTCAGTTCCAATACCAGTAGCCTGCGCCTATGCCACAATATCCTCCATCGGACTCAGACACGGAGGAGCGCCGAATGTATGTACCACAACCACCACCACCGCCATCGCCACCATCACCTCAACCTTATAGATGATTACAGGGAAGTCCTCTTATACTTACTGCTATATTGTTACAATGAGGACATTGTAATTGTTAAGTTTGCGGGAGTTTAATTTAGTTTTATTGCATGTTTAGTTTAGTTTAGTTGTTGCATATGTTGACATGTTTAGTTTTAGGTTCATTATATGTTGCATTCATGTAGTATAATTGCATAATAGTTTGCATAGTAGTGTAGTATTGTAAATAGTTTTTATTAATTTCCATTTCTGTTATTTTTATTCCATATCATAAAAAAATAAAAAATACAAAAAATTTAGTTTGTACTGTGTTTATCTTGCATAAGTTCAACTGTTAGATAGTACAGTCTATTTTGGCCAATGATGAGACTGACTTAGAGTAGACAAGTATAGTACTGACTATTAAAACTTTGATGTGATTTTCTGTTATGAATTGACTCTTTTCCTATTTGAAACTGGCATAATAAGGTTATCACAGTAAAAACAACTACGTTGACTGATTAAGTTCAAATTGATACATAATGGACCTCTAAAGTTTAATTGAAAGAATGGCAAGGATAGGCAGTGAAGGCTAAAGTTAAGCAAGAACCTAAGTTTGGGGGGAAATTTGGGGTATATAAGTTATACCTTGAAGAAGAAAAAACACACCGTGGCATGCTTGTCTAGTTTTGTGGCCTTTGTTACTTGAGTAAGTAAGCCCGAGGGGATTGTCTTTACACCTAGCGCCCTAAGGCCTTAATGGTCTTGGAGTCATTGGTCGAAAGCTCGTTAAGGTAGTATTGAAAAGCCTAAGGGAATAAGACATTGCATAGCCATGAGTATAAAAAAAATAAAAAATAAATAAAAGAATAAAACGGGAAATAAGAGCAAAAAGCCCCCATAAATGAAAAAAATAAAGCATAAGTGCCCTATTTTGATCTTCGATATTGGTGATTGTTCGATTTTAGTTGGATCTTGACTGTTTTTAAAATTTCTTGAGTTTACACTATATTATGCCTTCAAGGAGACCTGTTATGTGTTAAATTTAATTTTGTATCAGTTAGCATGGGTGTTGAGCACACATGCACTATATTAGTGATAACAGTTTAAGATTTGATGATTGATTGGGGAATTATTGATTTATTTTGATATGAGGAATCATCATGTTTACTTGATTTGTCTGAGGCCGGTTGAATAGATTTGTTCCTATCATTACTGCTGAATTCGTAGGCATGTAGATTAGTTGCATTCCATTGCATTGCATTGCATAGAATTTGCATTTTGTTCTGTGCTCGAGGACTAGCACGGGTTTAAGTTTGGGGAGTTTGATGAGTGGGTTTTATACCTACGAATCGGCCTTTAATTTGGACTTAAACTGTGTTGATCCTATAGATTTAGGTTTATTTGTATTTGTTTATGTTTGTTTTATGTTTTAGTGGCATGGTGTAGCATTCGTGGCATAAAGTGGCGTTGTGACATGATGTGGCAACAAAATGAGAAAAATTGTGGATCTGCAGAACTACCCCCCGCCGGGGAGGGCATGAATACAAGGAAAACCCCCGCCGGGGCGGGGGTACTTGAGCAACTACAGAATGACCCCCCACCGGGGCGAGCCTCTATAGAACAAAAATGCCCGCCAGGGCGAGGGTACGGGACAAGAACAGGAGTTGTGTTGTAATTAGAGTTCTGCAACAACGTGAAAAGGAACAAGTTGGCATGGCTTGGGACTTCGATTGGCATCAGTTTATGAACAAAATACGTGACTAATGAGAATATAACAGAATTCAACTAGAGAGAGATAACAACAATCAACCAATTAACAAGCTTGAGCCCTAATTTGAGTGAAGAACATTGGAGGAAAGAATTGAAGGTCAGAATCATGAAGATTGCAAGTTGGAGCGAAGAAGAAGGGTGGTTTTATATCTATTCTACTTCTTTAATTCAATTATTGTAATTGAGATGATGGATTCTTTTATTATTTCAGTTTTTATTTCATTTATAATGAACTAAATTACTTTTTAGGCTTATGATAGATCTTTATTGTTGAACGATGATTGTGAAGCCTTGAATTTAATTTAATAATTTATTAATTCAGTTTATCTATTGTGATTTGTGCTTTAAATTATGAATTGCTTGATCAACAATTCTGTGCGGATTTGTATGGATTCGAGAGATGATGTATGAGTCTAAACTTAGTCACTTTAGCATGTGTTCTTCAATTCTGTGTTTGAATGGAATCTTGATGAATGTTAGGATAGAGATATACCTAGCATCGCATGTAATCGGGTATAGAACTTGAATTTAAACCTTATTTGATTTTAATTCACATAGAGATATAGTGAGTTAGTTGATTAGGGTGTTTGGCTTAATTCTCTCAAATTTGTGGATTTAAGTTAATATGGTGTTAGTGCATCGAGAGATGGTTAATTCTACCTAAGTGTTCTTGATTAATAAATTGAGATAGTGAATTGAACTGGAATAAGGTGTAATAATCGGAGTGAGACTTAAAGTGAAGTTGTAAACCTAATTCTCCAATATTTTCTTGAATTTACGATTTTTAAGTTGTGTTGATTGATTGGTATTTTTAGTTCTTACTTTTTTTTCTTAGTTATAATCATTGATTTGGATAGTTTAATAAAATTTGATTAATATAAAACTGGTAATTGATAGGTTTAATTTCTTGCTATTCTTTGTGGGAACGATACTTGACTCATCATTGTATTACTTATTGGCCACGTGCACTTGCGTGCTGAGCGTAATTAGAAATTCGACCAACAACCTTCTTGGCTAGGATTAACTGCCTGGTGTCCTGACTATCTTTCCTGGAGTTTCGATCTTCTTGGGTACGTGTTCGGGATGGAATATCCTCGACACGGTTGTTGGGACCCGTTTCCTTCCTTGCAATCGAAAACAACTGACGTCTAACATGATCTGTTTGAGTATTCTTCGGACCCACTGAATGATTATTATCTTCTACCCGATCGGTTAGTCCTAATCAATCTTTCGTCGAACCCCTAGGTTGAGCCGATGGGTTAGCAGTTGACTTTTAGAGTTCAAAAATCGTCTTACTCGTCGCTATAACTTTTGATCAAACTCTTATGTGATTGAAAATTACCTAGCACTAAACGCCCTTCTTCTAGTGACAATGTTAACTCCAAGATTTGTCCACGCACTTTAATCACCAAATGCGTGTCCAATCCTACACATAAACGAAATCACACGAAGAAGCTTGACGACATGGGCCGCTGGAGGATAGCTCCGGTGTGAGAATAAGTACATGTTGAATAAGGTTTAACAATGGAGGTAATAAGTGTGCTGGAAGATAACAATGATTTGTGTGTACCCGAGAATCATGGTATAACTTTGAATTTATAGTGATCACATCTCTTCTGCATGCTCTTCCTATTCCTCATTAGGTCAAATTCCTTAACGGGATTGAACTGAATCTTCTTAAAGAAAGGATGTCAGATTCTATCCTGTTGCCTTCCTTAGGAGTTAGAAACCAAATATAATTAAGAATCTTAGATTCCTTAAAGTTCTCCAGCTGCCCAAACATATTCCTACGTTTGGAGACTTCCTCCGCGTGGACTATACCCACCGAATCCATTGAACCCAAATATTCATTCCCCAACATTAATGTTAACGCCAAGATTCGTCTACGCGCCTCAAACACCAAAAGCACGTCCAATCCTGCACATAAATAAAATCACACGAAGAAGCTTGACGGTCTGGGCCGTCGGCGGATAGCTCCGGTGTGAGAATAAGTATAGGTTGAACAAGATTTAACAATAAATTGAATAATTTTCAACTTTCTTTTGGCATGCAAGATATATAATCTAACATTAGACAACTCCACTAAAGAAAATGATATATGTCGACAAATATTTGACGAAGTTGGATTGCGATTAACGTGAAAATATATGCAACAAGATAGAATAAATTAAAATGAGACCATTCTTAATTATAACCTATTTCATATATGCACAAACGTCGCAATTATAATTCGGCTGAAAACTTTTACAATGTATAGCAGGAACTAAATGAGCTTTTATATTTTCTAGTTGATTGATATATATATATATATATATAGAGAGAGAGAGAGAGAGAGAGGACGGATCTAAAGCACTCTTCTTAAATAGCACACTCTCTTAAATAGCACTCAATTGTTAAAACTACGTCGTTTTGGAGATTCTTTTAAAAAAATAAGTGGGCCCGCGAGTGATATTTTGGTAAATAAAAGGAAAACACGTGGGATCACTCTATTTTAATATTATTTTGTTTTTTAATAAAATTTCCAAAACAACGTAGTTTTAATAAAGAAATATTATTTAAGAAGAATGTTATTTAAGATGAGTGTTTTAGATTCGTTCTGTATATATATATAATCTACTTATATTTATTTTAATTAAATAAGCGGCTATTTTGAAATATTACATGGGGTTGAAATTAAATTCAACACATTATGAATTTGGTTAAAAACTATTACCTTCTTTTAAAGTTTGACCAACTATTTGATGCCTACTACATATTCATATTGCATATTACAAGAAATGCTCTTGGCGAGCCATAAAATCCAGTTAAATGTATTTGAACCATAATTACAACTGTTTAATGAAGAGTGAAGTGGAGGATTATAAATAAGGAATTTATATTTCCACAAGTTAATATGATATTTTTACAAGTGGGTCCCAATTTTAATTAAATTAACATTATTTCATTTCAGATTCAGAATTCTACACTCATTTTGTTAAATTTTGGTTTCTATACTCTATGAAATTAGTAGAATATCCTTGAAATTTGTGATTCATCCAGTATCTTTTCATAGAAATATTATTCTGAATATTCTTGATAAGTTTTAACTTTTTCATGTCCGAGTACTGTTCACGGAATACTATTCCCGAAGTACTATTCGTGGGGTACTATTCACTCGGGTACTATTCACCCGGAGTACTATTCATGACAAAAATTGATTTCTTTTTGGTCCAAATTATTTTTGATACAATATTATTCTTGAATTTTACTCCACAAAGCAGTATCATGTTGACAATTTGGACCTTTTTAAATTCTGGATAAATTAAATTATAAATATTTAAAAATTTATCCTTTGCTTTCATTTAATTGAATTTTTATATCTTTGTCATCATCCTCATGCTTATATTGTTATGAAAGTCATCTTTGGCCCGTAGTGCATAGATAGACTGTTGATCGGTATGATTATGACCAGGTATCATTCGGTATAATCATGACTTGTAATGTTACAAATGATAAAAGTCAACATTAGCCCGTAGTGCATTGATAGACAGTTATTGGCATGATCATGACCATTGGTGATAACACGATTATCCTTGGCCCGTAGTGCATGGATAATTCGTGGATGTGATACTAACGAATATCTTTGGCCCGTAGTGCATGGATAATTCACTGATGTGGATTATTTATTAAGATGAGTCTCGGCGATAAAATTGATGATAAACTTTTTAAATCATAGAAGATAGTAGATATCATGCTCTACTTGACTCTTCTAATGGATTGCTTGTTCCGCTGCAGTTAAATTTGATGTTTATTATATGTTATCAGTTTAACACTGTTGAAGGCTAACGATAATAAATTATTCTGCATTATCTTAATCATAATATTTCTTACTGGGCTAGTTGAGCTCACCCTTTTACTTTTATTGTTCTCTTTAGGAAATGAGAACGTAGCCGAGACTAGTCGGGGTGTGACGCCCCCAAAATAGGTATACATCACCTATTCTGAGTCGTCAAATACATGGTACAAAATACAAATAAAACTTAATTATACAACTGTCATGTAAAATACGACAAACATAAGCTGTGAGTTTTAATACAACACTTTCTTCTAAACAATATTCAAACTTAAAATAAGTCCTCAATACATTTATTTTTACACTATTTTATAGAATAGTGAGTACTACTAATGCTATCATCTGAACCGTCACTCCGTTCTCCGACTAGTCCCCTCTACGTTCTCATTTCCTGAAGAGAACAATGAAAGCAAAAGGGTGAGCTCAACTAGCCCAGTAAGAAATATTATGACTAAGATAATGCAGAATAAATTATCGTTAGCCTTCAACAGTGTTAAACTGATACAATATAACAAACATCAAGTTTAACTGTAGTGGAACAAGCAATCTATTAAAAGAGTCAAGTAGAGAATAAAATCTACTATCTTTTATGATTTAAAAAATTTTTCATTACTTTTATCGCTGAGACTCAGCTTAATAAATAATCCACATCATCCCTGCACTACGGCCAATGATATTCATTAGTATCACGACCACAAATTATCCATGCACTACGGGCCAAGGATATTTGTATATTCATCAATGGTCATGATTATGCCAACAACTGTCCATCAATGCACTACGGGCCAATGAGGACTTTTACCACATCATTTGTAATATTACGGTCATGATTATACCGAATAATCCCTGGTCATAATCATACCAAGTCCATCTATGCACTACAGGCCACAGATGACTTTCAACATAATATAAACATGAGGATGATGACAATGATATAATAATTCAATAAAACAAGTTCAAGAATTAATTTATCCAGGAACCAACAACGTCCAAATTGTCAACATAATACTGCTTTGTAGAGTAAAATTTAAGAATGCTCAGAAGAATATTTCTATGAAAAGATATTGAATGAAGCGCAAATATCAAAGATATTCCACTAATTTCATGGAGTATAAAAGCCAAAACTTTAACCAACTGAGTATAATATAGAATGGAATAACAAAAGAATTCACCAAGCATGCAATAAGCCGCACAGACATGTTATTCTAACAGAAAAATAAACAATGGAACCAGGTCATGCGTAAACGCACCGACATGATATTCTGATAGAATAATAAATAATGGAACCAGGTCCGACGTAAATGCACAGATAGGATATTCCGACAGAATAATAAATAATGGAATCAGGTCCGGCGTAAATGCACATACAAGATATTTCGACAGAATAATAAATAATAGAACCAGGTCCGGCGTAAACACACATACAGGATATTCCAACAGAATAATAAAGAACGGAATATTAGAAGAATTTCACCATGTATGCAGTACTTCGCATGAACATGTTATTCCAACAGAATAATAAGGAATGGAATAACAGAAGTTCTCTTCATGAATACGAAAGAAATAATACCCCTTACCGTAAAAGAAGAGTATTCCGACTAGTAGGGCGATGATATTCTTGAAGAAAACTTGCACTACGCTCAAAGCTTCTTAAAACTCTAAAGAAATACGCTCAAGATTATAGAAGAATTCTCTGAACTTCTTGTGTGGTTTTCAATTCTAACTAAGCATCCTATTTATAGGAAAATAGAAAGGATACTATGCTGCACTATGTAATAAAATATAATATATTCTATTTATAATCAAATAAAATAAAACTTTGTAAAAAGTATTCTGTTTTATATAAAAAGTTTTTACTATGCAAACACTATGCAGGCACTATGTAAACACTATGCATAATAAAATATAATATATTCTATTTAAAATCTAATAAAATAAATAACTTTATAAAAGTATTCTGTTTTATATAAAAAGATTTTACTATGCAAAATACTATGCATAATAGAATATAATATATTTTATTTATAGTCTAATAAAACAGATAACTTTATAAAAGTATTCTGTTTTATATAAAAAGTTTTTCTGTTTTATTACATTAATAGTACTAATAAAACAAAAATATATATATATATATATATATATATATATATATATATATATATATATATATATATATATATATATAAACCTCCGTGACTTCATAAAAAGACACCTCAACATAATTAACACCATTTATCATCATTATTATAATTCACAATATTAATCGACCAGGTCGTTCCCAGGAAAGAAGGGGCTTTCCAATAAGAATTTCTCCCTATTGGTGCGCAATTAGGTGACCAAACCTCTCCTTGACAGAATTTCTAGACATCGTTAATATTACAAATAATAATATTAATAACTTTGTCGTCTCAATTATTGATTATAAAATATTGATAATAATTGAATCAAATAATGTGAGATACTATGCAGCAATTACTGTAACAATAATTGAACAAAACTGAGTGACTTCTTACGTAAGCATCAATAATCAATACCGTGTGCTACTATGCCAACACGCGTATTAATGTACTTTTAACACCGGGTGTTTCAACAGTTAACGGTAAAACTTCCGCCGCTATTTTCATAAAGTATTTTTGTCGTTTTCTCAATTCGACAATAATTTCGTTGTAGGGTTCACCAATGATTGTGCTGTCGTACGAATATATATTCCCCGACCAATCGAATATTATACAACAACTTGCGTACTTTGCAAAATTTATAAATATTACCCACAACTATAACATTATATCAAATTCATTCCATAATATTTGAAAATGATATTTATAGAAAACTCATCTTTATTAAAAACAAAATTGGGGTCTTACACAGGGAATGGAGTGACAGTCCGAGATGGTTGTTTTAGTAGTCCTCAGTATTTAGTGTGATAATAAATGTAACGAGGATTGAATTTGAGTTTAGATATTGTCTATGAGACAATGTTCGTGTAAAAACTCTCAGCTCATGTTGTATAATTAAGTTTGTATTTGAATTCTGTATCATGTATTTGGCGACCCAAAATGGGTGATGTATACCTATTTTGGGGGCATCACATGTGATCTGTTATTATGTAGGTTCAAGCGTGTGGATTCGATAATTGGACGCGCCGGCGAAAGTTGGCGTTAACAAGTTGGAAACGGATTCACAAATGCTTTGAAGTTTATTGAAGTGGCAAAGGTGGATAATCATCATGATGGAACCTTAGTTCAAGACTGTAAACGACTTCTTCATATGCCATGTATTACTAAGTTCACTCACATTTGAAGAGAAGCAAATCAATGTGCATACTTCCTGACTGATATATCATGACATGATAATGGAAATCAATGTGCAAATCAATGTGTTTACAAATTTTAAGTATAATTTGTTTCATAAAAATCTTAATTTAGTAACATGATATGATAATGGAAAATTCTGAAAATAATTTTTTTTCCAAGTGAGAGAAAGTCTTAGATCCTAATTATCCTAATTTTTATGTTTAAATAATTTTTCTCACTTATTTCCTAACTATTTTCTAATTATTATTAATTACTATCATAATAATTAAATAAATAAAAATTGTCTTCAATTGAGTAAAATTACTAATCAAATAAAGTTAAGCAACTAGATGTTTAGTTATTTATCAAGTGGGAGTGATTTGGACATAAGAAATAAACCATATAATTAATTTACTACACAAATGGTTAGTTTAGTTAAAAATGAGACTCACTTGTGAAAATATCAGAATAACTTGTGAAAATATCAATTCTCTATAAATATTCGATAGTTAATATGACCTGTGATTAAACCAATTCTTTATCATAAAAAGTACTCTCTTTTCTCAAGAAAAAGAATTTTATTTGACTTTAATCTTAATTAACTGTGATATTCTAAAACTAAAATTGCGCTGCGGGTTAAGTTTATTTTTAAAAATAATGATTTTATAATTTTTAAATAATTTATAATATTAATTATTACATTAATTCAAATTAAAAAAAATTACATTATTTTAAAATTTCACGAATCGAGTAAAAAAACTATCAAATGAAAAGTTTCCTTAAGAGAAGGAAAAAATATACTCCCTCCGTCCTATAGTTATAGGCTGATTTTTCATTTTGGGATGTCCCAATATATAGGCTACTTACTATTTATAAAATTTAGTTGGTACATTGTTTTACTTTTATGCCCTTATAATAAATATTCAACCATTACTTTTTTTTGAAGAAACAACATTCAAAGTCATTATTTTTATTATCGCATTTAATGTTGTTGTATTCTCAATAAAAAAAATTCAATTTTTTAGGCTTTACTAGTTCTATGGTTAAGGACTTTAATAGTCAGTACACGTTAATCAATTAAATTGAAAGTTTCAGTATGATAAGTAAGGAATAATTATCTTATTCATTAATTTTATATTAAGGGGTATATATAAATTTTTTTTAAAAAAAATTGTTAGTTAAATGATTTTCTTAAACTATGTGCCAAAAAAAATTAGACCGTACCTACCTATGGGACGGAGGGATATAAAATTGGACAGACCAAGCCAAATGTTAAATGTATAAACTGTCCCATAAGCAAAGCTCGCAAAAAATTCTCCATAAATCTGCATAGAGAATGGTAATGGAGAAAAGCTTCACTCTGATCCAAACATTGACCACCGCAGGCGTATTCTCTGCCGTTTCCTTCTGGTAATTAATTTCCCTTTACCTCTTTTCTTCCAAGAATTTTAGGGTTTAGGGTATTCTTTTTCTGCTTGCATTTGCATTCCATCACCGATAAATTTCAGCTAAAAATGTGTTGACTATTGGTGTTGTTTCTCAGGTACGGCTTTATGTTCGGCAGAGAATCTGCTCGTAAAGAGCTCGGCGATTTAATCGATACTCTTCGCCGCAACAATCCCGATTCCTCTTCTTCCTCACATCCATAAATTGGTAAAGTTCCCACTCTTTGCTCCCTCTTTCTATATATGTATGCATTGAGTAAATTAAAATTACGGGTTAAATATACTGGGTCAACATTTTGCGACCTTGTTTAAGTAACTAGTAAGTAATTATATACTTCCTCCGATCCAAATTAGAGATATAATTTGAAGGTCAGATGACGTATTAAACTTTAAAATTGGCCCGACTCATAAAAGTTTATAATTAAATAAATTTTGTGATTAATACTTTTTTGTTATATACATGTAATAATTGTATCAACTAAAATTAAATAATTTCGTATCAATTTGAAGTTTAATATGCCGTCATTTGATATCAAAAGTCAAATTATATATCTAATTTTGTAACGGTGAGAGTACTTGGTTAGTTCCAGAATTAAAAATGCATTTTGACTCTTTTTTTTCTTTTGAATGTGTGAAATTTAAACTCAAAATCAATTTGGAAATTTTAAATATTAGTACAAACAATTATAATTGCTATAAAGTAACTAAAAGTATTATTAATTGTCATATTTATTGTTTTCTAAACTTAAAAAGATTCATATCAATTTTGAATTGTAGAATTTGTCAAATTGACTTAAAAATGTCAAATGTATCTCTAATTTTGTGGAACGGTTGTAGTATTAGTAAAAAAAACTCCATGCGACCAGTATAGTTGTCCCCATCAGGGAATTTTGAGTAGAGTCCTAAAATAACCGGTTAATAGACTTCATTCCGAAGTTCTCAATTTTCAAGATAAGGGTAAATTGGAAATGTTTACAAGGTTTTGTTAAAACCAAGGACAACTAATTTCGGCAGTAGTAGGAGCTCATATCGGTAAATTTTTATCTGGTACTCAGTTTTGTGTTTAATTTGCAAAACTGAAGTTCAAATCTTTGGCATTTCTATCTAAATATAGCATATGCAGGTGCTTGGAATATGGACTGCTCCATCAATTTTCCGGTGGGAAATTGATTTTTCTTTGCTTCATTGAACCAAGAAGATTCTAGTGCTGGAGGTATGCGGATCCTGATTGAAATCCTTTTGAATGGCAATGTATTTTTGGTGTTTTATTTGTTTTGTTATCCTTCTTTGTACTAGATTTAACTTCAAAAGATAATTTTAAATGCTTGACTTGTTGAATTACTGTACAGAATGATAGTGATGTCTTTTGTTGTGAAAGAACTATTGGAAGAAAGTGGCTTCTTATATTCTTTGGTGTGTATGCGACAGGCTGGGCCTGATATTGCGTCACTCCTTTGAGTCAATATTAATTGACATACTAAACCCTCTAACAATGTTTCGTGTGATGTTGGTGTCATGACCATTCTATGGGAGATAATAATTGGGGAATGCAATGCGATTGTGGTATAGTTTTATGTAAGAAATTCATTATTAATTCCTATATAAAGTCTTGATACAAGTATGAATCAATTACAGTTATCATTTATTCATTTATGTCGGTTTGAACCCATGTCAAACGATGTATCTTTTGGCTCTTTCATTCTTTAACCGATTTTAACTCCCTTGTTAGCTTATGTAATGATATCTTCATAGGATCCAGTTTCTGGGTTTGTTTTGTGTACTCTGGCATGTTACATGTGAGAAATTGCAACATTGTTGTGCTACGACAAATGAGAGCAGGGAGGGAGGCTCTGCAGACATGTAGCTTCCGTTTGACTTTGTCTAGTACCTAAGCATAGCTCATCTTATCTCTCATCGGAGTTCTGGAAACACCAAGATACTTTCCTACATGTGTAGTAGCCAATTAGTAGATGTGATTGTTGATCTTATCATATTCTGACATGACATAGCATAAAACTTATCAGGACATAGCATAAAACTATTCTGGTTCACCTATTTACATGACAATAAACTTATCATATTCTGGTTCACCTATTTACATGACATAGCATAAAACGTATCAGGACGTTGCTTTAATTATTTCGATAGAAGCATGGCAAAAAAGGGATTTGCTATTTGGAGTAACTGTCAAGGACTTGAACAAGTACCCTTCAATGAACGTATTACTCTGCCATATTTCATCTTAAAGAGTTGGAAATAAGTAATTAAACTGGAGGTTGGGCACGCACTTTCTTAGCATCTTAGAGTAGGGATTCACCCAATCATATTATACATCATTTAATTTATCAAGGTGTAGCTTTAATTATATAAATTCCAGAATAGCTTCTTGTTCATCTGCATCAAACATATATGAAACTGATGCATGAGAAGGGATTAAAAAAGGAGAAAGAAGGGGAAAAGGGTAAGAACTATAACCCCGTTTGTTACAACTTTTTCTTGACAACTTCTAGCTTCTTAGAAGCTATTAGTGGTGTTTGTTTTAGCTTTTGGGTCCAAAAACTAGAAGTTAAGTACAAATACCTTAATGCATAAAAAAAAACTGAAAGCTAGAATCACCTCGTGCTTCTAAAATCAACTTCTCAACTTATTAACTCTTAATAAAATAAAATTTATTTTTATCAAAATATCCTTAATTTCAATTGCAAAATTACATAACTAATGTCTTTAATATTACACCACCAAAATTTAGGTGCCATTTGGTTGGACTAAAAAGCCCTTTCACTATATATATATATATATATATATATATATATATATATATATATATATATATATATATTACAAGATATCTTATACTAATAAATATAAAATATATATTATTATATCATAATTATATACTTATAATATTCTTTATGTAACACACACACACACACACACACACACACACACACACACACACACACACACACATATATATATATATATATATATATATATATATATATATATACACACACACATACTCCCTCCGTCTCCAAAACAAAAAACAAAAGGATGAGCAAAATACAATTTGCACACATATTAAGAAATGTAAAAGTAGAGTAGTAAAAGTTTTAAATTTATCTTTAGTGATCCCACAAGATTATATAAAGTGATAATACTTTTATTTTTTATACTAATAGACCCCATTAAATGATTTAGTTATCTTTCACTTTATGTACTTTGTTAACGCCAAGATTCGTCCACACGTTCCAATCACTAAAGCGTGTCAAATCCTGCACAATAACGAAACACACGCGAAGATTAACGGTTTGGGCCGCCGAGGGATAGCTTCGGTGTGACAATAAATACAGGTAGAATAAGGTTTAACAATGGAGGCTTAATGCTCTAGTGCCGGAAATAATAATATTGTATACCTTAGAATCAGTGTATGCCTTGTATTTATAGTAATCACACCCCATCCTCGAAGTCCTTCCCCAAATTGAATTAGGGTTCCTCGTTAGGTATAATTTCTTAATGAGATTGTATAGAATCTCTTTAAATAAAGGAAGTTGTACCATATCCTAACACTTTCCTTAGAAGTCACAAATTGAATGTAATTAGGAATCATTGATTCCTTAAAATACTCAACCTATAAAACAAATTCCTATGTGGGTTAAAACAACTCCACATGGACGTTGGCCCACCATATAATTTTGGTCCCAAATAATCACGCCCCAACATTGCCCTCAATCTTCCATTAAATGGAACATTAAACGGAAGTGTTCCAAATAAAGCCCAATAATTAATATTAAATGCTGCATAGCCCACTTCTTCGGAGAAGCCAGCCAACATATGATGTGGGGACCCATCATCTTCTCCACACGTCCACAATCATGACTCCCCATTAATTAACCTTACTTCGAGGGGAGTGCAAATTTGAAATGACACCCCCTTTAAAGGCTCTCTTCCCCAACTAGATGAACACTTCTACTTTTGAATTTCAAAAAATCTTCAGAGCTTTCCTCTTTCCCTCGCAACCATACTCCCCGGCCAGAGTTGCTTTATTCCGCCCAACCATTTCTTCAAACTTCCCAGCAATGGCGTCCACTAGTACTCCAACATCCTCCTTTCCCGTCCATAGTGAAACCATTGACGCGATTCCCATCTCCACCATTCCACCCCTTCCCATAACATCCCCTTCATCCACCACCATCAACCCTTCTACCACCGCGACCGCCTTTGCTACTGAATCTACCACCGTCACCACCATCTCTGCCCCCCATGTTCCGACTTTAGTCCCAGGCAAAGCTAGATTTCCAAAAAATGATTCGCGAGTACAACGATGAAGAACGTTTTCCCCATGCCAACACCCCATCATGTATTACTGACAACGACCTCACCACCATTCGTGAGCGATACCGCAGCCCAGACACCTATCAATTGAAAGCCCCTTCTGCTGCTGACCGAATGTACCACCGAACTGATAGCTGGACAACCATGCCCTTCACCCTGCTGGAGAAAGGAGTTCGGCTCCCTCTCTTAGCATTCATCATCACCCTATTAGGGTTTATCGGCATCCATTTTACCCAACTGGTACCAAACTTCTATATCAATATCATAGCCTTTATCGCCTTCTGCCATGAAGTCGGCATACCCCCTACCTTTGATTTCTTTTTTTCATTATACCAACTGAACCGATCCCGTGAGCCCGGATTCAAAGTCCTGGCCAAACAGACCCCGAAGCCAAACCAAAAGATCGAGAAACGAACCCTGATGGATGCTGCCTTGAGAAATAAGGGTTGGCACAAAGACTGGTTCTTTGTCAAAGGGTTAGAAATTGACCGACTTCCCAACTGGGCTGCTCATGGACGTCCGAACGTGGCCATCGGAGAGACCCCTGCTCATCGGGTAGTCGAAATAGTGAAACTCATCGGGAAGCTGCCGACAACTTAATGGAGTTTCAACCTGTTATCCAAGCAATCTTGGTTATACGACCACAAATGTAAGTATCAAAAATCCACCCTTCCTCTTAAATCTGAATTTTTCCAACCTTGTTCTAAATCCTTTGCTACATGCAGTGTCCCTAATCCGGCCGACCACACCCAAAAGGTATGCCAAAGAGAACCCTCCATCCGAAGAGGAACCCCAAGCGTCAAACATTGCACCCATCACGAAGACTACCCCTCTTAAGGTTGTAACCGAAGGGCCATCATCCTCTTGCTTCAAGAAAATGGCCGTAAAAAAGCCTAAGACAACAACAATCCCCACACCTCTCTTTAAAAAAAGCCCTCTGGATATGCCCAACTCCGTTAGGACAAAGATACTTCGAGTTAAAAAAAAAGCGTACCAAGGTCATAACCCTAACCTCTGAAGCCCTCAAAACTCCTTAATCCGACGCCCCTGTTGTCTCTACCGTAGATACTCCCACTACCGTAGATACTCCCATTACTGAAGTCATCCCAACTAGTACAACCGAGCCCACTCCAAACCTCTAACAAAAACGAAATGGACCCGAAGGTCCCCTCCTCGAACGGCCAAATAAGAAAACCAACACAACTTCTCCCGAACGCTCCTCTCCTCTCCTCCTCCTCACAACTCTCCTCCAAAACAAACTTCCCCCATCCGAACCCAAACCAGAACTTCCTCAACACTCTGGTCGGAAGATACCGATGACTATCCACTGGAACTATTCGACCAATTCGTTCTTCCCGCCGACGAGGCACGTTTCGAGGAGCTGACAACCACTGAACTCGTCACCGCTGGAATTATGAACCAAGGCCGGGTAAGACCATATGAATATCACCTTTTATCACGTAATTATGCTTTTCCCTAACTTTGAACAACTTTGATTTCAAGCTACCGCCGTCGTTGGCTGCATCCTCGACTGATGGAAAAAGATTGAAGAAGAAGAAAAGGTGGCCCGAAGAGAAAACAAACTTCTGAGGGCCACACTTGCCAAGGAGAAAAGTGAACACCAGAATACTTCCTTTTTCTGCGACAATCTCCAAGGCGATATCGCCGAACTGAAGGAAGAAGTTGTAGAAGGGGAGGCTCGGTGCAAAACTATCCTCGACAAATGCAAAGCTGTTCTGAAGGAGGATGAGAAACTGAAGCTGAATAACCTTACTCTCGTCCGTCAGAACAATGATTTGCAGAAGTAGGAAGAGAAGTCCCATCAGATGTATATTGCTCTAGAAAAGCAGTTCACTGAGTATAAAGCAATGGGGCCTCTCCTAACTGATGAGTTGAAGCTTCAGATCTGTCAAGACTACTAGAAATCTCCCGAACTCTCAGCAGAGGTGATGCAAATGTTTGCCGAGGGATATGAAACTGCCCGAAGCAAAGATAAGGCGAAGGTCATTGATGCCAAATTGGATGTTTTCATCTTAGACTCTTCTAAAGACGAGGTCGAAGACAATCCGCCACAATAGACACCTTGTTTTTCTTTACGGCAACAGTAATGATTTAGCCTCCGAAGTTGACACGTTTTATTGAATACCTGATTGAACTTTTAATTTTTCAAAGTAATTCACTGAACTAATTTTTATTTTCAAATTGGGTCATTCCGTTAAAAAAAGTTGACAGACGTTAATTTTTTATCTACGTGACACTGATGTGGGCGTAAAAAAAAGGAAAAAAAAAGAAAATGACAAGGAAAATAAAAACAAAAAAATCAAAACAACTTTTTGCAAAACAGATCTAACTATATTCATCAAAACAGATCTTCATCAAAACAAAAGAAAAAATTTAGGATTTTCTTCATTTTATTCATCTTCCCCAAATTTTAGGATTTTCTTCATTTTCTTCATCTTCAGTATCCATCTACTTTTTCTTCCCCCTTTCCCTTTTCGAAGCCCACCATTACCTACTTTATTGCCACTTTAACTCACCCCAACCCAATCTTTCTTCCCTCATATATCCATTTCAATCTCTCGTAGAACTCACTTATTCATGGCTGACACCACCGTTAACCACCTCCTCGATGTAATCCTCTCCAACATAATCGCCACCGTCTCCCACATCCGCTCCCGCAACTCCGCCGCCCTCGTCTGCCGGAAATGGCTCCACCTCGAACGATCCACCCGCTCTTCCCTCACTCTTCGCGCCCGTGACCCCTTCATGCTCCCATCCTGCTTCCGATCCGTAATATACCTCGACCTCTCTCTCCTCTCTCCTTGGGGCCACCCGCTCCTCTCCGACCCCCCGCCTCCGACAAGCTTTCCCTTCTCTCAAATCCCTCACGGTTTACACTCGAAACCCATCCACCCTGCACCTCCTAGCCCCTCACTGGCCAATTTTGAACCAAATCAAACTAGTCCGTTGGCACCAGAGGCCCCAATTGCCATCTGGGTCTGATTTTGCCCCTCTGTTTGAGAATCTTACTTCTCTTAACAAGCTCGATTTATCCAGCTTCTATTGCTGGACTGAGGATCTTTTTCCGGCGCTTCAATCGTACCCACGCATCGCAATCAAATTGACCTCCCTCAATTTGCTAAACCCTTCATTTTCCGAAGGGTTTAAAGCGTGGGAGCTTGAGGATATTACAAAAGCTTGCCCCAATTTGAAAGAGTTTCTTGAAGCTTGTATGTTTAATCCCAGGTACATTGGCTTTGTTGGGGATCAAACTCTGTTATCCATAGCTGCCAATGGTTAGATCTGTTTTGCAAAAAAATGTTTTGATTTTTTTGTTTTTATTTTCAAGTTTTTTTTTGCCACATAAGCAATATTTTTTATTTTTTTATTCTTGTTTTTATATTCCATGTCATTTTTTTCCTTTTTTTTACGTCCACGTTAGCGCCACATAGATTAACAATTAACGTCTGTCAACTTTTTTTAACGGAATGACCCAATTTGAATAAAAATTAGTTCAGTGAGTTAATTTGAAAAATTAAAAGTTCAATCAGGTATTCAATAAAATGTGCTAACTTCGGTGGCTAAATAATTAGTTTTGCCTTTTATTTACTATGTAATTCCGACCTTTCCATGTAATTATCACTATGTAATTTCTGATCGGATCAAATGAAAAGCCTTATCTATTGGGAAGAACTAGATATATACTTCTTACATGCATTACATAAAAAAAACCCAGAATACTTAAAATAATTAAGGGATTTGTCCAAAGAACTGAACACAAACAAATAAAACTAAGTATTCGTTCGAAAACTGAATACCTATGTAAGGGACGTCCGTTTCGAAAAACTGAACGCACCGTACTTATAAAAAAACAGACTCGTTCGGCAGAACTGAGTGACCTCCATCAGGTTTTATTCGTTCCAAGGAACTGAAATATTAATGTAAGGGACGTCCGTTTCGAAAAACTAAATGCGCCATACTTAAAAGAAAAAGAGACTTGTTCGACGGAACTGAGTCGGGTATTAATCGTCCCAAGGAACTGAATATCAATGTAAGGGACGTCCGTTCCGAAAAACTGAACGCGCCATACTTAAAAAGAAAAGGAGACCCGTTCGGCAGAACTGAGTCAAGTACTATTGGTTCTAAGGAACTGAATATCAATGTAAGGGACGTCCGTTCCAAAGAACTGGACACACCGAACATACCAGAGAAACAAGTAATGACGATATTCTAACATAACTGAATAATCATTTATTAATAATATTTGAAGAATAAATATAGTCCAAAAATCGAGCTACTCTGACATGCCCTATTGATAATATTTTCGAAGCTTGCTTGCATGCCAAATGTTCTTGACTTCTGTTCCATCTATCGCTCGAAGCCGGTACCTGGCTTCGACAACTCAACAACCTCGTAAGGTCCCTCCCAATTAGGCATCAATTTCCCGAGATTCTGGGGTATAGAAGCCTCCACCTCCCGAAGAACGAGATCACCAACTTCGAACCTTCTGAGTTTAACCCCCATATTATAATGTCTGGCCACTATCCTTTGGTAGACTGCAAGTCTTACCAGGGCCGACTCCCTAACTTCCTCCAACAAATCCAAGTTGACCCGAAGATCCTCGTCATTGTATAACTCATTGAACTGACTGACCCGAAGAGAAGTGGAGCCAATCTCGATCGGACTAGGGCATCGGTTCCATAAGCCAACCGGAACGGTGAATCACCCGTTGTCCTCGGTGTGATTCGATAAGCCCATAACACACTAAGCAACTCTTCGGGCCACCTTCCTTTCGCCTCGTCGAGTCTTCGTTTTATCCCATTCAGCAGAGTCCTATTGGTAACTTCCACCTGGCCATTTGACTGAGGATGGGCCATTGAAGTCTTTTGATGCTGAACACTAAGCTCTTTCAAAAGCGCCTCGAACTTTAAACCCATAAATTATCGGCCATTATCCGAGATCACTACCAAGGGAATACCAAACCGAAAGATCACACATTCTTTTTGAAATTTTAAACACTCCTGCTCACTGATCTGCCGAAAGGGCTTCGCCTCCACCCATTTGGTTATGTAATCAATAGCCACTATCACAAAGCTGACCTGACCCTTCGCCTTCGGTAACAGACCTAATATATCAATTCCCCATATAACAAAGGGAATCAGAGACAAGATTAAGTATAGCTCCTCAAGTGGCTGATGGGTTATAGGACTGCTCAACTGACACTTAGGGCACTTCTTTACAAATTTTGTGGCTTCCTTGAAAATTGTAGGCCAATAATACCCCCTGTCGAAACACCTTGTAAGCCAACGCTTTTGCACCCATGTGGTCGCCACAGATCCTCTCATGTACCTCCCGAAGAACATACTCGGCCTCGGATGGTACCAAACATCTAAACAAGGGGTAAGAGTGGGCTCTTAGATATAAATCCCCATCGATGAGCACAAAATTCGAACTCCTATACTTGATCCGTCGTAGCCAACCTCGCCAACGCATCCGCTATGGTATTGTTAGATTTGTCAACTCCTTGAAAGGCAAACGAACTTAAGTACTGGAGTCGATCCTTCACCTCCGCCAGATATTTAACCATTCTTGCCCTCCGGGCCTCGTACTCTCCTAAGACCTGCTTGACAACCAACTGAGAGTCACTAAAAATTATCAGCCTTTGCACCTCCAAACTCTTCGCCAACCGAAGTCCTGTTAGAATCGCTTCATACTCTGCCTCATTATTAGTTGCTTTGAACCCGAAACGAATTGCCTGTTGGACCTTGAATCCCTCCGGACTCGTCAAAAAGACCCCAACCCCACTAACATCCGAGGTAGAGGACCCATGTGCGTACAACATCCAAGAAATTTGAACCGGTTGAACATCTGTGACCATTCGAACAGCCCCTTCTGACTGATTGTCACCACCATCCGACTCAGAAAACTAGCATTCCACCACAAAGTCGACCAATGTCTGACCTTTTATTGCTGTTCGGGGATGATACTCCAAGATAAACTGTCAGGTCCATCGCCCACGCAACAAGCTAACCCGAGACGTTTGGCTTGCTCAACATTTTCTTCAAGGGCTGATCAGTATATACCACACTTAACCTACCTTAAAAGTATTGACGTAGTTTTTGACTAGCTATTATCAGAGCGTAGGCAAACTTCTCAAGGTTCGGCTACCTAGTTTCTGCATCCCGAAGAGCGTGATTCACATAGTAAGCCGGATGCTGCTGACCTCCAATCTCTCGAACTAAGACTGCCCCAACAGCTAAAGGGCTAGCCGCCAGATACAAGTATAAAGGCTCAGAAGGAACTAGCTTGACCAACAAAAGAGCGGAAAGCTAATATCTTTTAATCTCTTGAAAAGCATCTTCACATTCTGAAGTCCATTAGAAAGTCTTCTCGTTTTTGACCCTTTCAAAGTATCAAAACACGATAAACACCTCTCTGCTGATTTAGACATGAACCTCCTCAAAGCTGCTATCCAAACCGTAAGACGCTGAACATCCTTATACGACTGAGAAGACTTCATATCCAAAATAGCCTTTATCTTTTTCGGATTCGCCTTTATCCCCCTTTTACTGACCAGGTACCCCATAAATTTTCCTGCTCCCAATCCGAAAGTACATTTCGTCGAATTTAACCTGAGCTTGTAGTTCCTAACGGTTTGGAAGCAGTCCTCTAGATCGTCTAGATGTCCCCGAAATGACATACTCTTGACTATCATATCGTCCATGTAAACCTCCATGCTCCGACCCAACTGCTTTGAGAACGCATAGTTCATCATTCTCTGATATGTAGCCCCAACATTCAATAATCCGAAGGTCATCTTCTTGTAAACATCTACCGTCCGATGAGTAATGAATGTTGTCTTCGGGATATCTTCCTTATGCATTGAAATCTGATGATATCTAGAAAAAGCATCCATAAAACTGAGTAGAGCATACCCCGAAGTGGCATCAATAAGCTGGCCGTTGTGTGGGAGCGGGTAAAAGTCCTTCGGGCAGGCTTTGTTCAAATCTGTATAGTCAATGCAAACCCGCCACTTCCCGTTTTGCTTCTGCACCAACACCACATTCGCCAACCACTCCGGGTAATCAACCTCGAAGATGAAGTCTGTTGCTAAAAGTTTTGCAATCTCTTCATCAATAATCTTCTGCCTTTCTGGAGCGAAGATCCGCCTCTTCTGCCTAACTGGTTTCTTTGCAGTGTCCACGTGTAATCTGTGTACTACCACTTTTGCCTCAACCCCAGGCAGTGTTCTAAAAATCCACGCCTAGGTCCGCCTAGGTGCTAGGCCCCCCATTGGCGCCTCGCCTAGGTGCTAGGCCCCTTGACGGCAAAAAAATCCCTCTAGAAAATTAGGCGGGGGCCTAGGTGAAGAGGTTTTTTTTATTTTAATTACTACCCAAACCAGATCTTGATATATTTATTTTTCTAATGATTTACCATATTCATAATACATGTTGTAGCATATCAAATCACAACAAGAAGTGAACAATATCATGTCAAAATGGATAATTTTATTATAGTTGTAATTTTTTGAACTTGTACCAACTTCAAATTATATAAATGGTGATACATTTATAATATTTAATTTAATTCAATATGATTCTTAAATTTATGTTTAGTTTCTTAAGTTTTAATATAGAATTAAATTCTTAAAATTTTAAATTTTATTATTTAATAGCAATCTTGTTTATGAATAAAACTAATACGTTAAAAATATGTTTGAACTTTGAACAATTGCATGTTTGTGTTTGAACTTTGACATTAGCAATATGGATATGTGTTTGAACTTTAAGCAAATGCCTTTATTATCTTTATTATAGATTGTTTTGCTTTATATTATTGTTTTGTTTGGATAAATGTAAGATAAAATATTAAAATTGGCTTAAAATAAAAAATCCCGTCTAGGCCTCGCCTAGGCCCCCTAGGCGCTAGGCCCCCCTCGGATGCCCGCCTCCCGCCTAGCGCCTTTTAGAACATTGACCCCAGGCATGTCACTAGGAACTATGTGAAGATGTCTGCATAACACTGGAGTAACTCTATCAAGCTTGTCCGAAACGGTTCTTGCAACCCCGTTCCAATCCTTACCGTTTTGTCTTTCTTTCTTGGTATTAACTCGACCTCTTCTGTCTCCTCGGCAGGCATGCATGCATGGCTAGAGGTTTTGTACTACCCTCAGTAAATGGTTCGATCTCTATAGCCATGATCTGCTTCTGTTTGCTGACCCCTACTCTCGAGGAGATTAGTGCATTCCTATAACATCTTGCCAAATCGAGATCCCCGACCACCTCACCGACTCCGTTCGGCGTAGGAAACTTGATTTTAAAGTGAGGAATCGAAGTCACCGCTTGAAGAGTTGTCAAGGCTGGTCTCCCGAGGATCGCATTATATGATGAATCCACATGCACAACAAAAAATCTGCACGTTATTTCTACTTGCCTAGGAGCCATGCCGAAGACCACTTGCAACTCAATAGTCCCTGTTACCCGTACTGGCTCATTGCTGAAGCCTTTCAAAGGAGACTCCTGCCCGATCTCCATCTTTCTGCCTTCCAAGTCCATCCTCTTGGTAGGCATGGGTATACAGTATGTCCACTGACGAACCATTATCAATCATCATCCGCTTCACATCCATCGAACCCACTTGTGTTGTTATCACCAATGCTCCTTTATATGGCTCGATCGGCTCTGAAGGGAAGTCCTCATCGGTGAAGGTATTACTGAGCCCGAGTATGGTCTTTCATGCTTAACAGGCTGATCAGTCACCGAGAGAATCGCATAAAAAAATCCTCACCTTTTCTTCCCAGTGACTTTCCCGACAGACCCACCCGTGATCACATCCACCACCCGAAGAGTTGCCTGGGTCTGATCTTGCTGTTGGGGCGACGAGATGTTGTTCGGCTGAGGTGTGTCCATAACATTTCGCCCTTCTACAAATTGAATCAACTCTCCATTCTGAACGTTCTTCTCGATTAGATCCTTCAAACCCCAACACGTTTTGGTGGAATGTCCAGCCGCTCTGTGATAATCACCGTATTTGTTCATGTTCCCTCTATTGGGTTTCAGGTTGTCTTTGGGTGGTTCGAAGTACGGTTTGTCTTTTATATGGTCTAATATAGTGGCCCGATTAGTGTTCCGACGGGTATAGATTTTATTAACTTTGTTGTTCGAGAAGGGTGGGCGACCTCCTCCCGAACCCCCACCGCTGTTATATTTCTTCTGCCTATCTGATTTATTATCATTCTTTGAATAATTGCTTTTCTCCTTGTCTTTCGACTTGTCCGACTTATCTTGCTTCAGGCTATTCATCGCCTCTTCCACCACGATGAAGCCTTCAGCCTTGTCGAAGGCTTTGGCCAAGCTTTTCGGGTGGTTGAACATAAACTTTTTCATCAACTTCTCTGCATGTCTAGGCCATTCTGGAAGATACCTACTGCCTGGAGATCGTTTAAATTTGTGACCTTCCCGACTACCTCCCGAAACCGCTTTACATAGTGGCCTAAAGTCTCGTCCGAGTGCTGTCTGATCTGACATAAGGATTCGGTTGGCTACCCCCTCCTTTTGTTGTTGCCGAACTGAGTATGGAATTTATCACAGAGCCCCTTCCATGAAGTAACTGAATTTGGGGCCAGTGTCATCCTCCACTGCCTGACATCCTTCCTCAGGGTTGTCACAAATATTTGACACTTGGCTGCATCAGAATAATCGTAGTAGTTCGTCCATCAGCTGGTCATATGCCTGGCTGTGCTCATAAGGGTCACCCGAATTGTCATAACTTTCCATGTGTAGGGGTTTTTTGCTCGGGTCTGCCTTCTCTCGAGTGATTTTTGGGGAGAACAGCATCGATTGCACCGCCGTATACCCTTTTTCTTGCCTGACATTGGCTAACTGTTTCTGTATGTCCTCCAGTTTTTTCGCCAATGCTTCTACCCCATTAGCCTTATCGGGAGATGATGCTCGTTTGTTCCGCCTCCTTTTATCAGGGGAAGGGCTCCTTCCTCCTCGGCCTGGTCATCTTCTTTCTTCAGAGCTTGCTTCCGCAGGCTCTGATGCCTACTCCAGGTGTGCCAAGAACCCTCCGGACGATGTGTCCTGAACTGGTTCCCTGGCGTTCGGCTCCGAGAGTGGCTTCGTTGTCTGGTCCTGTCCCGAGAGCGACTCCGTGGCCTGCTCTCGGTGCGTTGAGAATCGTCCGGACGATGTGTCTTGGATCGATTCCCCGACGACCGCCCCCGCCTTCGGCTGTGGCTGGAGGCACCGTCCTCCCCTCCATTTAAGAGCACCATCTTCTGGTCGATCTTCTTCCATTGCAGGAGCAGAGCTTTCATAGCTTCACCTGTCTCCTGTGCTTTTCTGATCAATAACAACCTCTTGTCATTCTGTCCATCATCCTGGGAATGTGTTCGAGACGGGATGTCCGTGACACTGGTCTTTGGACCTTGCCCCTTTGCTGGCTGTCGAGAACAGACTCCGCCTAACATTGTTGCCCTGATATCGTCCCTACGCCCTACTGACTGGCTGTTGGGCCCTAATCTGTCATGAATGCTTTTGGACGGGCCCAACCGGTCCATGACTGATCCTCTCGGCTTGGCAGACGTTGATTTCCCTTAACTGGACACCGTCTTACTGTTCACCATGATAGCAATCGGAAGCTCCTTTGTGATTGAAAAACACCTAGCACTAGAAGGCCCTCCTTCTAGTGCCAATGTTAACGTCAAGATTCGCCCACACGCTCCAATCACCAAAGCGCGTCAAATCCTGCACAATAACGAAACACAAACGAAGCTTGACGGCTTGGGCCGCCGGAGGATAGCTTCGGTGTGAGAATAAGTACAGACGTTTAACAATAGAGGCTTAATGCTCTAGTGTTGGAAATAATAATATTGTGTATCTTAGAATCAGTGTATACCTTGTATTTATAGTAATTACACATCCTCCACGAAGTCCTTCCCCAAATCGAATTAGGGCTCCTCATTAGGTATAATTTCTTAATGGGATTGTATAGAATCTCCTTAAAGAAAGGAAGTTGGACCATATCCAAACACTTTTCTTAGGAGTTTCAAATTGAATGTAATTAGGAGTCCTTGATTCCTTAAAATACTCAACCTCCAAAACAAATTCCTATGTGGGTTAAAACAACTCCACACGGACATTGGCCCACCGTATAATTTTGGGCCCAAATAATCACGCCCCAACATACTTTATCTCATCCTTTTGGAAAAAAAAAATTTGTATCTTTAGTTTTCATTTTGGGGGATGCACACATATATGTAGTTCTTATATTATATATAGAATTTATAAAATTTAAACTACATGATATAGATATATATTATAATAAGCATATATATTTGCATGTATATATAGTAAATAGTTATATATTATATAATATTGTAATATTTAAATAGTTAAATATTAAATCATAATTATATATTACTTATATTTAGAAGTAATTAAAAATATAATATAATAACTATTATATTCATATATATTTATAAGTGGTTCTGGCTTTCCCAAAAACTCCAGCGGTCCCAGCTCCCTTGAACTGCTTAGCAGTGACCAGCCGTGGGTTGCCATTGTTTCCACCTGTATTTTAAACAGGAGTCTCTCTCGCCTGATATTGCATGAATTGCATAAAGCCTCTGAACATCCCATCGTTCACCATTTCATCGGTGTTATTGTTTACCTGAGGATTATTGTCTTTCTGTTGCACGTTATGCTGAGTATTGATCGTTGGTGACTCAACGGTCTCATGTACTTCATTGCTGATCTCAACATTTTCAGATGCCATTTTCAAATACTGTCACAAAACAATGGTTAATTGACATATCACATGTTATCCCTATATTCTGACCGACCAATTAAATATCAAATAAACTTAGGTAGGTCATACTAGCGAAGGAATTCTCCGTCTCTCCCTTCCTAGTTCTTGTCTCACATCTCCGCCAGGGTTCATATCCCTAAGCTTTGATACCAACTGTGACGCCCCTAAAATAGGTATACATCACCCATCTTGAGTCGCCAAATACATGGCACAAAATTCAAATACAACTTAATTATACAACAGTCGTGTAAAATACGACAAAACATAGCTGAGAGTTTAAACAAGAATATTGCCTTCTAGACAATATCCACACTCAATGTAGTCCTCATTACATTTATTGTCACACTATTTTATAGAATATTGAGGACTACTAAAACAACTATCTGGACCGTCAATCCGTTCCCCGACTCGTCCCAGCTATATTCTCATTTCCTGAAGAGAACAGTGAAAGAAAGGGTGAGCTCAACTAGTCCAGTAAGAAATATTATGACTAAGATAATGCAGAATAAATTATCTTTAGCCTTCAACAGTATAACAACTGATAGAATATAATAGACAACAAGTTTTCGATCAACAACTGCAGTGGAATAAACAATCCATTAGAAGAGTCAAGTAGAGCATAAAATCTACTATCTTCTATGATTTAAAAAGTTTTTAATCAACTTTATCAGTGAGACTCATCTTAATAAATAAAATCGAATCATTCCTGCATCAAGACCGATATTCATGTAATCATCAATGGTCATGATTATACCGAATAATCCCTGGTCATAATCATACCAACAACTGTCCATCAATAAACTACAGGCCAATGAGGACTTTCACCACATCATTCGTCACATTACGGTCATGTTTATATCAAATAATTTCTGGTCATAATCATATCAAGTCCATCTATGCACGTAAGCCAAAGATGACTTTCATCACAATATAAGCATGAGGATGATGATAATGACATAATAATTTAATAAAACAAGTTTAAGGATAAATTTTAAATATTTATAATTTAATTTATCCAAAATTTAATAACGTTCAAATTGTGAACATGATACTGCTTTGTGGAGTAAAATTTAAGAATAATATTCATGTACCAAAAATAATTTGGACATAAAAGAAATATATTTTTTGGGTAAATAGTATCCCGTGAATAGTACCCTGTGAATAGTATTTTGGGAATAATACCTCGTAAATAGTACCCCGACATGAAAAGTATCCCAAATACCCAAGTGAATGATACTAGAATGAATAGTAATCAGGTGAATAGTAACCCGTGAATAGTAACTCGTGAATAGTACTCCGGCACGAAAAGTGTTCCGAATACCCGAGTGAATAATACTATAGTAAATAGTAATCGGGTGAATAGTAACCCATGAATAGTAACTCGTAAAAGAAAAATACCAAAGAAAATGATATTCTATAACGAGTACAAAAGAAATGATATCTCATACGAGTATAATAGAATATACGAAACTGTAAATGGATTTTTACCCGCCATGCGGTAATCCACGTAGACAGATCATTTCCACAATTTAATAAAGAATGAATACGAAGGATTATTCACTATGCATGCGGTAATCCACATAGACAGGTTATTCCAACAGAATAATAAAGAATAGAATAACAGAAGAATTCACCATGCATGTGGTAGTCCGCGTAGACAGGTTATTCCAACAGAATAATAAAGAAGGGAACCAGGTCATGCGTAATCCGCACAGACAGGATATTCCAACAGAATAATAAAGAAGGGAACCAGGTCATGCGTAATCCGCACAGATAAGATATTCCAACAGAATAATAAAGAATGAAATAACAACAGAAATCACCAGGTATGCGATAGACCGCACAGACAGGTTATTCCAATAGAATAATAAAGAATAAAATAACAGAAGAATTTCACCATGTATACGGTACTTCGCATAGACATGTTATTCTAACATAATAATAAAGAATGAAATAACAACCCTCACGAGTATTGAAAGAAAATAACTCTCTTCATGAATACGAAAGAATAATACCCCCTACCTTAGAAGAAAATTGGATACTGGATTAGTGTGGTAGCAGACTTCTCTTCTTCTTTCTCTCTATAATTTCTCCATAATAATTGTTCTTGTGAGACTTAGTGAATTGGTAAGAATGAAGGAAGAATGAGCTTCTATTTATAGGAAAATATAGTTTCAATAATTGTACATTTTGGGGCTCGAAATATTACAGTACAATACCTTTCTCTTTTTCTTCATTTTTAATTTAGTCATGCAAGTATTATCAATCTTGCACCAACTCCCCTAATAGTAAATCATGTGAATCAATAGTACACACATGTGAACACATAGTTATAAGCATGTGAATTAATAGCAATTAATTACTCATTTATCCGGTTAATTACCCGACTGGTCAGTGTAACTTCTAGACATCAATTATTATCGAAATAAATGTCAATTTTTATTAACACTAATAATTCCAACACAGTGGAACTATCCATTTCATCTTTAATCAACACGAACTTATTCATCATTAATATTATAATTCATAATATTTAACAACCAGGTCGTTCCCAGGAAAGAGGAGACTTTCTGATAAGGATTTCTCCCTATTGACGCGCAATTAGATTATCCAATCTCTCCTTGACAGAACTTCTAGACATTGTCAATATTACAATTAATAATATGAATAACTTTGTCGTCTCAATTATTGATTTAATAATATAACATATTATACAGATGATACTGTAACAATAATTGAATCAATAATATGAGAGATATGATGCAGCAATTACTGTAGCAATAATTGAGTATAACTAAGTGACTTTTTACGTAAGTATCAATAATCAATACCATGTGCTACTATGCAACCACGCGTATTACTGTACTTTTACTACCGGGTAGTTCAACAGTTTTAAATGTAATACTTCTGCCGTTATTTTTATAAAAATATAATTCTGTCCTTTTCTTATTACGACATTACTTCCGTTGTAGGGTCTACCAATGATTGTGCCATCGTACGAATATTTCACGACCAAACGAATATTTTATAACTTGCATACTTTACAAATTTTTCACATATCACCCTTAACTTTTAACCTTTTATCAATTTAACTATTTACGAAATAACATAATAATTATAGAAAAATTGAATACTTTCATTTAAAAAAATTCGGGGTCTTACATAAGCTTTAGGCTTAAAAAAAATAAAAAATAAATTAAAAAAATAAAAATAAAAAAACACTGTGGCATGGTTGCCTAGTTTTGTGACAATTTGTTACTTGAGTAAGTAAGCCCAAGGGGATTGTCTTTACACCTAGCGCCCTAAGGTCTTAATGGTCTGGGAGTCGTTGGTCAAAAGCTCGTTAAGGTAGCATTGAAAAGCCTAAGGGAATAAGACATTGCATAGCCATGTGTATAAAAAAATAAAAAACAAAAAAAAAGGGAATAAGAGCAAAAAGCCCCCGTAAATGAAAAATAAAGCATAAATACCCTATTTGGACCCTTAATATTGGTAATTGTTTAATTTTAGTTGGATCTTGACTGTTTTTGAAATTCTTGAGTTTACACTGTATGATGCCTTCTAACAGACTTGTTATGTATTAAATTTTGAATTTGCATCAGTTAGTATGGGTGTTGAGCACACACACACACACACACACACACTATATTAGTGATAACAGTTTGAGATTTGATGATTGATAGGAATTTATTGATTAGTTTTGATATGAAGTATTGTCGTGTTTGCTTAATTTCTCTGAGGCCGGTTGAACAGACTTGTTTCTATCACTACTGCTAGATTCATAGGCATATAGACTAGTTGCATTCCATTTCATTGCACTACATTGCATGACATTTTTGTTTTATTTTGTGCTCGAGGACTAGCATGTAAGACCCCAACTTATTATAGATAAAATTGAATTTTCTCTATTCATTATCTTGAAATAATAAGGAGTTAATTTGATATAATGCTGTGGTTATGGGTGAAATGTACAAATTTTGCAAAATAAGCAAGTGATTATAAAATATTCATTGTTGTCGGGAAATATCCGTTTGGTCGTGGAAAATTCTTACTATTGGAAAATATTCGTACGACGGCGCAACCATTTATGGGCCCCATAACGGAAAAAGGTCGGATGAAAAAAATGACAAGTTTAAGTTTTTATAAATAATGGCGTAATTGTTACCGTTAACACTGTTGGAATATCCGGTGGTTAAAATACAGTAATACGCGTGGTTGCACAGTAGCACACGGTATTGCACAGTATTTTTGAATTATTGATTCTTACGTAAGAAGACACTACTCAATAATTGTTACAGTAATTATTGTTCAATATTTTATTTTATTAGTTCAATAATTATTGCATTGATATTTTATATTATTGTTGTTTCAATAATTGTCACTGTACAGTATTTCCCATTATCAGATTAATAATTCATATTATCTGAATAATATTATTAGATAGTATTATTGGCAATGTGTATGGAAGTTCTGTCTAAGGAGAGGTTTGGTCACCTAATTGCGCGCAAGTAAGGAGAAATTCTTATTGGAAAGCCCCCTCTTTCCTAGAACGACCTGGTTGTCATAATTGTGATTCTTTAATATTATTTGTGAATAATTAATTATTGATTTATATGATAATAAAATAATTATTTTATGTGGATATAAATGATGGATATATTTATTTTATGTGGATATAAATGAAGGAATTAATGTTGAGGTGTTTTATCAGTATTTTGTCGGAATGGAGGTATTAAAAATCGTCTGTATGTGGATTTCCGGCATTTTTTGTTTGGAATTTGGAAAAACTTAAAACTACAAAGTTGTAGAGAATTTAATTTTCTATAGAATGAATATAAAATTCGTATTTTTCTGATAAAAGGGCTATTTTATATGAATTATTGAAGTTTCAGAAAATAAATATTTTTATTAAAATTAGGGGTGGCTTGTGGCATGCGTAGAAAATAATATTATTATTTTATTAATTTAGTTTTTTTTGGCGTTCTAGCATTTTTCTATAAATAGGTGTTTAGGTTAGAATTGAAAATCACACCAGAAATAAATTTTCTTTCTCTCTATATTATCGAGCGTATTTTTGTGAGTATTTAGATACTTTGAGAGTTGCTATTCAGTGCAAGTTTTCTTCGGCTTTACACCCGATATTCCGATCAGAAATACTGTTATTTTGAGGTAAGTGATGTTATTTTTTTCGTAAATGATATTATTTTCTTCAATATCATTATGCCAAAATATTTATATCAATTTTATTGTGAAATTTTTACTTTTTTGTGTCGGAATTACTATTCATATATACGGTACTATTCACGTATACGACACTATTGACAAATACGGCACTATTTATCGAAAAATAAAATTTTCTCTTATTTGTCCTATATGTCTAATATGATTACTATCTTTGATTGTATCCATGTTTTGATCTTCATTCTTGAATTTTATTCCATTATGATTTATTAAGGAGTATTTTTTTAAAATTTGAATTATCTAAAGTACGAATCTCTACTCTTTGTCCTTTTATCTTATTAGATTCGTTCTCTAAAATATTTTTCACCATCCTCAGTCCTTAATGATGATATTTGATGAATATCTTTGGCTTGTAGTGCAAAGATGAATGATTACTTGATGAATATCTTTGGTCCGTAGTGCAAAGATGAACAGGTGTTGAGATGAACATGACCAACGGGTGATACAAATGAATATCTTTGGCCTGTAGTGCAAAGATGAATATTTGATTCAAGATGTATATTGATTGATGTTATGAGGATAAAATATTGATGATGGACTTTTAAATTTATAGATGATAGTAGATTTCATTTTCTACTCAACTCTTCTAATGAATTGTTATTTTCGCTGCAGTTGTTGATCTAAAATTTGTTGTCTATTATATTCTATCAGATTTTTTCCTGTTGAAAACTATTGATAATTTGTTGTATATTATCTTAGTCATAATATTCTTTACTAGGCTAGTTGAGCTCACCCTTTTCTTTTTTGTTCCATTTTTCTTCTCAGGAGGTGAGAATATAGCAGGAACTAGCCGGAGTATAGAGTGATGGTTCTAAAAAGTTGTTTTAGCAGTCCTCACTGTTTTTATAAAATAGTGTATAAATAATTGTAATGAGGACTCCTTTTGAATTTTAATACTATCTATTAGACAATATTTGTATTTAAACTCACAGTATATGTGTTGTCGTATTTTACACGACAATTGTATTAATGAAGTTGTATTTGTTTCTGTACCATGTATTTGATGACTCAGAATGAGTGATGTATACCTATTTTGGGGGCGTCATAGTTGGTATCAGAGATTAGGGATATGGTCTCTGGCGGAGATCGGGAGAATAGAACTAGGAGGGGAGAGATGAGTAAATCCTTCGCTAGTGTGTCCTACCTAAGCTTATTTGTTGGTCGGTCATAATATAGGGATATTATGTGATATGTTAATTTGTCTAATTAACCCTTATTTTATGACAGTATTTAAGAATGACAGCTGAGAATGTTAACAATGGAGTGTATGAGACCGTGAAAATACCTTTAATCACAAACTAGGAGAACGTGCAATAAGAAGGCAATATTTCTCATGTAATCAACACTACCGAACAAATGATGAATGATGGGATGTTTAAAAGCTTTTTGCAGCTCATGCAAAATCAGATGAGGGAGACTTGTGTACAAAATACGGGTGAAAATGATAGCAACGCGCGGTTTGTCACAGCCAAGCAGTTTAAAGAGTTGGGACCACCAGAATTCTGGGGAAAGTCAGATCCGATTAAGCCGAAAACATGGGTCAAGCAAATTACCAAGATATTCGATGTCTTGGGATGCACGGAAGAACAGAAGGTTCCATTCGCCACCTTTATGTTCCGTGGTAAGGCAGATTACTGATGAGAATTTGTGAAGCGTACCCAACCAGGCGCATTCAACATGTCTTGGGAAAGATTTCAGACACTGTTCAATGATAAGTACTTTCATAAAAGTATTTGTCATATGAAGGAGGTAGAGTTTATTAGACTGGAACAAAACAATATGACGGTGTCCCAGTACGAGGTGAAGTTCGCAGAGTTATCTAGGTTTGCACCTCATTTGGTAGATAATGAAGAACGAATGACATGGATGTTTCTGAGAGGTCTAAAACCCGAGATTCGGCAATATCTTATCGCTCACAATTTTTTTTTATATTTAGATGTTGTCAACAGGGCTCAATTATTAGAGCGAGATAATGAGTATGTTCAACCGAGGGACCACAACGAGGGTCATACCGGTGACAGCAGTCATCGAAGCGATGATAACCAGCGAGGAGGGAAAAATACGGGAAAAAGCGGTAACCAATTTGGTGGTAATCGTGGCGAGTCAAGTGGAAATTTCAAAAAGAGGAGATTCAACAATGACGAGAAGATATCAGCAGCAGCAGCAGCACCAACAACAAATTCTAGGGGAGGAGAACGACCGCCAGTTAGATGCTACAGATGCGGAGAGGAGGGACACATAAGTCCAAACTGTTCACAGTCTTCCAAGGTGTGTTTCAGTTGTGGAAAAGATGGTCATATAGCCCGATTTTGTCCGATAGCGAAGTCAAGTCTAGCTGGGACGGCAGCACCAAAGGCGACTACGGACAAAACAAAGTCGGTGGTTCAAGGGAGGGCGTTTGTAGTGACTGGCCAAAACGCGAGAAACCCGAACGAGGTGATCACGGGTAAGCTAATCTTGAACTCTTGCGAAGTTTATACCTTACTAGATACCGGTTCTACCTATTCTTTTATCTCTTCTGCTTGTGCACAACGTTTAAACTTGACTCCAAAAAAATTGGACTTTGACTTATTTGTGGAGACTCCGTTAGGAGAAACTTTCATTACATCTACTGTTTATAAATCTTGCTCGATCCAAGTTGGCACCATCACATTACCTGTTGATCTTATCTCTTTAAATATACTTGCTTTTGGTGTAATTTTAGGGATTGATTGGTTAACTACTCATCATGCCAAAATTGATTATTTTCGTAAGGTTGTTAGTTTTCATATTCCTAACCAACCTATTATGCGAATTCAATCAACCAAACCACTAAAGTCAATCACTGTCATATCAAGCCATAAAGCCATTCGTTTATTAAAAAACGGATGTCAAGCTTTCTTAGCCCATGCTATGGACTTGAACAAAAACACGTCAGATTTGAATAATATTTCTGTTATTAGTGAATTTCCTGACGTATTTTTTGAAGAACTTCCCGGTCTACCACCAGAACGTGAAGTTGAATTCTTTATTGACCTTGAACCTAGTATAAAGCCCATTTCTAAAACCCCATAACGAATGACTCATATTGAACTTCAGGAGTTAAAGGTCCGACTACAGGAGTTGTTAAACATCAGTTTCATTCGTTCTAGTACATCTCCTTGGGGTGCTCCTGTTTTATTCGTAAAGAAGAAAGACGGGAGTATGCAACTTTGTATTGACTACTAGGAATTAAACCATGTCACCATCAAGAATAGGTATCCACTACCTCGCAATGATGACATGTTCGACCAGTTGCAAGGATCATAATTCTTTTCAAAGATCGATCTTCGTTCTGGATATCATTAGCTGAAGATTAAAACTGAGGATATTTCGAAGACTGCCTTTAGAACTCGGTACAGGCATTATAAATTTTTAGTCATGTCTTTTGGATTTACTAATGCTCCTACTGTTTTCATGGATATGATGAACTGTGTGTTCAAGGAATATTTGGATCAGTTCGTTGTTGTCTTTATTGATGACCTCCTCATCTATTCCAAAAGCTGTGAAGATCATGAGCACCATTTGAAGCTGGTACTGCAAATGCTTCGTGACAACAAGCTATATGCCAAGATGAAGAAATGCAAGAGGGTTTGACGGAATTGAATCTGCAACTCTCTCGCAAACTCTTCCTTCTTAGGGATAGACCCTATGGCAACTCCCAATCTCAGGTCCAACTTCGACTGTAGAGGATTACTCTAGGACTGAAACTGAAAATTTCTAGCTTACTTGATTAGTTGCTTAGCTGGCTTGCTTCTCCTAGCACCAGGTAAACTACTAAAAGGCATGGGCAAAGGGGAATGACTGACTATAGCGCCAGCACTTTCCTTAGAATATCCTTCTTATAGTTAACCCTTACTTCTATCCCAATCTCAGGGGACTTCCTTCAATTCCAATATCCTCACTCTCATTCCCAAGCTGGAAACAAGGGCAGGGGTAGACTTCCTTCCTCTATATCATATCCCCTGGGAATGAGTTAGTCGAAGAGGGTTAGCTAGTAGAATGAGTCAATACTGGCTGGCAGGTTAGCGGGTACTATAACAAACCAAGCTGGATACAACCAAGGGATAGCTGACTCGATAGCTCGTTCTCCTACTCCTATTTCTCATCTTGAACTTCTCGAATTTCTTCCTTCGGCTCCTCCAACGCATGGTAACTTACGCTCTACAATAGCACGTTCTAGCTCTATAGCTCTATCCCAGGTTAACGGGGAATTATTTACTTACAGGTAGGGTTTGACGGTCTAGCACGCTTCCCAACTCGAGGTCTTGAAAAAGGGAATTTTTATAGAACGATGGGTACTCTAGCGAAAGAGGAAGTTCAAAGGCTAGAGTAAGCAAGGTTCTTTCTCCCACGGGTAAGGTTTTGTTGTATTGGAAGCCAGTAGTGAGTAAGCCTATGAGCCTTAGAGGAGTAGGGTTGATTCAAAGCTATCCCTGGGCTGACGAATAAGCTAAGTGCCCTAAAACCCTGCCAGAAAGGATAGAGCTAGAATCAGTTTATTACTCCCAAGTGCTAGTTCTGTAGCAAGAGCTAGTCATTCCCACGTGCCCAGCCTTATAGGAATAAGCTAGCCCTTTGCAAAACCCTGCAGCCCTGCCTTCTATCCTATCCGTAAGCCCCTAATCCAGCGATCTAACCCGGAGTAGTAGTAGAACCCGTATCCAAGAAGCAAACCAGCCCACGAGCTAATCTATAAGCTAATGAGTCTCTCTTTTCTCCCCAGGGATCTTTATCCTAAGTAAGGAGATAGTAATCCCAGGTCTAAAGGAAGTAAGGTGAGGATAGAAGAAGGCAACCTGCCATCAAGTAAGCCCCTTCCCATGGTATGGTAGGCTAAGTCGGAACGAGAGAACTGCGCTTACGCCCGCCTTTTGTTCACACCAAGACTGAACCACGTGAAAGGAAAGCTAGTCGAACTAGAGCGGGAAGGATTGCAGCTAAGAAAAGACCAGATTCTGTAACAGCAAAAGCAGCACTGACTTCTTTCTCTTATACCGCCCCTGCCTTGCTTCTTACCGCTCCGGGGGAAGATCCTTTTCTATTTTACTGCCTGGCCAGTGAAGAAGGCATCTCTCAAGTTCGAATGCTTTTCTGCTGTTCAAATAAAAGAAATCTCCTCGGTAAAGGACTTTGGTTTGGCTATTCTTCGATCTCGAAAGAGTGAAAATCCCCCATCTTTCTTCCTTGTGTAAATTGAATTTAGCTGTGCTTTAGTAGTCCCCACATGACTTTTCACTTCCCGTAACCTTTATTCCAACCTGACTTACTCGCACGAGTGATTAGCTGTTATACTGTTTCTCCTTTGACTTGAAGGGATAGATGGCCGTTGTTGCTTCTGTTTGAGGTGATGCAATACCTATTTGATCGTTCCTTTCTTTCTTTATTCCACCTTGGCAATGAACATATTTAGGTAACCTTTGTTAATAAGGCTCTATCTCAGGTGTCTTTCGTAGCGGGACAACCTTTAAGGAATTTGTACTAAAGGCTATCGTCCTTCTGTATGAATCAGGTGCAAACTCTATCATGGCTTCCGGGGGATCCCCTTTTTTCCATAAGGGGCCTCAGACCCTGTTGTCGATCCGCCCATAAAGCTGATACCAAGACATTTGAACCGGAGCTTTCAGCAGTTTTATACTCGGACTGAAGTAGCCGATAAGAGGTGGACCATAACTCGTTGACCATGCAAAAAGAAATCCGGGCTAAGAATAGCTTGACCGTGTCACAGAAATAGATCTAATTTCGAGGAGACAAGATCGGGTCATATCCCTTAGCCACTTTAAAGAAAGAGTGGATACGGATATGGGGACTCCCACCCAACCGGACTAATGAATGCCAACTTGAAGAACTCACTTTCCTATCGTTCGGTAGGGGATCCCTTCTTTTGGCTTGAAAAGTATTACCTGTTGCTAATGGGGAGAGATCTTTAATTAGGGTTTGATGCTCCATTGCTTATTATTATGCTTTGTCTCGACGAGGAAACAAAAGAAAATCAAATGATGGAACTAGAAAAGTGATCCTGGAAGATTAGAGTAGCCTACCTATTAGTAGAAACTAAATATGGAGAAGTGTGAAGTCAAAGCTAAAACTAAAAGAAAGAAGTTTGTCCACGAGAAATGCAAAGGAATCTTGGAAGAACCGGCACTTCAGCAAGTGCTCAAGCCCTCACTCTATGCCAAGGTAATTGCAAACCAGAAATAGAATAAGAAATAGAAAAGAACTTCCATCGTGAGAAATGGATATGAATTTCTTATAATTTAGAATTAAAGCAGTCGAAAAGCCTCGGGTGGCTCGATCACGAGCGAAAGGAAAAGGGGAGTCAGTGGGTGGTCAGATTCTAATTGAAATGGATATGTAAAGCCTGAAAGAAATTCATATTTAAATAATTCTTTAAAATGCTTTGCCCAGGCAGGTGAAAGAGAAGGATGTGGTCGTCTTCCTTGGGTCAAAAGGTGCAATCTTCTGACCGAAACTATAAGCATAAGTAGCACCATTGAAGAGGCCACTGAGTCCTATCTCGAAGGGAGCTTTAAGCCAAGATTGGTATTGATAAAGAATTTCTGTCCAGAAGCGCGTGTAACACAAGATTCTTTCACAACGACGAAGCAAGCAGAAAGAAGATTAGACTTCCCATTTGGGCGAGTCCGCCTACGCATGTTATGACATTTCCACGAACCATCACGAATGGCACATGAAAAGAGGGCTACCCGATTTATTCAATATAAGGGGCACTAGATTCTCTAAACGAAAGCTATTAGACCGGGCTTCCCCCAAGCTGCACTACGTAGCCTTTTTGTTTGGACATCAAGTCGAGCCATAGTTCTACTCTCACGCGATCTTTTTCCACCCCGAGGTAGACTAGAATATAAAGAAGAGGGGGACCTACGCGTGCGAGTCCACAAAGGATTGTGTAAGAGACTAGTCGACTGGCTATTCTTCCTCGAGTAGTGTGCCCTACTAATATAGTAAGAGAAGCGGCTTCGCTTGTCTCTTAGTTTGCTAAAGGTTCTTTCTGTTCTTTTGCTCTCCCTTTCGTCGAGTGTGATAAAGTGAGGAAAGCCGAGGAAAGAAGAATTCTGGTTCGCGAATCTTCCTCAAGGCAAGGGTAGCGCGTCTCATTATTCGCAATAATCGTTTTCTTCTTTTTTGTAGAAGAATGCTCTCCTCCTGATTCAAGCGGAGGCAGCAAGCAAGACATAGGAAGTCCAGACAAGTCCTTTCCTTCTCCTTCTAGTGTGCTTACCTAAATGAATCTTCTGCGCACCTTGCACTCTAATGTAGAGAAAGTAGTTTGTTCATGACAAGGAGACAGATTTGAAGATGAACCTTCACTGTCAACCGAGTTCTTGCTTTTGGATTCAATCCTTGGTCAAGTGTTCGATCTCGTGGAGAGGTCTCTATTCTCGAGCCTATACTATATCTACTCTCTTTAATACGAGATTCCCTCTCCTTTACTAATAGGGGGAGTCAGGAGCTACCTTTATAGTTTCATAATAGGTCTTGCTTCCTTAAATGGATGGAGTTTGCTGTCACTATGCTTTCGTGATTCCGTATGGTATGTACTTATGCAATGTGCATCATCAACAGACGCAGAAGAAATGGACAAAATGTTATTTGCGGACTCGCCTCAGGATGGAGAGGAAGCTACTGTGGAAGAAGGCAGTTGTTGAGCAAGTGACATTGGTTGAAGTTCAATATGAATATGCATCATCAACTGGAGAAGATGAAGATTACGCTTCAGATGTCGAAGATTTAGAAGAAAGACACGAATATTTCGAATATGATTAAGACGAGTCGAGTTAGAGCACGGATTGAAATTGTTCTATTAAAGTGCCTCCACCGAACTGTAGTACAGAAGGAATAGCCGTGACGCGAATCGTTCGGTCGCCAAGCCCGCCTCTCTCTCTCGTTGTTGCGCGCCTTTACTCTACAGAACCAGCATAGCTCGCAGACGAGCACGCTAATGAGGCTCGGAATGAAAAGGTTGGGGAGGGGAGGAAATCTGTACGCGCTTTTCCACCTGGCGAGAAAGAACTCCAGGCGATCCATTAGTGAAGAGTGAGTACGATCCCGTTGTTTGGCGTGGCTCGTTTGAATTTATCAGCAAAGCGGCTGTCACAGTCTAATTAGAAATAATCGTTTGCAAGGCATGGGCTATCTAATAGGGCATCATAATCCGCTAACTTCTTTTCCTCATTTCATTCTTGTCGTACTACGTGAGTCCTCGCCGTAACATTCCCCGGCTCCAACTACTGATGAATGAGTCAGTGAGTGAAGTACGGATTGAGGAGCAAGGTGAGTACGATCAGTAAGTGCCAGTGTCTCCGTTGACCCCACACACAACTAAGGCAAATGAAGAACAGTAGTTCGCAACAAGCTAAGCCAATCCTCCAATCGAGCAGTCTAGCCAACCGTTGCTTGCGTTCAAGCCGGATCCAACTGATCCAAGCCGGAAGAATACAATACGACGATATCACTGCCCCATCACCGAGCGAAGAAGCAGGAACCCGAAGAAAGGTTCGAAAGAGTCCTGTTTATGAACTCACTCCCCGTCTGTTTTTCCCACTTTCTTGTCGAAGGGGGCTGGGCTAACTAACAGCATCTTTGCGGAAAGCGTTCAGACTTTTCTGATAGCTGCTTGTAACGTTATTAGTCTAGTCTGGTTGTCATGACTTTGCGTCTGTGTCAGACACATTATGAACTAACAGAGAACAAGGCGGCTACAAGAGACGGGACCACGTGAGCCCACCATCTTTGTTCTGAAGCTTAAGAAGGATATCGAATGTCTCGAATTTAACTAATTGCTTATCTTATAAAGGTCTTGGCACTGAATAAAGATCGGATTGAGCAAGAAACCTTTCTGATTCCCCTGCCCTATAGGATTTCATAGGATTTCGAAACCTTTCCTTTTCCTGCCCCCAGGAGTGCGCCTCTTACTATATCTGGCTTTCTGCTTGCACGCTACCATTTCCTCACTATGCGAAGTCTCGGAGTCCTTGACTTCAAATCATAATGCGACCTATAGCTTCGGGATCCACAGTCACAGGATAAAAAGGCGCGGGCCTCTGCTTGACGTTATAAACCCTTCCCCTCTCTCTCTTCTATCTCTTTCATTGGCGCAATCTTCTTTGAAAAAAATAAAAAATTGCGATTGACTTTTATGAAAGATATCTCCTCCCTTTAATCTCATCAGTATATTACTTCTGAGTAAGGAACTCTCCGAAAGGAAGGTAAACAGGAGTTAACGAAAGGCGCAATAGAAAGGCAGTTGGAGGCAGGCGATAGGGAGGTGCGATAGGCTTAGATCAGATGCAAGCAAGCTCAGTCTCAATATGTGCATTAGAGAAGGGGGGAGTTAGAGGCGGGGGTAGCATTCCGGTCTTAAGCAAAGCCGTCCTGCCCCGGTCGTATGTCCTGTTCAGTCAGTTGCATATCGGTAAGCATGATTGTAGCAATACAAATAGGCGCGGTAGACAAAGGAGCTGTTTTCAACAAATCCATATATGGTATGGGTGCCTGGTGAATCCACACGATTCAGCCTCAGAATGCCCTTCGTGCCTAAAAGGTTAGTTCAAGGGCTTTGATAGGGAAATGCACGCACTTGTCGTCGTTTCAGATGCGATCAAAAAGCTTTTTTTCAAGCGTAGAGAATATGAGGAAGATGCGAATAGAGATGCGGAAGTTCCTGTTGGAGTTGGAAGTGCAGGAGCAGTGAACATGACTCTTGCAGTTGCTCTTGCAGAAGGGAAAAATGCGGTAAAGAGGAGTTCCAGGCGTAGGAGTTCATTCCACTATAATAAATAGCAGTAGCACGCGCTTCCCTAGTAGCAGGAAAGGAGGATATAATTAGTGCGCTACCTTCTCCCCAAGGGCTCCTCGGTCCTCTTGGACTTGGCAGAGATTCTTTAGCGTGAAGAGCTAACCTAACCCTTGCTTTGACAGCTAGCAGCCCATGAGAATGGCACTTCCACTTCCTTTCTTTAAGGAAAAAAATTTGGTTACCAACACAGCTCTGAGTTAACTATTTCAGAGCTCTATCCCTTGATTTCTCCCAACGCCGTTTAGCCAGAAAAGAAAGTGGTAATGCGGTCTCGATGTGAGAATTCCCATGAGAGAAAGGCAACTAGAAAATGGGTGGGTTTACTAGTCATATCGGATAAAACCAATTTCTATGGTTCGAATGCTCCCCCTTCCTACGGTCGCTAGATCGAGTTGAAACAGCCTTTACGATAGGAGCAAAAGACCCCTTTGAAAGACTGCGCTTTCTTCGCTCAGAGAATGGAGGAAAGAACGAACCAATACGGATAAGAGCCCTTCAGTCAGTCTTCCCAGACTACCTTTATCAAAGAGTACTAGAGAGATTGACCACAAGGAAGACCTCTCGCTCAATATGCTCTTCACCCCGAAAGGTTCACTTGGGACGGTTAGCTCGGCAAAGCCTTTGATACGCCCGGACTCGCTCAGAAGCAATGGGCAGGAATAGGCGAAGTTAACATACTTGCTCAATATGTTCATTTATTGCTAAACAAAAATTACCTAGATCGAAAGTTTTGGACTGGACCTTTCATGGGTTGGGGTCTGACACCTCCGTGCCGGTAACCAGAGATTGTATTTACGCTTGGTTAATTCCTGCCGTAGACTACTCTTCTGCTAAATCTATAGTGACATTAGATGAAGGCGTAGTTTAAACCTTTGGATGTGCCTTCAGCAAGCACTAATGTTTACCAAAATCTAAGTCTTTAGAGATATACCCCATTTACTAGGCAGAGAGGATCCTCTTTTCTGGCACTTCTCCTTCGCCCGATTCGACATCGGAAGAAGCCCCACTATACTAGATTGTTGCAATTTTGGTGTGGGATCCGGCTAGACGCACTTAACTTTACTATCGTATGTCCGGTCGGTGGCAGGAATTACTGAAAAGGCCTTCTTGCTCTCACCTGACGAGCTAGCTTCGCCTGAGGCTCTTGTGGCTGCTGCTACTAAACTTGGTGCTCTTGCTTCGGTCGATCGAAGAAAGATGGTGTCAGTGACCGGAGAAGGTCCCTCTTTCTTTCGAGAATTATCATGGTCGTGAAGCTTCCCTTCCATGCCATGTGTCTTTCTCTGAGATACGATAACAGAAGATAGGGAGTTGGAAAAGCTGCTAAGGGACCCACCAACACAGGAATTTAAAGAGGTGCATGAGCGTAAAGCCACTCGACTATCAGCTTAGAGCATGGAATGGGGGTTCTCCTTTTTGAGGGGGAAAAGTCTTCACCTGAACCGACCTGTCCACTTTCCTTCCCTACGTCAACTGTCCTGTGGGAACGAGCGGGTGCAGAGCTCAGTGGGGGAGAAGCATTAGCGTCCCCAAGCCCAACAGAAAAAACAGCGGATTCCTAGGCCGGGCAATCTGGAATTCATTCAACAGCGGCGACGGGTAAGATTGACCTACCCGAGGATGGGAATGAAAGAAGGGCAGCTTTCTCAGACTCCTCAGAGGCCACCAGAGACTACGAGATAGACCAGAATCTATCAGCCGCTTATCCAGGCGGATCCTTGGGCACGTGATGTCAAAGCATGGAGTATCTGTTGACCCGACGAAGATTGAAGCCATACAAAGTTGGGAGCAACCGAAGTCGGTGACCGAAGTACGTAGCTTTCTGGGCTTAGCTGGTTATTATCGGAGATTCGTGGAAGGATTTTTTTGAATCACTACTCCGTTAACTCAGCTGACTCGGAAAGATACAAAATTCGTATGGAGCGAGGAATGCGAGAAGAGTTTCCAAGAGCTTAAAAGGAGACTCATTTCGGCACCTGTTCTGACAATACCATCTTGTTCGGATGGATTTGTTATCTACAGCGATGCTTCAGGCAAAGGGTTAGGATGTATTCTTATGCAACATGGGAAAGTCATAGCCTATGCCTCGAGACAACTCAAAGAATATGAGAGAAATTATCCTCCTCATGATCTAGAGTTGGCAGCAGTCGTTTTCGCATTGAAAATCTTGAGGCACTACCTGTATGGGGAGAAAGTGGAGATTTATACGGATCATAAAAGCCTCAAATATTTCTTCACCCAAAAGGAACTCAACATGCGGCCACGACGTTGGCTTGAACTGTTGAAAGATTATGACCATATCATTCAATATCATCATGGAAAAGCAAACGTTATAGCTGACGCATTGAGTAGAAGATCGTATGCGGGTATGAGTGCGATGTTGTTAACGCAAAGACCCATTTTGTACGACTTACAAAGGTTGGAAATAGAGTTAAAGGCTCCAAGTACCCACGTGAGGATATCAAACATACGAGTAGAATCGACTTTAATCGATAAAGTTAAAGCTGCTCAAGCTACGGACCTGGGACTGATGCGTGTGAAGAAGAAAGTGCACGAAGGTGCTATTCCAGAAGCAGGAATCGATGAAGAAGGAATACTTCGAGTCAACTCCAGACTTTGCGTTCCTAACGATTCTGACTTGAAGCATAGAATCATGATGGAGGCACACAACACACCATTTGCAATCCATCCTAGGAGTACCAAAATGTATCATGATCTTCGACATACATTTTGGTGGAGCAATATAAAGAGAGAGATCGCAGAGTTTATCTCGAGGTGTTTAACTTGTCAACGTATAAAGGCGAAGCATCAAGTGCCAAATGGTCCATTACAACCACTTGAGATTCCGAAATGGAAGTGGGAACACATTACCATGGATTTCATTACGGGTCTTCCCAAAGTTTCTCAAGGCATAGATGCGATTTGGGTTATTGTTGATAGATTAACCAAGTCTGCTCATTTCTTGCCTATACGTAAGACTTATTCCCTTGAACGTCTTGCTCGTATGTACGTAAATGAGATTGTAAGATTGCATGGCATGCCAGTATTCATAGTTTCGGATCGTGACCCAAGATTCACTTCACGATTTTGGGTTAGCTTGCAAAAAGCTATGAGCACGGATTTACGATTCAGTTAGGCATACCATCCTCAAACGGATGAGCAATCGAAAAGGACTATTCAAGCCCTTGAAGATCTATTAAGACTCTGTGTCCTAGATTTCAAAGAAAGTTGGGATAAGTACTTACCATTGGTGGAATTCTCCTACAACAACAGTTATCAGGCAAGTATAGACGTGGTTCCATTCGAAGCATTATATGGACGAAAGTGTTGCTCTCCAGTATATTGGGATGAGGTGGGTGAAGCACCATTGTTGGGACCAGAGTTGGTACGTATGACTACGGAAAAGATCCAAACGATTCGACAACGTATACAAACGGCACAGGATCGACAAAAGAGTTATGCGGATCTTCATCGAAAGAACGTGGAATTTAATATTGGGGATCATGTATTGTTACGTGTTACACCATGGAAGGGAGTTACAAGATTTGGGAAGAGAGGAAAGTTCAATCCATGATTTGTTAGTCTATTTGAAATTCTTGACCGAATAGAAAATGTGGCCTATAGACTCGCATTACCTCCAAGCATGTCTCGTGTTCATAATGTGTTTCACATATCTGTGCTTCGTAAATATGTGAAAGACCCAAACCACATTATTGAGTCAGAAACAAACGAGATAGTCGAAGATTTAACGTACGAGGAGGTACCTGTTAAGATCTTGGATAGGAAAGAGCATGTCCTACGCACCAAGATTATATCACAAGTTAAAGTTTTGTGGAGGAACCATACTATTGAGGAAATGACTCGGGAGTTGAAATCGAAAATGAAAGCGAGGTACCCTCACCTTTTCGAAACACCAGGTACGTACGTCAATTTTGAGGACAAAATTTCATAAGGAGGGGAGGTTGTAAGACCCCAACTTATTATAAATAAAATTGAATTTTCTCTATTCATTATCTTGAAATTATAAGGAGTTAATTTGATATATAATGCTGTGGTTATGGGTGAAATGTGCAAATTTTGCAAAATAAGCAAGTGATTATAAAATATTCATTGTTGTCGGGGAATATTCGTTTGGTCGTGGAATATTCTTATCGTTGGGGAATATTCGTACGACGATGCAGCCATTTATGGGCCCTATAACGGAAAACGGTCGGATGAAGAAAACGACAAGTTTATGTTTTTATAAATAACGACGTAATTATTACCGTTAACACTGTTGGAATACCTGGTGGTTAAAATACAGTAATACACGTGGTTGCACTGTAGCACACGGTATTGCACAATATTTTTGAATTATTGATTTTTACGTAAGAAGACACTACTCAATAATTATTACAGTAATTACTATTTAATATTTTATTTTATTGGTTCAATAATTGCTGCGTTGATATTTTATATTATTGTTGTTTCAATAATTGTCACTGCACAGTATTTTTCATTATCAAATCAATAATTCATATTATTTGAATAATATTATTAGATAGCATTATTGACAATGTCTAAGGAAGTTCTGTCTAAGGAGAGGTTTGGTCATCTAATTGCGCGCCAGTAAGAAGAAATCCTTATCGGAAAGCCCCCTCTTTCCTAGGAACGACCTGATTGTCATAATTGTAATTCTGTAATATTATTTGTGAATAATTAATTATTGATTTATATGATAAGGAAATAATTATTTTATGTGGATATAGATGATGGATATATTTATTTTATGTGGATTTAAATGAATGAATTAATGTTGAGGTGTTTTATCAGTATTTTATCGAAATGGAGGTATTAAAAATCGTCTGTGTGTGAATTTCGGGTATTTTTTGTTTGGAATTTAAAAAAATTTAAAGCTACAAAGTTGTAGAGAATTTAATTTTCTATGGAATGGACATAAAATTCGTATTTTTCTGATAAAATGACTATTTTATATGAATTATTGAAGTTTCGAAAAAAAAAATATTTTTATTAAAATTAGGGGTGGGACCCACTTTTGTCTTTGTTGATAAAATGTGCTAAATTGAATTTCAAATGTGGAGGGTTGGTAGGTGGCTTGTGGCATGCATAGAAAATAATAATATTATTTTATTAATTTAGTCTCTTTTGACGTTCTAGCATTTTCCTATAAATAGGTGCTTATGTTAGAATTGAAAATCACACCAGAAACAAGTTTTCTTTCTCTCTATATTATCGAGCGTATTTTTGTAAGTATTTAGATACTTTGAGAGTTGCTATTCAGTACAAGTTTTCTTCGACTTTACACCCGATATTCCGATCAAAAATACTGTTATTTTGAGGTAAGGGATGTTATTTTCTTCGTAAATGATATTATTTTCTTCAATATTATTATGCCGAAATATTGATATAAATTTTATTGTGGAATTTCTACCTTTTTGTGTCGGGGTTACTATTCACCAAAAAATAAAATTTTTTCTTCTTTGTCCCAGATGTCTAATATGGTTATTATCTTTGATTGTATCTATGTTTTGATCTTTATTCTTGAATTTTACTCCATTATGGTTTATTATGGAGTATTTTTTTTAAACTTGAATTATCTAAAATACGAATCTCTAATCTTTGTCCTTTTATCTTACTAGATTCGTTCTCTAAAATATTTTTCACCATCCTCAGTCCTTAATGATGATATTTGATGAATATCTTTGGCTTGTAGTGCAAAGATGAATGATTACTTGATGAATATCTTTGGCCCGTAGTGCAAAGATGAACAGGTGTTGAGATGAACATGACCAACGGGTGATACAAATGAATATCTTTGGCCTGTAGTGCAAAGATGAATATTTGATTCAAGATGTATATTGATTGATGTTATGGGGATAAAATATTGATGATGGACTTTTAAATTTATAGATGATAGTAGTTTTCATTCTCTACTTAACTCTTCTAATGAATTGTTGTTTCCGTTGCAGTTGTTGATCTAAAATTTATTGTCTATTATATTCTATCAGATTTTTTCCTGTTGAAGACTATTGATAATTTGTTGTATATTATCTTAGTCATAATATTCTTTACTGGGCTAATTGAGCTCACCCTTTTCTTTTTTGTTCTATTTTTCTTCTCAGGAGGTGAGAATATAGCATAAATTAGCCGGGGTATAGAGTGATGGTTCTAGAAAGTTGTTTTAGCAGTCATCACTATTTTTATAAAATAGTGTATAAATAATTGTAATGAGGACTCCTTTTGAGTTTTAATACTGTCTATTAGACAATATTTGTATTTAAACTCACAGTATATGTGTTGTCGTATTTTGCACGACAATTGTATTAATGAAGTTGTATTTATTTCTGTACTATGTATTTGACGACTCAGCATGGGTGATGTATACCTATTTTGGGGGCGTCACATAGCACGAGTTTAAGTTTGGGGGAGTTTGATGAATGAGTTTTATACCTACGAATCGACCTCTAATTCGAGCTTAAATTATGTTAATTCGTTATGTTTGTGATTCATTTTACTTGTTTTGTGTTATTTTATGTTTTGGCATGGTGGCATAGCATTTGGGCTTAAAAGGTGGCGGCGTGGTGAAATTTGGTAAGGAAATGAGCAATAATGGGACTGCAACAGAATGGACCCTCGCCGGGGCGGATATTATGAAGGCACAACCCCCGCCGGGGCAGGGGTACTTGATCAAAAATAGTAGCACCCCCCCCCGCCGGGGCGGACACTTAAAGAAGGAAAACCCCCGCCCAGGAGGGAACACGGGAAAGGCTAAGACTCCTGGTTCAGTTATAATGTTGCAAAGGCGTAAAGGAGAGAGGTTGGCATGGTTTGGAGCTGTATTGGGCGTCAAGTTATGGCCAGAATATGTGTCCTATGTTGGAGATAACAAGAAAACAACAAGGGAGATTACAGGGAACAATCAATTAACAATTAGAAGCCCTAATTTTGAGAGAAAGTATTGGAGGAAGGATTGAAGGTTTAAGTCACGATAATTGCAAGTTGGAGCTAAGGAAAAGGGTGGTTTTGGATTCATTCTCTTTCTTTAATTCAATAATTGTAATTGGGATGATGATTACTTTGATGATTTCAATTTTTACTTCATTTGTGATGACCTGATTTACTTATTAGGCTTATGACAGATCTTTATGGTGGAATGATGATTATGTAGTCCTTAATTTCAGTTTAATAATCTATCTTTCAGTTTATCTATTGTGATTTGTGCTTTAATTTATGAATTGCTTGATCACCAATTCTGTGTGGAATTGTATGGACTCGAGAGATGAAATATGATTCTAGAATTAGTCACTATAGCATGTGTTCTTGAATTCTGTAATTGAATGGAATCTTGATGAATGTTAGGGTAGAGATATGCTTAACATCACATGTAATTGAGTAGAGAACTTGAACTTAAACCTTCTATGATTGTAATTCACATAGAGATATAGTGAATTAGTTGATTAAGGTGTTTAGCTTAATTCTATTTAATTTGTGAATTTAAGTTAATATGGTATTAGTGCATCGAGAGATGGTTAGTTCTACTTGAGTGTTCTTGATTAATAAACTGGGATAGTGAATTGAACTGAAATAGGGTTTAGTAATCGGAGTGATACTTAAAGTGAAGTTGTAAGTCTAATTCTCCATTATTTGCTTGAAATTACAGTTTTTAGGTTTATTGGTTGCTTAGTATTTTTATGTTTTTAGTTTTTAATAGTTATAATCATTGAATTGGATAGTTCAATAAAATTTGGATTAATATAAAGCTGGTAATTGTTAAGATTAATTTCATACTAGTCTCTGTGGGAACAATACTTAACTTATCATTATATTACTTGTTGACCACGTGCACTTGCGTGTGAGCGTATATAGATTTCGACTGTGACACTCCCAAATCTGGGTATCTTCCAACTCGACATATGGTGCTATACGGTGCTACAGTTCACACATACATTTAATTGAAATTCCTCAAAAGAATGAATATGTCTTATATATATTCTAAAACAATATTACCATTCCCCAGGTTCTTAATAACCGTTACATTTGTTCTTGTCATAATATCAAATATTAATATCATTCACTTATACTATTACATAAGTAATCTACAGGTTCGCCTTAGCCTTCCGTTTATCCTTGCTAGATTCTTCGGTCTGTTCGGTCTTAGCTGCATTCATATGGTTCAAGCAAGAGTGATCATAACTAGCTCAGCAAGTACAACAATTCCAATTAAATAGAATGCTTGAAACATAGGAATCGTATATCTTTAATAACTGAACAATAGTTACGAAGTACTATCGATAATTCAAAATAACACTTCTTTTCCTTCAAAACGTTTCACAATGAATAGCATTCATTAATCATAGAACTCGGTCCAAGACCTTGAGCATTTCATACTTTCTTTGAAAAGGACAACCCGACACTAAGTTCGTAAGTATGGCATATCTTACGAGCACGTCTAGGTGATCAGCCTATAGTACTCTATGTTGATCAACACTATATTCTTTAAACGTATGTACGTTTAAGTTGTGGCAACCTCACGTGCCTGTCGTTTGACGACAAAACATTTTAGCATACTCAGTCTTCATTTGAAAACCACACCAACATAGTTTGGTAAAACATTGACAGTACTTTGATATATTACAAGAAATCCAATATATCGTAAGTCTAGCCGAAAGAATTGGCTTTAACTTCATCATACATCAATTCATGCGTAAGAATACATGAATCACAAAGCTTACCCAGATTGAACTGAAACAAGGGTTAGAACACTTGCCTTCAGCGTCTACTACTGCTATTACACGTTCACTTTAAGTCCTTAAGGTCTCTATAATATGTATCACATTAGGTCATGAATAAACATATATAGTTCCTAATGAATCTTACCCTTCTTCTCAAACTAATCATGTATTAGATTAGTTACTATTGATTATGGCTTTTCGTTATAGTTTACATTGTCATTACGTTCACGTTCAATTGTTTATCTTCAAGATAAACCTTTAGTTATCATACTTAAGGTTTAACAATGTTTTAAACAATGTTACTTCAAGCTTTAGTTCATTACTAATTAGTTTACTTTCCTTCTTTACTTACAAACTCGACTTACTAAGCAATCCCTAAGGCTGGCGCTGCGGCGCCAGCTTCCCTTCTTTATGTTGCGCTGCGGCACCACACTTTAGTGGCTACAGACCGGACTCGGTGTGACGAACGAGATTTTTATAATTTAATTTTAATATTTATTGAATTAAATAAATATTTTTCGATGATTTAATTATTGGATTAAATAATTATTTAATGTAATTGTGGTAGATTAATTTAATTATATGTGTTACATTTATTAAATTAATGTAGAAAATAATTATTATTCGAAGTAGGTCATTATGTGAGCTTATTGTATTAAAAGAAATATTTAATAAGCCTAATGTTATTTAAATTAATTTAATTATTAATTTGAAAATTAATAATTTGACATTATTTATTTATGAGAACATTAAATATAATGACTATGTGAATTTATGAGAAGTTATTATATTTTATTTATATTAAATAAGATATATGAATTATTGTGCAATTGGGTGTGACGTTTATTAAACGATATGATAAAGCTTTATTAAATTAAATGATTTTTAAAACCTATTCTAACTAGCCAAACATGGCACTAAAGGGAGTTGGGGCTAGTTAACCCATGACTGGGTAACTGAGCACCAACGCGCGTCAGATTTTTTTTTTTTTAACAATACGACGTCTGACTTCCTTCATTTGTTTTCTAAGCCTGATAAAACTAACCAGAGAGAATTTGAGAGAGAATTCAGATGAATTGTGAGAATCTCTGTGTTGAAGAAGCTTGAAAAGGGTTTTATCTCTACTCATTAACACTCTGGGTAATCTCTCCTTCCCAATTCCTACTTTACGTATTTTAGTTTTCATGAAAATGACTTTTAAAGTTTTTGGTTTAACCTCTGTAATTGGATTAGGAGTAATGATTATGGGTTGTATGTGTGTTATGACATATCAAATCGTGTTTAATTATATATATTATGTAAACCATATCATCAAATACATGAAAACATGTCGTATTATTAATGACTTGTTATTTCAAAATATACAGAGTTTGGGTTTTGGCCATATGGCCTTATACGTAACTTTAAGGTGTCAAACATAAATATTTTTGTAAAATTTACACTCTTATTTGATTATGCATGTTGATACGAAGAGACCAAGCCTTAAACGAACGGATTCGGTGTTATAACGAATCCGTAGTGTTAAATTATATGTTTTTGTTTAAAATCTTCAAGAACATCAAGAACAGTACAATTTGCATAATTTAATTCTGTGATTATGTGTTGTAAATGGTTAAAATCATTTTATAAATGTTGGGTTATGTTTATGCATGAATTATAACATGTGTATATGATTAATTTCGTGTAGTAGTAATTTAATTGGAAATTTTTGGGTTGTGTTCTGCAATTTTTGCGAATTGCAGAACAGTTTCTGGCTCGCCGCGCCGCGGCGCCAGTCCAGTGACTTAAGTCCCGCGCCACAGCACCAAGTGTCCGACCGCAGCGCCATCGCGCCGCAGCGCGAAGATCAAGAGTAACAGTGGCGCCGCAGCGCCACTCTCCAGAAAGTACAGAAATGGAAATTTTTAAAAAAGTTTAAGTCTAGCAATGTGTTAGTAACTTAATATAATGAACATAAAACTATGTTAGAAGTATAATGTGATGTTAAAATAGATGTTTAACATGTAAATAACATAAATACATGTGGATTGAATTAATGACTTCATAATTAAATTATTATTCATGAAGTGATATTATGTGACTGTAAATGTGATAAATTGACTAATATAGTTAATAATCAAAGTAGACAAAGAGAATGAGTTTTGATGATTAGCTAAGTTATAATTAACTGGTATTGTGAATGTGAATGGTATGTAGGATTAAAATCAAAGAACGAGTGTAGTTAAAGTGTAATATACGCACGAGGCAAGTTTCCTAACCCTACTTGTCATTATTGTTCAAGTTTATTATTTACCTCGAGTAAATTATCATTACTATTATTCAAGTTGAAATGTTATATTAAAGATTGATTATCTTTTCAAAGCATGATTCAGTTATACAATAATTGTCCTATTGTATATATATTTTTTTAAGATTATTATTCAAATTGAATATCATTATTGTTGAACCTTATTAGACTAGTGAACCCTTAATGATTCAACTAGTCCATAGTTGATGAGCGTTCTAAATTTCAGAATCCTTGATGAATTATCCAAACCAAACTTCCTTTGGTGCGGACTCGAATGTCAAACTGAGATGAACAACCCTGTATAGGGGATTATTTACGCTTTAGCGTTGAGATATTGTGCACAGTATGGTACTAAGGGCTGATCCCCCTAAGTACGAGAAGAAGGTCCATAGTCTTATGACTGTTAAAGGTTTCAAGTATAACCCTTGATAACCTAGGACATAGTTTAAGGTCTTATGACTCTCAGAAATCTTTTGATTCTTGTTATTCATTCTTGATTCAAAAGTTGAGCTTTATTTCAGATGTCTTTGATTCATTCGCATGTTATTATACCGTTATTTCATTATTATACTTGTGGGCATTTGTGCTCACTCTTGCTTAATAATAGCATTGCAGTTAAGAACGAAAGAACTGATGAACCTTCCACTAGTAAAAGCAAGGGCAAAGTTAGCAAGTGACGAAAACTTGTTGTTTTAAGACTTGAGTTAATGTTATTGTTTCAAACTTATTTGTTTATGATTCCGCACAGATGTTTAAGGTTAGTTTAACCTGGGATTGTATTATTATTATTCAGATGTTGTAACCCTTAAGGGGAAGATTTTATTTCTATCTATTGCATGGTTTGTATTTATTATGGGTAGATAGATAGATGATATTTGTATCGTGAACACCAAATCCTGTGGAAATGGAAGTACCGAATTTGGGGGTGTCATAGTCGGCGCTGCGGCGCGAGTCCTAGCGTTACCTGTCGCGTTGTAGCGCGAAACTATAGTAGGTCTTGGCTTTTCTCGGCACTACTCGGCGCTGCAGTGCCACCTTTTAGCCTTGGGCTGGTGCCGCGACCCTAGCTCTGTGCACCAAAAAATTTTACAGTTTTGCTTACACAACGAACTTTTCGGACTCCAAATTTGATTATTTTAAGTCTGAATTGGCTCGTTCAAAAGCCAATAGTTCACAAATCATATACTCTACGTGTTCATGCAAGAATTTTACATTTTCGACTTCGTTAACTCGAAATTTACCTTTGAGTTCATTTTTAATGAAAACGATAAACGTTCGTGAACGTTCGACGCTCGTTTCTTCGTTCTACGTCGGAATTCGGTTGTTTTTGAGTCCGCAACTCTACAATGCCAAATAAGACTTGTTCCCATTGAAAACCAACGTTTCCGTGCTCAATATCAAAATTCGACTTCCATTATGAGAATTTTACGAATTCGACGATTATCGTCCAATCGTGAAAATTTCGGCATAACTTTGTCACTTATGATTTGTTCATTGCTTCAAATGGATTCTATCCATCATATTAACATCTTAACCTACTCATTTCATTAACTTATTTTCATGATAAGTTATTACTTATTCTTCATGAGCTTATAACTTATGAAAGTATAAACTACATATAATTTCTTTTCTCATGACTTGTGATAGTTTATGTCTTCTAACCATCATTCTTACATCCTTTTATCATACTAACTTCATTCATGTAAACATGTTACAAGTCTTACAAGTTCTTTCTTAGTTCATAGCTTATCTATGAACAAAGTGCTTATTCCCGGCTTATTAAGACTTAAGTCCTTAGATTATTCATTCTTATCATTTCTTAGCATACATGTCAACTAATCAACACTTCTCTTATCAACCTACAATTGAAGAGATGGGAGATTAATGACATAGGATTCTTACCCTTGAAGATTACATAAAACTTTCTTGTTCTTACTTCTTGCTTCAAACTCTAACTTTTCCAAACTTATTCTCTCTAACAATTAAGCACTTAATAAGTTGTAAAGTGTTGGATGAAATGAACAATCAATAAATGAAATCCAAAGCTTGCTATTTATAGGATTGCTAAAGTTAGGGTAGTTTAGTCAATAAACCACTTCCACCTCCTTAATCTACCTCCTTACTATTCATTACTTGCTAAGCACAACACTTATCCATTACTTGCTCTCCACAACTTTTACTTGGCCACCAAGATCACCCATGTGATCATGGGTTTTCCCAAAGATCAACCTTGCTTTGGACTATAGATCCATTTAGCTTACTTATGATTTGGACTTTAAATTCAATTAATCTCATCTTATACTTTGGGCTTGTATTAACAAATCTTTGGGCTTTACCATTGGGCTTGCACATTACTCCTTATTGGACTTACACTCCCTATACAATACCACAAGTCCATTTCATTTGGCTTAAAGCCTTAGATCGTATTGTCTAAGTATTAGTCTCGTATTCTAACTCGTATACTTTGAAAGTAGTATGCATACAAACCAATTATGTATGATGATAAAGCATATACTTTGTAATCAATCTTATTTATTTATTAATAAAAAAATTATTTATGAAAGACATTTATTTTCAACATGGTGTTGTTTTAATAATATGTGATAAACCCATAGTTTTAAGCAATGCTTTTAGAATCATGATGAGATCATGCTAATGAAATCTAAATTCTTAGATAACTTAAAACTAAAATGTTCCCAATTAATGGATTACTAAAACGGGGATTAGTGAATCCGGATAGATTGGTACGTACGTTGCTTGCTCATTGGATGAGGATGATTGATCTAATGATCATTTGTGTGGAGACACTAAAGCAAGTATGTAGGTGCTTATTAGAGAATAAGTTAACTGAACGTGACTCGCTAAAGAATATCTAATGGAGTTTTACTTGCCTGTCAATAGGAATTCCTATAGTGATAGCAGTACAAATGATCCTTAGACTTGAGATCATCATAGTATCTTATGTATAATGAATTACACTTTGACTTATTCCTTAAGACTCTTATAGTATATAAAAGGGTATGCTTGGGTGTAATAAGTTATATATGAAGATAATGAATGATCAATAAAGAATCTACCACTTCTAGTAAAAGAAGAGAAATGTCCTATGTGATTCGACAGTAATTCCATGTCTTATATTTAATTGGGACATTGTATGATAGAAGGATTAAATTGTATGGTGACTATTAACTCAAATGTTCTTTTATGATTAATGTTGAAATCTATATTATCTGATAAGTCGTTGATCGCTAGGGAGACTTATCCCTAATTTATTTATTTAAATAAGATTAGAATTATTCTAATTGATTTATTCACAATAGGTTTAATATGGAGAACCTAAAGGGTCACACCATAAAAGGAAGAATAATTATTTAAGAAGTTAATGGTATAATCGTAATAATATATTAAGTATATTTAATTTAATCTATGGTGATAGAATAAATTAAATAGCTTAATATTTATTATTTAATATTTTAGAAATATTAAATATAAATTAATAAGAGGAGTCTTATTAATATTAATACAATTATTATTATTTTAATTTCTAAAAGAGTTTAGGAATTAATTTAATATAAGCAATCTCATTTATTCCTAATAGGATTAGGAGGAAAAATTAGTTAAGGGAGTTTAATTAATTATCCCTAATAGGATTAGGGATCCCATTTAATTAAAAGAGTTTAATTAAATAAATAGTACCTTATTTTAATTAAATAGGGTTACCTGATATCTTTATAAGAGGAGTCTTATATTAGATATCAGATATACACAATTTCAATAGTTGGAGAGTACGCCCCCTTTTTCTATAGAGATTGGGAAAACTAGGGTTTGAGCCAATACACCCTTCTTCTTGAAAATTGTCCTTCCTTGGTAGATCACCTCTAGAGGTCATACACTTGGGTGGTTAACATTGATCAAAGGAAGGAATCTACCCGGAGATTCAAGGAGATCGCAGAGAAGTCGGAGGTGAACTTGTACGTGTGGAAGCTCGTATCTACAAGGGTATGATTCCATAACTTTCTGTTCTTCGTTTTAATTAATAATATGCATAAAGGATGATCCGGGTAATTAGTTTGTGAAAAATTTTAAAATCTAATTTTATTTCTCTTCCGCTATTTTTGCAATTTGATTGCTACTTTGATTTTTACAAAACCTAACAGTGGTATCAGAGCCAATCTTTATGTAAATTATTAATTGTTTTGATTCCATATATGTATGAATATATATTTAGAATAATTTATTGGGCATAATTTGTTGTATAAAATTATTATTTTATGAAGAAAAAAAAAGCAATCACAAAATCCTTTTTTGAAAAGTCCGTGGCTGATTTTATTTTTCAAAAGGAAGTTAAATTGTGAAACCTGTTAACGCTATATATATATATATATATATATATATATATATATATATATATATATATATATATATATATACTGGTAACAGTTATTCAGGAAGGATCATATATGATTAGAAGTTCTGTGAAACAGAACGCGTCATATATAATCACGGAACGGTATATATATATATATATATATATATATATATATATATATATATATATATATATATATAATATTCTTAATAATTTTATAATTAAAATAAAGAATTTATTTTAATCTTGAAATTAGATTTCATACAACATAAAATTGCCCATTAAATGATATTCATATATATATGGAATGTTTTTATTTATTGATACATATGATGATATGTATAATAATAAATGGGATTGATTATGGACTATTGACCAATGTGATTGGATTTATTTTGGCTGGATGTTTGAATGAATGAGTTTTATTAAATGGGGAATGCGTACCTCGTCTTTTCTTGTTTTCTTCTTGATGTAAATTCTATCTCTCTACTATGTACTTTCCCTTGACTGCTGATCAATGTTTCTATTTAAATTAAATAGTTTAATTATATAGGATTAGTTAGAATTTTTTCAAAGAACTGAAAATCAAGGAGCAAGGAGCGCTCGAAGACCTGTTTGTAATGGAGCCCTATGATAACCCAGGATTTCGAATAATCCAAAATTTGAGAATAATTTTTTTTTTATTAATATTAATTATCATTTATGTGACAAGTATCGGTGATACGTGTTTCGAGAAGGTCAATTTGTGTATTGACTAATAAAAATAGAGTAGAGTTGTGCTTAACGGAGAATAGAAACCCTAACCCTAAGTCCGGATAGGGATTCGATATAAAATATAATTAAAATAATTATATTATTGATTACATGTTTGTACTGTGTGGTAGTATTGATCAATGATTGATCAGGTAAGGTTTAATATTTATAAACCCTAAGAAGAGATTAGAAAACCTAATCTCAGGATGAGAAACCCTAATGTATCGTTAGAAATCCTAATCGAAAGCCGGGAAACCCTAATTTCATATTCGGGAATCCTAAACCCTAAATTAGGAAACCCTAATCCTAATTAGTAAGCCTAATATGTGTATTAAACTTAAATATGATTAGAAAACCCTAATTATATTTTAGTTATCTTAATTTCTATTTTACAAACCCTAATTGTAATTTAGAAAATTTATTTTTCTAATTAAAACCCTAATTCGTGGGTTATAAACCATAATGACCATTTTGACCTTAATTGCTAAATTAAGTAATTTTAATTAGGAATATTAAACTTAATTAGCAAGATTGAATTTTATGATTAGGAAATATTAATATAATTATTGAATCCTAATTATAATTTTGGAATATTAATTTTTTATTTTGAAAACCGAAATTCGAAAATCTTGAAAATTAAAGTGTAAACCTAAAGGTTTAAATTCTAAACCCTAAGGGTTTCAAACCCTAAACCCTAACCCAAACCCTAAATCGTAAGGGTTTGGATATTTGACCATATTGCCATTAAAATTATTTTACAAATGTCAAAAATGCCCTTTTGTTTATTTTAGAGAGCTAACTTGTAAAAATTGGCTTAACTTTAGTTAGTCACCAACAATTTTGACATTTGTGACTTAAATCTCAGCCATTTAATACCCAATTGACAGCTATAACATATCATACATTGCATCTAGAGAGTATATAAGAGAATTAGAGAGAGAAAGTTCATAAAAGCTAACTATTTTGCAACTTTGCTCTCACCAACTCTCTCTCTCACCAAAGCTCCGAAATTCTAAGTTAGATCAGTCCTAATTTCAGCCCCTTGATCAATCAATAACATATTGGAGAGTTTAGATCAAGAATTGAATAAATCAAATTTTAAATTTTGATCTTTGTTGCTTAGAAAATTTTTGTGTTTTAGTGTTTAATCTTATGTTATAATATGTTTTTAGTTGTTATATGTTGATCCATGATGGATCCATAGCATCAAAATGGATAAAAACCATTTTTTTCAAAATCTGTTCTTGAGTCAAAAAGTAGTCTGACATGCTAATGTCAGTGGCCGTAGATCTCTGCATGTTTAAGATTTTTGTTGTTTTAAGTTTTGGTTTTGTAGTTTGGTATGAGATCTTTAGTCTGCAAAAGAAATCAGAGCCATTTGATGTAGGGATCAAGAGTTATTAACGGTCAAAACCCATTGACCGGGCTTGACTGAGTAAAAATCTGGGTAACCCAGAAATTTGAAATCAGCGTCTGACAACATTTCTAAGCTTCTTGATCTGTCAGTATTTTCGTGTTATGATGTTGTTGTTGTAACCAGTTTGTAGCTTGTTAGTTAAACTCTATATCCATGCTAGTAGATCTCTTAAACAATACATAAGATCGAGTGTAATTAATGGTCAAAGTAGGCATGTTGTTCACGGATAACGTTTCTGGGAAAAACCCAGAAACGGATGAACTAAGCTTCTGACAGCTTTTGACCGAGCCGGATCTGACGAGGTTAATTTAGTTTGGTTGATATGATACTTTCGTGTTGTTCCTTGACATAAGGACTACAAATATAAACTTTAAGAACACATGAATAATTACAGGAACATGAGATTTAATGGGTTGAAAGGTGGTACCAAGAGACTGCCTGGGTTTCTGGGTTACCCAGAAAACCCAAAAGCTATCAGACAGAGACTTTGGATAACTAGATCTTTTTGGTGTAATGTGTTATGACTTAGGTGATAATTGATTGGTGTAGTGTTACATAAACACTACAAGATCGAGGTTCAATATTTCCTAGAACATGTATGGATTTAATGTTACGCGCGGTCAAACCATGCACCTTGAACACTGACTTTGTCAGTGTTCTTGAGCCAAGAACACTAAAGGCAACAGACAAGTGTCGCTAAAGGCTATTAGCGACGGTTTTATTTATTTTATTTTCAGAATTTCTGGTAATTAATTAAAAATAGAAAATAAATTATAAAAATTATTAAAAATAGTTTTAAAAATTATTTTAATTTATGAAAAATAATTTTTTGACCAATTGGAATATTTTTTTAATATTTATAATTATTTAAATATTAAAGGTATTTAATTTATTTACTTAGTGTATTAAATAAATTAGAGGAAAATAATTTAATATTATGAAAAATCATTTTAAATAAGAATAATGAATTTAAAAATATTTTGAGTTATAAAATGTAACTTTTAATATTTTTGGAGAATTTTTATTAATAATTAAATATTAATGATATTAGATTTATTTAATTATTAAATTAAATAAATAAGATAAAAATGATTTTTATTGATTTAAAAATTATGTTAAATAAGAATAAAGTGTTAGAAAATATTTTGAATTATAAAATTTATATTTTTGGAGAAGTCTCATTAATAAATTAATATTAATGATATAAGATTATTTATTTATTATATTAAATAAATGAATCAAAAATGGTTTTATTGATTTAAAAATCATTTCAAAATGAGAAAAATATTTTAAAAGTATTTTAAGTTATAATTAATGACTTTTAATATTTTGATAATAATTACATTAATATTTAAATATTAATGGTAATGATTTAAAAATAATTTTAATTACTTTAAAAATCATTTAAGTAGAATATTGATGATTTAAAAATATTTTAAGTTATTAACAATAACTTTAATATTTTGACAAGTATGTTATTAATATTTTTATATTATTAAATATTAATAATGATAAGATTATTTAATAATTAAATCATTTAAAAAATGATTTAAGTGTTTGAAAAATTATTATAAATTATAATAATTGTTTATAGATTATTAAAAGCTTTCGAAAAATATTATAAACGATATTTGACTTATCTAAAATAATATTGAAGCTTAGAGACCTAGTTTAATTGACAATCAATGTGTTAATTGTCAAATAGGGTGACCAGAACACCGAGAATGGACCGAAGTCCAACCAGACTGAACTAGTTAGACTTGTTAAGTGTTTATATAGGTTATAAATACTGATGTGATTATGTGGTAATGTGCCTAGGAGAAGTGTGACTGTAGAATATAGTGTTACGTGTTATACATGATTGTGCTAATTGTGAGACCGACATTGTTGATTATAGGTCTTACGAACGCAGTTAATTATATTGTGTAGCTGTAATCAACGCGGAAGGAAAGTTTCCTAACTCAACCTTGAGTTATATTCATTCAATTATTATGGTTAATTATTACTAATTATACCATGTCCAGGGAAGTTATTGTTGATTATTCGCAGTTAGTGCATGATTAATAATTCAAATTGAATTACTGATTCGAAAAATATATATTTATAGAATTTATGTTGTTGGATATTTATATCTGTAGAAACTAATATTGACAGTACAGATAATTCCTGTTTATTGTCAAATTATATTGAGAAATGTCTTAGCTAATTATTCTGGCTAGACGAACATTTGTTAGAACTTGATAAATACGAGAAGAGAAATCAATTGTTATTGATAGATCGATGCCAATTGTTTCAGCTAGATCAATAAGTAGATAGAATTTGAAATCACAGTATTTCGTTGTTAAATCAAAAATCTTGATTCTGAGACTGAGAAGAACAACCTTTTATATAAAGGGAATATTTTGGGTCGTATATTCGACCATTGCGCGCTGTTAAGTATTATGCATAATATAGGGTATAATAAAGCTGATCACTTGTTATACTTGCAGAGGAGTATGATTTAATCTTTATGGTTATCTGATATGCCTGCGTATGTATCAATGTAAATCTTTGATAGATACCCGAGAAAATAAGTTCAAAGATCTGGTGAGATCACTCAGCATAAATTTAGAAAATATTCCACTTTGTTATTGCGTAGAATTGATTCTTGTTTATTCAATAGAATATCGTAGAAACTTTGAAAGCGTTGTACTCTTTCATTAACAGATTATTGCGTTGCCTAGAATACTAGAAAACTTGTTCTTGATTACATTCATTGTATATCTTAACTTGCGGGACAAATTTGTTGCTCACCCTTGCTAAATAAAACTTTTCAGCTAGGGACGAAGTTGCAGAAGATGCTGTGAAGAACAAAGGCAAAGACATAATGATTAATTAGTTATGAATAACATTATTATTATGTTGTATTTGTGAACCCTTTTTGTATAACTAAAGGATATGTTTGTAATGTTAAGGTTAGAGAACCTGGGGTAATGTATTAACTATATCAGTTAATGAAGTGTATGTTCCTATTTATATATGAATGGGTAGTTAAATGGTATTATATTGTGGATCGTGAATACCAAACTCGGGGGTCAGGTAACCCGGATTTGGGGTGTCACAGGTTGGTATCAGAGCTATAAGCATAAATTTACGAAGAGCCCCGAGCCTCTCGCTGGTGACTTCCTTATGTGGAATGCACCGAAGCCAGACTCTCCGTAGGGGACGCCGAGCCAGTCGGTGGCAAGCTGATAGGTACCACTGTGAGGTGCTATGGTTGGAAGCACCATAAAAGTCACAGGTTGGTATCAGAGCTGTAGTGACCAAGGTGTCACCAGTTAGTAGAAGAGCTGTAGGTTATAAACCTTAAGTGGGGTGGGGAAAAACCCTAGGATTATAACCATAAGTGAAATAGAGAAAACTCGTTTAGAGTTCTAAGTGTGGGATTGCCGAAATATATTGATAGAGAGATATGTGAACCCATAGTGTGAAAAGTTTGTACAGGAGATGTATTAATCAAGTCATTTAGACTGATTGTAGGATGTCTGGAGAAGGTGAAAAGAGTGCAGAGATGCTAGCGGCTGTTGCACTAGTGCCAGTAGCTGAGGTGCCAGCGCAAAGCGAGTTAGTTGAAGAGGTGGGAAAAGATGAACCTATGATAAATCTGTGGAGTGATCATGATGATTATCCCGAGATGTATCGGAGCGGTGATGAGAAGGCGGAGTCCGAAAAAGCTAAGGTGGAGAACGAGAATAAGATCAAAGTTGGAGAACAAGATCAAGTATCTGCAGAAGTTCAAGAACTCCGGAGTAAAAGTGTTTCTCTTGGAGGAGTTATGGAAGACGGAGCAAGCATTACACGAAATGACCGAAGAACGGAACGAGCTGAAGGCGCATGTGGAAAGTATGAAGACCGAAGATGGTGGATCATCTGAAGGAACAATCAAGCAGTAGAAAGGCAAGAAAAAGAGAAAGAGGGACAACGATAGCGATGATTCTGAAAATTCAAACCCGAAGAAGAAGCAAGTCTGCAGCAAGTGTGGAAAGACTCATGTGGGAGAACGGGTCACGGATTCATCAAGTGTCCTAATAAGAAGAAGACGGGTGAAGGGAGTTGACGGTAGATAGCTTAAGTTTAAGCGATAGTATTTTTTGATAGTGTATCGAGAAAGATGTGTGAACATAAATAAATATATATGTATGAATGAAATCTTTATTTTCTATATAAATATAAGATTAAGATTAATTTTGAGTTCTTAGAACTCATACTTATGGTAAGTTCATGACTCATAATTATATGAAATATTTTGAACCCCTCAGCGAATGGACGCCAAAGGTCTGACTAGGATAAGTTCATACACTTATATAATTATGGCAAGTTCCTGAACCCCTAGGTGTGGTAAGTTTGATGAACTGGAAATAGTTATGTGTGAATGGAGAATTATAACTTTTGTTTAAAGTTGTGCTGTAAATCCTGATATTATTTAAAAAGGGATAGTGCTATGTGTTAAGAGCTAAATGTACTGTGTGCTATGTGAACAAATATGTGATTCTATGAGAAATTTTTATTATGCTCTTAATAAGAATCTGTGTAAAGAAAGAGAATTAATGAAAGATTTTTATCAGATAATGCCGCCAAGGAAGGGAAGTCTAAAGAGAAATATGGAAGAACAATTTTTGAATCTGAAGCAGGAAGATATGACAGTGACATAATATTTTGTCAAGTTCAACGAGTTAGCAAAATTTGCTCCACATCGAGTGGACACTGAGGAGCTTAAAGTACGATGTTTTAGGGACGGATTGAAATCGTTGGTACTCGAGAAGTTGGATGTGCTGCAAATTAGTTCATTTTCAAAGTTATTAGAAAAAGCCATTATCGCTGAAGGAGAAATTGAAGCTGTATTGAAGAATAGTCAAGAACAAAGAAGGAAGGCTGAAGGAAATATTATGATAGGTGATAATGGAGGTAGTAATCTTAAGAAACGTAAGAGGGATGGTGATATTAATTTAGGAAATAATCCAGTAGAGATTAGGAAGAAAGGCGTGCCGTGTGTAGTTTGTAGGAAGCGTCATCAAGGAGTTTGTTTGAAGAACAAAGGAGTCTGTTACAACTGTGGTCAAGAAGGACACATGTCACCCCAGTGTCCCATTCCAAAGAAGACACAAGGTTATTTTGCGTGTGGATCGACCGATCATCTGGTCCGAAATTGTCCAAAGAGAAATGTAGAGAGGAAAAGTGCCAACAAGGGACCCGGTAGCAGAACCTTGGCGATTCGAGGACCTGCACAGCCAAGAAGACCAACAACATTCACTTTTTGCATGACAGTTCCAAATGCAGCAGCTGCCCATGAAGAGGCGACAGGTAACGAGTTCGGTTAGAAATTAAATTACGCGAGAAATACGAGTTGGATATTGTTGTGATTTGTTTTCTTTTATACGATTCAAGTTACAGGTTAGAATATGACACAAATTAATAGTGTGTTGATAAAAATAAATTGATGATACAACTTTAAAAGATTGTAGAGAATAAGAAAGCGGTGATTCTGAGGACGAAATCCTTTTAAGGAGGGGTGAATGTGATAACCCGGGATTTCGAATAATCCAAAATTTGTGAATATTTTTTTTTATTAATATTAATTATCATTTATGTGACAAGTATCGGTGATACGTGTTTTGAGAAGGCCAATTTATGTATTGACTAATAAAAATAGAGTAGAGTTGTGCTTAATGGAGAATAGAAACCCTAACCCTAAGTCCGGATAGGGATTCGATATAAAATATAATTAAAATAATTATATTATTGATTACGTGTTTGTACTGTGTGGTAGTATTGATCAATGATTGATCTGGTAAGGTTTAATATTTATAAACCCTAAGAAGAGATTAGAAAACCTAATCTCAGGATGAGAAACCCTAATGTACTGTTAGAAATCCTAATCAAAAGCTGGGAAACCCTAATTTCATATTCGGGAATCCTAAACCCTAAATTAGGAAACCCTAATCCTAATTGGTAAGCCTAATGTGTGTATTAAACTTAAATATGATTAGAAAATCCTAATTATATTTTAGTTATCTTAATTTCTATTTTACAAACCCTAATTGTAATTTAGAAATTTTATTTTTCTAATTAAAACCCTAATTCGTGGGTTATAAACCTTAATGACCATTTTGATCTTAATTGCTAAATTAAGTAATTTTAATTAGGAATATTAAACTTAATTAGCAAGATTGAATTTTATGATTAGGAAATATTAATATAATTATTGAATCCTAATTATAATTTTGGAATATTAATTTTCTATTTTGAAAACCGAAATTCAAAAATCTTGAAAATTAAAGTGTAAACCTAAAGGGTTTAAATCCTAAACCCTAAGGGTTTCAAACCCTAAACCCAAACCCAAACCCTAAACCCTAAGGGTTTGGATATTTGACCATATTGCCATTAAAATTATTTTACAAATGTCAAAAATGCCCTTTTGTTTATTTTAGAGAGCTAACTTGTAAAAATTGGCTTAACTTTAGTTAGTCACCAACTATTTTGACATTTGTGACTTAAATCTCAGCCATTTAATACCCAATTGACAGCTATAACATATCATACATTGCATCTAGAGAGTATATAAGAGAATTAGAGAGAGAAAGTTCATAACTATTTTGCAACTTTGCTCTCACCAACTCTCTCTCGCCAAAGCTCCAAAATTCTAAGTTAGATCAGTCCTAATTTCAACCCCTTGATCAATCAATAACATATTGAAGAGTTTAGATCAAGAATTGAAAGCTAAAGGTATAAATCAAATTTTAAATTTTGATCTTTGTTGCTTAGAAAATTTTTGTGTTTTAGTATTTAATCTTATGTTATAATATGTTTTTAGTTGTTATATGTTGATCCATGATGGATCCATAGCATCAAAATGGATAAAAACCATGTTTTTCAAAACCTGTTCTTGAGTCAAAAAGTAGTCTGACATGCTAATGTCAGTGGCCGTAGATCTCTGCATGTTTAAGATTTTTGTTGTTTTAAGTTTTGGTTTTGTAGTTTGGTATGAGATCTTTAGTCTCCAAAAGAAATCAGAGCCATTTGATGTAGGGATCAAGAGTTATTAACGGTCAAAACCCGTTGACCGGGCTAGACCGAGTAAAAATCTGGGTAACCCAGAAATTTGAAATCAGCGTCTGACAACATTTCTAAGCTTCTTGATCTGTTAGTATTTTCGTGTTATGATGTTGTTGTTGTAACCAGTTTGTAGCTTGTTAGTTGAACTCTATATCCATGCTAGTAGATCTCTTAAACAATGCATAAGATCGAGTGTAATTAATGGTTAAAGTAGGCATGTTGTTCACGGATAACGTTTCTGGGAAAAACCCAGAAACGGATGAACTAAGCTTCTGACAGCTTTTGACCGAGCCGGATCTGACGAGGTTAATGTAGTTTGGTTGATATGTTACTTTCGTGTTGTTCCTTGACATAAGGACTACAAATATAAACTTTAAGAACACATGAATAATTACAGAAACATGAGATTAAATGGGTTAAAAGGTGGTACCAAGAGACTGCCTGGGTTTATGGGTTACCCAGAAAACCCAGAAGCTATCTGACAGAGACTTTGGATGGCTAGATCTTTTTGGTGTAATGTGTTATGATCTAGGTGATAATTGATTGGTGTAGTGTTATATAAACACTACAAGATCGAGGTTCAATATTTCCTAGAACATGTATGGATTTAATGTTACGCGCGCTCAAACCATGCACCTTGAACACTGACTTTGTCAGTGTTCTTGAACCAAGAACACCAAAGGCAACAGACAAGTGTCGCTAAAGGCTATTAGCGACGGTTTTATTTATTTTATTTTCAAAATTTTCGGTAATTAATTAAAAATAGAAAATAATTATAAAAATTATTAAAAATGGTTTTAAAAATTATTTTAATTTATGAAAAATAATTTTTTGACCAATTGGAATATTTTTCTTTAATATTTATAATTATTTAAATATTAAAGGTATTTAATTTATTTACTTAGTGTATTAAATAAATTAGAGGAAAATGATTTAATATTATGAAAAATCATTTTAAATAAGAATAATGAATTTAAAAATATTTTGAGTTATAAAATATATCTTTTAATATTTTTGGAGAATTTTTATTAATAATTTAATATTAATGATATTAGATTTATTTAATTATTAAATTAAATAAATAAGATAAAAATGATTTTTATTGATTTAAAAATTATGTTAAATAAGAATAAAGTGTTAAAAAATATTTTGAATTATAAAATTTATATTTTTGGAGAATTCTCATTAATAAATTAATATTAATGATATAAGATTATTTATTTATTATATTAAATAAATGAATCAAAAATGGTTTTATTGATGTGAAAATTATTTAAAAATGAGAAAAATGTTTTAAAAGTATTTTAAGTTATAATTAATGACTTTTAGTATTTCGATAATAATTACATTAATATTTAAATATTAATAGTAATTATTTAAAAATGATTTTAATTACTTTAAAAATCATTTAAATAGAATATTGATGATTTAAAAATATTTTAAGTTATTAACAATAACTTTAATATTTTAACAAGTATGTTATTAATATTTTTATATTATTAAATATTAATAATGATAAGATTATTTAATAATTAAATCATTTAAAAATGATTTAAGTGTTTGAAAAATTATTATAAATTATAATAATTATTTATAAATTATTAAAAGCTTTCGAAAAATATAATAAACGATATTTGACTTATCTAAAATGATATTGAAGCTTAGAGACCTAGTTTAATTGGCAATCAATGTGTTAATTGTCAAATAGGGTTACCAGAACATCGAGAATGGACCGAAGTCCAACCAGACTGAACTAGTTAGACTTGTTAAGTGTTTATATAGGTTATAAATACTGATGTGATTATGTGGTAATGTGCCTAGGAGAAGTGTGACTGTAGAATACAGTGTTACGTGTTATACATGATTGCGCTAATTGTGAGACCGACATTGTTGATTATAGGTCTTACAAACGCAGTTAATTATATTGTGTAGCTGTAATTAACGCAGAAGGAAAGTTTCCTAACTCAACCTTGAGTTATATTCATTCAATTATTATGGTTAATTATTGCTAATTATACCATGTCCAGGGAAGTTATTGTTGATTATTCGCAGTTAGTGCATGATTAATAATTCAAATTGAATTACTGATTCGAAAAATATATATTTGTAGAATTTCTGTTGTTGGATATTTATATCTGTAGAAATTAATATTGACAGTACAGATAATTTCTGTTTATTGTCAAATTATATTGAGAAATGTCTTAGCTAATTATTCTGGCTAGACGAACATTTGTTAGAACTTGATAAATACGAGAAGAGAAATCAATTGTTATTGATAGATCGATGCCAATTGTTTTGGTTAGATCAATAAGTAGATAGAATTTGAAATCACAGTATTTCGTTGTTAAATCAAAAATCTTAATTCTGAGACTGAAAAGAACAACCTTTTATATAAAGGGAGCATTTTGGGTCGTATATTCGACCATTGCGCGTTGTTAAGTATTATGCATAATATAGGGTATAATAAAGCTGATCACTTGTTATACTTGCAGAGGGGTATGATTTAATCTTTATGGTTGTCTGATACGCCTGCGTATGTATCAAAGTAAATCTTTAATAGATACCCGAGAAAATAAGTTCAAAGATCTGGTGAGATCACTTTGTTATTCTACTTTGTTATTGCGTAGAATTGATTCTTGTTTATTCAATAGAATATCGTAGAAACTTTGAAAGCGTTGTACTCTTTCATTAACAGATTATTGCGTTGCCTAGAATACGAGAAAACTTGTTCTTGATTAACGAATTGTTCAGCTATTTCAAAGTTCCCCGAACTTTGGTATCATTCTATCAAAATAGATAGTCTATTATTCTGATACTTATACATTCATTGTATATCTTAACTCGCGGGGCATATTTGTTGCTCACCCTTGCTAAATAAAACTTTTCAGCTAGGGACGAAGTTGCAGAAGATGCTGTGAAGAACAAAGGCAAAGACATAATGATTAAATAGTTATGAATAACATTATTATTATGTTGTATTTGTGAACCTTTTTTGTATAACTAAAGGGTATGTTTGTAATGTTAAGGTTAGAGAATCTGGGGTAACGTATTAACTATATCAGTTAATGAAGTGTATGTTCTTATTTATATATGAATGGGTAGTTAAATGGTATTATATTGTGGATCGTGAACACCAAACTCGGGGGTCAGGTAACCCGGATTTGGGGGTGTCACAAGCCCGGTTTAAATGTAATAGTTATATTTAAATATTTATTCTTGCACCCTAGGGTTTGACCTTTTGGTTCACTTGGTGGCTCTAGTGAACCAAACTAGAATAACAGTCCATAATTAATCTGGGTAGAATATAATATTCTATATGTGCATGCTAGTATTATATATATTATATATTATGCAAACATACTTCGCATGTTTAATAATATGACGCGTATTTTATATATATATTTGCATGCGCACTAAACAATATGAGATAAATAATAACAAATCCCACAAAATTTTTATATATTAAGTCTTAAGCGCTCAAAGGTATTTAAAATATCGAACGTCGCCTTCTAGCATGATAAAATTAATAGAGTATTAAATATTTAATATAAGTTTGTTGTGTCACCACAAGACAAATATTAAATATTTAAGATCTTAATTTATCACATTTGATGCTTATAAAGAAAATTGAACAATATTGTTTTGTTGTGTCACTACAAGGACAATATTTTTCTTTTTTGAATATATGGAAGTGTTATGTTGGACTTAACTTAGATAATTTTGATTCGAATGTGCCACCACTTGATCAAAATAATCTAAGAGACAAAACATAAGGAGTTGCATGATGATGTAATTAACAAGGAGTTGTCTACCTATTTATTTATATATAGTTTGTTGTGTCACCACAAGGCTATATATATTTGAAATGGGATCCTTATTCTCACTACCAAAAACTTTAATTAGATTTTACCGAACTATATAAATGAGGGTAATATAGTTTGAAGAAAATAGTGGGAGATACCAGTATAAAATAAGACCTAATTTATTTTGGTAATTAATTAAATAAATGTTTGCTAAAATATTATCTTTTTACATGCAGAATTTTGAAAATGTCACATTCACTAATTTCACTGCGTAGCATACTTGATGCTAACAAATTGATCGGACCGAATTACACGAACTGATTAAGGAATCTGAGAATTGTTCTCATTGCTGAAAAAATTTCTTATGTCCTAAATTCGCCCGTACCTGCAAAAATTATAGAGACATCCTCTGAGGAAGAGATTGCTACTTTTAAAAAGTGGCAAGATGATGCATCTGTGGCTTAATGCATCATGCTCGCATCTATGAGTAATGATCTTCAGCGTCAGCATGAAACCATGGATGCTCCTACTATGTTACTGCACCTTCAAGAGTTGTATGGTGAGTAAAGTAGGACTGCTAGATATGAAATATCTAAGGAGCTCTTTCGATCTCGAATGACCGAGGGTACTACTGTTGAGACTCATGTCTTAAAGATGATCAGTCTGATTGAACGTCTTGGACAGCTTGGGTTCGTCATGGATGGGGAGTTGAGTCAAGATTTAGTCTTGCAGTCACTCCCGGACACCTTCTCACAATTTGTTGTGAATTTTCACATGAATAAGTTAGATGTTAGGTTGCCTGAATTACTTAACATGTTGAAAACTGCTGAAGGTCACTTCCCATCTAAGAAGAACCATGTCTTACTGGTGGATAATTCTTCCAAGAAAAGGAAGAGGACCAAAGTATCTTCTGAAAAGAAGAAATCCAAGAAGGCTAAGGGAAAGGTGAAAGTGAAGGATCAAAAGAAACCTGATCCAGCTAGCAAAGGAATTTGCTTCCATTGCAACAAGCTGGATCACTTGAAGAGGAACTGCAAGGATTATATTGCGGAACAAAAGCAGAAGAAGCTTGGAGAAGCTTCAAATCCTAATCAAGGTTTGTTTATGATTGAAATTAATTTTTCTAAAAGTCAATCTTCTACTTGGGTATTGGATACCGGCTGTGGTTCTCACATATGTAATAATATACAAGGACTGGTCAGAAGTAGAAAGCTGAATAAGGATGAGATCGTCTTACGAGTAGGAAATGGAGCAAAAGGCGCTGCATTAGCTGTAGGGACTTATTGTTTAGCACTGCCTACGTGCAAGTTCATTAATTTAAATAATTGTTATTTTGTTCCAAATATCATTAGAAACATTATTTCTATCTCTGTATTGGATATGGATGGTTTTAATATTATAATAAAGAACAACAATTGTTCTATTTATAATGATAATGTTTTATATAGTATTGGTAATTTGCGAAATGGACTTTATATACTTGACTTGCATAAAAATATATTTCAAATTGAACAAACTAAGAAAAGGAAAAGAGATGATGTTAATTATACCTTCATGTGGCACTGTATACATGGTTATATTAATGAAACAAGATTATCCAAGTTGTATAAAGATGGGCTCCTAGAGCTATCAGATTATGAATAATTTCCAACTTGTGAATCTTGTCTCATGGAAAAAATGACTAAATCTCCTTTTAGTGGAAAAGGAGAAAGAGTTATAGAGTTGTTAGCGTTGGTACACACAGATGTATGTGGACCTATGACAACGAATGCACGAGGAGGGTATTCTTATTTTATTACATTCACTGATGATCACTCAAGATTTGGATATGTGTATTTAATGAAATACAAATCTGAATCATTTGAAAAGTTTAAAGAGTTCAGAAGTGAAGTAGAGAAACAAACGGGCAAAAGTATTAAGATTCTTCGATCAGATCGAGGTGGTGAATACTTAAGCGGTGAGTTTCTCAATTGTCTCAAAGAAAATGGTATAATCTCAGAATGGACTCCACCAGGGATGCCACAAATGAATGGTGTATCTGAAAGGAGAAATCGAACATTGTTGGCCATGGTTCGATCCATGATGAGCTTTACCGACCTTCCAATTTCCTTATGGGGATATGCCCTAAAATCGACTGCATACCTACTTAACAAGGTACCTACAAAATCGTCCCCAAGACCTCATATGAGTTATGGACAGGGAGAAAACCAAATCTTAAGCATGTTAAGACTTGGGGTTGTCCAGCTTATGTCAAAAAGTTTGAAACTGATAAGCTACAGACTAGATCTGACAAATGTAGATTTGTGGTATACCCCAAAGAAACATTAGGGCATTATTTCTATCATCTAACTGAACAAAAGGTATTTGTTGCGAAACATGCTGCCTTCTTGGAAAAGAAGTTTATCCTTAAAGGGGTCAGTGAGAGTAAGATATATCTTGAAGAAGTTCAAGAACCACAAAATACAACAGATCAAAGTCATGTACCTAACCAAGTAGAGATTCCTTCTGTACCACACCTTATTCGTAAATCTGGAAGAGTACCGAAGATACCTGATAGGTATGGACTTGTCATAGAGGATGATGATGAGGTACGCAACATAGATGATGATGATCCATTGAATTACGAACAGACTATGAGTAATAAAGACTCAGAGAAGTGGCAAGAAGCCATGAAAGACTCCATGTATGAAAACCAAGTATGGACTTTGGTTTCACCACCTGAAGGCATTAAGCCTATTGGGTGTAAATGGGTCTTTAAAAGAAAGACTGGAGCAAATGGTAAGGTAGAGACCTATAAGGCCCGACTGGTCGCAAAAGGTTTTCAAACAAAGACAAGGAGTTGACTATGACAAAATCTTCTCACCAGTAGCAATGCTCAAGTCCATTAGGATTTTGCTTGCGATTGCAGCCTACCATGACTACGAAATTTGACAGATGGACGTGAAAACAGCCTTCCTCAATGGGAAACTTGAGGAGGATATGTATATGACACAGCCAGAGAGATTTGTTTCAAAGGTTGGAACAAATCAAGTCTGTAAGCTACAACGATCCATTTATGGATTGAAGCAAGCTTCTCGTAGGTGGAACATCCGTTTTGATGAGACAATCAAAGAGTTTGATTTTATCAAAAATGAGGATGAACCATGTGTGTACAAGAAGGTTAGTGGGAGCGCTGTTTCATTCCTCGTATTATATGTTGATGATATATTACTGATAGAGAATGATATTCCTATGCTATAATCAATTAAAATTTGGTTATCTAAACACTTCTCAATAAAGGACTTGGGAGAAACATCCTATATTTTGGGGATAAAGATCTATAGAGATAGATCTAAAAGGATGCTTGGCTTGTCCCAAGGAACGTACATTGACTCGATGCTAAAGAGGTTTAGCATGGAAGATTCCAAAAGAGGTCTCATGCCGATAGGCCATGGAATAAATCTCTCTAAGAAACAGGCCCCAAAGACACCTGAGGAGAGAGACCGTATGAGTAAGATTCCTTATGCTTCAACAATAGGATCTATCATGTACGGTATGATATGTACTAGACTAGATGTCGCTCATGCACTTAGTGTAACAAGCAGATATCAGTCGAATCCAGGAGAAGAACACTGGAAGGCAGTGAAAAATATCCTAAAGTACTTAAGAAGAACTAAGGATATATTTCTTGTCTACGGTGGGTTTGAATTGAAACTAGAGGGCTTCACAGACTCAAGTTTTCAAACGACCAAGATGACAGTAAATTCGTTTCGGGGTATGTGTTTACCTTGAATGGTGGCGGAGTGAGTTGGAAGAGTTCCAAATAGCAAACAGTTGTTGATTCAGTGACAGAGGCAGAGTACATAGCTGTAAGTGAAGCTGCAAAGGAAGTTGTTTGGATAAAGAAGTTCATTACCGAACTTGGTGTGGTTCCTAGCATTACAGGACCAATACCTTTATTCTGTGACAACACCGGAGCTGTTGCGCAGTCTAAGGAACCCAGGTCTCATCAGAAATCCAAACACGTGTTTCGACGGTTTCATTTGATCAGAGAGATCATTGAAAGAGGAGACGCCACCCTGGAGCATGTGGACTCTCAAGATAATATTGCAGATCCATTTACTAAAGCGTTAACACAACAGCAGTTTGATTGTCACTTAGAGAAGATGGGTATGAGATACCACGGCGATTGACTTTAGTGCAAGTGGGAGATTGAAAGTAGTATGCATACAAACCAATCATGTATGATAATAAAGTATATACTTTGTAATCAATCTTATTTATTTATTAATAAAAGAATTATTTATGAAAGGCATTTATTTTCAACATGGTGCTGCTTTAATAATATGTGATAAACCCATAGTTTTAAGCATGCTAATGAGATCTAAATTCTTGGATAGCTTAAAACTAAAATATTCCCAATCAATGGATTACTAAAATGGGGATTAGTGAATCTAGATAGATTGGTACGTACGTTGCTTACTCTCATTGGATGAGGATGATTGATCTCATGATCATTTGTGTGGAGACACTAAAGCAAGTATGTAGGTGCTTATTAGAGAATAAGTTCACTGATCGTGACTCGCTAAGGAATATCTAATGGAGTTTTACTTGCCTGTCAATAGGAATTCATGTAGTGATAATAGTACAAATGATCCTTAGACTTGAGATCATCATAGTATCTTATATATAATGAATTACACTTTGACTTATTCCTTAAGACTCTTAGAGTATATAAAAGGGTATGCTTGGGTGTAATAAGTTATATATGAAGATAATGAATGATCAATAAAGAATCTACCACTTCTAGTAAAAGAAGAGAAATGTCATATGTGATTCGATAAATGACAACCCAGGAATCCTTGGCCAAGATGGAATGAAATTAGAAAATAGTTTCTAATTTACATTCATTAGGAGTTGTACATTTGAGAATCGAAATACATATAATTAAATAAAATAAGACTTGACAGTAATTCCATGTCTTATATTTAATTGGGACATTGTATGGTGGAAGGATTGAATTGTACAGTAACTATTAACTCAAAGGTTCTTTTATGATTAATGTTGAAATCTATATTATCTGGAAAGTCGTTGATCGCTAGGGAGGCTTATCCCTATTATAGAATAAATATTATTTATTTAAATAAATTTATCGTTTCATTTATTTATTTAAATAAGATTAGAATTGTTCTAATTGATTTATTCACAACTGGTTTAATATGGAGAACCTAAAGGGTCACACCATAAAAGGAAGAATAATTATTTAAGAAGTTAATGGCATAATCGTAATAATATGTTAAGTATATTTAATTTAATCTATGGTGATAAGATAAATTAAATAGCTTAATATTTATTATTTAATATTTTAGAAATATTAAATATAAATTAATAAGAGGAGTCTTATTAATATTAATACAATTATTATTATTTTAATTTCTAAAAGAGTTTAGGAATTAATTTAATATAAGTACTCTTATTTATTCCTAATAGGATTAGGAGAGAAAATTAGTTAAGGGAGTTTAATTAATTATCTCTAATAGGATTAGGGAGCCCATTTAATTAAAAGAGTTTAATTAAATAAATAATACCTTATTTTAATTAAATAGGGTTACCTGATATCTTTATAAGAGGAGTCTTATATCAGATATCAGATATACGCAATTCCAATAGTTGGAGAGTACGCTCCCTTTTTCTATAGAGATAGGAAAAACTAGGGTTTGAGTCAATACACCTTTCTTCTTGAAAATTGTTCTTCCTTGGTGGATCACCTCTAGAGGCCATATACTTGGGTGGCTAACATTGATCAAAGGAAGGAATCTACTCAGAGATTCAAGGAGATCGCGGAGAAGTAGGAGGTGAACCCGTACCTGTGGAAGCTCGTATCTACAAGGGTATGATTCCATAACTTCTTGTTCTTCGTTTTAATTAATAATATGCATAAAGGATGATCCGGGTAATTGGTTTGTGAAAAATTTTAAAATCTAATTTTATTTTGCTTCCGCTATTTTTGCAATTTGATTGCTACTTTGATTTTCACAAAACCTAACATACTTATCATCATATACGACATACCATCATTCATACATACTCGTATTCTACTTTGCATTATATTCGTATTCATTTTCTCATACAATACCATACGATCATCACATTAGCTTCTAACACTTTATTTTTCCTAATGTTCTCAAATTAAGTCCGTAGGCGAAAAATTACGTTTTTCATACTTGGAATTATTTTTACATAATCCATCTCACCTAGATATTTTATCGTTACGTATTTCTCAGAAATTCAAAAATAAATCTCGAGCGGAAATCGATGAATAGTGTTTTTTAGAGAATTTTTCGAAAAGCTTTTATTTTCGTCTTAAAAATTCAAACACTTTAATTACTTCACGTAGTTAAAATACTACGACATTATGATAGGATTAGGTTATAGAATGTCATCCATCTTGCTAACACATAATAATAATATATAATATAATTTTATTCATTATTAAATCAAATAAAATTATTTTACAATTTGCTCGATTTTCTGGGGCGTTACACTTTCTTCCCTTATAAGGATTCTGTCCCTAGAATCTCGCTTAAAAAAATTACACAAATAAATGAGGGTAATTCTTCTTCATCTTTTCTTCAAGTTCCCACGTTGCTTCTTCGGCATTGTGGTTCTTTCATAACACCTTTATTGAAGGTATAACCTTGTTCCGCAAAACTTGCTCTTTTCTATCGATGATGTGAATCGATAACTCTTCGTACGTTTAGTCCTTCTCGATATGAATAGGCTCATACTTTATTACGTGCTTATAATCTGGCTTATAAAGACGCAACACAAATACGTGAAACACGTTGTGTATTCGTTCTAGGTCTGGAGGTAATGCTATCATATAAGCTACCTCGCCTACCCGTCTTAACACTTCAAAAGGTCCTATAAACCTTGAACTTAACTTTCCCTTCTTTCCAAAGCGTATCTTTCCTTTCCAAGGAGATACCTTTAGAAACATGTAGGAGCCTACTTCAAACTCTTTATTCACTCGCTGTGAATCTGCATACTTCTTCTGTCTGTCTTGAGCTGCTACGAGATGCATCTGTATCAACTTCACTACATCCGCTGTTTGCTGCACTAATTCTGGTCCAAGCATTCGGCGTTCTCCTACTTCGTCCCAACACAATGGTGTTCTGCACTTTCTTCCGTATAAGGCTTCGTAAGGCGGCATACCAATGCATGCATGATAACTATTATTATACGCATATTCTACTAATGGTAGATGATCATCCCAACTACCCTTGAAATCCATGACGCAAGATCTCAACATATCTTCTAATGTCTAAATTGTCCTCTCGCTCTGTCCATCGGTTTATGGATGATAAGTCGTACTCAACTTCAGCTGCGTCCCCAACTGCTCTTGCAGACTCCTCCAAAAGTTCGATGCGAATCGTGGGTCACGATCTGACACAATCGAAACTGGCACTCCATGTCTGTAAATGACTTCCTTAACATAAAGTTTAGCTAACTTGTATAAGTTATACTTAACCCTTATTGGCAAAAAGTGAGCCGACTTCGTCAACCGGTCCACTATCACCCAAATCGCATCATACCCATTCTGAGTAATCGGAAGTCCCACCACAAAGTCCATCGTAATACGCTCCCACTTTCACTTCGGAATCTCTAATGACTGTAACAAGCCACTTGGTCGTTGATGTTCGGCCTTAACTTTCTGACAAGTCAAGCACCTACTCGCATACTCAACTATTTCTCTCTTAATGCTCGGCCACCAAAAACTCTGTCGAAGATCTTGATACATCTTAGTGTTACCAAGATGAATCGAGTACCTTGAACTATGAGCTTTTTGTAACACTTGCTCCTTTATTTTCATCTCATTCAGAACCCAAATTCTTTCTTCAAATCTTAATAATCCCTTATTATCAAGACCATACTTTAAATCCTTTTCATTGGTTAACCACTTCTTCATTTGGTCACACTCATCAATTTTGAGTTGCACCTCCTTGACTCTCTCTACGATGGTAGATTGGATCTCCATCGAAAACAGTCTCTGTCCCGATTCACTTGGCAATTTCAGCTCCAACTCCATTCTAGCCATCTTTGTTATTAACTCAATTTGAGCTGTTAACATAGATAACTTTTCCCGACCCTTCCTACTTAAGGCATCGACAACTACATTGGCTTTTCCCGGATGATACAGGATTTCACAGTCGTAATCCTTTATCAACTCCAGCCATCTCATCTATCTCATATTCAACTCCTTCTGTGTGAAGATATATTTTAGACTCTTATGGTCTGTGCATATCTCACATTTTTCTCCGTAAAGATAATGCCTCCATATCTTTAAAGCAAAAACTACTACAGCTAGTTCCAGATCACGAATAGGGTAAACTTTCTCATAATCCTTCAACTGTCTGGATGCATACGCAATGACCTTACCATGCTGCATGAGCACGCAACTAAGTCCTCTATGCGAAGCATCGCTATAAACTACAAAATTTCCTGTGTCATCGGGTAATGACAAAATAGGTGCTTCACTTAACCTCTTCATCAGTTCTTGAAAATTATCCTCGTATTTCTCAGTCCACGCGTATTTCACTGTCTTCCTTATCAAGTTAGTCAACGGAGTAGCTATCTTCGAAAAATCCTGGATGAATCTCCGATAGTATCCCGCTAACCCTAGGAAACTCCGCACCTCAGTCTGTATTTTCGATTGTTCCCAATTCATCACGACTTCCACCTTTGCTAGATTTACTGAAATCCCTTTATGGTCAATGACATGACCTAAAAATTGTACCCTTTCTAGCCAAAATTCACACTTAGTGAACTTCGCATATAACTTCTCCTTTCTCAGTGTCTCTAACACTATTATTAGGTGTTCAACATGATCTTCTAGCATCTTCGAATAGACTAGAATATCATCGATAAACACCACGACGAACTTGTCCAAATATTATTTGAACACTCTGTTCATCATATCCATAAATGCAGCTGGTGCATTAGTCAACCCAAATGACATTACCAGAAACTCGTAATGACTATAACGAGTCCTGAATACCGTCTTTGGTACATCTTCCTTCCTAACCTTCAACTGGTGTTACCCCGTCCTCAAATCTATTTTAGAAAAATACTTTGCCCCTTTCAACTGATCAAAAAGATCATCGATCCTAGGCAATGGGTATTTATTCTTTATCGTTAACTTGTTCAACTCTCGGTAGTCAATACAAAGTCTTAACGATCCGTCCTTCTTCTTTACAAACAGTACCGGTGCTCCCCATGGCGAAACACTCGGTTGTATGTACTTTTTGTCCAACAGTTCTTGTAATTGTACCATTAATTCCTTCATCTCCACTGATGCTATACGATATGGTGCCCTGGAAACTGGTGCCGCTCCTGGCACAATGTCTATCACAAACTCGTTCTCCCTATCCAGCGGAAGACCCGACAATTCACTTGGAAATACATCCATAAATTCTTTCACTATAGGTATTTGTTCTATGGTCGCTCCCCCTCTCTGGGTATCAACAACATGACACAGATAACCTACACATCTTTTCCTCAATAATTTCCTAGCTTGTGTCATCGTAAGACAACATGAACGTCTCATCGATTTATTACTGTAAAACACTATGTGAGGTTGTCTCAATGTCCTAATGTTTACACATTTCTTCTGACAATCTATAATTGCCCCATGGTTGAACAACCAATCCTTTCTGAGAATTACATCAAATTCTCCTAACTTTATCGGTATCAAATCTACCGATAATTTACACCCTCGTATATCTACACAACAGCTCTTATGAATATCTTCAACAGGAATTATCTCTTCATTTGCTACCTTAATATTCAAAGGTATAGGCAACTTTTCGGGAAGTAATCCTAATTGTCTAGCAAAATCGCATGCTATAAACGAACAAGTAGCACCCGAATCAAACAACACGTAAGCATTTATGTCATTGATCGGAATAATACCTGTAACTACGTCCCTTGATGCAACTGCATCTTGGACTGTCATGTTAAAGGTATGAGCCATCGGCCTACCCATCGTTGCTGGACCACTAATAGCTAACTTACTGCTATTAGCGCCCTTATTCCCGTCCGTCCCCTTCTTCGGGCAGTTCTTTGCTATATGGTCAGTTGATCCACATACAAAGCATCCGTGGTTCTTCTTCGGACTTGGACAGTTAGGCGAAATGTGCCCATCCTGTCCACAGTTGTAGCATACGGCCTTCCCTTTGAGATAGACTCCTAAGTGAGTCTTTCCACAGGTCTTGCAGGCCTCCATCCTCCTCTTCAGATCTCCTTGCTTCATTACGGTATTTCCAGAGTTAAACCCTTTCCTCATCTGACCTTCGCCACTCCCACTGGCTCCCTCGACCTTCACTCCCCCATTAACCTTTCCTTTATTCTTCTTGTCTTTGTGGTACTGGATTAAAGCCTCGCTCCCACCTTCGACAATTATCGCCTTCTCTAGTATAGTCCCAAAGGAAGTACTTTAGAATATAGATTTTCAATTATAGAGCCAAGGTTTCAAACCCTGCTCGAACCGTCTAGCTTTCCTAACCTCAGTGTCCACTTGGTGTGGAGCAAATCTCGCCAGTTCGTTAAACTTGGGAGCGTATTGGGGAACCGTTATCTCCCCTTGTTTCAAGTCAAGAAACCGCATTTCCATCCTTCCCTGCATACTCGTGGAAAAATAGTTCTCGAAGAAAATCTCCTTGAACCTTACCCACTTTAGATTCTCGATACCAGCTCTATCCTGGTTAGCCTCCCACCAAAAGTTGGCCTCACCCTTCATCATATAGGTTGCTAAGGCAACCTTCTGACCCTCGTCGACATTTGCTATGACAAATGCCTTCTCGATTTCTTTTACCCACGTTTGGGCTTCTATAGGGTCCGTAGTTCCTTTGAACTCCGGCGGACCGACATTCTTAAAATCTTTAAAAGTAGTAGCTCGTACTACTCCAGGATTTACGGGGATATTAGCCCCATTTCTATTAAACGCGGTTGTTAACAAGTTAACAAATTCCTGCATCGGGTTAACCGTGTAACAATCCAGAATTTTAAATTGTAATTCAAAATATTTATTAAGTTATATAAATATTTTAATTGATATGTTTATTGATCGAATAAATATTTGTTTAAGGTGATTTAATTTGATTATTTATTTGTTAAATAAATAATTTATGAGTTAAGAAAATTGACCATCATGAGATAATATTCTAATTTAAATTAAAAATTAAGTTAGAGAGTTTATAATAATTAAATAAATTATTATAATGATATTTTAATTTGAATTTGTAATTAAAATGATGTGTTAGTTGATTAAATAAAATTATAATTATAAAGAAAATTATAATTATGTTGTATTGATTTATGTGATAAATTAATTTAATAAATTGTTATTAAAATTAATTAAATTGAATATTAAAATTTAATTAAATAAAGTGTAACCATAAACTATACTATAATTGAGTTATTAAAATATGTTAAAGGAGGTTAATTCAGTTTTGCCAAACAATACTTAATGCATATTAAGTCTTTAATTTAAATATATTTTATCAAACAAGGCATAAGGATTTAATTGATTAAATTTTAAAGTAGTTAGCCAAACAAGCCTTATGTCTTTTGATTTTCAAAAAAAAAATAACTGATGTCAGTTAAAGTTATATTTATATTCTATAATTAATACCTATATTATTACCTATACGTTATATTTTTAGTACGTAAGGTTAGAGTAAGAGAGAAAGAACTCAGAAGAAGAAAAAGAAGAGAAGAAGAAAGTTGCAGAGAAAAACTAAGAGAGAATTGGGAGAAGTCTAGAGAATTTGAGAGAGAAATTGGGAAAAAGAAAGCTTGATAATCAAAGGATAACCATCATCTTCTAAAACTAAGGTATCATCTTACTTTTACTTTTCAAAAAGTTGTAGTTTTATTCTCTTCCAAAAATCTTCTGTAAAACTTTGTGAAGGTTGAATTATTTGTTGTATATAGTTTCTATATGATAATTAGTTGTTATAAAGTTATTTTCATAAGTTTATAGATGAGTTATAGTAAATTAATTCATGTTATGTATTTGTTTGTGAAAGAAATCATGTTACAATGAATTGGTCTGAAAATATATGATTATGACTTAGTTTAAAGTAAAATCGAGATTTAAATTTTTTTTATAATGTATAAATTGGCTATTGATTGTGAAAATACATGAAGAAACGAAAACAATGTAATTAGAACCAACTGTTTTGGTTGTAAAACGAATTCACAATGAAGAATTTCGCTATGAATGTCAAAAGAAGAGGAAATAAGAGAAATAGTGAAATTTAAAGGTTGTAGTCTTGATGTTTATATTGTTTATGTGATTAGAAACATGTTAGAAATATTAGTTTATGTTTCTGTAAATATATTACACCTTGGGTAGGTTGGTATGGTTGTTAAAAAGGAGTTTGTAGGCCTAATTTGGCTTTTTGTAGTGTTTGGGATCATAATTTGCGAACTAGCAACCCTCGCCCCAGCGGGCTAACCTAGTGTAAAAACCCCCGCCCTGGCGGGGGGTGGGGGGGTGGTTTGTTTTGCCAGACTGTGAAGAAAAAAAATTTGACCGGACATATTTTCGTAAAATGAGCATAACTTTTTCATACGAACTCCGATTGATACGATTCAAATGATTCGGAACGAGGACGAATAGGCCTATAACTTTTATTCTTTAAGGTTTTTAGTTTGATGTCGTTATGAAGGGTCAGCATGGCCATCTTTAGGACTGTTGTGCATTTGGAGGCAATCAGAGGGCGTCGGAATGTGCGAATGCAAGTGTAATCCTTTGTGTATCAGTATAACCTAATGATAACATGTTAGACATGTAATAGGATGTTGTATCAAGTTGTTGATGTGTATATGGTGCAATGACATGATAACTTACGTAGTTGTAAAGAAGCTAAAAGGTGATGTTCATGAAAAGATGTGATGTTGTTTAAACTTAAACTTAGTTAGTGAGCTATACTAAAAGTGGGAAAGAAACTCATGAAGCTAATATTATTATAACTAATGTGTATTGTCAATACATATGGTATGTGTAGGACTTGTGGTGAACGTGAGTAGTGATTGTTTAACCTACGCACTAGGCAAATTTTTTAACTCTAAACTTTCGTTGAGCAAGTTTCTTAACTCTAATTATATTGTGCAAGCTCTTAAACCTTACCTCTTGATATTGAACAAGTTTCTCTAATCTTTAACTTGTGATTTAGCATGCAAGTTCTACATTCTGATATATTAATATTGAACAAGTTTTATCGTTCAATTTACTATTTGTTATGCATGCTCAGTACTCAATTCTAAATAACCTTAGCTTATTATTGCTCAAGCAAGGTATGTTATGTTATTCAATGCTTATGCTCTTAGATTATTTCTAAAGCATGACCTTAGCATACAATGTTGATTCACTTACGATTTATTCCATAGCATAATGTTATTGCCTTTTATTCAACTAATCCTTAGTTGATGTTCGTTGAATTCCAAATTACCTTGAAACGTATCCAAACCAAACTTACTTTGGTGCAGACTTGTATTCTAAATGCTAAGATGAACAACCCTATTACAGGGGATAATTTACGCATAGCGTTGAAATGTTTGTGCATAATACATTGTACGAAGGGCTGATCCCCTTAAGTACGAGGAGTCCCTATAGTCTTATGACTGTTAAAGTTTAAGTTGAAAGATTACTTATAACTATGGACATAGTTCGTGATCTTATGACCCTCAGATATATATATTTCAGAGTTTTGATTATCAATAATAGAGCATATTGTTCAGTTCAATTGAGCCTATTATTTGGTAATTGTTGTAAAATTTTATTCATTGTCACTTCAAGTGAGTCTTGTTTGCTCACTCTTGCTTATATAACTATTATAACTAAAGTTGAGAAGGTCGATGTACCTAGCACCAGTAAAGGAAAAGGAAAGATGAACAAGTATTGAAGACTTGTAAACATGTTGACATCTTTATTGTCAGACTTTATTTTAATTATTGTAATGAAGTTCTTTAATTTTTTCGCATATGATGTTTGTAATTAAAGGTTAGATAACCTGGGAGATTTTTATTATTGTAATCCTTTAATGGGAAGGTTTATTATTCAAATTTATTATGTTTGGGTAGTTAGAAATGAATGTTTTTATCAATTGAACACCAAATCTTATGGGAATGAAGTACCCGAATTTGGGGGTATCACAAGTTGGTATCAAAGCCTTAGGTTATGAACCTTAGGTGGGGAAAAGCCTTAGGAAGTAACCTTTGAGAAGATAGCGGTACTCTTATCGAGTTTTAAGGGAAAAGTAATAAAACACTTATGTGCTTATGTGATTTCAAACATGCTCGTGAGTGTCGAGTAGTAACAAGTAATAATTAAAACTTAAAAATTGTTGTTGTCAGGAGGAGAATCCAGTCAGGCTAGGGAGGAAGGACCTCAGATGCCTAGAGAGGAGGAGTATCGTGACATTCAGGTGGTTTGGAAACAACTACTTCCACGGGAGTCAGCTCCGTTGGTCACAGTGGTTAAGCAGTAGGGTTTACCTGATGAGGATGATGATGTAGAAACGGATGAGGAGGATCCCGTTGAACTGCCACAGTCGAATGAGGATGATGATAATGAGGAGGAAGAGATTCCATTGAACTCGATCGCTGCTCGTATGTACGATGAAGTGTATGACTGCAATGTGGAGCTTCAGGATACCGTCGAGGAGTTGGAAGAGATAGTAGCTAAACAACAGACCTCGATGGCATAGAAGGACGACGAGATCCAAGATTGAGAGGAACGTCTGAATAATGTCGAAGAAAAGCTGGTCCACACTGAAGAAGAGAATGAACAAATGACAAAGGAGATTGTAGAGCTCAAGAACAAGTTGAAAGAAGAATCTACTAAGAGGACAAGAGCCGAAGACGCATACGAGGAAGCTTATCAACGAGCCGGGATGGCAGAGAGAGACGCATAAGCAAAGAGGATGAAAATGGAGGAGATGAACAACGTATTCAACACCGTGATTAATCGGGCTCAAGATCGAGTTATGTATTATCCGATTCAGTTCGAGATACTGCCGCCATACATATTAGATCGCCGAACAATGTTCCGAATTATGGAGGAAGAGCGTCGTAAGGCTACGCAACATCTTAGTAGGACATCGTAGGGAATGTTCTTGATATGCGATTAATAATATGATAAATAATATGTAAATCCCTGGTGATATGTAATCAATGGGATATGATGTGGATGTTGTCCTGAAACTTTAGTAGTTCAGGAAAGTAATGTAAATAGCAGTGATGCTATTGTTATTATGTTTTCAAAAAGATTATGAATGAATAAAAGTTATTATTTTATTTTATTCAAAGTGTGATGTGTTATATGATGATTTCTTTTATGTGGGGCAAGGTAAGTAGAAAATATTTAAAGGAGTTGAGTAATAATCTAATGAGTATATTTTAACAGAAAATGCCTCCAAGACGTCAACCACGACAGAGGACCCCTGAGGGATCTACCAACAATAACAACGCCGAAGCTAACCCCGTTCAACAACTAGTGACGTTACTGACTGGTGCATTGCAGAATCAATCGCATAATCAATCTATAACTTTTAAGGATTTCAAGACAGTTGGACCACCAGAATTCTGTGGGTCCATGAATCCAGTTGAGGCATAGACCTGGATCATGGAGATAGAGAAAGTGTTCGATGTTGCGAGAGTAGGGGAGAATCAGAAGACTGCTTTTCCAACATTCATTTTGAAAGTAGAGGCTAGTTATTGGTGACAGGCCAATAAAACTCGAGGAGGACAAGGGGTTATGACTTGGGATAGGTTTAAAGAAATATTCTTCCAGACTTATTTCCCAGAGAGTTCGAAGAATCAGATGGAGGTGCAGTTTTTAGAACTGAAGCAGGGATCAATAACGACATCGGAGTATGCCGCAAAATTTAACGAGTTAGCGAGGTTTACGCCATATCAAGTCAGCACAGATGAACGCAAGGCTAAGAGGTTTGAACAGGGACTGAAACCCTAGTTGTACAGTAGGGTCTCCCTGTTCCAGCTGAAGACATTTATAGCAGTAATGGAGAAGGCAATTCTCGCTGAAGGTGGAGGCGAGGCAGTAACGAAGTTTAATCAGGAACAAAAAAAGAAGAAGAAGAATGAAGTGGAGGTTAAGAATGGTGGTGATGGTAGTGGAAATGGTAACAATAACGTGAAGAGAAAATGGAATGGAAATGTGGGTGCAGGAAATCAGCAGGGTAAACAGCAGAATAAGAAGTTCGAAGCATGTGCTACCTGCGGGAAGTTTCACAAGGGTGTGTGCGTAATGGGGAAACGTGTATGCTTTAACTATGGCCAAAAAGGTCACATCGCCCCAAATTGCAATCAACCCAAGAAGAACATTTGCTTCACGTGCGGGTCAAAGGATCATTTTGATCGTGAGTGCCCTAAGAAGAAAGCTGGAGAGGCAACAGGAAGCAAGGGAGGTAGCAGTGGAGGTACATGGACCATTGCTGGACCTACGTCATCAAACAAACCCACAGCCAAAACCTTCAACATGACTGTGCAAGATGCTGTGCAATCAAAGGATGTTATGTCAGGTAATATCCCAATCAATGATATAGATGCTTATGTATTATTTGATTTAGGTGCTACTTGCTCGTTTATATCTGATGAATTTGCTAGGAGGTTAGGATTGCCTAGTGAAGAATTGAATTTCCCTTTAAACATAGAAATTATGAATAAGGAAGTAATTCTTGTCAGGTTCGTATACAAGAATTGTAGGTGAATATTAAGGGGAATATCATGATGGCAGATTTAATCCCGATTACACTTGGAGAGTTTGATGTTATATTGGAAATGGATTGGCTATTTAATTATGGAGCGATAATTAATTGTCAAAAGAAATGTGTAAACCTTATGACTCCATCAAAGGTAGTTTTCTATGGTAGCAAATCGCATAGACATGTCGGATGTCTAACGATTATGCAAGCCAAGAAGTTGTTGAGGCAAGGCTGCGTGGGTTATTTAGCTTACATAGTCGATACTCAGAAGAAGGGGGTGAAACTGGAAGAGATACCGGTGGTTAGGGAATTTGTAGATGTGTTTTCGGAGGATTTGCCAGGACTTTTGCCTGACAGAGAGATTGAGTTCATGATCAACTTAGTGCCAGGAACAACCCCGATATCAAAGTCCCCGTACAGAATGGCTCCAGTAGAGATGAAGGAACTGATGGTACAACTACATGAACTATTAGACAAGAAATACATTCAGCCTAGTGTGTCACCGTGGGGAACACCGGTGTTATTCGTGAAAAAGAAGGATGGGTCAATGCGTCTTTGCATTGATTATAGGGAATTAAATAAAGTCACTATTAAGAATAAATTTCTGTTGCTAAGAATTGATGACTTGTTTGATCAATTGAAGGGTGTTAGATACTTCTCGAAAATAGATTTGAGAAGTGGGTATCATCAATTAAAGGTAAGGAAGGAGGATGTTCCTAGAACGGCATTCAGAACTCAGTATGGACATTACGAGTTTCTGGTGATGTCTTTTAATTTGACCAATGCCCCTGCTGCATTCATGGATTTGATGAACATGTTGTTTAAACTATTCTTAGACAAGTTTGTAGTGGTTTTTTTCGACGACATTCTGGTGTACTCCAAATCTCAAGAAGAACACGTGGAACATTTACGTTTGACGTTGGAGACACTAAGAAAGGAAAAGTTGTACGTGAATTTCTCTAAGTGTGAATTTTGGCTAGATCGTGTACAATTTCTTAGGCATGAGATTGACAAAGATGGGATTTCAGTGGATCCATAAAAAGTTAAAGTCGTAATCAATTGGGAACAACGAAGAACACCATCGGAGGTGAGGAGTTTCTTGGGACTGACCGGTTATTATAGATGATTTATTCAAGATTTTTCTAAGATAGCCACTCCGTTAACAAATTTGACAAGGAAAGTTGTAAAATTGGTTTTGGACGGAGAAGTGTGAAGAAAGTTTTCAAGATTTGAAAAAGACGTTAAGTGTGGCACCTGTGTTGTCATTACCAAATAATACATGAAACTTTGTGCTATATAGTGATGCCTCACAAAAAGGATTAGGGTCTGTCCTTATGCAGAACGATAAAGTTATTGCATATGCATCAAGGCAACTGAAGGACTATGAGAAAGGGTATCCGACTCATGATTTAGAGTTGGTTACAGTAGTATTTGCTCTAAAGATATGGAGACACTATCTCTATGGAGAAAATAGGAGATTTACATAGACCATAAAAGTCTGAAGTATATTTTCACTCAGAAAGACCTGAACATGCGTCAAAGAAGATGGATGGAATTGATAAAAGATTACGATTGTGAGATCTTTTATCATCCAGGAAAAGTGAATGTGGTTGCAGATGCTTTGAGCAGGAAAGGTCGAGAAAAGTTAATGCTGATAATCACTCAGGAGGAGCTTATTTCAGCAATGGCAAAGTTAGAGTTGGAAATAAAATTTCCAAAAGAATCCGATGAACGACTATTCCAGATAGAAGCTAGTCCAACTTTGGTGGACAAAATTAAGAATGCTCAACTACAAGATGAAGAATGTGGGAAGATCAAAGAGAAAGTGGTCGAGGGTAGTGATGTGAAATACAAGATCGATATCGAAGGACTACTAAGGTTCGAGGGAAGAATTTGGGTTTCAGCAGTACCAGAGATTAAAGAAGAAATCTTGATCGAAGCGCATAACACAAGATATTCGATTCATCCAGGAAGTACGAAGATGTATCAAGATTTACGACGACATTTTTGGTGGCCAAACATGAAAAGAGATGTTGCAGAATGTGTCGCGAAATGCTTGATGTGTCAAAGAGTCAAGGCCGAGCATCAAAGACCAAGCGAATTACTTCAACCGTTGGAAATACCGAAATGGAAGTAGGAACACATCACAATGGATTTTGTGGTTGGTCTTCCAACTACTCAGAGAGGATGCGATGTGATTTGGGTGATAGTGGACAGACTGACAAAATCAGCACACTTTTTGCCAATAAAGATTAGGTTCAATCTTGATCAGTTGGCAAGCTTATACGTTAAAGAGATCGTTTCGAGGCATGGAGTGCCAGTGTCAAATAGAGATCCGCGATTCACATCAAACTTTTGGAAGAGACTACAAGAATGCATGGGAACACAGTTGCGAATGAGTACGCCATATGATCCGCAAATAGATGGCCAAAGCGAACGAACAATCCAGACATTGGACGATATGCTTAGGGCATGCATCATGGACTTCAAAGGGAGCTGGGATGAACATTTACCATTAGTGAAATTTGCATACAACAATAGTTACCACATAAGCATTGGCATGCCGCCCTACGAAGCATTATACGGTAGAAAGTGCAGAACTCCACTGTGCTGGGATAAAGTCGGTGAACGTCAACTATTACGACCAGAATTGGTACAACAAACTGCTAAGGTTGTCAAACTCATCATAACAAGATTGGTAGCTGCTCAAGACAGACATGAGAAGTATGCTGATCAACACAGACAAGATCGAGAGTTCGACGTAGGAAATTACGTGTTCTTAAAAGTTTCTCCTTGGAAGGGGAAAATTCATTTTGGTAAAAAGGGAAATCTAAGCCCGAGGTTTATTAGACCCTTCGAAGTGCTGCGAAGAGTAGGAGAAGTGGCTTATGAGGTAACTCTACCTCCAGAGTTGGAAAACGTCCACAATGTTATTCATGTTTCGGTGTTATGACCGTATAAACCCGATTACCAGCACGTGATCAAGTATGAACTATTGCAGTTTGATAAGGACTTGTCCTATGAAGAGATTCCTATCCAGATAGTTGACAGGAAAGAACAGGTGCTCAGGAATAAAGTAATACCTTCCGTGAAGGTGATATGGAGGAACCACAATGCTGAAAAAGCTATGTGGGAACTCGAAGATAAAATGATGAAAGATTACCCTGAGTTATTTGTTTAACCTGTATCTTCGATTCTGGGGACAGAATCTTTGTAAGTAGAGAAGAATGTAACGAATGATTTGTTTGAGTTGCGATTCTGGGGACAGAATCCTTGTAAGGAGGAAACAATCCAGAATTTTAAATTGTAATTCAAAATATTTATTGAGTTATGTAAATATTTTAATTGATATGTTTATTGATCGAATAAATATTTGTTTAAGGTGATTTAATTTGATTATTTATTTGTTAAATAAATAATTTATGAGTGAAGAAAATTGATCATCATGAGATAATATTCTAATTTAAATTATAAATTAAGTTAGAGAGTTTATAATGGTTAAATGAATTATTATAATGATATTTTAATTTAAATTTGTAATTAAAATGATGTGTTAGTTGATTAAATAAAATTATAATTATAAAAAAATTATAATTATGTTGTATTGATTTATGTGATAAATTAATTTAATAAATTATTATTAGAATTAATTAAATTGAATATTAAAATTTAATTAAATAAAGTGTGACCATAAACTATACTATAAAAGAGTTATTAAAATAAATTAAAGGAGGTTAATTCAGTTTTGCCAAACAAGGCTTAATGCATATTAAGTTTTTAATTTAAATATGTTTTACCAAACAAGGCATAAGGATTTAATTGAATAAATTTTAAAGTAGTTAGCCAAACAAGCCTTATGGCTTTTGATTTTTAAATAAAAAAATAACTGATTTCAGTTAAAGTTATATTTATATTATATAATTAATACCTATATTATTACCTATACGTTATATTTTTAGTACGTAAGGTTAAAGTAAGAGAGAAAGAACTCAGAAGAAGAAAAAGAAGAGAAGAAAAAAGTTGTAGAGAAAAAGTAAGAGAGAATTGAGAGAAGTTCTTTGCGCCCTTATTCCCGTCCGTCCCCTTCTTCGGGCAGTTCTTTGCTATATGGTCAGTTGATCCACATACAAAGCATCCGTGGTTCTTCTTCGGACTTGGACAGTTAGGCGAAATGCTCCCATCCTGTCTACAGTTGTAGCATACGGCCTTCCCTTTGAGATAGACTCCTAAGTGAGTCTTTCCACAGGTCTTGCAGGCCTCCATCCTCCTCTTCAGATCTCCTTGCTTCATTACGGTATTTCCAGAGTTAAACCCTTTCCTCATCTGACCTTCGCCACTCCCACTGGCTCCCTCGACCTTCACTCCCCCATTAACCTTTCCTTTATTCTTCTTGTCTTTGTGGTACTGGCTTAAAGCCTCGCTCCCACCTTCGACAATTATCGCCTTCTCTAGTATAGTCCCAAAGGAAGTACTTTAGAATATAGATTTTCAATTATAGAGCCAGGGTTTCAAACCCTGCTCGAACCGTCTAGCTTTCCTAACCTCAGTGTCCACTTGGTGTGGAGCAAATCTCGCCAGTTCGTTAAACTTGGGAGCGTATTGGGGAACCGTTATCTCCCCTTGTTTCAAGTCAAGAAACCGCATTTCCATCCTTCCCTGCATACTCGTGAAAAAATAGTTCTCGAAGAAAATCTCCTTGAACCTTACCCACTTTAGATTCTCGATACCAGCTCTATCCTGGTTAGCCTCCCACCAAAAGTTGGCCTCACCCTTCATCATATAGGTTGCTAAGGCAACCTTCTGACCCTCGTCGACATTTGCTATGACAAATGCCTTCTCGATTTCTTTTACCCACGTTTGGGCTTCTATAGGGTCCGTAGTTCCTTTGAACTCCGGCGGACCGACATTCTTAAAATCTTTAAAAGTAGTAGCTCGTACTACTCCAGGATTTACGGGGATATTAGCCCCATTTCTATTAAACGCGGTTGTTAACAAGTTAACAAATTCCTGCATCGGGTTAACCGTGTAACAATCCAGAATTTTAAATTGTAATTCAAAATATTTATTAAGTTATATAAATATTTTAATTGATATGTTTATTGATCGAATAAATATTTGTTTAAGGTGATTTAATTTGATTATTTATTTGTTAAATAAATAATTTATGAGTTAAGAAAATTGACCATCATGAGATAATATTCTAATTTAAATTAAAAATTAAGTTAGAGAGTTTATAATAATTAAATAAATTATTATAATGATATTTTAATTTGAATTTGTAATTAAAATGATGTGTTAGTTGATTAAATAAAATTATAATTATAAAGAAAATTATAATTATGTTGTATTGATTTATGTGATAAATTAATTTAATAAATTGTTATTAAAATTAATTAAATTGAATATTAAAATTTAATTAAATAAAGTGTAACCATAAACTATACTATAATTGAGTTATTAAAATATGTTAAAGGAGGTTAATTCAGTTTTGCCAAACAATACTTAATGCATATTAAGTCTTTAATTTAAATATATTTTACCAAACAAGGCATAAGGATTTAATTGATTAAATTTTAAAGTAGTTAGCCAAACAAGCCTTATGTCTTTTGATTTTCAAAAAAAAATAACTGATGTCAGTTAAAGTTATATTTATATTATATAATTAATACCTATATTATTACCTATACGTTATATTTTTAGTACGTAAGGTTAGAGTAAGAGAGAAAGAACTCAGAAGAAGAAAAAGAAGAGAAGAAGAAAGTTGCAGAGAAAAACTAAGGGAGAATTGGGAGAAGTCTAGAGAATTTGAGAGAGAAATTGGGAAAAAGAAAGCTTGATAATCAAAGGATAACCATCATCTTCTAAAACTAAGGTATCATCTTACTTTTACTTTTCAAAAAGTTGTAGTTTTATTCTCTTCCAAAAATCTTCTGTAAAACTTTGTGAATGTTGAATTATTTGTTGTATATAGTTTCTATATGATAATTAGTTGTTATAAAGTTATTTTCATAAGTTTATAGATGAGTTATAGTAAATTAATTCATGTTATGTATTTGTTTGTGAAAGAAATCATGTTACAGTGAATTGGTATGAAAATATATGAATATGACTTAGTTTAAAGTAAAATTGAGGTTTAAATTCTTTGTATAATGTATAAATTGGCTATTGATTGTGAAAATACATGAAAAAACGAAAACAATGTAATTAGAACCAATTGTTTTGGTTGTAAAACGAATTCACAGTGAAGAATTTCGCTATGAATGTCAAAAGAAGAGGAAATAAGATAAATAATGAAATTTGAAGGTTGTAATCGTGATGTTTATGTTGTTTATGTGATTAAAAACATGTTAGAAATATTAGTTTATGTTTCTGTAAACATATTACACCTTGGGTAGGTTGGTATGGTTGTTGGAAAGGAGTTTGTAGGCCTAATTTGGCTTTCTGTAGTGTTCGGGATCATAATTCGCGAACTAGCAGAAAGGACCCTCGCCCCGGCGGGCTACCCTAGTGTTAAAACCCCCGCCCTGGCGGGGGGGGGGGAGGGGTGGTCTGTTTTGCCAAACTGTGAAGAAAAAAAAACTGACCGTACATATTTTACTAAAATGAGCATAACTTTAACATACAAACTCCGATTGATACGATTCAAGATTATTCGGAACGAGGATGAATAGGCCTATAACTTTTATTCTTTAAGATTTTCAGTTTGATGTTGTTATGAAGGTTCAACATGGCCATCTTTAGGACTGTTGTGCATTTGAAGGCAATCGGAGGGCGTCGAAATGCGCGAATGCAAGTGTAATCCTTTATGTATTAGTATAACCTAAAGATAACATGTTGGACATGTAATATGATGTTGTATCAAGTTATTAATGTGTATATGGTGCAATGACATGATCACTTATGTAGTTATAATAAAGCTGAAAGGTGATGTTCATGAAAAGATGTGATGTTGTTTAAACTTAAACTTAGTTAGTGAGCTATATTAAAAGTGGGAAAGAAACTCATGAGGCTAATATTATTGTAACTAATGTGTATTGTCAATACATATGGTATGTGTAGGACTTGTGGTGAACGTAAGTAGTGATTGTTTAACCTACGCACGAGGTAAATTTTCTAACTCTAAACTTTTGTTAAGCAAGTTTCTTAACTCTAATTATATTGTGCAAGCTCTTAAACCTTACCTCTTGATATTGAACAAGTTTCTCTAATATTTAACTTGTGATTTAGCATGCAAGTTCTACATTCTGATATATTAATATTGAACAAGTTTTATCGTTCAATTTACTATTTGTTATGCATGCTCAATACTCAATTCTAAATAACCTTAGCTTAATATTGCTCAGGTAAGGTATGTTATGTTATTCAATGCTTATGCTCTTAGATTATTCCTAAAGCATGACCTTAGCATACAATGTTGATTCACTTACGATTTATTCCATAGCATAATGTTATTACCTTTTTATTCAACTAATCCTTAGTTGATGTTCGTTGAATTCCAAATTACCTTGAAACGTATCCAAACCAAACTTACTTTGGTACGGACTTGTATTCTAAATGCTGAGATGAACAACCCTATTACAGGGGATAATTTACTCATATAGTTGAAATGTTTGTGCACAATACATTGTACGAAGGGTTAATCCCCCTAAGTACGAGATGTGAGAGCCCCGAATCTGGGTCCCAAATCACCACGGATCCGGTACAATCAATCTATCACTATTACAATCATTCTATAACTATTGCGGAAGATATAAACGTAAATTATTTATACAATAAACTTTACACACTATTTTTCCAAGGTCGAGTAACCTTAACATACACAATTCATAACTTATTTGACTTACAACATTATTATCATATTATACTATTACAATTTAGCTGCACGTATTAACCCAAACTGGACTTGGTCTTGTCCTTTCCTGTATCCAACGTATTCGTCTTAATCTGTAATGTTAATCATGATTTAGCAAGGGTGAGCAATAAGTTTGCCCAGCAAGTTTAAGTTCAATAATTTAAAGATATATCATGATAGAAAGATATGAACAATAAGCTGGCTAAAGATCTACAATATAATTGTCAACTAGCATGAACAAATTTTACATAGCTGAACAAACATTGAACGGTAACATATATATATATATATATATATATATATCTGGACCGAATGATAATGAAGGTGATCATCCCTTCATACATGATGAATACATACAGTATGCACAGAGTGCGATTTAATAATTATTAGACATGGCAACCAGAAATGATTAACTACAAGCATAATTGAATAATACAACTCGAAGTCGAGTTAAGAAAAATTTGTCTGAACCGTTGATTACTGTTACATAATTTAATAAGCGTTGTTTGAACCTAATATATACATAATATCGATATACAAATTAGAATAATATCATCACGGTATTTAAAATAACTTAAACACATTATCACATAACCCTATCAGTCTATAACACACATAGGACTAACCTCAAGTCAAACTTTTACAGTCTGAGTCGAGTTTGGTACAATTTTAACATCCTGACGGTCTAGTCGGATAATTGTCGAGTTTAAGTTCAATTAAACTCTGTCTAATCACTTAACAATTTCCTTAGATAATTATATTATCAGTTAAAATATTTTTCATAAGCTCGTAATAATTTTAAAATAATTATTATTATTTATCAAAATTTTTCAATCATTAAACTCGTATTTAAATGATTTAAATACAACTTAATTCCATTATCATTAATATTTATTTAATACTAAATATTAATTAAAATCATAACATAATATTATAATATATTTATAATATATCAAAGTATTTTTAATACCTTAAAATCACATTTATATGATTTTTAAACCTTTAAATCCATTATTCGATAATTGCCATTAAAAGTCATTAAAAATAACTTAAAATATTTTCTTATACCATAATATAATTTTTCATGATTTTTCATGTATTAAAATCATTTTAAAATATTTTATTTAATATTATAATTAAATAAATTAAATACCTTTTATATTCCAAAAATATGAAATATTTATGAAATATTCTCAAAATAATTAAAAACTAATTTTTGGACTTTAAAATAATTTTTAGGAATTTGTTTTGTAATTTTAATAATTAAAAACCATTTTTATCTATTTAATAAATAAAATAATTATTTTTCTAATTTAACTGTCGCTAAAGGGCCCTATAGCGACAGAACCGTCGCTATAGGTGTTCTTGAGCTGTTCTTCAGGATAAACCCAAAATTCATGTCAGTGTTTGAGTCATCAGGTTTGACCAGTAATTGATGTAGGTTCTTGTTGATTCTGGGCCGATAATTTGTATTATGATTGTAGTATAAGTGTAGCAGTACAACTAGAATCAAGTTTCATGGCTAAAACATAACATCACAGCAAGATCTAATGTAGAAAAATCCTGTCAGACGTGTTCTTGAGTTTCTGGGTTGCCCCAGAAACTCAAGCAGTAATAAGGGTCCTACTTTGCAACGTTATATCTTTGATTCTAGGAATTGTTTATGTGATCTATGAACTCAAACTTGTAGTAGGGGTGTCAGGGTATAATAACATAACATTAGATCCATCTTACAACATCACCAGTTGTAGATCTAAGCCGGTCAACGTACCTGTCAGAAGACGGTTCTTGAAGATTCTGGGTTTTCCAGAATCTTCATCCGGGCAGTCGGTCAACGGTGGTTTGACCACTGATATCATCGATTCTGTTGTTAATCTAGGTGATCTAATAACATGGATTAGTAGGTCATATACCAGTCTACAACATCCAACTAACATCATGACCAAAAACATAAAACACGGCAAGATCTAAAGCCTGCAAAAACTTGTCAGACGAAAGCTGGGCATTTCTGGGCTGCCCAGAAAACATTTTCGTGATCGGTTAACGAGGTTTGACCGTTCATATCTTGCAATATAAATATTATATGAACCTGATTTCAGTTCCAGATCCTAGTCCACATGGCATACTACAGATCTATAACATAAAACACCACTAACACTTAACACAGAAAGATCTAGAGGCTCTGACATATGACTGTCAGGCCTTATTTTCCATCTTTTCCAGATTTGTGAAATCTTTAGATTCGTGTATCTGGATGTTATGGATCTAAGTTATAACAACCCAGATGTGACGCCCCCAAAATAGGTATGCAACACCCATTCTGAATCGCCAAATACATGGTACAAAATGCAAACTACAACTTCAATAATACAATTGTCGTGCAAAATACGACAACACATACTGTGAGTTTAAATACAAATATTGTCTTCTAGACAATATCCACACTCAAATAAGTTCTCATTACAATTATTTAAACACTATTTTACAGAAATAGTGAGGACAACTAAAACATCTTTCTAGAACCATCACTCCATACCCCGACTAGATCCTGCTATGTTCTCACCTCCTGAGAAGAAAAATGGAACAAAAAGGAAAAGGGTGAGCTCAACTAGCCCAGTAAAGAATATTATGACTAAGATAATATACAACAAATTATCATTAGTATTCAACAGGAAAAATCTGATAGAATATAATCGACAACAAGTTTTAGATCAACAACTGCAGCGGAAACATCAAACCATTAGAAGAGTCAAGTAGAGAAAGAATTCTACTATCTTCTAAGATTTAAAAGTTCATCATCAATATTTTATCCCTGTAACATCAATCAATATACATCTTGAATCAAATATTCATCTTTGCACTACAGGCCAAAGATATTCATTTGTAACATCAGTCGGTCATGTTCATCTTCACAACTGTTCATCTTTGCACTACAGGCTAAAGATATTAATCAGGTAATCATACATCTTTGCACTACAGGCCAAAGATATTCAGTGATATCATCATTCAGGACTGAGGATGATGAAAAATATCTTAAAGAAAACGAATCCAGTGAGACAGAAGGACAAATAGTAGGGATTCGTATAACAGTTTATCCAAGATCAATAATACTTCATAATAATCAATTGTGAAACAGAATTTAAAAATAAAGATCAAAACATGGATACAATCAAAGATAGTAACCATAATAGACATCTTGGACAAAAAGAAAAAATTTTATTTTTTGGTGAATAGTGTCGTATACGTGAATAGTGCCGTATACGTGAATAGTAACCCCGACACCAAAAGTTCTAAATTTGATAAAAATATTATATCAATATTTCAGCATAATGATATTGAAGAAAATAATATCATTTAAGAAGAAAATAATATCCCTTACCTCAAAATAACCGTACTTCTGACTGAATATCGGATATGAGGCTGAATGAAACTTGTGCTGAATAGCAACTTTCAAAGTATCTAAATACTCACAAAATACACTCAATAATTTAGAGAGAGAAAGAGAGAAAACTTATGAATTCTAGTGTGATTTTCAATTCTAACTTAGCCCTCTATTTATAGGAAAATGTTAGCACGCCGAAGCAGACTTAACCTGCAACCTGATGGCTTTACCTGCTACTATTCCCACCCACCACATTAGAATAAAAATCTCAGCACATTTCTTCACCAACCATGAGTGGGGTCCACCAATTAGCTGCGCCGTCGTACGAATATTCCCCGATAGAAAGAATATTCCACGACCACACGAATATTCACCGACCAAAAATGAATATTTTATAACCCTTATTTGAAATATTTACGCATTTTACCCATAACTAACCACATTAATCAAATCAACACTTTCTATTTCAAAATAATAAATAGAGGAAATTTAATTTCATTTATTAATAAGTTGGAGTCTTACACCAGATCACTAATTGACATCATATAACACAACTCTAACCAATAAACAACAACATATTACATCAGATCACTGATTTTTAAGATTTAGGGTGTATACCTCTTTTACACTTTGATTCTTAATTCTGACCTTTGATCCTGATCTTGGAAAGCCGAGGGCTGGTATAGTCTTAACTTAACACTCATATTCACTCTAAATCTCGAAATTATAGAGAGAGAAAAGTCTTGCACAAAATGAAAAGTAAAGTAAGTGGTTTTCTCTCTCTAAATCTATAAATATGATATGATACAATGCACTTGGTTGTTGTGAAATGGCTGACGACTGTATTTTAGAGCACATGCTAGGCTAGGGCTAGGGTTAGTCACCAACCTAAAGATATGACAAGATTTTGTAAGCTAACTTATAAAAATACAAAAGGGGCAAAATGGTCATTAGACTTTTAAATTTAATGACATTAATGTAAATGGTCTAAACCCTTAAGGTTTAGGGTTAGGGTTTAAGGTTTAACCCTTTAGGTTTTGAAAATACAATTCTAGGATTTCCAAATTAGGTTTCCAAAAATAGAAAATTAATATTTCTAAATTATAATTAGGATTCTCTAATTATATTAAAATTTACTAATCATAAATCAAGCTTGCTAATTAGGATTAACATTTCCTAATTAAAATTGCTAATTTAGAAATTAGGTTTCATCATTGTACATTAGGGTTTATATCCCAAGAATTAGGATTTTAAATAAAAAAAATAATCTTTCTAATTTAGAAATTAGGTTTCCTAATTAGATTAGGGTTTTCTAATTACTTATAGCTTTGAAAATTAGGATTAATGTGTCCTCATTAACATTAAAATTATTATACTAACAATTAGGTTTTTTCTAATTATAAATTAGGGTTTCTAATTTACAAATTAAGGTTTCTAATAATTAGGGTTTCTAATTATTAGAATTCTAATTAATCATTAGGGTTATTCCTAATTAGATTTGTGATTAATACACAAAAATATTATACATTGCAGTTAAATCCCCAAATTAGGGTTTTAAATTCCCGAAACTGAAATTAGGGTTTTCAGAACCGGTTTTAGGGTTTCTTATAAATCGTAAGAATTTTCTAATTGAACATTGACGTTCTTAATATAATATTAGGGTTTGCCATTGTTTGGTCAACCCTTGACCTTTAACCACATACTGTACACATATAATACCATATACACAGAACATATTCACTTATATACTTAATCCTAAATAATTCACCACAATTTTTTTTTAAAATCACAAAATTCCTTATCGAAAATCTCAAATCCATTCACTTATTTTTTGTCTAGTTTTATTATTTAACCTTAATTCAATATTTTAATATTCTATAAATATTCAAATTCTCGGGTTGTCACATTCACTACTTCTTCTAAAAATTTCGTCCCCAAAATTTACCTTACACCTTAGACCATGCACCAGACACCATTCCTACATAGCATCAAATGCTACCCAATACATTCCTTACCAGAGTAAAAATTTTCAAGTATTGCTTAGGGTTTTATAGACTATTGTCTGTCATTTTCGCAAAGGTTATATGGAAATTCATCCGCAAACCGTCTTAACTTACGAACATAGTGGGTAATTAGTCTGGTATGCCCTGTACTTATAAAGTACTGCTGGTCTGATCCGTTTCTCGTATCCGCCCTGGGGCGCAAAAATTGTACCTCAGTCTTTATCGGAATCCGCACCAAAATAGTTTGGTTCGGGATAATTTTCAATGAACGCTTAGAGTTTTCATAAAAGTTGGTCTAGCCGAATCGAATAGCTTGGACTCATATCAATAATCAATTTCAATCGAAATACGAATGTGTGTAGCCAAAACCCCGTTGGCAAATTAAAATTTTGAAAATTATTTGAAAATGACGTCATGATGCCGTACTATATTAACAGACCATTTGAGGATGCCATCATCGAGTGACTTTGTCATAACACTGATACAGTAGTGGAATAACGATTTTAGACTGTTATTCAGGATCATACAATCCTGAATAATACCACAGAATTTTTTTAAAATCACAAAATTCCTTCTCGGAAATCTCAAATCCATTCACTTATTTTCTGTCTAGTTTTATTATTTAACCTTAATTCAATATTTTAATATTCTATAAATATCCAAATTCTCGGGTTGTCACATTCACCCCTTCTTCTAAAAATTTCGTCCTCGAAATTTACCTTACACCTTACACCATGCACCATACACCATTCCTATATAGCATCAAATGCTACCCAATACATTCCTTACCAGAGTAAAAATGTTCAAGTATTGCTGAGGGTTTTATAGACTATTGTCTGTCATTTTCGCAAAGGTTTTATGGAAATTCATCTGCAAATCGTCTTAACTTACGGACATAGTGGGTAATTAGTCCGGTATGCCCTGTACTTATAAAGTACTGCTGGTCTGATCTATTTCTCGTATCCGCCCTGGGGCACATAAATTGTACCTCAGTCTTTATCGAAATTCGCACCAAAATAGTTTAGCTCGGGATAATTTTCAAAGAACGCTTAGAGTTTTCATAAAAGTTGGTCTAGCCGAATCGAATAGCTTGGACTCATATCAATAATCAATTTCAATCGAAATACGAATGTGTGTAGCCAAAACCCCGTTGCAAATTAAAATTTTGAAAATTGTTTGAAAATGACGTCATGATGCCGTACTGTATTAACAGACTGTTTGAGGATGCCGTCATCGAGTGACTTTTTCATAACACATCATACAATAGTGGAATAACGATTTTAGATCAAATTCAACACTAAGTATCCCTGCATTTATAACTCCATCAACTTTTTATCATCTCTGCACCAGGTTACATGGTACATAAGTGATAAATAAAAATATATTTTGATATTTCAAATCATTATCGTCTAGCTAAAATAAGTAGCATAGACTATACTTTAAACCGTTCAAAAATCATTACAAATCTATTTTATTACCTCAACATGTAACGATGAGTCGGTGGCCCGAAGTCCACTCATACACAATGGTCACCAGGAGTTGAGAATAAAAACAAATTCATTTCAAAAAGCACATAGTGCGTTTTTTAGCTTGATGTCAAAAATTTTGAGTCTAGCATAGCTAGGAGTTTTGGAAAACCTATGTCTCCACAAATGATTAATTTCTTAGTAATGCCATCTGTTCCTATTATCCTCAATATTCTATTCACACAATAGTTCTACCCAATTCGTCAAACTTACCACACTTATGAGTTCAGAAACTTTCCACAATCATATGAGTTTAAGAACTTGTCCTAGTCAGACCTTTGGCGTCCATTCGCTGAGGGGTTCATAAATATTTCAATTAATCATGAGTCACGAACGTACCATAAGTATGAGTTTTAAGAACTCGTACTTAACCTTATATTCTCTACCTATAACTTATATATCTGTTACACACATGAGAAAAGAATCACCTTCTCATCACGCATATAACAAATAGCGCGACACATACATTTCAATGATTATCAGTGTCAGAAACTAAGTGGTTTTTACACCAAGTACAATTCTCTGCCCATAACAAGGAATCATACAACTTAGCTGCTGACATGAGTCCTCAATTGAAATCTCCACCTAAACCTACTCCCTTCTCAATACGAATTTCATTTAATCCGTATTCATAATCATTTCTTGAATCTGTACCAATTCATAGTACCACTGACACACAACAATCTTGCTGTAAATTTTTCAATCATTAAGATTGATCCTTCTCCCTGCTATCATCTTATCAGATCACGGGGTGATCTCATCGTATATATTACGATTCATTTTTATATTATGATCGTTTTATTTTACGATCTCCTATCACTATACTTTTAGTCTTTCAGACTCTATCTATTTACCATTACTGTTCACCTTTATTATCGGAGTTAGGGAACTCTATATCTTTTATAACCCGTCGAGATTCGTCTTTGAATCATACCGACACACTAACTCTATTTGAGTTAGTACTTATCCTAATCACTGCGGTTATTAATCTCAGGTAACCCTACCTAAAGTTTATAACCTACAGCTTTGATACCAACTGTAAGAGCCCCAAATCCGGCTCCCAAATCACCACGGATCCAGTACAATCAATATATCACTATTATAATCATTCTATAACTATTGCGAAAGATATAAACGTAAAATGTTTATACAATAAACTTTACATACTATTTTCCCAAGGTCGAGTAACCTTAACATACACAATTCATAACTTATTTGACTTACAACATTATTATCATACTATACTATTACAATTTAGCTACACGTATTAACCCAAACTGGACTTGGTCTTGTCCTTTCCTGTATCTGACGTATTCGTCTTAATATGCAATGTTAATCATGATATAGCAAGGGTGAGCAATAAGTTTGCCCATCAAGTTTAAGTTCAATAATTTAAAGATATATCATGATAGAAAGAATTGAACAATAAGCTGGCTAAAGTTCTACAATATAATTGTGAACTAGCATGAACAAATTTTACATAGCTGAATGAACATTGAACGTGGATATATATATATATATATATATATATATATATATATATATATATATATATATAGACCGAATGATAATGAAGGTGATCAGCCTTTCATACCTGATGAATACATGCAGTACGCACATAGTGCGATTTAATAATTCTTAGACATGGCAACCAGAAATGATTAACCACAAGTATAATTGAATAATACAACTCGAAGTCGAGTTAAGAAAAACTTGTCTGAACCGTTGATTACTGTTACACAATTTAATAAGTGTTGTCTGAACCTAATATATACATAATATCGACATACAAATTAGAATAATATCATCACAGTATTTAAAATAATTTAAACACATTATCACATAACCCTATCAGTCTATAACACACATAGGACTAACCTCAAGTCAAACTTTTACAGTCTGAGTCGAGTTCGGTATAATTCTAACATCCCGACGGTCTAGTCGGACAATCGTCGAGTTTAAGTTCAATTAAACTTTGTCTAATCACTTAACAATTACCTTAGATAATTATATTGTTAGTCAAAATATTTTTCATAAGCTCGTAATAATTTTTAAATAATTATTATCATTTATCAAGATTTTTCAATCTTAAACTCGTATTTAAATGATTTAAATACAACTTAATGCCATTATCATTAATATTTATTTAATACTAAATATTAATGAAAATCATAACATAATATTATAATATATTTATAATATATCAAAGTATTTTTAATACCTTAAAATCATATTTATATGATTTTTAAACCTTTAAATCCATTATTCGATAATTGCCATTAATATTAAATATTAATATTTTTCATGACAAAATATCAAAAGTTATATTTTATAACTTAAAATATTTTTATAACACTTAAATAATTTTTATATGATTTATAAATCATTTATTCTATTTTTTCATAATTTATTTAATATATTTATAAAATAAATTAATTCTCATTAATATTAATTACTTAATGAATTTCATCACAAAACATTAAAAGTCATTAAAAATAACTTAAAATATTTTCTTATACCATAATATAATTTTTCATGATTTTTTATGTATTAAAATCATTTTTAAATAATTTATTTAATATTATAATTAAATTAATTAAATACCTTTTATACTCCAAAAATATTAAATATTTATGAAATATACTCAAAATAATTAAAAACTAAATTTCGGACTTTAAAATAATTTTTAGGAATTTATTTTGTAATTTTAATAATTAAAAACCATTTTTATCTATTTAATAAATAAAATAATTATTTTTCTAATTTAACTGTCGCTAAAGGGCCCTATAGCGACAGAACCCTCGCTATAGGTGTTCTTGAGCTGTTCTTCAGGATAAACCCAAAATTCATGTCAGTGTTTGAGTCATCAGGTTTGACCAGTAATTGATGTAGGTTCTTGTTGATTCTGGGCCGATAATTTGTATTATGATTGTAGTATAAGTGTAGCAGTACAACTAGAATCAAGTTTCATGGCTAAAACATAACATCACAGCAAGATCTAATGTAGAAAAATCCTGTCAGACGTGTTCTTGAGTTTCTGGGTTGCCCCAGAAACTCAAGCAGTAATAAGGGTCCTACTTTGCAACGTTATATCTTTGATTCTAGGAATTGTTTATGTGATCTATGAACTCAAACTTGTAGTAGGGGTGTCAGGGTATAATAACATAACATTAGATCCATCTTACAACATCACCAGTTGTAGATCTAAGCCGGTCAACGTACCTGTCAGAAGACGGTTCTTGAAGATTCTGGGTTTTCCAGAATCTTCATCCGGGCAGTCGGTCAACGGTGGTTTGACCACTGATATCATCGATTCTGTTGTTAATCTAGGTGATCTAATAACATGGATTAGTAGGTCATATACCAGTCTACAACATCCAACTAACATCATGACCAAAAACATAAAACACGGCAAGATCTAAAGCCTGCAAAAACTTGTCAGACGAAAGCTGGGCATTTCTGGGCTGCCCAGAAAACATTTTCGTGATCGGTCAACGAGGTTTGACTGTTCATATCTTGCAATATAAACATGATATGAACCTGATTTCAGTTCCAGATCCTAGTCCACACGGCATACTACAGATCTATAACATAAAACACCACTAACACTTAACATAGAAAGATCTAGAGGCTCTGACATATGACTGTCAGGCCTTATTTTCCAACTTTTCCAGATTTGTGAAATCTTTATATTCGTGTATCTGGATGTTATGGATCTAAGTTATAACAACCCAGATCACTAATTGACATCCTATAACACAACTCTAACCAATAAACAACAACATATTACATCAGATCACTGATTTTTAAGATTTAGGGTGTATACCTCTTTTACACTTTGATTCTTGATTCTGACCTTTGATCCTGATCTTGGAAAGCTGAGGGCTGATATAGTCTTAACTTAACACTCATATTCACTCTAAATCTCGAAATTATAGAGAGAGAAAAGTCTTGTACAAAATGAAAAGTAAAGTAAGTGGTTTTCTCTCTCTAAATATATAAATATGATATGATACAATGCACTTGGTTGTTGTGAAAGGGCTGATGGCTGTATTTTAAAGCACATGCTAGGCTAGGGCTAGGGTTAGTCACCAACCTAAAGATATGGCAAGATTTTGTAAGCTCTTATAAAAATACAAAAAGGGCAAAATGGTCATTAGACTTTTAAATTTAATGACATTCATGTAAATGGTCCAAACCCTTAGGGTTTAGGATTTAATCTTTTTAAGGTTTAGGGTTTAACCCTTAGGATTTAAGATTTAACCCTTTAGGTTTTAAAAATACAATTTTAGGATTTCTAAATTAGGTTTCCAAAAATAGAAAATTAATATTTCTAAATTATAATTAGGATTCTCTAATTATATTAAAATTTACTAATCATAAATCAAGCTTGCTAATTAGGATTAACATTTCCTAATTAAAATTGCTAATTTAGCAATTAGGTTTCATTATTAATGGGTTTATATCCCAAGAATTAGGATTTTAAATAGAAAAATAATCTTTCTAATTTAGAAATTAGGTTTCCTAATTAGATTAGGGTTTCTAATTTACAAATTAAGGTTTCTAATAATTAGGGTTTCTAATTATTAGAATTCTAATTAATCATTAGGATTATCCCTAATTAGATTTGTGATTAATACACAAAAACATTATACATTGCATTTAAATCCCCAAATTAGGGTTTTAAATTTCCGAAACTGAAATTAGGGTTTCCAGAACCGGTTTTAGGATTTCTTATAAATCGTAAGAATTTTCTAACTGAACGTTGACTTTCTTAATATAATATTAGGGTTTGCCATTGTCTGGTCAACCCTTGACCCTTAACCACATACTGTACACATATAATACCATATACACAGAACATATTCACTTATATACTTAATCCTGAATAATTCACCACATAATTTTTTTAAAATCACAAAATTCCTTCTCGAAAATCTCAAATCCATTCACTTATTTTCTGTCTAGGTTTATTATTTTACCTTAATTCAATATTTTAATATTCTATAAATATCCAAATTCTCGGGTTGTCACAAGAGGAGTCCCTATAGTCTTATGACTGTTAAAGTTTAAGTTAAAAGATTACTTATAACTATGGATATAGTTCGTGCTCTTATGACCCTCAGATATATATAATTTTCAGAGTTTTGATTGTCTATAATAGAGCATATTGTTCAGTTCTATTGAGTCTATTATTTGGCAATTGTTGTAAAATTTTATTCATTGTCACTTCAAGTGAGCCTTGTTTGCTCACTCTTGCTTATATAACTATTACAGCTAAAGTTGAGAAGGTCGATGTACCTAGCACCAGTAAAGGAAAAGGAAAGATGAACAAGTATTGAAGACTTGTAAACATGTTGACATCTTTGTTGTCAGACTTTATTTTAATTATTGTAATGAAGTTATTTAATTTTTCCGCATATGATGTTTGCAATTAAAGGTTAGATAACCTGGGAGATTTTTATTAACGTAATCCTTTAATGTGAAGGTTTATTATTCAAATTTATTATGTTTGGGTAGTTAGAAATGAATGTTTTTATCAAGTGAACACTAAATCTTGTGGGAATAAAGTACCCGAATTTGGGGGTGTCACAAACCGGACCTCCCTCCGGTTGATTAACATTAGCTTCTTGATTACGTTGTCTCCTTCTTGGCGGCATTTTGCTGTTACAATAAACAACACATTTCATTATTATTCGCTTCTCATTAGTTAGTTATTATTCAAGATTAAACAATAACTTCAACATTCATTACTCAATATGTTCCGAAAAAGGCTTATATTGATTCATTCCTTGTAGTATAACACTACATCGTTTATATTACACAGTCTAAGCTGATTACATTACTATCCCGCAACTGCTTTCCAAAAATTTGGATTTACAAAAAACTACCCTTTGTTATACAAAAGAGGGTTTTATGTCACTACTAGATACACAATATTTACATATCTAAAACTACTCTAGCCACTACTAGATTACATTTGCCGCAAGGCATTATCAAAATCTGCCTTGACAAGACCGGCGATAATATCTCGGCTGATAGTATGCCTAGTCTGCCCTGCCTCTATCGGATAGCCAACTACCTGCTGCTGGAAGTCCGCATGAGAACTCCTATGAATATAGGACAACCTCTCTATCTTCTATTTCTTGGTCTTTAGCTCCTGCCTGAGCTCAAAGACCTCTTATTTTAGCTCATGGACCTTGTCCTTGGCCAAAATTCTCTCGTCATGTTCCTGCTCCCACATCGACTCCACATCTGTCTTATCCTCCAAGACAGCATGGAGTTCCTCTTTCAATTCCTTTACCTCTTTACAATACTGGATGTTTCTATCCAATACTGCCATAAATAGTGACATCATTGACTCCCCCGGAGCCATCTCTGCTGCGATTGCTATTGGATTAAAGGACACTGGCTCCACCTCTTCTTCCAACATGCCATCGAACACAGACATAAGGTCTAGGCTCTCTGAGTCTCCAGACTCAACTATCAACACTTCAGGCTCTGCTGCTATAGGATTCGATATAATCTCTACTTGATTCACCGACCCTTCACTGACTACATGTATATCCCTATACATTTCATTTCCTCCTGACATCTATAATAAAACAAATAGTTTGATTAGTACACATCAGAAGAATAATAAAAACACATAACCTATATAATGCAATTTTTTTATAGGGTTAATTTCCATCTTTTATTTCTTTGACTCTTCTTAAGGTTATGACTTAAGGTTCTAATCCCTCCCTTAAGTTTTATAACCTACTGCTTTGATACCAACCTGTGACGCCCCCAAATCTGGGTATCTTCCAACTCGACATATGGTGCTACAGTTCACACATACATTCAATTGAAATTCTTCAAAAGAATGAATATGTCTTATATATTCCAAAATAATATTACCATTCTCCAGGTTCTTAATAACCATTACATTTGTTCTTGTCATAATATCAAATATTAATATCATTCACCTATACTATTACATAAGTAATTTACAGGTTCGCCTTAGCCTTCCGTTTATCCTTACTGGATCCTTCGGTCCGTTCGGTCTTAGCTGCATTAATATGGTTCAAGCAAGAGTGAGCATAACTAGCTCAGCAAGTATAACAATTCCAATTAAATAGCATGCTTAAAACATATGAATCGTATATTTTCAATAACTGAACAATAGTTACGAAGTACTATCCATAATTTAAAATACTACTTCTTTTCCTTCAAAACGTTTCACAATGAATAGCATTCATTAAACATAGAACTCGGTCCAAGACCTTGAGCATTTCATACTTTCTTTGAAAAGGATAACCCGGCACTAAGTCCGTAAGTCCGACATATCTTACGAGCACGTCTAGGTGATCAGCCTATAGTACTCTATGTTGATCAACACTACATTATTTAAACGTATGTATGTTTAAGTTGTGGCAACCTCATGTGCCTGTCGTTTAATGACAAAACATTTTAGCATACTTAGTCTTCATTTGAAAACCACACCAACATAGTTTGTTAAAACATTGACAGTACTTTGATAGATTATAAGAAATCCAACATATCACAAGTCTAGCCGAAAGAATTGGCTTTGAATTCATCATACATCAATTCATGCGTAAGAATACATGAATCACAAAGCTTGCCCAGATTGAACTGAAATAATGGTTAGAACACTTGCCTTCAGCATCTGCTACTGTTATTACACGTTCACTTTAAGTCCTTAAGGTCTCTACAATATGTTTCACATTAGGTCAAGAATAAACATACATAGTTCCTAATGAATCTTACCCTTCTTCTCAATCTAATTATGTATTAGATTTGTTACTATTGGTTCTGGCTTTCCGTTTTAGTTTACATTGTCATTACGTTCACGTTCAATTATTTATCTTCAACCTTTATTTATCATACTTAAGGTTTAACAATGTTTTAAACAATGTTACTTCAAGCTTTAGTTCATTACTAATTAGTTTACTGTCCTTCTTTACATACAAACTCTCTTTACTAAGCAATCCCTAAGGCTGGCGCTGCGGCGCCAGCTTCCCTTCTTTATGTCGCGCTGTGGCGCCACACTTCAGTAGCTACAGATCGGACTCGGCGCTGCGGCGCGAGTCCTAGCGTTACCTGCTGTGCTGCGGCGCGAAACTCTAGTAGGTCTTGGCTTTTCTCAGCACTGCTCGGCACTGCAACGTCACCTTTAAGCCTTGGGCTGGTGCCGCGACGCCAGCTCTGTGCACCAGAAAATTTTACAGTTTTGCTTAAACAGCAAACTTCCCAAACTCCAAATTTGATCATTTTAAGTCCGAATTGGCTCGTTCAAAAGCCAATAGTTCACAAATCACATACTCTACGTGTTCATACAAGAATTTTACATTTTTGACTTCGTTAACTCAAAATTTACCTTTGAGTTCATTTTTAATGAAAACGATAAACGTTCGTGAACGTTCAACGCTTGTTTCTTCGTTCTAAGTCAGAATTCGGTCATTTTCGAGTTCGCAACTCTATAATGTCAAATAAGACTTGTTCCCATTGAAAACCAACGTTTCCGAGCTCAATATCAAAATTCGACTTCCATTCCTAGAATTTTACGAATTCGACGATTATCGTCCAATCGTGAAAATTCCGGCATAACTTCGTTACTTATGATTTGTTCATTGCTTCAAATGGATTCTATCCATCATATTGACATCTTATCCTACTCATTTCATTAACTTATTTTCATGATAAGTTATTACTTATTCTTTATGAGCTTATAACATATGAAAGTATAAACTACATAAAATTTCTTTTCTCATGACTGATGATAGTTTATGTCTTCTAACCATCATTCTTACATCCTTTTATCATACTAACTTCATTCATGTAAACATGTTACAAGTCTTACAAGTTCTTTCTTAGTTCATAGCTTATCTATGAACAAAGTGCTTATTCATGACTTATTAAGACTTAAGTCCTTAGATTATTCATTCTTATCATTTCTTAGCATACATGTCAACTAATCAATATTTCTCTTATCAACCTACAGTTGAAGAGATGGGAGATTAATGACATCGGATTCTTACCCTTGAAGATCACTTAAAACTTTCTTGTTCTTACTTCTTGCTTCAAAGTATAACTTTTCCTAACTTATTCTCTCTAACAATTAAGCACTTAATAAGTTGTAAAGTGTTGGGTGAAATTAACAATCAATAAATGAAATCCAAAGCTTGCTATTTATAGGATTGCTAAAGTTAGGGTGGTTTAGTCAATAAACCACTTCCACCTCCTTAATCCACCTCCTTACTATTCATTACTTGCTAAGCACAACACTTATCCATTACTTGCTCTCCACAACTATTACTTGGCCACCAAGATCACCCATGTGATCAAGGGTTTCCCCATGGATCAACCTTGCTTTGGACTTTAGGTCCATTTAGCTTACTTATGATTTGGACTTTAAATTCAATTAATCGCATCTTATACTTTGGGCTTGTATTAACAAATCTTTGGGCTTTACCATTGGGCTTGCACAGTACTCCTTATTGGACTTACACTCCCTACACAATACCACAAGTCCATTTCATTTGGCTTAAAGCCTTAGATCGTATTGTCTACGTATTAATCTCGTATTCTAACTCGTATACTTATCATCATATACGACATACCATCATTCATACATACTCGTATCATACTTTGCATTATACTCGTATTCATTTCCTCGTACAATACCATACGATCATCACATTAGCTTCTAACGCTTTATTTTCCCTAGCATTCTCAAATTAAGTCTGCAGGCGAAAAATTACGTTTTTCATACTTGAATTATTATTACATAATCCATCTCACCTCGATATTCTATCGTTACGTATTTCTCAAAAATTCAAAAATAATTCCCGAGCGAAAATCGATGAATAGTATTTTTCAGAAAATTTCTCGAAAAGTTTTTATTTTCGTCTTAGAAATTCAAACACTTTTATTACTTCACGTAGTTAAAATACTACGACATTCCGATAGGATTAGGTTATTGAACGTCATCCATCTTGCTAACACATAATAATAATATATAATATAATTTTATTCATTATTAAATCAAATAAAATTATTTTATAATTTGCTCGATTTTCTGGGGCGTTACATCGACCAACAGCTACTTTCTCAAGCCAGAACTCGTATTTCTTCAACTTGGCGTATAGCTTATTTTCACGTAGCTTTTAGAGTATCAGCCTTAAGTGTTGCTCATGATCTTCACGGCTTTTGGAGTATATGAGGATGTCATCAATAAAGACAATCACAAAATGATCCAAATATTCATTGAATACTCGGTTCATCATATCCATGAAGGCAACATGAGCATTAGTCAATCCAAAAGACATGACTAGGAATTCGTAATGCCCGTACCGTGTTCTAAAAGCAGTCTTTGGAATGTCATCAGTTTTAATCTTTAACTAATGATATCCGGAACAAAGATCGATCTTTGAAAAGAATTTAGCACCTTGCAACTGGTCAAACAGGTAATCAATACGAGGTAACGGGTATCTATTTTTGATGGTGACATGATTCAACTCCCGATAATCAATACAAAGTCGCATACTCCTATATTTCTTCTTTACGAATAGAACAGGAGCACCCTAAGGAGATGTACTAGGACGAATGAAATTGATGTCTAGCAATTCTTGTAGTTGGGTTTTTAACTCCTGAAGTTCAATAGGATCCATTCGATATGGGATTTTGAAAATGAGTTTTGTACCGGGTTCAAGGTCAATATAAAACTCGATTTCACGCTCTGGGGGTAGGCCAAGAAGTTCTTCAGGGAATACATCAGGAAATTTATTAACAATAGAAATATCATTCAAATCTGACGTATTTTTGTTTAAATCCGTGACATGGGCTAAGAAAGCTTGACATCCGTTTTTTAATAAACGAATGGCTTTATGGCTTGATATGACAGTGATTGACTTTAGTGGTTTGGTTGCTTGAATTCGCATAATAAACCTGGTTAGGAATATGAAAACTAGAAACCTTACGAAAATAATCAATTTTAGCATGATGATTAGTTAACCAATCAATCCCTAAAATCACATCAAATGTAAGTATTTTCAAAGAGAAGAGATCAACAGGTAATGTGAAAGTGTCGATTTGAATCAAACAAGAATTATAAATAGTGAATGTGATGAAGGTTTCTCCCAACTGAAGTTTAACAGATAAGTCAAAGTCTAATTTCTCTGGAGTCAAATTTAAACGTTGAGCACAAGTAGGTGAAATAAAAGAATGCGTAGAACCGATATAAAATAAGATATAGACTTCGCCAGAGTTTATGATTATCTTACCCGTAATAACTTCGTTTGGGTTCCTCTGTTTTTGGGAGGTCATGACAAACGCTCTCCCTTGAACTACCGGCTTTAACTTGCCTAGGATAGCCTTTGGTGTCACCATCCCAGCTGGACTTGACTTCACTACACGATAAAATCGAGCTAGGTGACCTTCTCTTCCGTAATTAAAACACGCTTTGGGTTATTGCGTATAGTTTGGCATGATGTGTCCCTCCTCTCCGCATCTGTAGCATACGACCGGTGGTCATTCTCCTTCCTTGAAAACGGGTGCTGGTGCTGCTGTCTTTCCATCATTATTAAACCTTCTCTTTTTGAAATTTTCACTCGACTCATTTCTTCTATTATCTTGGCCAGGATTACCACCGAAGTGGTTACCATTTCTGGCATGATAATTTTCTCCACGTTTGCTATCACCGCTTCGATGACTGTTGCTACTGGTATGACCATTATCGTTTTGCCGACTGCTATCTTTTGGTTAGGCTGACTTATTATCGCGCTCCAATAATTGAGCCATATTCACAACATTTGAATATAAACAAATTTTGTGAGAAATGAGGTATTGACGAATTTCGGGCTTCAAACCTCGCAGAAACATTCGTATCATACGCTCCTCATTATCTACCAAATGGGATGCAAATCGGGATAACTCCGCAAACTTAGCCTCGTATTGCGATACGGTCATATTATTTTGTTCCAGCTTGATAAATTCTACCTCTTTCATGTGACGAATACTTTCAGGAAAGTACTTGTCTTTGAACAATTCTTGGAACTTCTTCCAAGACATCTTCAGTGCAGAAAGATGAGCATGTTTTACAGATTCCCATCAGTAATCTGCCTCTCCTCGCAACATGAAGGTGGCAAAGGGAACCTTTTACTCCTCAGAACATCCCAATACATCAAATATCTTGGTGATCTGCGTAATGAACGTCTCTGCCTTAAGTGGCTCTGGCTTTCCCAAAAACTTCGGTGGTCCCAGCTCCTTGAATTGCTTAGCGATGACCAACCATGAGTTTCCATTGATTCCACCTGCATTTTGAATAGGAATCTCTCTCGTTTGGTGTTGTATGAATTGTAGAAAGCTTCTGAACATCCCATCGTTCATCATTTGGTCGGTGTTGTTGTTTACATTAGGATTATTGCCTTCCTAATGCACATTATCCTAGTTATTGATCTGTGGTGTCTCAACTGTCTCATGTGCTACATTGTTTATCTCAAAATTTTCAGATGTCATTCTCAAACACTGCCACAAAACAAGGGTTAACTAACATGCCACATATTATCCCTATATTCTGACCGACCAATTAAATAACAAATAAGCTTAGGTAGGACACACTAGCGAAGGATTTATTCGTCTCTCCCCTCCTAGTTTTAGCCTCAGATATCTGCCAGGGATCATATCCCTAAGCTTTGATACCAACTGTGACGCCCCCAAAATAAGTATACACAATCCATTCTGAGTCGCCAGATACATGATACAGAATTCAAATACAGACTTAATTTATACAACTATCAACTGTCGTCTAAAATACGATAAAACGTAAGCTGACAGTTTTAACACGAATATTATCTCCTAGACAATATCAAAACTCAAATGAAGTTCTCATTATAATTATTATCACACTATTTTATAGAATAGTAAGGACTACTATAGCCACCATCTTGGACCATCACTCTATTTTCCGACTAGTCCCAGCTATATTCTCATTTTCCGAAGATAACAATGAAAGAAAAGGGTGAATTCAACTAGCCCAATAAAGAATATTATGACTAAGATAATGTAGAATAAATTATCCTTAGCCTTCAACAGCGTAAAAATTGATAGAATACAATAATAGACAACAAGTTTAACTGCAACAGAACAAGCAATCCATTAGAAAAGTCAAGTAGAGCATGATGTCTATTATCTTCTATGATTTAAAAGTTCATCATCAATATTTTATCTCTGTAACACATCTCAATAAATAATCTATATCACTGAATTATCTATGCACTACAGGCCAAGGATATTGGTCAGTATCACATCCATAAATTATCAATGCACTACGGGCCAATGAGGACTTTCACCACATCATTTGTCTGTAACATTAGTCCATCTTTGCACTACGGGCTAAAGACGACTTTTACCACATCATAAGCATGAGAATGATGACAATGATATATGAAATCAATCAAGTAAGATTAAGGATAAATATTAAATATTTATAATTCAATTTATCCAGAGTTTAAGAATGTCCAAATTGTCAACCTGATAACTAATTTGTGGAGTAAAATTCAAGAATAATATTCACGTATCAAAAATAATTTGGACAGAAAAGGAATCAAATTTTGTCGTAAATAGTACCGTATGTATGAATAGTAACCATGAATAGTTTGAAAAGTGGATCGAGGAACAGAATGGCTTTCTCTAGGATGGTTTCTCTGCCTTCTCTCTAGAATTTCAAATTTTCCCCCGCCCTTAGGTCTCACCTAACTCTTCTGGCTTCACCAAACTTTTTCGGCTCCTTCTCTCCTCCCTTCATAGCTTCCTCTTTGCCTCTCCTCTCTGGTTCTGCCCCGACCAACCTCTTTCTTTCCTTCTCATCACCGTCTCTGTCTTCTCATTTATTTCTCCTTCCTTTTGTACAAATTTCTCTCCTGGGTTCCTTCTCCTTTAATTTTGGTCGACCACTCCCACCTCTCTGCCGGTAACTCCTTGAGCTCAGAATTTGGGGACCTATTTGCCAAGTTCGGCATTTCAAACCCAAACTCCTCTTTCAGAACCTCTTTGGGGCTCTCCTCCGGGGATATGGTTGAGTCTGATGCTGCTGATGCTCCCTCTTGTCTTACTCTTCCCCCTCCTCCTATTGCGATTAGTTCGGCTGAATCCTCCTCCTTTGAGGCCGAGCTAGAGGTCAATCTTGGTCCGACCTTGGGTTCAAATGTGTCAGATATCTTCAAAGCTGTGCATCATTTTTTCCAAAATGACCGAGAAGAGGCTATTTTCGAGAGGAAAAAGAGTCAAAGCCTCATGAATTTCCTCTCTGCTCATGGCTTCTCTGCCAGCGATTTAAATGCCTTTGTGGATGCTGGTACCATTGCTAGCTCTAACAAACTGGAGAAAATAGGCTTACTCTCTAATGATGATAAACCCCCTGCAACTCTTTTGGAGTCAAGGTTCTGTTCTGGTGAATCATCCAAAGCGGTGCGTGATGCAAACCTCATACACCCCCAGCAAAAGGCTCTCTTTGCCAGTAGCTCAGATGAGTCTAAGTTTATTGCCAACCCAGGATGCAAGGAAACTCAAATCCTTGATAAATGCCTAATTGCTCCTCCTGCTGAGGTTGTCATTCCTCATAAACATTCTTGGAGTGCTATTGTCTCCAAAAATGCGGGTAAATCCTCCGGTCCTTGTCCTTTCTACCAACCCCAAATGAAAACGGCAATTTTTTGGTAAAGCCCCCTGTTGATGCTCTTAAGAGGGGAAATAATTTATGGTCCTCTAGCTTGGTGGGCTATTTCCTTCATTCAAACCTCCCATACAAAGTGGTTGAGCCTATTGTCAGGCGCCTCTGGGGCAATATGGGGCTTTCAAATGTAATTTTACATAGCAAAGGCTACTACATTTTTAGATTCTCCTCACTCTCCGATAGGGATAATGCTCTAGCTTCAGGTCCTTGGCATTTCACCTCTAAGATCTTCAGCCTTGGAAAAAGGGAGTGGAGTTTTCAAAAGAAGACCGTGGCAGATTCCCCATATGGGAAAGCTTAGTCATATTCCTTTATCTTACTGGTCTGACGAGGGTATCAGTTACATTGCCAGCTCTATTGGGAAGCCATTATTCACTGATGAGATGACCTCAAAAAATGACTGGATGGCTTTTGCCCGTGTTTGTATTGAAGTTCATGCATCCTTTTCCTTTCCTTCTCTAAATGTTGTGGTTCTCAATGATGAAACTTTTGAAGAATTGGTGGTCCCTGTTGAGGTGGAATACTGTAGACCACCCTCCTGCCCAACCTGCAAAGTATTCGGCCACTCACATATGAAATGCCCGAAATCAAACTTTCAGTGGATTCAAAAGTCTTCCCCTCCTTCTGTTGATTCATCTCTCGCTGTAAATGGGTCCTTGGCCCCTGTTGTTTCTCCTCCTTCTGATGTTGCAGTCCTTGCAGATAATCCTACCCATGCCCATGGCCCACTGTATTCTCCTTTGGTTGCTGCTAACCATAAGGGTTGGATAAATGTCTCCAGAGGTGGGAAACCTGGGCAGTCTCCTATAGCCACTGAGTTGATCTCTGCAAACACCTTCTCCCCTATAGCAAATCTCTCTGCTCTTCAGAATAACGCTTTCTCGAAAAATGGTTCCCCACCGATCAATAGTTATTTCTTGGATAAACTGAAAGCTATTGATGAAAAGGAAGGAAAGGACTTGAAACAAAAATCTCGAATTAGGAAAGAACCATCTCAAGACGCCAAAAAAAAATTTAAAGGCAAGAACCATGGTGGCAAGGCCACTAACTAATCCTTGTTTTATGTTAAATATAGCTTCTTATAATGTTAGAGGTATAAATAAAAAGCCAAAGCAGGCTTATGTTAGGCAACTTCTCTTAGACAATAGTATCTCTTTTGTTGGTCTTCTTGAAACTAGAGTAAAGCAACCTAAAGCCCTCCGTATCTTTAATACTATCTGCAAAAACTGGACTTGGGTTTTCAATTATGACAATCATTGTAATGGTCGTATATGGGTTGGTTGGGACCCATCCGTGTGTTGGGTGGATGTCCTTTTTGTTTCCACCCAAGTTATCCACTGTAAAATTATGCAAGTTTCTACAGATTGTACCTTCTTAACTTCTTTTGTGTATGGATTGAATTCTATCTGTGATAGACAAGAGTTATGGCTTGACCTTAGCAGTGTGAAATCCTCTCAATGTTGGTGCCTCTTGGGAGACTTTAATGCTATCCAACACCTAAATGAATCTGACCGTGCTGACACAGTATGGGACTCTGGCATGGAAGACTTTAAAGCTTGCCTTCAGTCTATTGAAGTCGATGACATTCGAGGCTTTGGTCCCTTCCATACTTGGTGGAACAGCCAGGTTGAGTCCCCCATTCACAAAAAGCTGGATAGAGCTATGGGAAATTTTACTTGGTTCAGCCACTTCACTCTTACTCAAGCCTCATATTTTCCTAGGGGCATGCCTGACCACTCTCCAGTGATCCTCAGTATTGGCATCCCTAATGCCAAGCCTCGTAAACCTTTCCAATTCTTCAACCATATGTTCCTTTTGGAGGGTTTCAAAGAGTGTGGTTTTTCCTCTTGGCAGCAACAAGTGCATGGAAACCCTTTTCGTATTTTTTCAAAAAAACTCAAACTTACAAAGAGAGTCCTTGTTAGCCTCAACCAATCTGCTGGAAACCTCTCCTCTTCTGTCAAATCAAATACGACTAAACTTCACAGAATCCAACACCTTTTGGCCTCACACCCTCTAGATCCAACTCTTCTTACCCAAGAAAAATGTTACCTCCAATCCCTTTGGAAGGCCTTATCTCTGGAGGAAACTCTTTTACATCAAAAGTCTAGCCTCTTGGCTTGCTACTGGAGACAAGAATTCCAAATTTTTCTCCAACTTAATGAAGAGTAGATGGAATTCTAGTAAATTCTATCAATTCAAAACTCTACAGGTGATAATGTCTCTAGTCATGAGGAGGTTGCAAATGTTGTTGTTAGCTACTTCACAGATCTTTTCAACTCATGCTTGCCTATTCCTTACTCTAGCCTAGAGAATTTTGGGGTCACTCCTAAGCAAATCAACTATGCCCAGGCTTCTAGCCTCTCTGCCCCTATCTTGGCTGCTGATATCCTGAGCGCTCTTCAGGCTTTGAAGAAGAACAAAAGCCCTGGGCCAGACGGCTTTAATGTAAACTTCTTTCTAAATTATTGGGACATTGTGGGCGAAGATTTCACAAATGCAGTACTTTTTTTCTTTTCCTCTTGCAAGCTTCCGAAAGGCATAAACTCCACAGCCATTGCTCTCATCCCTAAATGTCCAAACCCTTCCTTCATGTCTAACTTCCGCCCTATTTCTTGCTTCAACACAATCTACAAGTGCATCTCCAAAATCCTCTCAGACCGACTGAAAGCTGTGCTTCCTTCTATTATTGACAAAGCTCAGTCAACCTTCATCAAAGATAGAAATATCAGTGACAACATTCTCCTAGCTCAAGAGCTGTTTCGAAATTACAACCGTTGCTCAGGTTCACCAAGATGTGCCTTCAAAATCGATCTGCAAAAAGCTTTTGACACTGTTAATTGGAAGTTCCTCTTTGATATTCTAAATTTTTTTAACTTCCCAACTACTTTCATCAAATGGGTGCAGGCTTGTATCACCTCTGCCATGTTCTCCATCAAAGTTAATGGATCCTTGACAGGTTACTTCAGCAGCTCTAGGGGACTTCGTCAAGGAGACCCCCTCTCTCCCTACCTTTTTATCCTAATCATGGAATTGTTATTCATGAAACTACATTGGGGTGCAAGTAAACCTGATTTCAGTTACCATTGGAGGACCAGAAACTTGGACATTACCCACCTCCTTTTTGTAGACGATATCCTCATTTTATGCCATGCAAACATCAAATCTATCATCATCATCCACTCATGCATTAGCTTATTTTCCTTATTCTCTGGCCTAATTCCAAATATCCACAAAAGCCAATGTTTTATGACTTGTGCCGACGCTGAAACCACATCCTTTGTTGTCTCAACCCTTGGTTTCACCCTTGGCTCCCTCCCTACTAAGTTTTTAGGTATGCCTCTTATATCCTCAAAACTATCATACCTTGATTGCTTGCCTTTGTTGCACATGATTACTCACCGAGTCACTTCCTGGACCACTAAAGTTTTAGCGTACTCGGGTCGGTTCCAACTTATAAAGTCAGTCCTTTTTGCCATTTAACACTACTGGAGTTCTCACTTTATCCTTCCTAAGGCTGTCATTCGATCCATACAATCTATTTTATGTCGGTTCCTGTGGAAGGGAGCTTCGCTTTCCCAGTATGGAGCAAAGATTTCATGGAACAAGGTTAGTCTCCCTACTAACGAGGGTGGTTTAGGCTTAAAATGCCTCTTAGATTGGAACAAGTCTCTCACCCTTTTTCATTTTACCTGTCTCTCGCATGCTCAACTGAGTTCTCTGTGGGCTAAATGGGTTCAGTACACTATTCTAAAAGGTAAATCTATTTGGCAGATAGATACACCAACGGATTGTTGATGGACTTGGAGACAAATCCTTAAACTTCGCCCTCTTGCTCTCATGTACCTACACTATAAGGTTGGACCTGGTAACAACTTTAGCCTTTGGTATGACCCTTGGCGCAATGGCTCTGACCTCAACCCTTCTAGCTCCTTGCTAGCAAGTTCTCGGCTTCCTGCTACTGCACGGGTCTCGGACATTATAAATAGCTCCAACTGGAACCTTCCTAGCTCAAATCACCACGACGTCATCACATTTCGCAACTCTATCTTGTCTGCTGCTGTTCCATCTGGCCACCTTGACATTATCCTCTGGTTCTTACTGATATTCTTCGTATTAGGACTCGACACATATGGGACAACATCCGAAATAGGCACGCTACTGTGGACTGACAAAAAATTGTTTGGAACAAAATTCATGTTCCAAGGTTTTCTTTCATTCTTTGGTTGGGGTTTTTGGGAAGAACCCAAACAAATGATATTACTAAATCCTACACTGGCCAGGTTTTCAATTGCCCCTTGTGCAACAGTTGCCCCGAAACCTTTGCCCATCTTTTTTTCTCTTGCAGGTATTCTAGCACTATCTTTCAATCAGCTTTCTCCTTGGGACATTGGAATTCCTTTCCATTGGACTGGATTAGCCTGGTCACCAAGATCATTTCTTACCAAGGCCCGAAATTGTCAAAGCATATCATGGGGGCACTTGCAGTTGTCTTCTACAAAGTCTGGGAAGCTAGGAACAAGAAGCTCCATTCTGGCACCCTCATTCCACCAAACTGCCTTACAGCTGATGTCATTAATATCATTAAGTCAAGATTATCTACTTGTAGCTCCTTTAACAAAGCCACAACTTTTTGTCAATATTACTGTAATTGGCTTGCTTAACCTTAACTGTCTCTATATGATGTCTTTGTATGATGTCTCTATCCGGAGACTTAACGTGTAGAGTGTGATTCACTATAGCCAGCTCCTCTGTGGGATGCCTTTAGATGATCTTGCTATAGCCTGGTGTATGCCCCTTAGTCGTTGTACCTTTTGAGTTCTTTTATACACACAAACCAAATTAACAAAAAAAAATAGTACTCCGACATGAAAAGCTTAAAATTTAATAAGAAAGTTCAGAAAAATATTTTAGTGAAACGATATTAGAAGAAGCGCAAAATTCAAGGATATTCTACTAATTTCAAGGAGTATAGAAGTAATACTTATCAAAATAAGTGTAGATTTAAGAATATGAAACGAAATAATATTACTTACATACTATAGAGTATGAAAGAAAATAATATTTCTTACGAATATTGAAAGAAAATAATATCCCTTACCTTAAAAGGAGAGTACTTTTAACTGGTATAGCGGAGATATTCTTGAAGAAAACTTGAACTATTTGCTACACTCAAAGTTTCCTTAAACTCAAAAAAAATACGCTCAATATTATAGAAGAAGAATTCTCTGATTCTGGTGTGATTTTTATTTCTAAACTAGCATCCTATTTATAGGAGAATGACAGAGAACTATTTAAAAAGAAAAATCACGGACCAACAGTAGAAGCTTCACGGGCGCAGAACCGGTGTGAATTTTTGATTTTCACTATTCATTACTGTGCAATAAATTATTCTAATAAAATAAAAATTTTATATAAAATATAATATATTCTATTTATAATCTAATAAAATGAATAACTTTATATTTAATATAAAAAGTATTCTATTTTATATAAAAAGGTTTTTGTTTTATTACTATTATAATAATAATAAAACAAAAACTGAGATAACTTTCTACCGGCAATTTTGAAAAATGAGTAAGTGGTGGTCTATATAATAAGCCAAACTTACAATAAATACTTCATGAAAACCTCCTCTATTTATCTCAAATCACTTGTCTCCAATAAACACATTTTTAATCATTCATCATTAATATTATAACTCACAATATTAATAACTAGATCATTCTCAGGGAAGATGGGGCTTTCCGATAAGGACTTCTCCTTATTGGTGCGTAATTAGATGACCTAACCCCTTTCCTCGACAGAACTTTTTAGACATTGTCAATAATGCAAATAATAATATGAATAACTTTGTCGTCTCAATTATGGATTTGATAATATACAATATTGTGCAGATTATACTGTGACAATAATTGAATCAATAATATGAGATACTATGCAGCAATTACTGTGGTAATTATTAAATGAACTGAGTGACTTCTTACGTAAGCATCAATAATCAGAGATACTGTACAATACAGTGTGCTACTGTGCAACCACGCGTATTACTGTACTTTTGTCATCGAGTATTTATCACCGAGTATTTAAATATTCACCCATCAACTAACAACCTTAAACATGTGAGCATGATCAATTTAGCCTCTAAACAGACCATAACTTATACAACAAAACCCAAAAGACCAATTTTACAAATACTCTGATTTGTTGGCTCTAATGTCTCTTATAGACAATACTAACATATTATCCGATAACAAATAATCACGATTTTCATCACTTCATTCTACCAAAAATAATTCTAACAGTGAAGAACTTTAAGAAAAGCTACTAGAAGTTTTAGAATTCTTCTCTTACCTCTTAAATCTTCTTTAGATTGATTATATGATGAAGATTACTTGATTAATTTCCTTTTTCTTCCTTGATCCTCCAAAGCTCTCTTCTAATTTCACAGAGAACTCCTATTTCTCTCTCACTCTATGAACTCTAACATGTCAGAAACGGACAAGAGGCACCATGTAGTTTCTCTTCCTTGTTTCTCCTCTTCTCCATTCATTCTCATCTCTACTTCTTCAGTTATGGTTAGCCCTTCTCATCTCTTGGCTGGGAACTCTCTTAGTAGCCCATCTAGAGACTTGTTTGCTGAGTTTGGTGTCTCTTACCCCAACTCTCCATTAGTGGCTGACTCTGATATGGCTGAATCGATCCCCTTCATTTTGGGTGTAACTATGGGTTATGCTTCTTCTGTTGATTTGGATTCGTTGGGTGTTGATTCTGATAATTTAGGGCTTTAGTTTGGCTCTAATATGAAGGAAATTTTTCAAGTTACTCAACAACTTTCTCAACAGGGGCGTCTTGATGCTGTGTCTGAATGGAAGAAGTGTAACACGCTCATGGATTTCTTACATGCTCAGGGGTTTACTACACAATAATTTAATGAGCTTGCTAGTAAAGGGTTGCCATTCGGTCGCAATGTAAATGACCAATACATGTTTGTTAAAAGTCCTCCTAGAGGAGATAGTCTGGGTGACTCTCATACCTCAATTTCTCCTGTGGTGGTTGCTCGGCCGGTGGCTTCGGATGTCTATGTTGAGCTAGTGTTGGAAGAGGGTGAACTTCCCAGTTCCCTTTTGGTCCCTGGGGTCTTGGGAGATTTGGGTTTGGGTGAGTCCATCAAGGTGGGGGGGTTCGAGAGGGTCTCCAGCCTTGCCTACAAAACCTTCTTGGAGCTCAGTGGTAGCGAAAGGTGATCCTGTATCCCTTCTAAAGCTTGATTATATGCCTCCTTCCCTTCCTTGCTCTGAGAATGGGGCTATTCTTGTTAGGCCTCCTTCTGAAGTTCTGTTGAAGGGTAATAGTCTATGGAATTCATGTCCGGTGAGTAGTTTTATCCATTCTCGGTTGCCTTTTAAGCTAGTAGAAGAGGTTGTCCACAATCTTTGGGATAAATATGGCCTTCAGAATGTGTTTTTACAGGAAAAGGGGTTTTTTATCTTTAAATTTACCTCGCCTAAGGATAGGGATAATATTCTTGCCCTGGGCCCTTGGTATATTTCCAATAAACTTCTTTGTCTTAAGCAATGGAAGGAAGGTATGGATTTCAAATTTGATACTTGTTCAAAAGCTCTGGTATGAGTGAAATTCCATAATGTACCTTTGTCATATCTCTCTTCGGATGGTCTTAGTTACATTGCTAGTGTAGTGGGTAAACCACTTTTTGTTGACAAATTAACTGAAAAATTGGAGCCAATGAACTTTGTGAGGGTCTGTATTGAGATTACACCCTCTTCTGCTTTGCCTAATAGCCTTGATTTGGTGGTTATAGAAGAGGAGACTAACAGTGATAAGATTATTTCGGTTAGAGTGGAATATCAGAACAAATCCCAATTATGCTCCCACTGTAAGTCCTTTGGGCATTCCCTAGTTCGATGCCTTGGGGCTAATTACAAATGGGTTCCAAAATCTTAGGTTGTGGTGGACCCTATAGCCCCAGTCGGTGTCACTTTTGCTGGCTCTTCGGGTGGCATTATTTCAGACTCTTCAAATGATTGGACTAGGGTTTTTAAAGGTCCTAAGCAGCATGATCTCCTAGGTATTTCTGTGCCTGGTGCTGAAGCCCAAAATTCCTTTATGCATTTAGGCCGTCCAGAAGGGATTCCTGAGTTTTCTGACACTGACTACACCCCGTCTCCTAACCCTCATTGGGTAAGATTAAGGTTATTGATGAAAAGGCTAGACGTGATCTTAAGTCTAAATCCAGAGGTGGTATTGATCTTGGGCATTCCTCTAAGAAGAAAATTAAAAGAAGGGGGGGGGGGGGGGGGGGAAATCCCCATCTTAATTTTATTTTTTCTATTTATAGTAAATTTTTGCTCTATAAATATTAGAGGTGTAAATTTGAAACCTAAGCAGGATAGTATCCTTGCTCTTTTGGGTAAGCATAATATCTCTTTTGTTGGCCTAGTTAAAACTAGTGTCAAGGCTCCCAAATCTATTACTGTTTCTAAGGCTATTCATCCTAGATGGCTCTGGCAGTTTAATTACGAGCATCATATTAATGGGAGAGTATGGGTTGGTTGGGACCCTAATGTTTGGAAGGTGAATATTTTAACGAAATCTACTCAGTTTATTTATTGTTCAATTATGTCAATTACCCTTAAATTTCACATGTTTATTACGATTATTTATGGTTTCAATACCCCATCTGAAAGGAAAGCTCTTTGGACTGACCTGAGATCTTTAGGCCTCTCAATTAATCTTCTTTGGTGTCTGCTTGGGGATTTCACTGGGGTCCTATCTATTTCTGAAATTGTTGGAGGGGTTAGTTCCTAGGACAGTGGGATGCAGGACTTTCTTGTGTGTACCTCTGATTTGCATCTGGCTGATCTTAGGGCGGTTGGGATTGCTCACACCTGGTGGAATTCAAATGATTCTAAACCAATATTCAAGAAGTTAGATATAGTTTTGGTAAATGATCTTTGGTTGCATTAGTTCCCTCTTGCTCAAGCATTCTTTACCCCTAGGGATCTCTCGGATCACTGCCCGGCGGTGGTCCATATAGGCTTGGTTGTGCCTTCTTGTCCCAAACCTTTCCAGTTCTTTAATTTCATGTTGGATCTCCCTAACTTCATTGAAGTGGTTTAGTCTACTTGGACTATCTCTGCTTTGGGGGATCCTTTGCAGATTTTGGCTAGGAAGTTACAAGCGGTTCAGAGGGCTCTGTGTGTGCTCAACAAGGCTAATGGTAACCTGACCTCTATTGTGGATAAGGCTAGAAGGGTACTTCATGAGACCCAGACCGCGATTTCTCTCAATCCTGCTGATCTCTCTCTTCTCCAAAGTCAGAGAGTCCAATCTCAAGAGTTATGGTATGCTTTATCTAATGAGGAGAAGCTGGCTAAGCAAAAATCTAGAATTTAATGGCTAAAGGATGGGGATAAAAATATTGGGTATTTTCACAATCAGATTAAGAATAGGTGGAATCAAAAAAAAATTTTGGCTATTGTGAATTCTGATGGTGTTATTCAAACTGGTCAAAAGGATATTCAAGACACTGTTGTTAACCACTTTTGTTACTTGTTGGGGTCTTCTTCTCAAACTTTTAGTCAAGATTTTTAGTTGGGCTCCCCTCCTATTACTGGTACTATCTCTTCTCACCAAGCTATTTCTCTTGAAAAAGATATCTTTGATGCAGAAATTCTGGCTACTTTGAAGTCCATGAAGAAGAATAAGAGCCCTGGCCCTAATGGGTTCAATGTTAATTTTTTCTTGCATACCTGGGGTATTGTGGGAAGAGACTTTACTCTGGCTGTTCAGTCCTTTTTCAAGTATGGTTGCCTTCTTCGAGGTACTAACTCTAATGCCATTGTCCTTGTCCCTAAGGTTCTTCACCCTTCATCCATGAATGATTATAGGCTTATATCATGTTGTAACATTACATACAAGTGCATCTCTAAGATTATTGCCTCCAGACTCAATGCCATTCTTCCTATGATTATCTCCCCTTGCCAAGCTGCCTTTGTTGTTGATAGAAGGATTGGGGATAATATCCTTCTTGCCCAAGAATTATTCAGGAACTATCATCGGTCTTCGGGCCTACCTTGCTGTGCTATGAAGATTGATTTGTGTTAAGCTTTTGACTATGTGGGCTTTCTTGTTGGAAGCTCTTCGTCTTTTCAACTTTCCTCCTAAATTTGTGTTTTGGATCAAGGCTTGCATATCCACAACGTTCTTCTCGGTTAAGGTCAATGGGTCACTTTTTGGCTATTTAAAAGCGGTAAAATGGTTGCGTCCCTCTTTCGCCTTACCTATTTGTTATTGCTATGGAAGTCTTATCCCTCATGCTCTCTAAGGTTTCCATAAAGGCCCCATTCTTACACCATTGGAAAACGAAGCTGTTGTCCATCACACATCTTTGCTTTGTTGATGACCTCATTATTTTCTGTCATGGCGACATCCATTCTGTAAAGATTATAAAACAGTGCCTGATTTCTCTGCCCAATCGGGACTTCATGTCAATGATTCCAAAAGCATGTGCTTTCTCTCTCAAGTTTCTGGCCCTCAGGTTGACTCCATCATTGATGCTTTATGATTTCAATTGGGTGGGTTTCCCGTGAAGTTTCTTGGTGTTCCTTTGATTACTTCTAAGCTTAGTATGGCTGACTACCAACCTCTTATTGGAAAGATCAAGGACATAATCTCTTCTTGGACTAATAAGTTTCTATCTTATGCTGGGAGAATGCAATTGATTAAATCGGTCATATTCTCCATTCAATCTTTTTGGTCTTCTTACTTTATCCTTCCTACTTCGGTGCTTAAAGACCTCAAATCCATTATGAGTAGGTTCTTATGGAAGGGTCCCTCCCTTTATAAATATGGTGCAAAAGTACCATGGTGTAAGATTGCTCGTCTCTTTTCTGAAGGGGGCCTTGCTATCAAGCAGCTTGAGGAGTGGAATAAAACTTTGATCATTATGCACCTTTGGAGGATCGTTAATCCTAATTTCTATTCTTTATGGGCTACTTGGGTATGCTCTGAATTGAAGTCCATGCGCTTTTGGTGCATGCCTATTCCAAATAACTGTTCTTGGATTTGGAGGAAAGTGCTCCAGTTGAGATCCTTTGCAGCTAAGCACATTAGATTTTGTATTGGCAATGGGGAGAATACAAACCTTTGGTTTGATCCTTGGCTTAGTGAGGCTCCTTTGGCCGCCTCTGCTCACTCCTCTTTGATTACCAATTTTGGCCTAGGGCCTAATGCTTCTGTTGGTCATATTATTTGTAACTCAGTTTGGGTCCTCCCCTATTCTAACCATAATGATTTTATTGCTTTTAGAGATGCTTTTGATTTTAATAGGCATTGCGATTCAACTATTCCTGATCAGATTTTTTGGGACGATATTAAAGTTATCGAGGTTAAAGTTGTTACAGTGTGGAACTCGATTAGGCAAGTTGATGATGATGTTCCGTGGGTCAATTTGGTATGGCATAGATTTCTCGCCCCAAGATTCTCTTTTAATATGTGGCTGATGTTTCATAGAGGTTTGCGTACTATGGATAAACGAGCTAGTTTTGGTATCCAGGTGAACCCTGTTTGTGTGCTTTGCTCCACTGAACTGGAATCGTTTGATCATTTGTTCTTTCAATGCAACTATTCCTTCTGAGTCCTTATCTCTATTCTAAGACGGTGTGGTTGGAGAGGTTGGAGTAGGAGATGGGTTTCGATCACTGATTATCTTAGTCACTATGCTAATCCTCATTTTCACCATAGTCTTATTCATCTTGGGTTTGCAATGGTCGTTTACAGATTGTGGAATGAGTGTAATGCTAGGATTTTCTCCAACAAAGCTATTCTTATTCGGACGCTAGTTCAAGGACATTTTGCATTTGATAAAGTGCAACCTTCATACAAATCTCAAATTTAATCGGGTCAAAGATAGATTATGTTACCGTCATTTAGTCCTGTGAAGATTTGATGATGTTGTGTACATATCTGCTTGGAGTTTGGATTATGGGTGTCTTTTTGCAAAATGTTGTTTTGGCCTTTCTTGTGATGGAAACAGCGTTATACTGCAGTTGCATTCTGTTATTGCTACTTTTTGGCTGCTTGGGAAATTTGGATGCAAAGGGGTTCCTGGTTGGTATGGAACTCTTTGTCATTCTAATGTTGACCCTCGGCAACAACTATTACTGTGTTGTTGGCTCATTGTGCTGCTGTGCGATGGTCGGGTAAGCTGTTGTTGGATGGGTTGGCTTACTGTGCTGCTGTATTTGCTGTGCTTTCGGTCTCAGGCTTACTGTGATGTTGTGCTTGTTGTTTCGATCTATGTGTCATTCTAATGCTGATCCTCGGCAGCTGTGCTACTGCCTTTCAGTCTCGGGCGACCTGTTATTGAATGGGCTGGGGTACTATGGGTTTGCAGTGAGAGATTGGTCTGGGGTCATATAAGATGGTTGATGTCATGTTTTGCTGTGTGGGAAGTTGTTAGGCATATGCTGTAAAGAGGGTTTGTTGCAGGATTCGTACATAGTGTGGAGTAGTTCGTGGCTGTTGGCTTTTTTTTCTTGGTGGCCTGTTATGGGCAGGTTGATGTTGCAATGGGACGATTCTAGTGTTGTGGTCTGTTTGGGATCAGGATGGGCTCTTATGCCCTTTGTTGGGATTGTTTTGAACTCCATCTACTATGGTTATCTGCTATGTTTGTGTGCTGATTCTGTAGTCGGGTTTCACTGCTAGACGGTGTGGTGCTAGTTCATTGCTGCTAGGGTCTGGCTAGCAGGTTTTGGGTCAGTTGTTGGGCGATTTGCTGCAGTTGGGCGATTTGGTGCATGCTTCTGCTGCATTGCTTATGCAGTTCTGGGGGTTAGTGTCGTTGGGTTGCAATTGTCCTCCTGTTTGGCTGGGCATAGTGCATATTGCTTTGCTCTCTTATGTATAAATGTAAATTTTTGTTTAGCTTGTTGGCCAAAATGCCTGTAATCTTTTATAGTCTTGACAATATAGTGCATGTCCTATGATGTCTATGCTATATTCTGATTGGGTTTCCCCCATGAGGTTTGTAATTCCTTTATTTTAATACAGTCTAAATTTAGCAACAAAAAAAAAACTCTAACATGTAAAATGAAATAACGTGTGTAGGTTTAAGCCTTTAGTTACTATCGTTACCAAGAGACCCAAAGTCTCAGCAGTTAGAAAATACCAAGAGTTTAAGCCATGTTTGGCAAATATACTCCATTGCTTATTTCCATTTTATTTTATTGTCCTACTATATAATATATCCTCCTTAAGTGTCACACTTTAACTATATTGCTAAATCACTTAGCCCCGTTAAGTAATTATACAACTATAATATGTTTAATTACTGTATTATAAATTATGAAATTACATTCATATATAAAATAACACCTCCATTAAAATAAACATTTCCATTAAAATAATTAATATTTATTCCATAATTATTTTAATTAACTCAAATGAATTATACAATTATTATATATAATCACCTGCCTTTCAAGATGGTAATTTTGATCCAAATAGCCCAAAGAGAGGTAGGAGATGGGTGAATAATATGCAGCAGGTGAAGGAGCGTGAGGGCTTTATTCCAATCCAATAGATTTTTCAAACCTAGTCCTCCTTCATTTATAGGATGAGTAATAGTAGACCAAGCTACTTTTGCTCCAAAGTTCGCAAGAGAGGAGCCCTTCCATAGGAATCGGCATAGGACAGATTGTATAGCACGAAGAACTGCCTTGGGAAGCATGAAATGACTGCACCAATAGGATTGCATGGAGAAAAGAATGGATTTTATCAATTGAAGTCTACCTGCATAGGATAAGGCTTTAGTTGTCCAAGAGGATGTTCTCTATGTGACTCTGTGAAGCAAAGGAACACAATCCTGGAAGGAGTGCTTAGAAGAAATAATAGGGACTCCTAGAAATTTGGTGGGAAAGACTCCATATTGGAACATAAGGGTGGATAGAATGCACTGTGGTGTAATAGGATCGGTGTTTGCAAGAAAACAATGACTTTTGTGAACATTTGGGATGAGTCTAGAAAATAAGGAGAAAGAGTGAATGCAGGACTTGATAATGGAGATAGATTGCAAATTAGCATGGCAGAAGATAAGAACATCATCAGCAAAAAGGAGATGAGTGAGCTTGCAATTTGAGGCCCTCCAGTGAGTGATATTGGAACTCGAGCACAGATGTACTAGAATTAAGCTTCAAGGAAAGCATCACCATTACAAGAACAAAGAGATAAGGGGATATGGGATCACCTTGCCTTAGGTCTCTGGAACTCAGGAAAAACCTAGCTAAAGTGCCATTAACTTTGACAGAGAACACGACAGTAGAGACACAAATTTTGATCCAGTTGATGAAGGTCTGTGGGAATTGGTAAGCAGCCAAAATGTCCAGCAAGAAGTCCCATTTTACGTTATCAAAAGCCTTCCTCAGATCAATTTTGAGAGCACATCTTGGAGGGCCAGATTTCCTATGGTAATTTCTGAACAATTCCTGAGCAAGCAAAATATTGTCACTTATGTTCCTGTCCTTGATAAATGCTAACTGGGCTTTGTCAATGACGGAAGGAAACATAATCTTCAGTCTGTTAGCAAGAATCTTTGTAATACATTTGTAAATTGTATTACAACAGGCAATAGGTCAAAAAATAGTCATGGAGGAAGGGTTGGAACATTTGGGGACAAGGGGAATAGCAGTTGAGTTAATGCCCTTAGTGAGCCTGCAGGAGGATAAAAAGAATTGGACAGCCTTTGTGAAATCCTCCCCCACAATGTTCCAGCTACTGATGAAGAAATTAACATTAAATCCATCTGGGCTCGGACTTTTATTCCGCTTCATAGAGTTGAGGACTTTGAAGATTTCCAAATCAAATATGGGAGCAGATAGCATAAGAGATTGAGAATGGCTCACTTAGTGCAGGGGGGAGGTTCCAAAGCTAGAGAAGTCAGAATGGGTTGGGTCAGGAGGAGAGTTAAACAATTGCTGGAAATAAGTGACTGCTACATTCTCCACAGAATCCTGGCCATGAACTAAATCACCATTATCATTTTCAATAGAAAGAAGCTTGTTTGAGTTCCATCTGCTCTTTACTATGTTAGAGAAATAGCCAGAGTTCTTGTTACCCAAGGAGAGCCAAGTTGCTCTTGATTTTTGTTGAAAGAGAGTTTCTTCTCGCTCCAATGCAATATTAAGATCCAGTGCATAGTCTTTTTCTAATCTAAGAAGGATAGGGTCAAGAGGGGAGGAGTGGAGTAGAGTTTGAACACTATTGAGTGCCTTCGTAGCAATTTTGACAGCATTAGAGAGGTTCCCTGTAGAGATATTAAGGGAGACCAAAGCTCGTTTGGTCCTTTTAAGCTTTTCAGAGAACACATAGAATGGATTTCCATGAACAGGATGAGTCCAGGCCTGATTGACACACTCAGAGTAACCATCAATAAGTAGTATGTGGTTAAAGAATTGGAAATGCTTTTTTGATCTCATGCTAGAATAGCCAGTATTGAGAAGGACATGGGAGTGATCAGAGATACCTCTAGGAGCAAAAAGAGCTTGAGCATGAGGGAACTTATCAAACCAGGAAGTATTCCCAAGAGCTCTGTCTAGTTCCTTTAGTATAGGATTTGCAAGCTGGCAGTTCCACCAAGTGAAACTAGGTCCAGCCCCTCTTATATCATCCAGCCCAGCAGAAGAAGTAAGAGTCAAGAAGTCATCCATACCTGTATCCCAAATGTCATCATCTTGGTTAGTTTCATTGAGATGCTTTATAACATTGAAGTCTCCTAGAACACACCAGCAGTTAGTGAGATTAAGAGCCAAAAGATCTCTCCAAAATCATGTCGTTCCAAGTAAGTGTTGAGCCCATAAATAAAAGAAACAAAAAACATATTGTTAGTACATTCAATATGTTGAGCTTTACAGTGAATAGATTGGGACTAGACAAAAAGGATATCCACATTCCATATAGCAGGATTCCATCCAACCCAAATTCTACCATTACAGTGAGAATCATAGTTAAAAGCCCAAGACCAATTGTTACATAATCTATTAGCTATTCTAGGAGCATTGTGGCTCTTAACTCTTATTTCTAACAGCCCAACAAAAGAAATATGATTATCAACAATTAACTAACTAATATAAGCCTGCTTAGGCTTTTTATTTAACCCTCTAACATTATAAGAAGCTAACATAATTAAGGGAGGGAGTTTTGATTCCAGTTTTCCCTTTGCCTTTCCTCTTTTTAGCGGCTTGGGTATTTTTAGTTCCACTACCAGGACCATGTTTATGCTTAAGGTCTTTGCCCTCTTTTTCATCCACTGCCTTTAGTCTGGCAAAAAGGGGGTTATCCAAGGCAGGAGAATCTGGATCAGAGTTCAGCACCAACCCAGAAGGAAAGGCAATAGGAGAGAAAGAGTTTGAAGTAGCCATGTTAGGGAGGAGAGGTGGGTTTGAGTCTGGTTTTGCTCCCCTAGAGACAGAGACCCAATCATTGGAAGCAGGAGCAAGTGCTGATGAGGGACCAGCAGTAAGCGGAGCTAATGAGGGACCATCAGGAGCAGGAGAAGAAGAAGATTGCAGTTGGGAGGATCATTATCATATATTCAACTCATAAACACTCGGGATATTACATTCACCCCTTCTTCTAAGAATTTCGTCCTCAAAATTTTGACTTACTAATATTCGTTCATTCCATTTATCAAATTAGATTTTATGTTAATCTTTTATTCATTTAGTGGGTTCTATGACCACTTCATCTTCTAAGGATCTTTCTAAAAAAAATCATTGCATTCTCCACATCCTTCTCTTCTATGAATTTCACATTTTCTTTAGATAACTCCATCTTTTCTCTTTTCAGAATTTCATTTCTTTCTTGAAATTATTATAGTTTTCTCAATTTACTCCTCCCCTTCTTGTTTCAAAATTTCTTTTCTTACTTGTTCAATATATTGATCATTAGATGTTTCATTCTACAACCTACTTCTTTCAAAGGAACATCCTCCTCTCCACATTTACTTTAGAATAACATGAATCTTCCACAATTGCTTAATAATTGGGAAGCAGTATGAATAACTCAGGATTTTAAAAGATTATCCAATCATGATGAGGGGTCACAAGACTATTAGCTCGTCTCTAGGTTTAATAGTGTTTCACCCCCAGTTCTTCACACTTTAAACCCTTTTAACAGAATGTTTATAAATCACAAAGACTGAAAACACCCTCTACAAGTACTCTAGGTGATCAGCCTATCGTACCACTACGTCGTGCACAACGTATTACATCATAACATCTTAACGACTATATGCATTACTTTCGGATGCATTGTCTCCGATAACATGTCCCCTTTTATAGAGTTGTTCACCTCAGCTTCTTAACATCTGAATCTGCACCAAAATAATTTGGTTTAGCATAGTCAATCAAAAACGCTTGAACTGCTTAAATATCTTTCCAATCTTAGTCTAGCTAAATCAAATAGCATAGACTTCTAACAATAACTCGGACATCAATCGAAATAGTTTTAGCCAATTCATGTGGCATATCTTTCTTAGTTTAAAGAAAACCAAAAATCATTTTTATGATGGTCAAGATACCGTACTATTTTAATAGTACGTTGAGGATTCAGTCATTATATGACTTCGTCATGCTACATCATACCATAATTGGCTGACGATCCTATGATCACATCCAACACCAGTTTCAATTACATTGATTACTTCGTCGTTTGTCATATCAACATCATATTTAGTGATGCCTTAATGACTACGAAAAAAAATAAATATATTTTGATAATTTTAAATCATTTTTTTCTAGTCGAAACAATTAGCATAGACATACGAATAAAGGTATTGATTTTAAAACTCACTGGTTCAATCATTTGATCCAATGTTTTTCAAGAAAATAGAAGTAGAAACATCAGCACGAAGTTAATAAATTTCAAAAATCTAGCCAAGCTAGAAGATTTGGAATATCTATTTTTCTCCATCATCTTTAATCCTTACTCTATTACTTCATTACTTACTAATTCGTTTTATTTCTGGCACCACCAATGCTCTTATACTAAATATTCTTGTATTTCAACTTACAATCTTCCTATACCCCCAATATAGTTCATCAAACTTACCACACATTGGAAGTTTAGGAACTTGCCACAATAATATGATTTTAGGAACTTGTCCTAGCAATATGTAGTCCAAGAACCCATCAGGGACTGTCCATACGCTTAGGGGTTCAAAAACATACATATGATTATGAGTCATCAACTTATCATATGTATGAGTTTTAAGAACTCACACCTAATCCTAATAACATCTTACTAATCGTAATAGTCTTTAACTATCAAATATACACATGAGAAAAGAATTACCTTTTCACCACATATACATTGATAGCGCAACACCAACATTTCAATGATTATCATTGTGATAAACTAAGTGCAATCACAAAACCCTCGCCCATACAAAGGTTTGTACAACTCAGCTATCAAATGAGTTCTCAATTGAAATCCCACCTAACTCTATCTTGCTCATAACTTGTTCTTTACTCAATACGAATTTTTCGTATCTCATCATTTCTAACTCCTCATGAGTTTGTCTCGTACTATTTCATAGTACATTCTCTTACAGCATCAAGCTATAACTGTTCATTCATTACAGATCATCTATCATTTTACAACTTAACCAGATAACGTCGTGATCTTATTCTACAATCATCTTCTTTATGATTCCTTTCTTATATTATGATCGTTTTGGTTTTATGATCCTCATTACTTCCTCTTTAGTTATGTTGTCTTATGATTATTCAACTCAATTTTAACTCTTCAGGTTCTTCTTTGAACCCACACATATTATCTTAACTTGTTTCATAAGCATTCTCTAAATTTATCATCAATTAAACTCTATTTGAGTTCCTTATTATTATTTTAATCACCTTCATCTTGTAGACATCGTCTATTCATTAACGCTTAACATCTTATTACTGAAGTCAAGTAACTCCAAATTTTTGTCTTTTATAAGTCTTTAAGATTCCTCTTTGAACCTTCTCATATATATTTTAATCCCTTCCCTATATATTTCTTAAATTTATTTCTAATTAATCAAACTCTATTTGAGTTTATTCTGTAATAACCTGATATTCTTTCAATTTAAATAAATAAAAAATGTTGCATATAAATTTTTATTATTATTATTAAAGATGGGAATATGTGCCAAGTAATGTGTATGTAAATATGTGATAAATAAAATTTATTTATTACGTGAATAATTTCAAATAATTTTATTTTAGAATTATTGATCATTATAAAGTATATTCTTATAATAATTAATTTTGTAGTAGAAATATTTTTATTGATTATTCTCCATGAAAACATGATTTTATATTATTAATAGAATTATAATAATAAATATTTTATTATATGAATTTTAATTCAGATTATTTAAGTTAATTATTTTAACTTAATTATTAATGTTGTGTATGAAAGATAAATCAGATATGGAATCCAAACCTTAAATTTGGATTTTTGTTCAAGCGACCAGAATAATAATATAATTTATATTTTGATTTTTAGTAATATAAATATATACAGTATATGTGTAGTTTGAAATTGGTTAGTCAATTATGGTGCATCACGACAAACCCCATTACTACTGTCATAAACCATAATTGAAAACTCGAAACTGGAGTTTAAGGTCAGTCAGAAATGATGTTATATGAATTAAGTTGCATATTATAGAATTTCTATTAATTTGGAAAACCCTAATTAATATATGAAAACCTTAAATTAAAATTAGAAACCCTAATTTGCTAATTAGAAACCCTAATTTGCTAATTAGAAACCTTAATTACTAAAATTAGAAACCCTAATTACTATTTTAGTAAATTATAATGTTAATTAGGAAACCCTAATTGTTAATTTGTGAACCCTAATGATAATTAAGGAACCTAATTTTAATTAGTGTGTTTTAAATTAAAATTTTATTACACTTTAATTTTAATTTTCCAAACTCTAGAAATTTATTGGGAAATTTTAAGACTTAAAATCTAGTGATTAAACCCTAGATTCAAGTATCTTGGACAAGAATACCCTTGAGATTATAAGTAAAATTACCATTTTACCCTTTTTTGTCCCATTTGTGAATTATTGATTTGCATATCTTATCAAATCTTGCAGCCACCCTAGTCTACCTACGTAGGATCTATAACACCAGCACATGATCAGCCTTTACAAGCAATCAAATACATTGCACCAATTGATTTGCTAGATTCAAGAGAGAGAACATGTACATTTAGCCTAATTTGATCACTTACACTTAGCCATATTCTCTCAAGCTCAAACCCACGAAATTCTAGTGTTAGATCAGTCACAAATCAAGCCCCACGAACACCAACATTAAATCAGAAGCATAGAAATCAGAATTGGATCATAAAGAGGTAAACCCTAATCTAGAAATTTGACTTTTGATCTTATGTTAGATGTTATGATTTAATGTTAAAACATGTTGTTTGTAGTCTATTTAAGTGATCTGGGTTGCTAGATGTTAGATCCATAACATCTAGAGGCTCGGATTTGTCATTTTTCAAAATTTGCAAAAATTTTACTTTATGTTCTGACAATGAATGTCAGAGGCTGTAGATTCTTTGATATTTAATATTTTTGTTATTTTATGGTTTGGATCTATAGTTTGATATAAGGTCTTTCATCTGAAAGTGAAAGTAGTGTCATTGGATGTCTAGATCGAAAGTTATTGATGGTCAAAGGTCGTTGACCGACCATGACCGAGTATGAATCTGGGCAACCCAAAAAGCTTTTTCAGCGTCTAATAATATTTTGGAAGGCTTAGATCTGTCAGTTTGTAAATTATTTGATGATGTAATAGTATCCAGTTTATAGCATGTCATATGTACTTTATATTTGTGGCTTTTGATCCTTTAAATAATCAATTGATCGAACTTAGTGGATGGTCAAACCTGGCCCCTCGTTCACGATTTTGATTTCTGGGAATTTCCAGAAATTATGAAGAACAGCTTTCTGACCATGTTTGACCGTGTCATTGATTGTTATTTTGTTGTTGTTAGACAGAGATCAAGATTTGTTATTGTTCCTTGTCATGTATACTACAAGTATGAATCATAAAACCACCAAACTCATGACCAAAACATGTTTATAATCGAGCTACAAGATGACTAGTCGAAGTTCTAGGTTTCTGGAAAACCCAGAAACCGTCTGGCAGGTACTTTGGAAGGCCAGATCTTCTTGTTGTGTTGTGGTATGACTTAATTGATGGTTGAATATTTTAGTATTACAACAATACTACAATATCAGTGTCTTAGTTCACCCATAACATGCCTAGGCTAAGAATCATTGATGGTCAAACTCAAAGCCTTGAACACGAAGCTGTCAGTGTTCTTGAGCTCAAGAACACCAACATCAACACTAAGTGTCGCAAAAGACCAATAACGACGATTTCTAATATTTTTAATTTCTGATTTTTTGGAAAATACTTAAAAATAGAAAATATATTATAAAAATTACAAAAATGGTTTTAAAAATTATTTTAAATTATGAAAAATAACTTTTAATTATTTGGGATATTTTTCATTAATATTTATAGTTATTTAAGTATTAATAATATTTAATTTATTTAATTAGTGTATTAAATAAATTAGAGAAAAATAATTTTAATGCTAAAAAAATAAATGTAAATAAGAATAAAGTGTTTAAAAATATTTTTGAGTTATATATGTAACTTTTAATATTTTTTAATGAATTTTATTAATTAATTAATATTAATGATGATTAAGTTATTTAATAAATGTATTAAATAAATGATGAAAAATAGAATTAATGATTTAAAATTTATATAAAAATGATTTAAATGTTATAAAAATATTTTAAGTTATAAAATATAACTTTTGATATTTTGCCATGAAAAATATTAATATTTTAATATTAAGGATATTAGATTTATTTAATAATTATATTAAATAAAGTAATTTAGAAATGATTTTAATATTAGAAAAATTATTTTAAATAAAAATAAAATGTTTAAAGATATTCTAAGTTATAAAACATAACTTTTAATATTTAAAGGATAATTTCATTAATAACTCAATATTAATGATAATAATGTAATATTAAGGATATTAGATTTATTTAATGATTTATATTAAATGAATTGTTTTAAAATGGTTTTATTAATTTAAAAATCATTTAAAAAGGATATAAATGAATTAAAAAATATTTTAAGTTATAATTAATGACTTTTAATATTTGGATAAATAGTACATTAATACTTAAATATTAATGGTAATTATTTAAAATTATTTTAAATGCTTTAAAATCATTTAAGGGTAATATTAATACTTTAAAAATATTTTAAGTTATTATAAATAACTTTAATATTTTGGCAATGGTTTCATTAATAGTTTAAAATTAATTAAATATTAATGTTAATAGAATTAATGAATATTTAAATCATTAAATAATGATTTTCGGTGTTTGAAAAATCATGATAAATTATAATAATTATTTAAAAATTATTATATAGCTATGAAAAGTATTATAACTGATATTTAAAAACTCTAATCGAATATTGAACAACAGAATAGAGTTTTAGACTCGTTAATTACCCGATAAAGCTGTCGGTACACAGAAATATTTCAGAAATTGATATAGACTTAGATAATTTGACTAAATATGTGTCTGTTTGTGACCCAATGATTGTTAAACTTAAGTAACAATGTGATTAGGTTAAGTGTTGACTGTAAATAACAGTACTATGTGTTATGATAAATTATTCTAATCGAACGAATGATCTTATTAATGATAGGTTTCGGTATAAAAGATAAAACTAAGTTGCGTTATTGTAAGCAGTAGCTCAGGCAAGTTTTCTAAACTTACTCCAATTATTATTGAGCAAGTATCTGAACTATCATTTTTATTGTGCAAGTATCCTAACTTTGCATTTACTTTATACAATGGACATGAGTAAGAATGTTTCAGAATCATATTATTTTGCCAAATTATTAACTCTATTGTTATTGATTATGTATCCAATTATTTTTCGATCATTATCTATCAACACAGTATCAGTGCATAATCCAGATATTTATTCCGTTCGTTAGTTTCTAAATATGGTTACACAAGTGTCTCTACTTGGATAATCATTGTATTTAATCACATGTTGATACATACTTATTGATTTTCGGTATGTATATGTAAGACCCCAACTTTTATAAATAAAGATAAATTTTCTATAAATATTATTTTTGAATATTATGGAGTTAATTTGATATAATGTTATAGTTGTGGGTAATATTTATAAATTTTGTAAAGTACGCAAGTTGTTATATAATATTCGATTGGTCGGGGAATATTCATTTTAACAAGGAATATTCGTACAACGGCACAATCATTGGTGGACCCCACAACAGAATTATTGTCAGATTGAAAAAACGACAAAAATATTTTATTAAAATTAACGGCGAAAGTTTTACCATTGATACTGTTGAACTACTCGGTAGTAAAAGTACAGTAATACGTGTGATTGCATAGTAGCACACGATATTGATTATTAATGCTTATGTGAGAAGTCACTCAGTTTGATTCAATTATTGTCAGTTAATAATATGAATTATTTAGCGATAATGATGTTTTGTTTTATTCGTATTATTAACGTAATAAAATAGAAACATCTTTTCATGTAAAACAGAATACTTTATTAAAGTTATTCTACAAATAGAATATCTTATATTTTATTTAAAAGATTTTTCTTTAAATATGGACCGTCAGATTAAAGTAATCAATCTGGACCGTTCATGAATTAGTTACTATGCATTCTATTTTTCTATAAATAGCAGCTCATTCCTTCATTATTTCTTACGAATTCACTGATCTCTAGAGAGAGAAACTATAGAGAGAGAGAAGAAGAGTATTCTGCTACTTAACTACTTCCTTATTCCAGCTCTTCTTTAAACGGTAAGGGTGTTATTCTTTCTTATTCATGAAGAGAACTGTTGTTATTTCATTTTTTATTATTCTGTTGGAATAACCTGTATACGCGGTCTACCCTATACTTGGTGACATTCTTCTGTTATTCTGTTGGAACATCCTGTCTGTGTGTTTTACACCGAACCTGGTTCCGTTTTTATTATTATTCTGTTGGAACATCCTGTCTGTGTATTTTACACCGGACCTGGTTCCGTCTTGTTATTATTCTGTTGGAACATCCTGTCTGTGTGTTTTACACCGGACCTGGTTCCATTATTTATTATTCTGTCGGAATATCCTGTCTGTGCGTTTACGCCGGACCTGGTTCCATTATTTATTATTCTGTTAGAATAACCTGTCTGTACGGTCTATCGCATGCCGGGAGATTTCTTTTGTTATTCCATTCTTTATTATACTTAGTTGGTTAAGTTTTAACTTCTATACTCCATGAAATTAGTGGAATATCCTTGATAATTGCGGTTCATCTAATATCTTTTCATGAAAATATTCTTCTAAGCATTCTTAAATTTTACTTCACAAAGCAGTATCATGTTGACAATTTGGACGTTGTTACTTCTTGGATAAATTAATTCTTGAACTTGTTTTTATTGAATTCTTATATCATTGTCATCATCCTCATGTTTATAAAATGTTAAAAGTCATCTGTGGCCTGTAGTGCATAGATGGACTTGGTATGATTATGACCAGGGATTATTCGGTATAATCATGACCGTAATGTTGCAAATGATGTGGTAAAAGTCCTCATTGGCCCGTAGTGCGTTGATGGACAGTTGTTGGCATGATCATGACCATTAATGAATACATGAATATTCTTGGCAGTAGTGCAGGGGTGATTCGATGATGTGGATTATTTTATTAAGCTGAGTCCCAGCGATCACAGTGTTGAAAAACCATTTAAATCATAAAAGATAGTAGAGTTTATTTTTTACTTGACTCTTTTAATGGATTGCTTGTTCCGCTGCAGTTAAACTTGATGTCTATTATATTTTATCAGTTTAACATTGTTGAAGGCTAATGATAATTTATTCTGCATTATCTTAGTCATAATATTTCTTACTGGGCTAGTTGAGCTCACCCTTTCTTTCACTGTTCTCTTCAGGAAATGAGAACGTAGCTGGGGCAAGTCGGGGAACGGAGTGATGGTCCGAATGATATTATTAGTTAGTAGTCATCACTATTCTATGTAATAGTGTGTTAATAAATGTAATGATGACTCCTTTTGAGTATGAATACTCTCTAGAAGATAATATTTGTATTCAAACTCACAGTTTATGTTTTGTCGTATTGTACACGACAGTTGTATGAGTAAGTTGTATTTGTATTCTGTACTATGTATCTGACGACCCAAGATGGGTGATGTATACCTAATTTTGGGGGCATCACAGTTGGTATCAAAGCTTAGGGATATGATCCCTGGCTAAGATGTGAGAATTGAACTAGGAGGGGAGAGACGGAGAATTCCTTCGCTAGTATGACTTACCTAAGTTTATTTGCATGGTATTTAATTGGTCGGTCATAATATAAGGATAATATATGACATATCAATTAACTTTTATTTTGTGGCAGTATCTGAAAATGGCATCTGAGAATGTTGAGAATAGCAATGGAGCACAGGCGACTGTTGATTCACCACATATCAATAATCAGGATAATGTGCATCAGGAAGGTGACAATCCTCATGCAAACAACAACACTGACCAGATGTTGAATGATGGAATATTCAAAAACTTTATGCAGTTCATGCAACAACAGGCGAGAGCGGCTCCTGTCAAAAATATAGGTGGAAACACTGAAAACTCTCGAACGGTCACCGCTAAACAGTTCAAGGAGCTGGGACCACCAGAGTTTAAGGGAGAGCCAAAACCACTTATATTGGAAATATGGATAAAGCAGATTACCAAGATATTTGATGTCTTGGGATGTTCCGAGGAGCAAAAAATTCCCTTTGCCGCCTTTATGTTGCGAGGAGAGGCAGATTACTGGTGGGAATCGATTAAGCGTACTCAACCTGCCGCAATAAAGATGTCTTGGGAGAAGTTCCAAGAGCTGTTCAATGACAAATACTTTCCTGAAAGTGTTCGTCACATGAAGGAGGTGGAGTTCATCAAATTGGAGTAGAATAATATGACCGTGTCGCAGTATGAGGCTAAATTTTCTGAGTTGTCCCGATTTGCGTCCCACTTGGTGGATAATGAAGAGCGAATGACGCGAATGTTTTTGCGAGGTTTGAAACCTGAGATACGTCAACATCTTATTTCTCATAAACTGTGTTTGTATTCAGATGTTGTGAATAGGGCTCAGTTAGTGGAGCGTGATAACGAGTCAACGCAACCAAAAGAGAGCAGTTGGCAAAATGATAATACCAGTGAGAGCAGTCATTGAAGCGGTGACAACAAGCGTGGAGGGAATCAACATGCCAAAAATGATAACCACTTCGGTGGTAATCAGGGCCAAAACAATAAGAATGATCATTTCAAGAAGAGGAAATTCAACAATGATGGAAAGACGTCAGCACCAGCACCCATTGTTAAGGAAGGAGAACGACCACCTATCATATGTTTCAAATGCGGAGGGGAGGGGAACATCAGTCCAAACTGCGCGATGCCGTCTAAATCATGTTATAATTGTGGAAGAGAAGGTCATTTAGCTCGATTTTGTCGTTTACCAAAAACAAGTTCAACCAAGATGGAGACACCAAAGGTCGTCCCAGAAAAGTAAAAACCGGTAGTGCAAGGGAGAGCGTTTATTGTGACCTCCCAGAAAGTAAGGAACCCGAATGAGGTCATCACGGGTAAGCTTATCATAAACTCTAACGAAGTCTATACTTTATTTGATACCGGTTCTACTCATTCTTTTATTTCTCCTACTTGCGCTCATCGATTAAATTTGACTCCGGAGAAATTAGACTTTGATTTATCTGTTGAAACTCCATTGGGAGAAACCTTCATTACATCCACGGTTTATAAGCCTTGTTTGGTTCAAGTTGGTACCCACACATTACCTGTCGATCTGATTTCATTAAAAATACTTGCATTTGACGTGATTCTAGGGATTGATTTGTCAACTACTCATCATGCAAAAATTGATTATTTTCGTAAGGTTGTTAGCTTTCATATTTCTAATCGACCTATTATGCGAATTCAAGCAACCAAACCATTAAAATCAATCGCTGTCATCTCAAGTCATAAAGCTATTCGTTTATTGAAAAATGGATGTCAAGCTTTCTTAGCTCATGTCACGAATCTAAACAAAAATACGTCAGTTTTGAATGATATTTCTATTGTTAATAAATTCCCTGACGTATTCCCTGAAGAACTTCCTGGCCTACCCCCAGAGCGTGAAATTGAATTTTGTATCGACCTTGAACCCGGTACAAAACCCATTTCCAAAGCCCCATATCGAATGACTCCTATTAAACTTCAGGAGCTAAAGATCCAACTGCAGGAATTGTTAGACATTGGCTTTATTCGTCCTAGTACTTCTCCTTGGGGTGCTCCTGTGCTATTTGTGAAGAATAAAGATGGAAGTATGCGACTTTGTATTGATTATCGGGAGTTGAATCATGTCACCATCAAAAACAGGTACCCATTGCCATGTATTGATGACCTGTTTGACCAGTTGCAAGGAGCACAATTCTTTTCAAAGATCGATCTTCGTTCTGGATATCATCAGCTGAAGGTTAGAACTGAGGATATTCCAAAGACGGCTTTCAGAACTCGGTACGGGCATTATGAATTCCTAGTCATGTCCTTTGGATTGACTAATGCTCTTGCTGCCTTCATGGATATGATGAACCGGGTATTCAAGGAATATTTGGATCACTTTGTGGTCGTCTTTATTGATGACATCCTTATTTATTCCAAAAGCCGTGAAGATCATGAGAAACACTTGAGGCTGGTACTCCAAAAGCTTCGTGAATACAAGCTTTATGCCAAGTTGAATAAATGCGAGTTCTGGTTGGAGGAGGTAGCATTCTATGGGCACGTAGTATCAAGTCGTGGAATATCGGTTGACCCGGTAAAGATTGAAGCTATTCAAAGCTGGGAGCAACCTAAATCAGTGACCGAAGTACGTAGCTTTCTTGGTTTAGCTGGTTATTATCGGAGATTCGTGGAAGGATTTTCTCGAATCGCTACTCCATTAACTCAGCTGACTCGGAAAGATACAAAGTTCGGTTGGAGCAAAAAATGTGAGAAGAGTTTTCAAGAACTCAAGAGGAGACTTATTTCAGCACCTGTTCTAACAATACCATCTGGCTCGGAGGGATTTGTCATCTACAGTGATGCTTCGAGCAAAGGGTTGGGATGCATTCTCATGCAACATGGAAAAGTCATAGCCTATGCATCAAGACAACTCAAGGAATATGAGAGGAATTATCCTACTCATGATCTAGAGTTGGCAGCTGTTGTCTTTGCACTTAAAATTTGGAGGCATTACTTGTATGGGGAGAAGGTGGAGATATTTACGGATCATAAAAGCCTCAAATATTTCTTCACTCAAAAGGAACTCAACATGCGACAAGGATGTTGGCTTGAACTGTTAAAAGATTATGATCATACCATTCAATACCATCCTGGAAAAGCGAACGTGGTAGCTGACGCATTGAGTAGAAGATTATATGCAAGTACGAGTGCGATATTGTCAACACAAAGGCCCATTTTGTGTGACTTGCAAAGGATGGAGATAGAGTTAAAGACTCCAGGGACCCATGTGATGATGACGAATATACGAGTAGAACCAACTTTAATCGATAAAGTTAAAGCTGCTCAAGCTACAGACCTGGAGCTGATGCGTATGAGGAAGAAAGTGCAAGAAGGTGCTATGCCGGAAGCAAGAATCGATGAAGAAGGAATACTTTGAGTCAACTCCAGACTTTGTATTCCTAACAACCCTGATTTAAAGTATGAAATCATGATGGAGGCGCACAACACACCGTTTGCAATTCATCCTGAAAGTGCCAAAATGTATCATGATCTTCGTCATACATTTTGGCGGAGCAATATGAAGAGAGAGATAGCGTTGTTTATCTCAAGGTGTTTAACTTGTCAATGAGTCAAAGCGGAGCATCAAGTACCAAAAGGTCCATTACAACCACTTGAAATTCTAAAATGGAAGTGAGAGCACATTACCATAGATTTCGTTACCGGTCTTCCTAGGGTTTCTCAAGGTATTGATGCGATTTGGGTCATTGTGGATAAATTGATCAAGTCTGCCCATTTCTTACCGATACGAGAAACTTATACACTTGAACGTCTTGCTCGTATGTACATAAACGAGATTGTAAGACTGCATGGTATGCCAGTATCCATAGTTTCTGATCGAGACCCAAGATTCACTTCACGATTTTGGGTTAGTTTACAAAAAGCTATGGGCACAGATTTACGATTTAGTTCGGCATATCATCCTTAGACGGACGGACAATAAGAGAGGACTATTCAAACTCTAGAAGATTTATTAAGACTCTGTGTCCTTGGCTTCAAGGGAAGTTGGGACAAGTTCTTACCATTGGTGGAGTTTTCCTACAACAACAGGTATCAAGCAAGTATTGGCATGGCTCCATTCGAAGCATTGTATGGAAGAAAATATCGTTCTCCAGTATGCTGGGATGAGGTGGGTGAAGCAACGTTGTTGGGACCGGAGTTGGTACGTATGACTACAGAAAAGATTCCAACGATCCGACAACGTATAAAAACCTCACAAGATCGACAAAAGAGTTATGCTGATCTTCATCGAAAGGATGTGGAATTTAATGTAGGAGATTATGTGTTCTTACGTGTTGCTCCATGGAAAGGAGTTACGAGATTTGGAAAGAGAGGAAAGCTCAATCCTCGATTCATCGGTCCATTTTTAATCCTCGATCGAGTAGGAACTGTGGCTTATAGACTCGCTTTACCGCCAAGTATGTCTCGTGTTCATAACGTTTTTCACATATCCATGTTACGCAAATATGTGGAAGACCCGAACCACATTATTGAGTTAGAACCAGACGAAATAGCGGAGGATTTGACGTATGAAGAAGTTCATGTTCAAATCTTGGATAAGAAGGAACATATTCTACGCTCCAAGGTTATACCTCAAGTCAAAGTTTTGTGGAGAAACCACGATGTTGAGGAAATGACTTGGGAGTTAGAATCTAAAATGAAATCAAGATATCCTTACCTCTTCGACATACCAGGTACGTACCCTAATTTCGAGGGCGAAATTTCATAAGAAGGGGAGGTTGTAAGACCCCAACTTTTATAAATAAAGATGAATTTTCTATAAATATCATTTTTGAATATTATGGAGTTAATTTGATATAATGTTATAGTTGTGGGCAATATTTATAAATTTTGCAAAGTACGTAAGTTGTTATATAATATTCGATTGGTCGGGGAATATTCGTTTTAATAGGGAATATTCGTACAACGGCACAATCATTGGTGGACCCCACAACGGAATTATTGTCGGATTGAGAAAATGACAAAAATATTTTATTAAAAATAACGGCAGAAGTTTTACCATTGATACTGCTGAACTACTCGGTAGTAAAGGTACAGTAATACGTGTGGTTGCATAGTAGCACACGGTATTGATTATTAATGCTTATGTGAGAAGTCACTCAGTTTGATTCAATTATTGTCAGTTAATAATATGAATTATTTAGCGATAATGATGTTTTATTTTATTCGTATTATTAACGTAATAAAACAGAAAAATCTTTTCATGTAAAACAGAATACTTTATTAAAGTTATTCTATAAATAGAATATCTTATATTTTATTTAAAAGATTTTTCTTTAAATATGGACCGTCAGATTAAAGTAATCAATCTGGACCGTTCATGAATTAGTTACTATGCATTCTATTTTTCTATAAATAGCAGCTCATTCTTTCATTATTTCTTACGAATTCACTAAACTCTAGAGAGAGAAACTATAGAGAGAGAGAAGAAGAATATTCTGCTACTTAACTACTTTCTTATTTCAGCTCTTCTTTAAAACGGTAAGGGGTGTTATTCTTTCTTATTCATGAAGAGAACTGTTGTTATTTCATTTTTTATTATTCTGTTGGAATAACCTGTATACGCGGTCTACCCTATACTTGGTGACATTCTTCTGTTATTCTGTTGGAACATCCTGTCTGTGTGTTTTACACCGGACCTGGTTCCATTTTTATTATTATTTTGTTGGAACATCCTGTCTGTGTGTTTTACACTGGACCTGGTTCCGTCTTGTTATTATTCTGTTGGAACATCATGTCTGTGTGTTTTACACCGGACCTGGTTCCATTATTTATTATTCTATCGGAATACCCTGTCTGTGCGTTTACGCCGGACCTGGTTCCATTATTTATTATTCTGTTGGAATAACCTGTCTGTGCGGTCTATCGCATGCCGGGTGATTTCTTTTGTTATTCCATTCTTTATTATACTCAGTTGGTTAAGTTTTAACTTCTATACTCCATGAAATTAGTGGAATATCCTTGATAATTGCGGTTCATCCAGTATCTTTTCATGAAAATATTCTTCTAAGCATTCTTAAATTTTACTTCACAAAGCAGTATCATGTTGACAATTTGTACGTTGTTAATTCTTGGATAAATAAATTCTTGAACTTGTTTTATTGAATTTTTATATCATTGTCATCATCCTCATGTTTATAAAATGTTAAAAGTCATATGTGGCCTGTAGTGCATAGATGGACTTGGTATGATTATGACCAGGGATTATTCGGTATAATCATGACTGTAATGTTACAAATGATGTGGTAAAAGTCCTCATTGGCCCGTAGTGCGTTGATGGACAGTTGTTGGCATGATCATGACCATTAATGAATACACGAATACCCTTGGCCGTAGTGCAGGGGTGATTCGATAATGTGGATTATTTTATTAAGCTGAGTCCCAGCGATCACAGTGTTGAAAAACCTTTTAAATCATAAAAGATAGTAGAGTTTATTTTCTACTTGACTCTTTTAATGGATTGGTTGTTCCGCTACAGTTAAACTTGATGTCTATTATATTTTATCAATTTAACATTGTTGAAGGCTAATGATAATTTATTCTGCATTATCTTAGTCATAATATTTCTTACTGGGCTAGTTGAGCTCACCCTTTCTTTCACTGTTCTCTTCAGGAAATGAGAACGTAGCTGGGGCAAGTCGGGGAACGGAGTGATGGTCCGAATGATAGTATTAGTTAGTAGTCCTCACTATTCTATGTAATAGTGTGTTAATAAATGTAATGAGGACTCCTTTTGAGTATGAATGCTCTCTAGAAGATAATATTTGTATTCAAACTCACAGTTTATGTTTTGTCGTATTGTACACGACAGTTGTATGAGTAAGTTGTATTTGTATTCTGTACTATGTATCTGATGACCCAAGATAGGTGATGTATATCTAATTTTGGAGGCGTCACAGTATACATTAATTAAAAGCTGTCTAAGCTACTTGATCCAGCTAGACACAGATATTATTGATCATGATAGAACTTTATTGTATCCAACCAGATTATTTTGGTTCGGATTTCCGACTAACTATGAACATCCCGAATATGGGAAACTTTTGTGCACCTAAGGTGGATAGAGTGAACGATAATATCGTTCTTGCATGTAGTATTGATCAATACAGGGAGGGCATAATGGGCTGATCACCCCCCGTGCCCGTAAGTTATGACGGTTTACAGATGAAGTTCTATTTAACCTTTTCGAAAATAGAAAACATTGTTCCTAGTCTGTTGAATGATCTCCAGTTATAGTCAGTACGTAGTTTCAAAAATTTCATATAGAAGTGTTATGATGTTATTATTGGTTCAACTTATTTCACAACTGTTGATTCGTTGTAGAAGTGTCATTCAAAGAAAATATTTAACTCTTTCAGCTAATATTTATTGTTGCTATTAGTTGCTGGGCAATCAAATGCTCATTCTTGCTTTAAATTTAAATGTTTTCAGCTAAGTATGATCAACTCGAAGTATCAGACAAGAACAAGGGGAAAGGAAAGCTGTTCGAATGAGTTTTATAAAATTCTGTGTCATAGTTAAAGCTTATTAAGACAATGTTATTTATTATCTATGATGTAATGAATGTTTAAAGGTCTCGTACTTGGGAATAGACTTTGATGCATATGTAAATTAAGTTTGTTATCTATATTATTATTGTATTATTCCGCACATAGAAATGGTATCGTGAAGTATCGAGTTCGGGTTTCAAGTACCCTAGTTTGGGGGCGTAACAAGTTGGTATCAAAGCTTTAGGGTTAAAAACCTTAGTGGGACATACCTTAGGCTATAACCTTTAGGACAGGGGGAAACGTTAAAAATATAAATGACTCATATAGAGTTTAAAAGAAGATGAATTGAATAAATTTATCGTTAAACAAAATAAAAGATAACTTTTATAAATCTATTGTTTGCTGTGTGTATATACTATATGCTAATCAGGATAATTTGTGTGTAGATGTCAGGTGAAAAAGAATTAGGATACCCTATGATCGTAAAGAGGGAGCCAATATCAAAGCCAAAAGCTGAAATAGAGGCTCACAGTGCAAGTAACCTTAATGAGGTGGTGGTATTGGAAAACATAGTACCCGATCCAAAAATGGTAGAACTAACAGATAGTGATTCGAACATCGAAGTTGGAGCTGATCAAGCATCAACAGAAGTGCAGAATCTGAGGAACCAGGTTTCTTCTCTAGAAAAGCTGTGAAAAATAGAAAAGCTGCTAAATAACCAATTGCGAAAAGCGTTAATGGAAACTATGGAGGAACAAGATAAGCTTAAAATCCAAATTGATCAAATGGGAACCAGAAGCATCAGATCGTGTGCAACTCCGAACAAGAAGGGGAAAAGACAGATGAAAGACCGTGACTTAGAAAATAAGTAGGATTAGTAGTTGATTATGTATGTTTGATAATGTACGTGTGTAATGTAATATTCCTAACTTTTGTGTAAGTTATCATAGTAAATCCCGACTTTTGTGGTCACAAAGGGATAACAATATGAGTTATGTTATGTAAAGTTCTATGACTTGTTGAATGAATATGAATCTATATTTGATTAATGGAATAAGTTTTATATAAAACTTCGTGTTACATGTTAAACTTATACAATAAGGTTAAGAATGTAAGTTAAATTTATGATTTTATGTAATCAGATAATGCTGCCAAGATGTAGAACATGAAATCAAAGGGCAGAAGAATCTGTCAACAACGCTGAGGGATAACAACAAGACCCGATGCAAAACTTTGCAAACATGGTAGCTCAGGCTATGCAGCAGGGAATGCCAACTGCAGGGAACCGACCAGACAACCGCTTGGCAAAATTTAAAGACTTCAAGGCAGTAGGACCACTAGAATTCAGGGGATCAACTGACCCTATAGAAGCCCAGACATTGTTAACGAGATACAAAAGACATTCGTAATTGCTAGGGTAGATGAGGGGCAAAAGACAACTTTTGCCACTTATATGATGAAGGGGGAGACTAACTTTTGGTGGGAGGCAAATCAAACTAGGGCAGGAGAAGGAGTAGTTACTTGGACTAGGTTTAAGACTTTGTTTTTCGAAAACAACCTCTCAGTTAGCATGCAGGCTAGGATGGAGGTGAAATTTCTGGAGTTAAAGTAGGAGAACATGATTGTGACAGAATATTCTACAAAGTTTAATGAGTTGGCTAGGTTCGCTCCGCATCAAGTTGATACGGAGGCTAGGAAGGCAAGGAGGTTCGAGCTGGGATTAAAACTCTGGCTCTACAATAAGGTGGCAGTGTTGCAGATTAATACTATTGCAGCACTAATGGAAAAGGCTATCATAGCTGAGGAGGGGAGTGAGGTCATAAGCCTCTACAACAAGGAGAAGAAGAACAAAGGCAAGACGGCAGGAGCTGTAAAGGTGGAAACAAATAGTGGGAGTAGGGGCGAAAAGAGAAAAGGAAATTATTTCGGGAATGTTCAGGTGAAGCAGGAAGGTGTAAAGAAACAGACTGTGCAGTGTAAAAATTACGGGAAGAATCACTCTGGTGAGTGTCTGAAGGGTAAGTTTGTATGTTACAAGTGCGAGCAGGAGGGCCATATTTCTCCTAACTGCCCCAGCCCAAGGATGAACAGTGGGTGTTTTCTGTGTGGGTCTATGGAGCATAAGGTGAAGGATTGTCCAAAGAGGAAAATGGAGACAGGGAGTGTAACCACGGGAAAAGGCAGCGGGACTATGGCAATCACAGGACCGACCTCAACCAACAAACCAACCGCACGAGTCTTCAATATGACGGTCCAGGGTACTGTGGCAGCTGGGAATGTAACTCCAGGTATTATTCGAATAATCTTTACTTTCGTAAATATATGAGTTCCTTATATATAGTAAATTATTTTATAATAAATTTTGAAGGAGGAATTTGAGTTCTTTTAGAAATCAAATTTTCGGTTAATCAGATAGACAAGCTTTATGTTGAATAGTTAAAGATCAGTTCGATCAATTATGATCGAGGTCTACTTGCAATGATTGTATATGTTATGTACCCTCGTATGAATAAGTTTTAAAATGGTGATTCCGGGAACGAAATCCTTATAAGGGAGGGTGAATGTAATAACCCTATATTCTTTCCATTTAAATAAATAAGAAATTTTGCATATAAATTTTTATTATTATTATTAAAGATGGAAATATGTGCCAAGTAATGTGTATGTAAATATGTGATAAATAAAATTTATTTATTACGTGAATAATTTCAAATAATTTTATTTTAAAATTATTGATCATTATAAAGTATATTCTTATAATAATTAATTTTGTAGCAGAAATATTTTTATTAATTATTCTCCATGAAAACATGATTTTATATTATTAATAGAATTATAATAATAAATATTTTATTATATGAATTTTAGTTCATATTATTTAAGTTAATTATTTTCACTTAATTATTAATGTTGTGTATGAAAGATAAATCAAATATGGAATCCAAACCTTAAATTTGGATTTTTGTTCAAGGGATGAGAATAATAATAGAATTTATATTTTGATTTTCAGTGCTATAAAAATATACAGTATATATGTAGTTTGATATTGGTTAGTCAATTATAGTGCATCACGATTAACCCCAATACTACTGTCATAAACCATAATTGGAAACTCAAAACTGGAGTTTAAGGTTGGTCAGAAATGGTGTTATATGAATTAAGTTGCATATTATAGAATTTCTATTAATTAGGAAAACCCTAATTAATATATGAAAACCCTAAATTAAAATTAGAAACCCTAATTTGCTAATTAGGAACCCTAATTGCTAAAATTAGAAACCCTAATTGCTATTTTAGTAAATTATAATGTTAATTAGGAAACCCTAGTTGTTAATTTGGGAACCCTAATGATAATTAAGGAACCCTAATTATTTAAACCCTAATTTTATTAAAAACCCTAATTTTAATTAGTGTGTTTTAAATTAAAATTTTATTACACTTTAATTTTAATTTTCCAAACTTTAGAAATTTATTGGGAAATTTTAAGACTTAAAATCTAGTGATTAAACCCTAGATTCAAGTACATTGGACAAGAATACCCTTGAGATTATAAGTAAAATTACCATTTTACCCTTTTTTGTCCCATTTGTGAATTGTTGATTTGCATATCTTATCAAATCTTCCAGCCACCCTAGTCTACCTAATCTGTAACACTAGCACATGATCAGCCTTTGCAAGCAATCAAATACATTGCACCAATTGATTTGCTAGATTCAAGAGAGAGAAAGTGCACATTTAGCCTAATTTGATCACTTACACTTAGCCATATTCTCCCAAGCTCAAACCCACAAAATTCTAGTGTTAGATCAGTCACAAATCAAGCCCCACGAACACCAACATCAAATCAGAAGCATAAAATCAGAATTGGATCATAAAGAGGTAAACCCTAATCTAGAAATTTGACTTTTGGTCTTGTGTTAAATGTTATGATTTAATGTTAAAACATGTTGTTTGTAGTCTATTTAAGTGATCTAGGTTGCTAGATGTTAGATCTATAACATCTAGAGGCTCGAATTTGTCATTTTTAAAAATATGCAAAAATTTTACTTTATGTTCTGACAATGAATGTCAGAGGCTGTAGATTCTTTGATATTTAATATTTTTGTTATTTTATGGTTTGGATCTATAGTCTGATATGAGTTCTTTCATCTGAAAGTGAAAGCAGTGTCATTGGATGTCTAGATCGAAAGTTATTGATGGTCAAAGGTCGTTCACCGACCATGACCGGTATGAATCTGGGCAACCCAGAAAGCTTTTTCAGCGTCTGACAAAGTTTTGGAAGGCTTAGATCTGTCAGTTTGTAAATTATTTGATGATGTTATAGTATCCAATTTATAGCCTGTCATATGTACTTTATATTTGTGGCTTTTGATCCTTTAAATAATCAATTTATCGAACTTAGTGGATGGTCAAACCTGGCCCCTCATTCACGATTTTGATTTTTGGGAATTTCCAGAAAATATGAAGAACAACTTTCTGACCACGTTTGACCGTGTCATTGATTGTTATTTTGTTGTTGTTAGACTGAGATCAAGATTTGTTATTGTTCCTTGTCATGTATACTACAAGTATGGACCATAAAACTGTTAGGTTTGTAATATTAATGAACGCAATCAAATTGCACAAATTAAGCAGAAACGTGAAAAATTAAAGTTTTAAATTTTTACAAACTATATACCCGGATCACCCTTTATACACAATTATTAATTAAACGAAAAAGAAAGAACAAGAATCATACCCTTGAAGATTCGAGGTTCCTCATGTACAAGTTCACCTCCAATCCTTTTCGCGTTTAACTTGAATCCACCGGGTTTCGTTCCTTCCTTTGATCAACGTTAGCCACCCAAGTGTTTGGTCTCTAGAGGTGATCCACCAAGGAAGAAGAAGGATTCAAGAAAATGGGTATTTGGCAAAATCCTAGTTTTTCTATCTCTCATAGAAAAGGATGTACTCTCCCAACTATTGGAATTACTTATTCAATGAAAACGTCAACAACATCCTCACCCATAATACGACTCCTCTTATTTATAGATGTAGGCAACCATCCTTAATAATTAAGGAATTGGGTTTTATTTTAATTAATTAAACTCCTTTAATTAATTAGGCTCCTAATTTTATTAGGAATAATTAATTAAATTTTTTTAAATTAATTTACCTCATAATCTTATTAGGAATATATGAGAGTACTTTTATTAATTAATTTTCAAACTCCTTTAGGAAATAAATAATAATAATAATAATAAGACTCCTTTTATTAATTTATATTTAATATTTTTGAAATATTAAATAATAAATATTAAGTTATTTAATTTATTCTATCACCATAGATTAAATTAAATATACTTAACTTATTATTATGATTATGCCATTAACTTCTTAAATAATTATTTTTCCTTTTATGATGTGACCCTTTAGGTTCTCCATATTAAACCGGTTGTGAATAAATCAATTAGAACAATTCTAATCTTATTTAAATAAATAAATTAAACTATTAATTTATTTAACTAAATAATATTTATTCTATAATAGGGATAAGCCTCCCTAGTGATCAACGACTTTTCAGATAATATAGATTTCAACATTAATCATAAAAAAACCTTTGAGTAAATAGTTACCGTACAATTCAATCCTTCCACCATACAATGTCCCAATTAAATATAAGACATGAAATTACTGGCAAGTCTTATTTTATTTAATTATATGTATTTTGACTCTTAAATGCACAACTCCAAATAATGTAAATTAAAAACTCATTTCTAATTTCATTCTGCATTGGCCAATGACTACTGGGTTGTCATTTATCGAATCACATAGGACATTTCTCTTCTTTTACTAGAAGTGGTAGATTCTTTATTGATCATACATTATCTCCATGTACAACTTATTACACCCAAGCATACCCTTTGATATACCCTAAGGGTCTTAAGGAATAAGTTAAAGTATAACTCATTATACACAAGATACTATGATGATCTCAAGTCCAAGGATCACTTGTACTACTATCACTACATGAATTCCTACTGACAGGCAAGTAAAACTCCATTAGGTATTCCTTAGCGAGCCACGTTCAGTGAACTTATTCTCTAATAAGCACATACATACTTGCTTTAATGTCTCCACACAAATGATCATGAGATCAATCATCCTCATCCAATGAGCAAGCAACGTATGTATCAATCTATCCGGATTCACTAATCCCCTATTTAGTAATCCAACGATTGGGAACTATTTTAGCTTTAAGCTTACTAAGAATTTAGATCTAATTAGAATGATCATCATAATTATTCTAAAAGCATTGCTTAAAACTATGGGTTTATCACATATTATAAAGAAGCATCATATAGATAATTTAAAAGCCTTTAATAAATTAATACCTTTTATTAATAAATGAATAATATTGTTACAAAGTATATGCTTTATCATCAAACATGATTGGCTTGTGTGCATACTACTTTCAAAAACCACCAAACTCATGACCAGAACATGTTTATAATCGAGCTACAAGATGACCAGTCGAAGTTCTGAGTTTCTGGAAAATCCAGAAACAGTCTGGCAGGTACTTTGGAAGGCCAGATCTTCTTGTTGTGTTGTGGTATGGCTTAATTGATGGTTGAATATTTTAGTATTGCAACAATACTACAATATCAGTGTCTTAGTTCACCCATAACATGCCCAAGCTAAGAATCATTGATGGTCAAACTCAAAGCCTTGAACACGAAGCTGTCAGTGTTCTTGAGCTCAAGAACACCAACAGCGACGCTTAGTGTCGCTAAAGGCCAATAGCGACGGTTTCTAATATTTTTAATTTCTGATTTTTTGGAAAATACTTAAAAATAGAAAATAAATTATAAAAATTACAAAAATAGTTTTAAAAATTATTTTAAATTATGAAAAATAACTTTTAATTATTTGGGATATTTTTCATTAATATTTATAATTATTTAAGTATTAATTATATTTAATTTATTTAATTAGTGTATTAAATAAATTAGAGAAAAATGATTTTAATGTTATAAAAATCAATGTAAATAAGAATAAAGTGTTTAAAAATATTTTTGAGTTATATATGTAACTTTTAATATTTTTGTAATGAATTTCATTAATTAATTAATATTAATGATGATTAAGTTATTTAATAAATGTATTAAATAAATGATGAAAAATAGACTTAATGATTTAAAATTTATATAAAAATGATTTAAAGGTTATAAAAATATTTTAAGTTATAAAATATAACTTTTGATATTTTGTCATGAAAAATATTAATATTTTAATATTAAGGATATTAGATTTATTTAATAATTATATTAAATAAAGTAATTTAGAAATAATTTTAATATTAAAAAAATCATTTTAAATAAAAATAAAATATTTAAAGATATTTTAAGTTATAAAACATAACTTTTAATATTTAAAGGATAATTTCATTAATAACTTAATATTAATGATAATAATGTAATATTAAGGATATTAGATTTATTTAATGATTTATATTAAATAAATTATTTTAAAATGGTTTTATTAATTTAAAAATTATTTAAAAAGGATATAAATGAATTAAAAAATATTTGAAGTTATAATTAATGACTTTTAATATTTGAATAAATAGTACATTAATACTTAAATATTAATGGTAATTATTTAAAATGATTTTAAATGCTTTAAAAATTATTTAAGGGTAATATTAATACTTTAAAAATATTTTAAGTTATTATAAGTAACTTTAATATTTTGGCAATAGTTTCATTAATAGTTTAAAATTAATTAAATATTAACGATAATAGAATTAATGAATATTTAAATTATTACATAATGATTTTCGGTGTTTGAAAAATCATGATAAATTATAATAATTATTTAAAAAGTATTATAAGGCTATGAAAAGTATTATGACTGATATTTAAAAACTCTAATCGAATATTGAACAACAGAATAGAGTTTTAGACTCGTTAATTACCCGATAAAGCTGTCGGTACACAGAAATATTTCAGAAATTGATATAGACTTAGATAATTTGACTAAATATGTGTCTGTTTGTGACCCAATGATTGTTAAACTTAAGTAACAATGTGATTAGGTTAAGTGTTGACTGTAAATAACAGTACTATGTGTTATGATAAATTATTCTAATCGAACGAATGATCTTATTAATGATAGGTTTCGGTATAAAAGATAAAACTAAGTTGCGTTATTGTAAGCAGTAGCTCAGGCAAGTTTTCTAAACTTACTCCAATTATTATTGAGCAAGTATCTGAACTATCATTTTATTGTGCAAGTATCCTAACTTTGCATTTACTTTATACAATGGACATGAGTAAGAATGTTTCAGAATCATATTATTTTGCCAAATTATTAACTCTATTGTTATTGATTATGTATCCAATTATTTTTCGATCATTATCTATCAACACAGTATCAGTGCATAATCCAGATATTTATTCTGTTCGTTAGTTTCTAAATATGGTTACACAAGTGTCTCTACTTGGATAATCATTGTATTTAATCACATGTTGATACATACTTATTGATTTTCGGTATGTATATGTAAGAACTTTTATAAATAAAGATAAATTTTCTAAAGTACGCAAGTTGTTATATAATATTCGAGAATATTCATTTTAACAAGGAATATTCGTACAACGGCACAATCATTGGTATTATTGTCAGATTATATTTTATTAAAATTAACGGCGAAAGTTTTACCATTGATACTGTTGAACTATAGTAAAAGTACAGTAATACGTGTGATTGCATAGTAGCACACGATATTGATTATTAATGCTTATGTGAGAAGTCACTCAGTTTGATTCAATTATTGTCAGTTAATAATATGAATTATTTAGCGATAATGATGTTTTGTTTTATTCGTATTATTAACGTAATAAAATAGAAACATCTTTTCATGTGAATACTTGATTAAAGTTATTCTACAAATAGAATATCTTATATTTTATTTAAAAGATTTTTCTTTAAATATGGACCGTCAGATTAAAGTAATCAATCTGGACCGTTCATGAATTAGTTACTATGATAAATAGCAGATTATTTCTTACGAATTCACTGATCTCTAGAGAGAGAAACTATGTATTCTGCTATAGAGTTTTAGACTTGTTAATTACCCGATAAAGCCGTCAGTACACAAAAATATTTTAAAAATTGATCTAGACTTTGATAATTTTACTAGATATGTGTCTGTTTGTGACCTAATGACTGTTAAACTTAAGTAACAATGTGATTAGGTTAAGTGTTGACTGCAAATAGCAGTACTATGTATTATGATAAATTATTCTAATCGAACGAATGATCTTATTAATGATAGGTTTCAGTATAAAAGATAAAACTAAGTTGCGTTATTGTAAGCAGCAGCTCAGGCAAGTTTTCTAAACTTACTCCAATTATTATTAAGCAAATATCCGAACTATCCTTTTTATTGTGCAAGTATCCTAACTTTACATTTACTTTATGCAATGGACATGAGTAAGAAAGTTTCAGAATCATATTACTGTGCCAAATTATTAACTCTATTGTTATTGATTATGTATCCAATTATTTTTCGATCATTGTCTATCAACACAGTATCAGTGCATAATCCAGATATTTATTCTGTTCGTTAGTTTCTAAATATGGTTACACAAGTGTCCCCACTTGGATAATCATTGTATTTAATCACATGTTGATACATACTTATTGATTTTCGGTATGTATACAATAATTAAAAGTTGTCTAAGCTACTTGATCCAGTTAGACACAGATATTGTTGATCATGATAGAACTTTATTGTATCCAACCAGATTATTTTGGTTCAGATTCCCTACTAACTATGAACATCCCGAACATGGGAAACTTTTGTGCACCTAAAGTGGATAGAGTGAACGATAATATTGTTCTTGCATGTAGTATTGATCAATACAGGGCATAACGGGCTGATCACTCCCCGTGCCCGTAAGTTATGACGGTTTACAGATGAAGTTCTATTTAACCTTTTCAAAAATAGAAAATAATGTTCCTAGTCTGTTGAATGATCTCCAGTTATAGTCAATACGTAGTTTCAAAAATTTCATATAGAAGTGTTATGATGTTATTATTGGTTCAGCTTACTTCACAACTGTTGATTCATTGTAGAAGTATCATTCAAAGAAAATATTTAACTCTTTCAGCTAATATTTATTGTTGCTATTACTTGCTGGGCAATCAAATGCTCATTCTTGCTTTAAATTTAAATGTTTTCAGCTAAGTATGATCAACCCGAAGGATCAGACAAGAACAAGGGGAAAGGAAAGTTGTTCGAATGAGTTTTATGAAATTCTGTGTAATAGTTAAAGCTTATTAAGACAATGTTATTTATTATCTATGATGTAATGAATGTTTAAAGGTCTCGTACCTGGGAATAGACTTTGATGCATTTATAAATTAAGTTTGTTATCTATATTATTATTGTATTATTCCGCACATAGAAATGGTATCGTGAAGTACTGAGTTCGGGTTTCAAGTACCCGAGTTTGGGGGCGTCACATATTCTTTATCATCTTCTCCTTTATTCTCTAAGGTTATAGCCTAGGGTACTCTTACCTAAGGTTTATAACCTATAGCTTTGATACCAACTGTAATGACCCCAAAATTCATACAACTCAATTATCGACTTCGATTGTTAATACTATCCAAAATTCATACAACTCAATTATCGACTTCGGTTGTTAATAATATGTCTAACTTCTGATTTTACATCATTATTTGATGTTAAACTTAATAAAATGCGGAATACTTTCAACTTTTCTATCTTCTTACTTTAATTCTTTGAATCAAGACCTTTATCATCTACATGTCTTTGAATCATATATAATACATGATTCACTTTATCAGAGTTAATATATATATACTTACATATCAAATCGATATCCTTTATATATCGGATAGCTCAAACTTTAACTTTACCACTCAACAACATAAAATATACATTATAAAACATTGAGTACATCTCATGAACCTTAATCATGGTTTAAAGAAATAACAACCTTTAGCTAAAATATTAATCTTCGTGTATTATTTCTAATCCACGTCATTTAAGTAGCACATAGTGTTACCTTCAATCCTTAACTTGTAAAAATAGTTATTTGCAAGGTTGAGCTCGACAGCCCAACAAATCTAACAGTTTTCATGCATCACGTATTACATAATAACATGCTTATTATACATCTCATAAACATTGCATTGGACTAACATAACATACATGTTACAGTTCATATAACAAGTATAAAGATTGAGTTCCTTACTCAATCAACGTAGTCATAAATTGACTTTAACGTTTCATACTTTCGACATATATATAACACATCATGTTATTTGCAATAAAGATTTAAAACATTTCATCATCAAGTTCACATAGCAAATAGGAACTGAAAGACTTGCCTTGACCGTTATTTATCAATAATAGATAACAGCTTACAGCTATCTGTACTTCACGTGCCGTACACAATTATATAATCATGCACATCAACTATTAGTCACATAGCAACGCATAGTAGTTGTAATGTAAAGTTTACTCTACATCTCATAACCCTTCCTATTATCAATACACAATATTCAATTTGATTGAGTTAACTTTTGACTTACATCTCACTATATTTCATATTCGAAGTTCATTCAAGTGTTTAAGTCTTACTAGGAATTATTATTGGTTTTATATTAACCCCATTTCATATCTTATAATATTCATTTTATTTGACTTAAGACACTTTCTACGTTCATTAAAACTTATCACGGCGTTTCGACGCCCGATTTGTCTCTCTTGTGTATGCTTAGTATGCTTATACAACTTATCTAATACATCATTTATTAATGTTAAGCATCATTATATTTACTAAAATTCATGTTTTATAATTTAGAACAACATCTTTTATTATCAGTAACACTACACTTGCATACATGCATGTCCAACGCCCTACGATTACCTCCGAAAACACAATAATCCCAAAGATGGCCATTTTGACCCCTTCTAACGACTTCAAATTGAATAACTTAAAGAATAAAAGATGTAGGTCTATACGTTCTCGTTTCGGATCATCTTGAATCGCCTTAATCGGATTTTTTATGAAAAAGTTATGTCTATTTTACTAAAACAAATCAAAATAGTCACACCTGACACATTATATGCGTGGCCGCGCCTATTTCCTTCACATTTCCAGCGCGCCCATGCTCTTTATCAGCTCCCAGCTGCGCGCCCGTGCTCTTTATCAGCTCCCAGCTGCGCGCCCGCACTCGGCTTCGCCCAAATTCTAGATTTTGCAATGTTTTTATGCACATACTTTAAATCTTCATAACTTCTTCATTTTAAGTCAGAATTAGTTGGTTTTTTGACTCTATGAACTCGTGAAACACTGAACTACTCATCCACATAATAATTATAACACTTCAAAAACATTAACAATATTACACATGTGATTCCCTTGCTTGCTTCTCCTGTACTCCTCCTGTGACTCCCTTTTTCCTTCTTTCTTCTCCTTCCTTCCCCGTGACTCCTCTACCTTGCCTATATAAGGCAGTGCATGCTGCTGAATGATAAGATAAGAATTCCTCTCTCTTTTCTCTTATATATTCTCTCTAAATTTATGCAGCAATTATAAAAATATCTTTCTACACTTTGCTAAAGTTTTATAACACGTTATCAGCACGAAGCTCTAACCAACTGAGACGGTAAAATTAAATTCTTACAATTTATTATTATACTACCGATTTGGCTATGCCACCAATAGTATAATGTTATTCTTATAATTGGCCTGGCTTTGCCGCCTATTATATTCCTTGACTGTCAAGTTACATTTATGTTTTATTGTCCATTTTAAATTCTGTTATTTACAATGGTACCATCTATCCTTGTTAATCTTACAAGACTTGGTGGGAGCCTTTTTACCATTAAATTCTGTTATTACAATGATACCATCTATCCTTGTTGATCTTACAAGACTTGGTGGGAACCTTTTTACCGCTTATTAAATTGTGGGAATAACTTGTATATGCGAAATATCGCATACCTAGTGAAATTCTTATGTTATTCTATTCTTTATTATTCTGTTGGAATAATCTGTCTATGCGAACTATCGCATGCCAGGTGAAGATCCATTTGCATTATGATAATAACATAAATATAAGAATATTTATATTTGCATTTTATCACCACTTGAGGTCGTGACTTAGTTTATTTTTCTATTTCATACATGTAATTATTTATTGTTTTAATAAATAATAAAATTGTGTTTTAACCTAGAATAGATGGCAAACTTGGCAAAAATAGATTTTTCTATTTTGAAAATATCTGGAGACAACTATTTGGCTTGGGCACTTGATGCAGAATTGCACCTTAGTGCAAATAAGTTAGAAAAGACTATTGAATCAAGAAATACAGCTACTTCGGCATAAAATGCAAAAGCCATAAATTTTCTTCGTCACCATATTGATGAAGGATTAAAGACTGAATATTTAACAGTCAAAGATCCTTTGTCTTTATGGACACAACTGAAGGAAAAATTTGACCACCAAAAATTGGTTGTTCTCCCTAATGCCAAATTTGAGTGGCTTAATTTAAGGCTACAAGATTACAAATCAATTACGGAATACAGTTTCAATGTTTTACTTTGGCTTTGTGCGGAGATCCAGTTTCTGAAACCCAAATATTAGAGAAAACGCTCTCAACTTTTCATCCCACCAACATGATTCTGTCATAACAATATAGACAGAGTAAGTTCACAAAATTCAGTGACTTGTTGTCTATCCTCCTTGTTGCAGAAAAGAATAATGAATTGTTGTTAAAAAACCATCAAGTACGGCCAACGGGTGCTACCCCATTGCCAGATATTAACAGCACATCATTTCAGCAAAATAAACGTGACAAGAGATGGTCATATAATAAGAAGTCTTGGAGACGAAAGAATAAACGAGGCCATCATAACAATAAATTCCAGAACCGCGACAATTCAAGCCACCAGAAGTGGCAAGTATCTAGGTCGGGTAAAAATAAAGAAAATGCAACACAGATAAAGAACAAACCAGATGTTTATTTTAGGTGTGGGATGAATGGGCATTGGTCGCGTACCTGTCGTACGCCGATGCATCTGGTTAATTTATTCCAGGAGTCTCAAAAGAACAAAGTAATGGAGGCAGAAACAAACTTTGTTAATCATCAATTGAATATTATTGATGTTCCACCAATGGCCAACATTGAGGAAAAGGTTGTTGTTATTACTGAACCTTATGAAAGTATTTTTTGGGATATCATTTAATTTCTTGTTTTAATTAAACACCCTACATGTATAATATTATTAGTTTTCATTCTATATGTGGTATGTGTTTCTTATGAATAAAATTATATTTAAAATATAACTTTTCTTATTTATGTTTTTATATGTGTCAGACCATTTTTAATGGATATGGAGGATATATGTTTAGCAGACAGTGCAACAACTCATACAATCCTTCGAAATGAGAAATATTTTTCACAACTGATCAAACCTAAGGAAAATGTAGGAACTATCTCTGGCACATCAAATTTAATCGAGGGATTTAGAAAAGCAAATTTCTTGCTACCAAATGAGACACAAGTTTTTATCAAAGATGCTCTATATTCTAGTAAATCAAGAAGAAATTTGCTTAGTTTTAAAGATATTCGACTGAATGGTTTTCATATTGAAATAACTAATGAAAATGATAATGAATATCTTCTCATCACTTCTACCTTTTTTGGAAAAAAGAATATCCTTGAAAAACTTCGTTCAAATTCTTCTGGATTATATACTATGAAAATTAGAGCAATTGAGTCTCATAATGTTATGATTCCAAAAATCATAGATCCTAAATCCTTTATGCTTTGGCATGAAAGACTCGGTCATCCAAGTACTTCTATGTTGCGTCGTATTATTGAAAATTCTACTGGTCATCCTCTCAAAGATAAGAAGGTTTTTCCTAGTAGTGAATTTCCTTGTGCTGCGTGTTCTCGAGGAAAATTAATTGTTCGACCATCACCAGTTAAAATTTATAAAGAAGCCCCAAAATTCTTAGAGAGAATTCAAGGAGACATTTGTGGACCTATTCAACCATTGTCTGGCCCATTTCGATATTTCATGGTTTTAATAGATGCTTCAACTAGATGGTCTCATGTTTGTCTTCTCTCTTCTCGAAATTTTGCCTTCTCAAAACTTCTTGCTCAAATAATCAAGTTACGAGCTCAATTCTCGGATCATCCAATCAAGTCAATTCGACTTGATAACGCAGCTGAATTTTCATCAATGACTTTTAATGATTTTTGCATGACTATTGGAATCTCCATTGAGCATTATGTTCCTCATATTCATACACAAAATGGTTTAGCTGAATCTTTAATAAAAAGACTTCAACTAATAGCACGACCATTAATGTTAAGGGCTAACTTACCTACCTCAGTTTGGGGTCATGCAATTCTTCATGCTGCAGCTATCATTCGAGTAAGACCAACGACTCTTCATAAATTCTCTCCTCTACAGTTAGTTCTTGGACAGATACCCAACATATCACACTTTCGAGTTTTTGGAAGTGCAGTTTATGTTCCAATTGCACCTCCACAAAGAACTAAGATGGGAGCCCAACGAAGAATAGGTATTTATATTGGTTTTGATTCTTCTTCTATTATCAGATATCTTGAGCCTTTAACTGGAGATATTTTTACTGCACGTTATGTAGATTGTCATTTTGATGAAACTATATTTCCTCTATTAGGAGGAGAGAAAGTTTTAAATAAAAAACCCTCTGAAATATCATGGAATGCATCAGATTTAAATTCACTTGATCCTCGTACAGGGCAATGTGAAATTGAAGTTCAAAGAATTATTCATTTACAAAATATTTCAAATCAAATGCCAGATGCATTTAATGATGCTAGAAAAGTGATAAAGTCACATACACCTGCAGTGAATACTCCAGCAAGGATAGAAATACCTATTGAAAAATTAATTCATGGAGAATTGACAAATAAGGTAATAGAAGAATCTAAACCACGCCAGAAGCGTGGAAGACCAGTTGGTGCAAAAGACACTGTACCATGAAAATCAAAAGCAAATAAGGGAATCCCATAAGGAATACTCGCTCCAGAAGTAGCACTTATTCCAAGAGTGGGAATAGCCCCAGAAGAGGTACAAACCGCTCCAGAAGTAGCACTTATTCCAAGAGTGGGAATAGCCCCAGAAGAGGTTCAATATCTCAGTGAAGGGATAAGAGATGAACACCAAGAGATCTCAATAAATTATGTACATGATGAGAAAATATGGGATCGAAGCAAAGTCATGATTGATGACATATTTGCTTTCTCTATAGCATCAGATATTACTTTGATTCCTGCCACGGATCCTGAACCACAAAACGTGGAAGAATGTCAGAAAAGAAAAGGTTGGCCAAAATGGAAAGATGCTATTCAAACTGAGCTACAATCTCTATTGAAAAGAGAAGTATTTGGACCAGTAGTCCAAACACCTCTGGGTGTAATCCCGGTTGGAAACAAATGGGTATTTGTACGAAAGCGAAATGAGAAAAATGAAATTGTGAGATACAAAGCCCGACTTGTAGCTCAAGGGTTTTCACAAAAACCTGGTATTGATTATCAGGATACATACTCTCCAGTAATGGATGGAGTCACTTTTCGCTTTTTAATAGGTATGGTAACTATGGAAGGTTTGGAAACACGTCTGATGGATGTTGTAACATCATACCTATATGGCTCACTTGACAGTGAGATTTATATGAGAATCCCTGAAGGATTGAAAATGGCTGAATCACAAAGGCCCCGTCATATATATTCAATCAAGTTACAACGCTCATTGTATGAGTTGAACAGTCTGGTCGTATGTGGTATAATCGACTTAGTGATTATTTAATAAAAGATGGATATATAATTAATCAAGTATGTCCATGTGTTTTTATTAAGAAATCACAAAGTGGATTTTCCATCATTGCTGTATATGTGGATGATTTGAATCTTGTAGGTACTCCTGAAGAACTCACAAGAACTGCTACTTATTTAAAGGATGAATTTGAAATGAAAGATCTTGGAAAGATAAAATTCTGTTTGGAAATACAAGTGGAGCATTTAGCATCTGGAATTTTTATTCATCAATCCACATATGCTGAAAAGATTCTCAGTCGTTTTCATATGGATAAAGCTCATCCTTTGACTACCCCGATGGTTGTTCGATCTTTAGAAGCTGATAAAGATCTATTTCGGCCTCTAGAAAGTGGGGAAGAAGTTCTTGGACCTGAAGTTCCATACTTAAGTGCAATAGGTGCTCTTATGTATCTTACAAACTGTACACGACCTGATATTACTTTTGCTGTCAACTTGTTAGCAAGATATAGTTCTTCTCCGACTAAGAGACATTGGGATGGGATCAAACACATTTTTAGATATCTTCGTGGAAGTATAGATCTTGGGTTATTTTATCCAATGAATTCAACGTCGCGATTGGTTGGATATGCCGATGCAGGATATTTATCAGATCCACACAATGGAAGATCACAAACAGGTTATGTATTTACATATTGTGACACGGCTATATCCTGGAAATCCACAAAGCAAACCATGACAGCTACATCTTCAAATCACTAAGAGATTCTCGTTATACATGAAGCAAGCAGAGAGTGTGTTTGGTTGAGATCAATTATTCAGCATATTCAAAAGTCATGTGGATTACCATCAATAAAAGACATTCCTACAATTCTGTATGAAGATAACGCTGCATGCATTGCTCAACTTAGAGGAGGATACCTCAAGGGAGATAGAACAAAGCACATTTCACCTAAATTCTTCTTCACACATGAGCTACAAAAGAAGGGTGATATAGATGTGCATCAAATTCGATCATGTGATAATCTAGCCGACTTATTCACAAAGTCGCTACCAAATGCAATGTTTGCAAAACTTCGGAAAAGGATTGGAATGTGTCGACTGAAAGAATTATGACAACATTTCATCAAGGAGTAATGAATTCCTTTTGAGGGGAAGACTGTAGTCTTTTTCTTTAGTCACAGTTTTTATCCCAATGGGTATTTCCTGACAAGGTTTTAACGAGGCAGTCAATTAAGATATTTATGTAAAAGATATGTACTCTTTTTCCCTTCGTTAAGTTTTTCCCACTGGGTTTCTTAACAAGGTTTTTAATGAGACATAATCTTATATCGTAGGGAATCAAGGGAAGTATTACACATGTGATTCCCTTGCTTGCTTCTCCTGTACTCCTCCCGTGACTCCCTTTTTCCTTCTTTCTTCTCCTTCCTTCCCCGTAACTCCTCTACCTTGCTTATATAAGGCAGTGCATGTTGCTGAATGATAAGATAAGAATTCCTCTCTCTTTTCTCTTATTTATTCTCTCTAAATTTATGCAGCAATTATAAAAATATCTTTCTACACTTTGCTAAAGTTTTATAATAAACAATTCATGTTAAGGGTTCCAATTCAATGTTCATGCTAATTTTTCATGTTTTAAACATATTTAGCAAATTCATTCACTACGAATTCGTTTTACATCCGTTTTGACTCGTTCAACTTGGGTTGTTTTTGTTTCTCAGAGTAGAAAAATATTCACCCATCAACTAACAACCTTAAACATGTGAGAATGATCTATTTAGCCTCTAAAATAGACCATAACTTATACAACAAAACCCAAAAGACCAATTTTACAAATATTCAAATTTGTTGGCTCTATTGTCTTTGATAGATAATACTAACATATTATCCAACAACAAATAATCACGATTTTCATCACTTCATTCTACCAAAAATAATTCTAACAATGAAGAACTTTAAGAAAGTTACTAGAAGTTTTAGAATTCTTCTCTTACCTTTTAAATCTTCTTTAGATTGATTATATGATGAAGATTACTTGATTAATCTTCTTTTTCTTCCTTGATCCTCCAAAGCTCTCTTCTAATTTCATAGAGAACTCCTATTTCTCTCTCTCACTCTATGAACTCTAACATGTCAAATGAAATAACGTGTGAAGGTTTAAGCCTTTAGTTACTAGCGTTACCAAGAGACCCAAAGTCTCAGCAGTTAGAAAATACCAACAGTTTAAGCCATGTTTGGCAAATATACTCCATAGCTTATTTCCATTTTTTTTATTTTCTTACTATATAATATATCCTCATTTCTCTAAATGTCACACTTTAACTATATTGCTAAATCACTTAGCCCCATTAAGTAATTATACAACTATAATATATATAATTACTACATTATAAATTATGAAATTACATTCATAAATAAAATAACACCTCCAATAAAATAAACATTTCCATTAAAATAATTAATATTTATTTCATAATTATTTTAATTAACTCAAATGAATTATAAAATTATTATATATAATCATTTCATTCCCTTTTCTCACATAAATTGTCTCAATACAATTTATTTAATCCATACATCTAATCACTACTTAAATATTAATTCAATTTATTAATCTCTAACCAATAATTATTTATAGGTATATTGGTTTTTCTTCTCTCACCATCAATTTATATTTTATTAACATCATTCACGATACTAAACATTTTCATATATTACCATGACATGTAATATATATTAAGAATACCAAATTTAATTAGCAAAACTCATATATTAACTCACTATTTAATTAAGTGAATTAACTCTTTTATCCACTTTACTCCAACACCACTACCAAGTAAGATTTTAATATTCAAACAATATTATTTCATAATATAGTTTCAACTTAATTTAAATTACCCAATATTTATAGGGTTAATTTCCATTTCCACCAAATTTCTTGTCGTGGCTAATTTCTTTTATTTCATTTAATAGTTTAATCAACTATAAAATCTCATAAAAATTTAATTTCTTCACACCAAAACACATAATTCAAAATATATACATCTCATAATAAGAATTTTAATTATTAAATTCTTATTTTAATAACTTATAAAAATTCGGGTTGTCACATCAACGATTAGACCACATCAGCAATTGTGAATCTAACAACTTCTTTGTCTCTGTTGAGTGCAATACTTATTCAAAATGGATGCTGCACTTTGCACACACCATTTTCCCATCACTTAAACCAATCAAATAGGTAAAAAGTGTTCTATAACCAAATTGCATGCAGATGCTAACATTTTTGGAGAACCGCGTGAACTAATCATTGACTAATCCTCTCTAGAAGTGTACTATTGTCCCTCTTTTTCACAGAGCTTTCTTTAAGCTTAAAAGAAAAACAACATGACACATAAAGATCCGCCTCATTTTCTTACTGATTCTCATGATCTCATCAATTGAAAGGCTCTAAACTGCAAGTAGTAATCTGAAGCACCTTCAGTCACCAAAGCTCTCAAAACCCAGAAAGAAAAGTTAAAGATAAACAAAGCCCAGAAGTAGATCAACATGAACAATAATATTTTTTAAGGCAGATCAAGTTCCATAGACAAAACCAATTAATTTAAAGAAAAACAGAAACCCCAAAATCAGACAAAACTTGAAACTTTATTCCATACCATCATGTTCTAATCAAGACTCATAAATGTTACTAACTTTCTGAAACAGCTGGAATAAGTAAATCAAGTAATACCAGACAACTAAAATACAAAAAGCAATTTCATCTCAATCTCTCCACATCGTTTTCTCATCGACGAAACATCACTTTAAAATGCATGTAAGCCTAGCAAACACCCCAAATCATCAAATCAAACAATACCCACCTAATAAAAGTCAAAACAAAAAAAACCCATAACCAAATCAACATAAACAAAAGAAGCCAAACCTTAGGTTTGAGATCGGACTCAAAATTGAACTTCCAATCACGAAAATAAGGGAAAGAAGGGGAAGAACCATGAGCAAGAAGAGAGCAATCAGACGATTGTGAAGAAGAAGAGTGGCCAATGGTGTCTAGGGGAGAGGTATTGTCCATGCTAGGAAATTTTTGGGACTCTTCAGGTGACCTGTAATACCCGAGAATTTTCACATCTTATTAAATGAATATATTAATGAAAATGAATATTTATTTGGATATAAATGATTTTGTGTTACGAGATGAGTTGACTCAATTATATTAAATAACTAAATAATTGGAAGTGTATGGAGTTGCGATGAACTCGTAGAAAGCCTTGTGTGGCACGGTGATGGGAAATATTAATGAATATATTAATTAACGAAAGAATTGTTAAGCAAACAATTAATCTATATTAATTGTTATTTGTTATTAAAGAATTTCAGTTAGATATTAATAGTAATATTAATCGACGGAGGAATTATCAAGTAAACGATTAATTAATATTAATTATTAATTTATATTGTAGAATATGAATAGTGATTAATTAATGATATGTGATTATTAATTGTTCTTGCGAGTTACATAATTAGAATGATATTATTCGCTTAAATTATGTGTGCAAGACATGTGATGTTATATAGTTCTTACATTAAAAAGAAAATGGGGTGTGACACATTAAAGTGACTATGTGCTATATAGAAAACTATATAATAAAGGATTTGGGAATTATAAGTTATATAAATAATCATTTATGTGACATTAAGTACGTGTGGAAACATTAAAAGGTGTACTCTGTCAAAGAATTATAACTAATCCAATAAGTTAGTATAACTAGAAAAATAAAGTTTTAAGGGGATATTAATTACTAGTGGGTAATTTAATGGAGTCCATACGTATTATAAATAATAATTAGACTGGAATAATGTACATTAATGATATGATGTGAGTACATAAATAACCTCTAACTCTCCATTTGGTAGTAGCATTAACACATTAAAATTACATTTTGGGAACAAAGTAAGCATTATAAACCTAGTTGCTGAGATTTAAAATATGTGTCCCATATTGAGAGTCCCAAACAGTGCTGCACAATGGCCTACTCCTTCCTTGCGTGAAATCCAGCAAAACCAAAAGGCTATAATCCATGGTGATGATGGCTACGAGTTGAGCAGTTGGCCAACTTCTCTTTATCCTACATTTCCTCTCAACTTCCATTGGATCAAACCATGGTGTAATGCCATGGATTGGGCACTCAATTCTCTATAAATGACACCCTCTCCTTCTCCATTCTCGGTTGCTTGAACTTGTCTGTTAAGTGTGAACTGAGAGTGTGAGTTGCTGAGCTTTGTAGAGGTATAATCAGAGTAGTGAGAGAGTTTAATTCAAGCTTCAAGGAGGTATAATTTATGTTTATGTTCTTAACCTTGAAGTTTGTCAAATTCTAGTAATTGTTGAATTTTCTGTTTATTGGTATGAATTAGCATGCCATGGGGTTATCTGAACTTATATGCATATCTAGGAGCTTGGCTGTTGTCTGGTTGTAAGTTTAGCAGTGAAAGTGATAAGGCTCTGCCAAAACAGAGCCATAATTTTTGATTCTGCTCGAAGTGGCGCGGCCGCGCCACTTCTATAGCCTAAAATCGCGCGGCCGCACGTGGTGTTTTTCCTAGATACTGCTTTAATGTTTCTATATTGTTCTAAGCATGCTATGATAGTTAGGTTAAGCATATAAATAACCCTAGCATGTGGTTAAATATTGTTTTGAACATAGTACGTTGTTTTAGCTTGAATTGGGTTGAGTTTTCAAGAAAACTTCAAGATTTGGAAAACTAGAAATTTTGAACTTGAAGTAATGCATTCTGGCCTTGCAAGCATGTTAGTATGGTTTTGAAATGCATGTCGGACATGCTAACTTAAGTACATAGATTTCATATTGAAGCATGAGCATGTTAGACTTATTAGTAAGTTTTACTAAATGAAAATATGAACTTTGAACGTGAATGTTTATATACTACCATGAGGGTTGAAATCTGATAATTATGAACATGTCGAATAATACTCTTAGACACGCATGTGTAATAAATATATATATTATCATGCTTAAGTATCATAATTCAAGGAAAGCATAAACAAAGCATATTTCAAAACAAAACGATGTTAATAACACGTATGTGATATGAATACTCACAAGCATGTCTAATATGAGTTATATGACTACCTTATATGTTTAAGAATCAAGCATGTGACGCCCCCAAAATAGGTATACATCACCTATTCTGAGTCGTCAAATACATGGTACGAAATACAAATAAAAACTAAATTATACAACTGTCGTGTAAAGTACGACAAAACATAAGCTGTGAGTTTTAATACAACATTGTCTTCTAAACAGTATTCAAACTCAAAATAAGTCCTCAATATATTTATTTTCACACTATTTCATAGAATAGTGAGGACTACTAATGCTAACATCTGAACCATAACTCCTTTCCCCGACTAATCCCCGCTACGTTCTCATTTCTTGAAGAGAACAACAAAAGCAAAAGGGTGAGCTCAACTAGCCCAGTAAGAAATATTATGACTAAGATAATGCAGAATAAATTATCGTTAGCCTTCAACAGTGTTAAACTGATACAATATGACAAACATCAAGTTTAACTGCAGCGGAACAAGCAATCCATTAAAAGAGTCAAGTAGAGAATAAAATCCACTATCTTTTATGATTTAAAAGGTTTTTCATCACTTTTATTGCTGAGACTTAGCTTAATAAATAATCCACATCATCCCTGCACTACGGCCAAGGATATTCATTAGTATCACAACCACAAATTATCCATGCACTACGGGCCAAGGATATTCGTGTATTCATCAATAGTCATGATCATGCCAACAACTGTCCATAATTGCACTATGGGCCAATAAGGACTTTTACCACATCATTTGTAACATTACGGTCATGATTACACCGAAAAATCCCTAGTCATAATCATACCAAGTCCATCTATGCACTACAGGCCACAGATGACTTTCAACAAAATACAAATATAAGGATGATGACAATGATATAAGAATTCAATAAAACAAGTTCAAGAATTGATTTATCCAGGAACCAATAACGTCCAAATTGTCAACATGGTACTGCTGTATAGAGTAAAATTCAAGAATGCTCAGAAGAATATTTCCATAAAAAGGTACTGGATGAAGCACAAATATCTAGGATATTCTACTAATTTAACGGAGTATAGAAGCCAAAACTTTAACCAACTAAGTACAATATAGAATGGAATAACAAAAGAAATCACAAGGCATGCGATAGATCGCACAGATAGGTTATTCCAACAGAATAATAAATAACGGAACCAGGTCATGCGTAAATGCACAGACAGGATATTCTAACAGAATAATAAAGAATGAAATAACAGCTCTTACGAGTATTGGAAAGAAAATAATTCTCTTCATGAATATGAAAGAATAATACCCCTTACCGTAAAAGAAGAGTATTCCAACTGGTAGGGCGAGGATATTCTTGAAGAAAACTTATACTGTTTTTCTACGCTCAAAGTTTATGAAAACTCTAAAGAAATACGCTCAAGATTATAGAAGAGAATTCTCTGAATTTTTGGTGTGATTTCAATTCTAACTAAGCATCCTATTTATAGGAGAATTGAAAGGATACTATGCAATAAAATATTCTAATAAAATAAAAACTTTTAAATAAAATATTATATATATATATATATATATAATTATATAGTGCTCCATCCACCCCCCCCCCCACTCCACCAATTTCTTTTGATGACAAAGACATCATATAATGCTAGCTCATTCACGGGATGCACCCATGATTCCCCCACTTGACAAATATTACAACTTATATATATATATATATATATATATATATATATATATATATATATATAACAATATTTATCATCATTATTATAATTCACAATATTAATCGACCAGGTCTTTTCCAAGAAAGAAGGGGCTTTCCAATAAGGATTTCTCCCTATTGACGTGCAATTAGGTGACCAAACCTCTCCTTGACAAAACTTTTAGACATCGTTAATATTGCAAATAATAATATTAATAACTTTGTCGTCTCAATTATTGATTTAATAATATAAAAAATATTGACAATAATTGAATCAAATAACGTGAGATACTATGCAACAATTACTGTAGCAATAATTGAACAAAACTGAGTGACTTCTCATGTAAGCATCAATAATCAATACCGTGTGCTACTATACAACCATGCTTATTACTGTACTTTTAACACCGGGTGTTTCAACAGTTAACGGTAAAACTTCCGTCGTTATTTTCATAAAATATTTTTTTTATTTTCTCAATCCGACAATAATTCCGTTGTGGGATCCACCAATGATTGTGTCGTCATATGAATATTCCCTGTTAAAACGAATATTCCCAGACCACTCGAATATTATATAACAACTTGCGTACTTTGCAAAATTTATAAATATTACCCACAACTATAACATTATATCAAATTCATTCCATAATATTTAAAAATGATATTTATAGAAAAATCATCTTTATTAAAAAAATTGGGGTCTTACAAAGCATGTTGGACTTTGTGATTTCATAATCTAAAATAGCCCTAAATTGTTGAGATGTCCACCTTAGAACCGTATTATGCAAGACGGGACTTAGATTAAACTTGAAAGATGCGAAAGGACCCTTAACATGTTAGTATATGTTATGTATATAAGGATGGGAAAGTTAGGCCAAGTAACTAACTGCTCAGCCCTGGTTTGAACTGGGAGCCGCGCGGCCGCTTGTCTCCTTAGTGCAAATCAGGCGCGGCCGCGCCATTCTGCAAACTTAGAAAGTGACTTTTGTAATATCTGAAGTATGTAGCACGCTAGTATAACTTTATTATTCTTGTTTTTGGGCATGACACACTGACAGAGGTAGCCTTGCATGTTAGCACCTATCTTAGCTTGAATTGACAAAGTGTTTTAAAATAATGAAGTCTAACGATAGATTCGAGCTACGTAATAACATACGTATAAGGTTTCTTGATTGAGTTGTGTGTGTACACTTGGATTATATTTATCAAGATTGTTTATCGAATATGTTTAACTAATGAATATCCTCTATGCATATCACATTATGTTAGGATTCGAAAGTGTATTGATAAGCGATATTTTGGTAAATTACGCTTGAGGCAAGTTCCCTAAACTTACTCCAATTATTGTTGAGCAAGTTCTTTAACCTTACTCAAATCTATATTGAGCAAGTATCCGAACCCTACTTTACATTGTGCAAATATTCTAAATCTTGCGTTACTTTATTTAACGAATATCGTAAGCTTATTATCCTACTTATTCGTTCAATTGAGCTAGTATGTCTAAAACTATTGTGAGAACTATTATTCATATTGAACTTGGTATTGTTCTTGAATATTATGAAAGTGCCTATGCCATTTGCTTTGGCTAGACTATATGTATGCTTATAAAACTGTCCAAACCAATTGATTGGTACAAAAATCTTGAATAGTGAGTTGAACAACCCTTATGGTAAGGGGATTGTATGTTGTTGGAAACCCCAACACATAGTATATTATTACTGTGGTGTTATGCATAACTGGGAGTATTGTAGACTGATCCTCTGTAGTACTTGATTTGTTTTGGGTTATCAATTTAATATTGGTAATTCTAGTAGATGTTCAATAGTCCTTAGTGACTACTCAGTATAAATTGTTATCCAGTCGGATACCTTGATAGTCATTGAATTATATTGAATTATTGAATTATTGTTCTTTTTCCAAGAATTGTTGATATTCATTATTCATGATATTATTCTAAAACTCTGAACTATCTTAGAGATGGTACTTCGATATTTCAACCTCGTGATATAAAACTCTTTACCCTTGTTATATGTTACTTGATGGGCAATTTGTGCTCATTCTTACTTATTTCAAACCTTTCAGTTAAGGAAGAACAGTGAGGTGTCTCTGGGACAGACAAGGGCAAGGGCAAGGCTACCAACTAGCTTGTCCCTTTATGTTTAAGATTATTATGTTATATTAAGACTATGTTTGAACTTAAGTAGGATTATGTAATAGGTCTTTATTCGATACTATTATGTAATCTATTAAGTACTGTAGGTTGCGAGACTTGGTGAAATAATTATAATAAATCATTGTATATTATTCTAATTTAGATTTTTCGTTGTGAATGTATGATTTTAGTTATTATGGTAATCCTTTGAGCACGTGATGAACCGAATTTGAGTGACCAAGTGGAGGTCCAAATTTGGGGGCGTCACAGGTTGGTATCAAAGCTATAGTTATAAACTTTAGGAGCGAGAGTCCTTAGATTATAACTTAAGAAATCTTAGAGGTTAGGAAGGGGTAAAACTCATGTAGAGTTTTCCTTGAGAGACTTAGTGTGTTATGAAATGTAACTTCATTTTATATAATGAACTTATGTTATTTAACATTCTGATGGAGCGTGATATCCACGTAGTCTATGAGGCACCCTTGATAGCAGAGCCTATATCGGTAGTTGCCCCTATTGATGATGATGATGATGAGGAGGAGGAGATGGAGCCTCTACCTGAGGAATCGGATTCGGAGGAGGAGCCTATGGAGGAGGAGCCTGTGGAGGAGGAACCCGAGCCCATGGAAGACTCTGATGGGACCACTTTCGAAGATCGAATGTTGGGAGAATATGAAGAACAGATTTTGGAATTAGGATGTAGAGTCAAGGAACTAGAGACTGAGACTCTTGAGAGGCAACTAGTGATGCAGGAGATGGAGGTGGAAATTGCTCACCGTAAGGAGGCAGGGATCTAGATGGGGGCCTTGTTTCACCGATCGGTGGTGAGGAACGTTGAGTTGGCAGGAAAGCTAGAAGAATTGGAGCGGAGGGTTTTGAGTGAGAGGACGGAGAAAGAGGCTCTCCGAACTCAGTTAGAGATGGAGGTGATGGATAGGATTCACTTCGAGGAGAAGTGGGAGAATTCCAATGATAGGGTGAATGATCAAGAGGATGAGGTGCGGTGCAAGAGGAGGAAGATGAACAAGATGGGCTATGCTCTACGCACGGCCATGGAGAGATTGATCGATGGGGTAAATCACTACCCAGCTGAGCAAGGATAGACCCGACATACCATAAGTCAGGATATGGTAGCACTCATTACGCAGAAGGAATATCAGAGCGTCGTGGAGTGTGTGATGTTAGATTAAGTCTAGAAGGAAAGGTGTAAGACCCTAACTTTTATAAATAAAGATGAATTTTCTATAAATATCATTTTTGAATATTATGGAGTTAATTTGATATAATGTTATAGTTGTGGGTAATATTTATAAATTTTGCAAAGTACGCAAGTTGTTATATAATATTCGATTGGTCGGGGAATATTCGTTTTAACAGGAAATATTCGTACAACGACACAATCATTGGTAGACCCCACAACAGAATTATTGTCGAATTGAGAAAACGACAAAAATATTTTATTAAAAGTAACCATTGTTACTGTTGAACTACTCGGTAGTAAAAGTACAGTAATACGTGTGGTTGCATAGTAGTACACGGTATTGATTATTAATGCTTATGTGAGAAAGTCACTCAGTTTGATTCAATTATTGTCAGTTAATAATATGAATTATTTAGCGATAATGACGTTTTGTTTTATTCGTATTATTAACGTAATAAAACAGAAACATCTTTTTATATAAAACAGAATACTTTATTAAAGTTATTCTATAAATATAATATATTATATTTTATTTAAAAGATTTTTCTTTAAATATGGACCGTTAGATTAAAGTAATCAATCTGGACCGTTCATGGATTAGTTACAATGCATTCTATTTTTCTATAAATAGCAGCTCATTCCTTCATTATTTCTTACGAATTCACTGAACTCTAGAGAGAGAAACTATAGAGAGAAACTATAGAGAGAGAGAAGAAGAGTATTCTACTACTTAACTACTTCCTTATTTCAGCTCTTCTTTAAAACGGTAAGGGGTGTTATTCTTTCTTATTCATGAAGAGAACTATTGTTATTCCATTTCTTATTATTCTGTTAGAATAACCTGTATACGTGATCTACCCTATACTTGGTGACATTCTTCTATTATTCTGTTGGAACATCCTGTCTGTGTGTTTTACACCGGACCTGGTTCCGTTTTTATTATTATTCTGTTGGAACATCCTGTCTGTGTGTTTTACACTGGACCTGGTTCCGTTTTTATTATTATTCTGTTGGAACATCCTGTCTGTGTGTTTTACACGGACCTGGTTCCGTCTTGTTATTATTCTGTTAGAACATCCTGTCTGTGTGTTTTACACCGGACCTGGTTCCATTATTTATTATTCTGTCGGAATATCCTGTCTGTGCGTTTACGCCGGACCTGGTTCCATTATTTATTATTCTGTTGGAATAACCTGTCTGTGCGGTCTATCGCATGCATGGTGATTTCTTTTGTTATTCCATTCTTTATTGTACTCAGTTGATTAAAACTTTGACTTCTATACTCCATGAAATTAGTGGAATATCCTTGATATTTGCGCTTCATCTAGTATCTATTCATGAAAATATTCTCCTGATCAGTCTTGAAGTTTACTCCACAAAGCAGTATTATGTTGACAATTTGGACGTTATTAATTCCTGGATAAACTAATTCTTGAACTTGTTTTATTGAATTCTTATATCATTGTCATCATCCTCATGTTTATATTCTGTTGAAAGTCATCTGTGGCCTGTAGTGCATAGATGGACTTGGTATGATTATGACCAGGGATTATTCGGTATAATCATGATCGTAATGTTACAAATGATGTGGTAAAAGTCCTCATTGGCCCGTAGTGCATTGATGGACAGTTGTTGGCATGATCATGACCATTAATGAATACACGAATATACTTGGCCGTAGTGCAGGGGTGATTCGATGATGTGGATTATTAAGCTGAGTCCCAGCGATAACAGTGTTAAAAAACTTTTTAAATCATAAAAGATAGTAGAGTTTATTTTCTACTTGACTCTTTTAATGGATTATTTTTTTCGCTGCAGTTAAACTTGATGTCTATTATATTTTATCAGTTTAACATTGTTGAAGGCTAATGATAATTTATTCTGCATTATCTTAGTCATAATATTTCTTACTGGGCTAGTTGAGCTCACCCTTTCTTTCACTGTTCTCTTCAGGAAATGAGAACGTAGCTGGGGCAAGTCGGGGAACGGAGTGATGGTTCGAATGATAGTATTAGTTAGTAGTCCTCACTATTCTATGTAATAGCATGTTAATAAATGTAATGAGGACTCCTTTTGAGTATGAATACTCTCTAGAAGATAATATTTGTATTCAAACTCACAGTTTATGTTTTGTCGTATTGTACACGACAGTTATATTAGTAAGTTGTATTTGTATTTTGTACTATATATCTGACGACCCAAGATGGGTGATGTATACCTAATTTTGGGGGCGTCACAAAAGGCTCAGTAGTATAGTAGTTTTATTTATGTGTTGTTAAAATGTTGTTCTAATCTCAATCTTTTGTGTAAGATGTGAGATGGTAGCAACCCCAACTTTTGAAATGTTAGAGGGGTAGTAAGCTAGTGTTGTCCCCGTCTTTTGTGATATTAGGGGATATGTGTTATCATTTATAGCAGTATGCTAGAAAAGAACGTGTATTGTAACCATTTGGCATATGAATATAAATAATCTTTTTTCAGAGACGTGTTATAAATCTTTAGTTCTTTGTGAGAAATGTATAAATCTGACAATTAGATAATAAAATGAAAATTTATGATGCAGAAAATGCCGCCCAGACATAGAATAAATGTGCAAGAAGAGTCAGTTAATGATGAGAGAGGACCTGTAGATCCGATACAACGACTGGTAGATTTATTGGGAGAAGCTCTGAGGGGAAGAAACGAACCCGTACCACTCGTTCCCCAAGCTATCCCAGTAACAACATTCAAGGATTTTAAGAGTGTAGGACCCCCAGAGTTCACAGGAACTACTGACCCGATAGTTGCACAAACGTGGAGCAAGGAGATCGAGAAGGCCTTCACTATAGCACGCATGGGTGAAGACCAGAAGACAGTATTTGCCATATACATGATGAGGGGCGAAGCAAACTATTGGTGGGAAACTAATCAACAGAGAGCGGGGGAAGGAACGATAACTTGGGAGAGGTTTACGACTCTGTTTTTCGAGAATTATTTTCCAAAAAGTATGAAGAGTGGGATGGAAGTGAAGTTCCTAGAGTTAAAACAAGGAGATATGACGGTGGCGCAATACGCTGCTAAGTTTAATAAACTAGCGCGATTTGCAGAGCGCCAAGTTATGGATGAGGAGAGGAAGGTGAGACATTTTGAGCAAGGGTTGAAGCCGTGGTTGTATAATAAGGTATCAGTCTTCCAAATTGATTCCTTTACAACATTATTGGAGAAGAAAATCATTGCAGAAGGTGGCAGTGAGGCCTTAAGTTTATCATAAGGAGAAGAAGAATAAGAACGCTGGTAGTGAGCATCATGGAGGGAGCATCAGCGAAGGAAGTAACTTTGGAAAGAGGAAATGGGAAAACAATAACAACAGAAATAATAACCAAGGCGGGAGTCACTGGGGAAACTTTAAGAAGAGGACCGAAGCTTGCAACAAATGTGGAAGAAGTCATCAAGGAGAGTGTTAGAAGAGAAAGAACACCTGCTATAATTACGGCCAGGAGGGGCACATATCGCCAAATTACCCAAAGTCGAAGAAGATTAAAGGATGTTTCGCTTGTGGATCGACAGAGCACCAGATAAAGGATTGCCCAATGAAAGGAAGCGGTGGAGCTGGCGGAAGCCAGAGAGGAAGAAGCAAGTTAATGATTGGTGGACCTGCACAACCCAACCGATTGATTGCTTGAACCTTTAACATGACCGTCCAGAACGTAGTGGCTACGAAGGACATGGTATCAGGTATAATCCCAATCAATAATATAAATGCTTACGTATTATTTAATTCGGGTGCGACCTGTTCTTTTGTATTTGAAGAATTTGCTAGTAAACTTAATACACCTCGAGAACGATTAGAAGATTCCTTGAGCGTAGAAGTTGCGAATAAGGAAATAATCCCCGTAGAATATGTTTATCGAAATTATCGCGCAAACATTAGAGAACATGAACTGAGCGTAGACTTAATTCCTATTAGACTAGGAGAATTTGATGTAATGTTGGGAATAGATTGGTTGTATAACTATGCCGTAATAATTGACTGTCAGAACAAGTGTGTGAACCTTCAGACTTCGAGTAAGTCTAAGGTAGTGTTTCATGGTAGCTCATCGCTTAAGCAATCGTGTTGCGTTACGATGATGTAGGCTAAGAAATTATTAAGGAAAGGATGTGTAGATTATTTAGCTTACATCGTAGATACTCAAAAAAAGGGAGTAGAAATTAAAGATATACCCGTAGTAAATGAATTTCAAGACATGTTTTCGAACGATCTGCCTGGTCTTCCACCTGACAGAGAAATCAAATTCGTAATAGACTTAGCACCAGGAACGACACTAATTTCAAAAGCTCCATACCGTATGGCGCCAGTAGAAATAAAGGAATTGATGATACAACTTCAAGAGTTACTGGATAAGGGTTACATTTGACCGAGTGTGTCTCCTTGGGGAGCACCAGTGTTATTCGTGAAGAAAAAGGACAGATCGATGAGGCTCTGTATCGATTATCGAGAATTGAACAGAGTAACGATCAAGAATAGATATTCGCTACCAAGGATAAGATGACTTGTTTGATCAACTAAAGGGAGCGAAATGTTTCTCGAAGATCGAATTACGGACAGGATATCATCAACTGAAAGTGCGTGATGAGGATATACTGAAGACTGCATTTTAAACCCGTTATGGACATTACGAGTTTTTGGTAATGTCATTCGGTTTAACTAATGCTCTGGCAGCATTCATGGACTTGATGAATCGAATTTTCAAGCCATACTTAGATAAATTCGTAGTAGTTTTCATCGACGATATTTTGATCTACTCGAAGACAGAGAAAGAACATGCCGAACATCTTAAGATTGTTTTGGAGGCACTACGAAAGGAGGAGATGTATGCGAAGTTTTCAAAATGTGAATTTTGGATGAAGAAGGTTCAATTCTTAGGCCACGTGGTGGATGAGAATGGAATCTCAGTAGACCCCAAAAAGGTCGAAGCAGTAAGTAGTTGGGAACAACCAAGAATACCGACGGAGGTGAGAAGTTTCTTAGGGTTGGCTGGGTTCTATCGAAGATTTATCCAGGATTTTTCTAAGATAGCGACCCCGTTAACTAATCTGACGAGAAAGATAATGAAATTTGTATGGACCGACAAATATGTAGAAAGTTTTCAAAAGTTGAAGAAGAGACTAAGCGAGGCGCCTGTATTATCATTACCAGATGATACAGGAGGATTTGTGGTGTATAGTGATGCATCGCATAGAGGACTGGGCTGTGTGATGATGCAGCATGGCAAAGTCATTGCGTATACGTCAAGACAATTGAAGGATTATGAAAAACGATACCCTACTCATGACTTAGAGTTAGCGGCAGTAGTTTTTGCGTTAAAGATATGGAAACATTATTTGTACAGAGAAAAATGTGAGATATACACGGACCACAAAAGTCTGAAATATATCTTCACATAGAAGGAGTTGAATATGCATTAGAGAAGGTGGTTAGAATTGATTAAAGATTACAACTGTGATATTCTTTATCACCCGGGGAAGGCAAACGTAGTTGTCGATGCTCTGAGCAGGAAAGGAAGAGAGAAATTGTTTCAACTGACAACTCAGGAGGAGTTAATAAGAGATATGGAGAAGTTGAAAATAGAAGTGAAGGGACCCGAGAGGTCTGAAGAGAAATTATTTGTAATAGAAGCTTGTCCGACATTGTTGGATAGAGTAAAAGAAGCACATGAGAAAGATGAAGAATGTGAGAAGATCAAGAGAAGGATCACAAAAAATGGGGAAGAAAAATTTCGAAGAGATAAAGACGGTATCTTAATATTCGAAGGGAGAGTGTGGGTACCGGCAGTAACCAAGTTGAGAGAAGAGATTTTGCATGAGGCACACAATACGACATATTTCGTTCATCCGGGAGGCATGAAGATGTACTGAGATTTACGATAACATTTTTGGTGGCCCAGTTTAAAATGAGAAGTCACAAAGTGTGTTAGTAGATGTTTGACTTGTCAACGCGTAAAAGCAGAGCATCAGCGGCCGAGTGGTTTATTACAACCATTGGAAATACTAGAGTGGAAGTGGGAGCATATCACGATGGATTTCGTGGTAGGACTTCCAGTCACGCAGAAAGGTTTGGATGCCATTTGGGTTATCGTGGATCGACTTATGAAGACTGCACATTTTCTATCGGTCAAGATCCGTTATAGTTTGAATCAGTTAGCAAGCCTGTACGTAAAGGAGATTGTTTCGCGACATGGAGTGCCGGTGTCGATTGTTTCTGACCGTGACCCACGTTTCATGTCGAAGTTCTGGAAAAGCTTTCAAGAGAGTATGGGAACACAGTTAAGGTTAAGTACAGCTTATTATCCTCATACAGATGGACAGAGTGAGCGAACAATATAAACGCTAGAGGATATGCTTAGGACTTGCGTGATGGACTTCAAGGGAAATTGGGACGACCACCTACCCTTAGTCGAATTTGCGTATAATAATAGTTACCATGCGAGTATCGGCATGCCACCGTATGAAGCTCTTTATGGAAGAAAGTGCAGAACACCATTATGTTGGGACGAAGTCGAAGAACGACGAATACTCGGTCCAGAGTTAGTACAACAAACTGGGGACGTGGTGACAGTAAGGGCTAGACTAGTGGCAGCTCAAGATCGTCAGAAAAAGTATGCAGACTTGATTCGGCAAGACCGAGATTTTGAAGTCGGCAGTTTTGTATTCCTGATGGTATCTCCATGGAAGGGAACGATCCGTTTCAGCAAGAAAGGGAAACTGAGTCCAAGATTCATAGGACCGTTCGAGATACTTAAGCGAGTAGGCGAGGTAGCGTACAAAGTTGCATTACCACCTGAGTTGGAGCACATCCATAATGTGTTTCACATGTCCGTGATGCGTCCGTACAAGCCTGACTACAAGCACGTGATTTCTTATGAACCCATTCAAGTGGAAAAGAATTTAGCGTACTAAGAAATTCCTGTCCAAATTCTAGATAAGAAAGAGCAAACCTTGAGAAATAAAGTTATTTCCTCTATAAAAGTGCTTTGGCGTAACCACGAGGCAACGTGGGAGTTAGAAGATAAGATGGTGAGGGATTATCCCCAACTGTTTGTGTAACCTTGTAGCAATTTCGGGACGAAATTTTTTTAAGGGTGGGAGGATGTAATACCCAAGAATTTCCACGTCTTATTAAATGAATATATTAATGAAAGTGAATATTTATTTGGATATAAATAATTTTGTGTTACGAGATGAATTAACTCAATTATATTAAATAATTGAATAATTGGAAGTGTATGGAGTTGCGATGAACTCGTAGAAAGCCTTGTGTAGCACGGTGATGGAAAATATTAATGAATATATTAATTAACGAAAGAATTGTTAAGCAAACAATTAATCTATATTAATTGTTATTTGTTGTTAAAGAATTTCGGTTAGATATTAATAGTAATATTAATCGACGGAGGAATTATCAAGTAAACGATTAATTAATATTAATTGTTAATTTATATTGTAGAATATTAATAGTGATTAATTAATGATATGTGATTACTAATTGTTCTTGTGAGTTGCATAATTAGAATAGTATTATTCGCTTAAATTATGTGTGCAACACATGTGATGTTATATAGTTCTTACATTAAAAAGAAAATGGGGTGTAACACATTAAAATGACTATGTGCTATATAGAAAACTATATAATAAAGGATTTGAGAATTATAAGTTACATAAATAATCATTTATGTGACATTAAGTACGTGTGGAAACATTAAAAAGTGTACTCTGTCAAAGAATTATTACTAATCCAATAAGTTAGTATAACTAGAATAATAAAGTTTTAAGGGGATATTAATTACTAGTGGATAATTTAATGGAGTCCATACATATTATAAATAATAATTAGACTAGAATAATGTACATTAATGATATGATGTGAGTACATAAATAACCTCTAACTCTCCATTTGGTAGTAACATTAACACATTAAAATTATATTTTGGGAGCAAAGTAAGCATTATAAACCTAGTTGCTGAGATTTAAAATTCATGTCCCATATTGATAGACTCCATGACACGCTTGTGTGAGGTGGTCGCCGCCCCGATCATTTTTAGAAAAGTTATAGGATGGATTGCTTGCAACACCTTAACCCATCGCCTATATGTTGACGGTAATCTTGGTACAATTGCTCGCATTCGGAAATCTGCGTTGAATGGACACGAACGACACCTTGACCCCTCGCTTATATTAAAGCGGTAGTCTCGGTACAATCGACGATTGATGCGGTAGAAGACGCCACACACAACTATGAATTGTTGTATGATAAGTCAAATTGAATCTCAAAGAAATAACTAAGAATTACTAGTTCTTAGGAATTCTTCAAAGAACCAAAAGTAGAGAATAAACTCATAACTTACATAACTTGGACCTCTATTTATACTACTCAAAACAATTCAAATCCCAATAGGAATTTATAAACTATAACCCTAATAGAAATCAATTTAGAAAATAAATCCTAATTAAAAGAAATCCTAATTAAAATAGAATTTAAAATTATTTGTAATCCCGAAACTTTTTCAAGCCAAAGCCGCGTGCAAAATATGCTGATATTGCCGCTTGACTAAAATTCGCATAAGCCAAATAAGAAACAAATTCGTGGCTGTCAAGAATCAAATTCCATGTAATCAATTATTTATGTTGATTTCCTTTGAAATCAGATGGCCCCACCACGTGACATCACTATATACTTGAAGCCTTGAATTAAGTTACTGCATTAACAGAATGACCAATATTAATCTGGGCCCACATTTCTTTTTAATTCATGCTTCCCATTCATACTGCTAAATTAATTTGTGGGTTGTGAGATTGGACTTTAATTTGGGCTTGTATCAAATTGACCCAAAGCTTGTATCAAATTGACCCAAACTTGTGTCTCATCCTCCTCTTTGAGTTTTCTTGCGTTAGCTTCAGTCCAAACATCTTGGATCAATTCATTGAGACTTTGTTTGAACCTCTTTGTCCTAGCCTTGCTTGATCCCCGCGTCCCTTTAGTCTTGTTTGAATCGACTCATGCCATGTCCTCATCATTTCTCTCCTCTTGAAAAGGATTTGTCCTCAAATCGTCACCTATATCAAACAAACTTAGATCAGTAACATTAAATGTGGCACTAAAATTATACTCACCTGGCAAATCCAATTTATAGGCATTGTCATTGATACGCTCGAGAACTTGAAATGGACCATCTCCCCTCGAAAGCAATTTCGACCATCTTTGAACTGGGAATCTTTCTTTTCGCATATGTAACCACACCCAATCTCCTGGTTCAAAGATCACTTGATGTCGTCCCTTGTTCACGGGCTTAATGTACTATTCCGTCCTTCGTTCAATGTTTAGTCTGGCTTTTTCATGAATCTGCTTAACAAGATCAACCTTTTTCTTTCCATCCATGTTAGTATATTCAGAAACAGGCAATGGTGATAAATCCAACGATGTTAAAGGATTAAAACCATATACAATTTCAAATGGAGAAAAATTAGTAGCGGAATGAATAGATCGGTTATATGCAAACTCAACATGTGGCAAACATTCTTCCCATTGCTTGATATTCTTTTTAATGATAGCCCGTAACAATGCCGACAAAGTCCTATTTACTACTTCAGTTTGACCGTCAGTTTGTGGATGACAAGTAGTAGAAAATAACAGTTTAGTACCCAATTTACACCACAAGGTCTTCAAAAAGTAACTTAAGAACTTTGTATCTCTATCAGAAACAATAGTTTTAGGCATACCATGCAAACGCACAATCTCCCTAAAGAACAAATCAACAACATGAGATGCATCATCAGTTTTATGACATGGAATAAAATGTGCCATTTTTGAAAATCTATCCATGACCACAAATATCGAATCATAACCATGCTTAGACCTAGGTAAACCCAACACAAAGTCCATAGAAAGATCAATCCAAGGTTCATTAGGAATAGGCAATGGTGTATACAATCCATGGGGTTGAACACGAGATTTAGCTTGGCGACAAGTAATACATCTATCACATATTCTTTCTACATCTCGTTTCATATGAGGCCAATAAAAATGTTCTTTTAAAATAGCAAAAGTTTTATCAACACCAAAATGTCACATTAAACCACCCCCATGTGATTCCCTAACCAACAACTCACGCAAAGAACATGCAGGAATACATAGTTTATTTTCACGAAACAAGAATCCATCAATTCTAAAGTATTTACCCACAACATTCTTTTCACAAGTTTTAAACTCTTCACCGAAATCAATGTCATTTTCATATAACTCTTTAATTCGTTCAAACCCAAGCAATTTCGTATCAAGAGTATTTAACAAAACATACCTGCGAGACAAAGCATCTGCAACGACGTTCTCCTTACCTTGCTTATATCGAATAACATATGGAAATGTCTCGATAAATTCTATCCATTGTGCATGCCTTTTGTTCAACTTGTGCTGACCCTTCAAATATTTCAACGATTCATGATCGGTGTGGATCACAAACTCCTTAGGCCACAAGTAATGTTGACATGTCTCCAAAGCCCTAACCAAAGTGTACATCTCTTTGTCATATGTAGGATAGTTTAAAGCTGCCCCACTCAACTTTTCGCTAAAATATGCCACTGGTTTCCCTTCTTGCATCAACACAGCTCTAATCCCTAAACTTGAAGCATCACACTCAATCTCAAAAGTTTTAACGCAAAGTTAGGCAAAATAAGTAAAGAAGCATTTGTCAATTTATCCTTAATCAAATTAAATGCTTTTTCATGTTCATCACCCCATTTAAAGCCCACACTTTTCTTGATGACCTCGGTTAATGGTGCTGTAATCTCACTGAAATTCCGAACAAAGCGTCGGTAGAAACTTGCGAGTCCATGAAAGCTTCGTACTTGACTCACATTGGTTGAACTCGGCCAATCCCGGATCGCACGTATTTTCTCATCATCAACTTGGACTCCCTGTGAACTTACAACAAAGCCAAGAAAAACAATTCTATCCGAACAAAACGTGCATTTTTCCACGTTAGCAAATAATTTTTCTTTTCTAAGTACATCTAAAACAGATTTTAAATGCAATGCATGATCTTCCAAGTTTTTGCTATAAATCAAAATATCATCAAAATAAACTACAACAAATTTTCCAATGAATGGACGCAAAACATGGTTCATTAATCTCATGAAAGTGCTCGGTGCATTAGTTAAACCAAAAGGTAATACTAACCATTCATAAAGACCATATTTAGTCTTAAACGCTGTTTTCCATTCATCACCCTCTTGCATTCTAATTTGATGATAACCACTTTTTAAATCAATTTTTGAAAATATTCAAGACCCATGTAATTCATCGATGTACATCCTCCATTTTCCATCCTTTTTTGGCACTAGAATCACCAGAACTGCACACAGGCTCATACTTTCTCTCACGAATCCTTTCCCCATCAGCTCGTTAACTTGCCTTTGTAACTCCTTCATCTCCTCGGATTACTCCGATAAGCTGGACGGTTTGGAATCGTTGCACCGGGAACAAAATCAATTTGATGCTCAATCCCCCGAATAGGTGGTAGTCCATGTGGAAGCTCCTCGGGAAATACATCTTTGAATTCCTGTAAGAGAGATGAAACAACACTAGGCAAAGAATCATTAGCGTTAGTATTCAAAAGCGCCTCTTTATACCGAAGTAAAATCATAGGCTGTTTAGAAATCAAAGCTCTTCTCACGTCACTCTTTTTTGCCAGTATATTTGTTTTTCTCTCATCTTTCTTTTTCTCTCTTTTTTTCTTCTTGATTTTTCTTTTCTTAACTCTTTTTTCTTTGTACATAATCTTTCTGCAAATGAATTTGATCTTCATGTACTTGCCATGGTGACAAAGGACGCAAAGAGATCTTCCTCTTGTCGTGAACGAATGAATATATGTTGGTAAACCCGTCATGTTGAACCCTCCTATCAAACTGCCATGGTCTACCCAACAATATATGTCCTGCCTGCATGGGCACCACATCACACAGCACCTCATCACTATACCGACCAATAGCGAATGGAACTAACACCTGTTTAGTTACTTTAATGTCTGCATTATCATTGAGCCACTGCAAACGATACGGCTGCAGATGTTTGGTAGTAGGTAACCCCAATTTCTCAACCATCGTAGTGCTTGCCACATTTGTATAGGTGCCTCCATCTATAACTATGCAACAAATTTTCCCCTTCACAAGACATCGAGTATGAAATAGATTTTCTCGCTATTCACTGCTCTCCTCCTTAACCTGTGTACTAAGTGCTCTTCTTGTAACAAGAATTTCACCATGTATCGCATCCTCACCTATCTCCTCTAATGGTGGCATAGAATCGGTGTCGTTTATCTTCCCCCTCGGTCTCCACATCTCCATTGTCAAGCAACAACATTTTCCTCTGATTTGGACATTGGCTAGAAATATGTCCCCTGCCTTAACACTTAAAACATACAATATCCCGATTACGACCAAAAGAAGGTTGTTCAGTTTTACCTTGTGTTTCTCGGCTAGTCGATCCTTGCTTAGGTTCCACCTTTGGTTTGAACGCAGCTGTCTTTTCCTCTCGCTTTGCCAAATTAGGTCTCTATGATGAACTAGCATTAGATTGTCCTCGTTGTCCTCCTCGCCTCTTGAGTTGTTTTTCTATTTTAGTAGCCATATGTACCAGTTCTTCTAACTCCAAATAATGTTCTCGTTCAACCAAGTCTGCAATATCCCAGTTCAGTCCTGCCGAGAACCTAGCCATCGCTGTTTCATTATCCTCAATCACATTAGCCCGATCCTTCAACATTTCCATCTCCCTGTAATATTCATCCACACTTCGATTTCCCTGTTTAAGAGTTTGTAAACTACGAATGATCTCCCGTTGATAGTATGCTGGTACAAACCTCTTTTTCATGATAGCTTTCATCTCTGCCCAAGTTGTAATCGGTCGCTCTTCACACCTTCTCCAATTAGCTGTCAACTGATCCCACCATATCAATGCATATCCAAAAAATTCCGTAATAGCCAGTTTGACTTTCTTGAGGTCTGAATAGTTGTGACAGTCAAAGATTCGCTCCATCTTGGTTACCCAATCTAAATAAGCCTCAAGATCAGCCGTGCCTTGGAAAGCTGGAATCTTCATTTTTATGCTATCCAAATTGCCATCTTCTCTGTCCTGACCTCTTCTTTCCCTAGCACCTCCGTGTCTTTGATGTCAAAAATTAGATTCACGATCTTCTGCTGCACTACTGTCCTCACCGTAAGGGTCTTCCTTTCTTGCGTCAGTTTGTTGTGTCCTCGTCTTGTTTTACATCCCCTGAGTATTTTGGGATAGCTCAGCCATAGACACCCTCATCTCTTCTAATTGTTATTGCATTTGCTCCATAGTTTTTCTCAGTCTTCGATCCCATTCTTTATGCATGGCTTCCATCTAGAATTTCAATTCAGCTGTTGAGGGTTGTTCCTCATAAGTTCCTTTATCCTTCGAGTTAGACATATTTCCTGCAAAATAAGGGTTAGTAGAAAATAATTTCCTCACCACTCCCTTACGTGTTTCGCTCGAATCAATGGTTCACTCGTGTATACTCTCAATAAATTGGCTTTTACCCTCAATTAATCTCACCACTAAGCCTTCTACCTCAAATATTCTCTCTAATAGGTTCTTTTTGAATTCCCCTAGCAAAATTATTGGTTTTACTAATCAATTCAAAATTACTTATCACGAAACAAAAATATAGATGGTGTGACTATCACCGATCGATTACCTTGTACTACTCTTGTATGCCTCAGATTTGTAAATTGTAGCTCCGTTTTAGAATTGATGATGGAACAGTATGAACTCTTGGTTGGAATTTGATGATTTGATGGTGTGCAACAAATTTGGTTAGCACAATGGAAATAAAATCTGATTTCTTTTTTTCTTTTTTTCTTTTTTCAATATATATTTTGACAGAAAATTAAAGATAAGTAACTCGCTAGAAAGGCTTAGCTTTGATACCAAATGATAGACTCCACGGCACGCTTACGTGAGGTGGTTGCCGCCCCAATCATTTCTAGCAAAGTTGTAGGATGGATTGCTTGCAACACCTTAACCCATCGCCTATATGTAGACGGTAATCTTGGTACAATTGCTCGCGTTCGAAAATCTGCGTTGAATGGACACCAACGACACCTTGACCCCTCGCTTATATTGAAGCGGTAATCTCGGTACAATCGACGATTGATGCGGTAGAAGACGCCACACACAACTATGAATTGTTGTATAATAAGTCAAATTGAATCTCAAAGAAATAACTAAGAATTACTAGTTCTTAAGAATTCTTCAAAGAACCAAAAGTAGAGAATAACAAATATATTGAATAATAATAATGAATAATGTATATTGTATTTGATTACATAACTTGGACCTCTATTTATACTACTCAAAACAATCCAAATCCCAATAGGAATTTATAAACTATAACCCTAATAGAAATCAATGTAGAAAATAAATCCTAATTAAAAGAAATCCTAATTAAAATAGAATTTAAAATTATTTCTAATCCCGAAACTTTTTCAAGCCAAAGCCGCGTGCAAAATATGCTGATATTGCCGCTTGACTAAAATTCGCATAAGCCAAATAAGAAACAAATTCGTGGTTGTCAAGAATCAAATTCCATGTAATCAATTATTTATGTTGATTTCCTTTGAAATCCGATGGCCCCACCACGTGACATCACTATATACTTGAAGCCTTGAATTAAGTTACTGCATTAACAGAATGACCAATATTAATCTGGGCCCACATTTCTTTTTAATTCATGCTTCCCATTCATACTTATAAATTAATTTGTGGGTTATGAGATTGGACTTTAATTTGGGCTTGTATCAAATTAACCCAAAGCTTGTATCAAATTGACTCAAACTTGTGTCTCATCCTCCTCTTTGAGTTTTCTTGCGTTAGCTTCAGTCCAAAAATCTTGGATCAATTCATTGAGACTTTGTTTGAACCTCTTTGTCCTAGCCTTGCTTGATCCTCACGTCCCTTTAGTCTTGTTTGAATCCACGCATGCCATGTCCTCATCACATATTGAGAGTCCCAAATAGTGATGCATAGTGGCCTACTCCTTCCTTGCGTGAAATCTAGCAAAACCAAAAGGCTATAATCCATGGTGATGATGGCTACGAGTTGGCCAGTTGGCCAACTTCCCTTTATCCTACATTTCCTCTCAACTTCCATTGGATCAAACCATGGTGTAATGCCATGGACTGGGCACTCAATTCTCTATAAATGACACCCTCTCCTTCTCCATTCTCGGTTTCTTGAACTTGTCTGTTAAGTGTGAACTGAGAGTGTGAGTTGCTGAGCTTTGTAGAGGTATAATCAGAGTAGTGAGAGAGTTTAATTCAAGCTTCAAGGAGGTATAATTTATGTTTATGTTCTTAACCTTGAAGTTTGTCAAATTCTAGCAATTGTTGAATTTTCTATTAATTGGTATGAATTAGCATGCCATGGGGTTATCTGAACTTATATACATATCTAGGAGCCTGGCTGTTGTCTGGTTGCAAGTTTAGCAGTGAAAGTGATAAGGCTCTGCGAAAGCAGAGCCATAATTTTTGATTCTGCTCGAAGTGGTGCGGCCGCGCCTCTTATATAGCCTAAAATCGCGCGGTCGCGCATGATGTTTTTCCTAGATACTGCTTCAATGCTTCTGTATTGTTCTAAGCATGCTATGATAGTTAGGTTAAGCGTATAAATAACCCTAGCATGTGGTTAAATATTGTTTTGAACATAGTACGTTGTTTTAGCTTGAATTGGGTTGAGTTTTCAAGAAAACTTCAAGATTTGGAAAACTAAAAATTTTGACCTTGAAGTAATGCATATTCTGACCTTGCAAGCATGTTAGTATGGTTTTGAAATGCATGTCGGACATACTAACTTAAGTACATGGATTTCATATTGAAGCATGAGCATGTTAGACTTATTAGTAAGTTTTACTAAATGAAAATATGAACTTTGAACGTGAATGTTTGTATACTACCTTAAGGGTTGAAATCTGATAATTATGAACATGTCGGATAATACTCTTTGACTCACGCATGTGTAATAAATATATATATCATCATGCTTAAGTATCATAATTTAAGGAAAGCATAAACGAATCATATTTAAAAACAAAACGATGTTAATAACACGTATGTGATATGAATACTCAGAAGCATGTTTAATATGAGTTATATGACTACCTTATATGTTTAAAAATCAAGCATGTTAGACTTTGTTATTTCATAATCTAAAATAGCCCTAAATTGTTGAGATGTCCACCTTAGAACCGTATTATGCAAGACGAGACTTAGATTAAACTTGAAAGATGCGAAAGGACCCGTAACATGTTAGTATATGTTATGTATATAAGGATGGGCAAGCTAGGCCAAGCAAATAATTGCTTAGCCCTGGTTTGAACTGGGAGCTGCGCGGCCGCGCGTCTCCTTAGTGCAAATCAGGCGCGGCCGCGCCATTCTGCAAACTTAGAAAGTGACTTCTGTAATTTCTAAAGTATGTAGCATGCTAGTATAACTTTATTATTCTTGTTTTTGGGCATGACACACTGACAGAGGTAGCCTTGCATGTTAGCACCTATCTTAGCTTGAATTGACAAAGTGTTTTAAAATAATGAAGTCTAACGATAGATCCGAGCTACGTAATAACATATGTATAAGGTTTCTGGATTGAGTCGTGTGTGTACACTTGGACTATATTTATCAAGATTGTTTATTAAATATGTTTAACTAATGAATATCCTATATGCATATCACATTATGTTAGGATTCAAAAGTGTATTGATAAGCGATATTTTGGTAAACTATACTTAAGGCAAGTTCCCTAAACTTACTCCAATTATTGTTGAGCAAGTTCTCTAACCTTACTCAAATCTATATTGAGCAAGTATCCGAACCCTACTTTACATTGTGCAAATATTCTAAATCTTGCGTTACTTTATTCAACGAATATCGTAAGCTTATTATCCTACTTATTCGTTCAATTGAGCTAGTATGTCTAAAACTATTGTGAGAACTATTATTCATATTAAACTTGGTATTGTTCTTGAATATTGTGAAAGTGCCTATGACATTAGCTTCGGTTAGACTATATGCATGTTTATAAAACTGTCTAAACCAATTGATTGGTGTGAAAATCTTAAAAATTGAGTTGAACAACCCTTATGGTAAGGGGATTCTATGTTGTTGGAAACCCCAACACATGAGTATATTATTACTGTGGTGTTATACATAATTGGGAGTACTGTAGACTGATCCTCTACAGTACTTGATTTGTTTTGCGTTATCAATTTTATATTGGTAATTCTAGTAGATGTTAAATAATCCTTAGTGACTACTCAGTATAAATTGTTATCCAGTCGGATACCTTGATAGTCTTTGAATTCATATATATATCTGTTGATATATATTGAATTATTGTTCTTTTTCCAAGAATTGTTGATATTCATTATTCATGATATTATTTTGAAACTCTGAACTATCTTAGAGATGGTACTTCGATATTTTAACCTCATGATATAAAACTATTTACCCTTGTAGTATGTTACTTGCTGGGTAATTTGTGCTCATTCTTGCTTATTTAAAACATTTCAGTTAAGGAAGAACAGGGAGGTTTCTCTGGGACAGACAAGGGCAAGGGCAAGGCTACCGACTAGCTTGTCCCTTTATGTTTAAGATTATTATATTGTATTAAGACTATGTTTAAACTTAAGTAGGATTATGTAATAGGTCTTTATTCGATACTATTATGTAATCTGTTAAGTACTGTAGGTTGCGAGACTTGGGGGAATAATTATAATAAATCATTGTATATTATTTTAATTTAGATTTTCCGTTGTGAATGTATAATTTTAGTTATTATGGTAATACTTTGAGCACATGATGAACCGAATTTGAGTGACCAAGTGGAGGCCCAAATTTGGGGGCGTCACATGAACAGCGCGTGATTGGATCGCAAGTGTTAGAGAGAGGAGAGTGAGGAGGAGGAGGAGTTTAGAGGTGAAGGATTGGTGGGCGGAATAAGAATACAGACCCGCCATTGCTATGGAAGATGCGCAAAGAGAGTGGAGAGAAATTGGAGTTTAATTGAAGTTAATAGAAAATGTATAACAATTAATCATAGAAACTAAAAATCAACATAGCAATCCATATAATTTTCAAGTTATCCAGCCAATTACCACTCAATTTGTTATTAACGATGAAGAGGAAAAGGATTGGAAAGAGTCTAAAGTTATTTACCTGATTAGCTTAGTTATTGGTTTTACTTTGTGTTTGGCCTCTCTTTCTCCCTTCTTTCCAGTGGACTCTCTTTCTCTTCGTCACTGTGTAAACTACAGTTTTGGAAACTCATGTATTAGTGAAGCTAACTGATTTCAATCAATATGTTTTTTTAAAGGGATAGATTTATCCCAACTTTGGACGATCGGGATCTTTTAATAGGCTGAGAGCGGAAAATTAATTTTTTTCAAAAATATTTATGTTTTATATAGATAGATATCCCTAGGAAAAAGTATGGGAAAGAAAAGGAATTGGGAAAAGGAAAAGAATGGCAAAAAAAGGAAAATGCTCCTAATGATAGTAAGTCCAATATGCATATGCTCTTAATAACTCTAACATCAAGTAAGCTGCTAAAATAAAGTCTAATGTACTCATAACTAAGCTCTTAAGTTTTAGAAATCTCAGTTATTATTCCTCACTATTATTTTGAGTTCCATACAAAACCTAAGGTAAACCCCCAAGTACAGGGTTTGGAACCAATAAACCCAAAACTTTAAAAGCATCAAGATTTACCTTTGCTACGTGAGTTGTTTTACAAAAAGAAATAGCAATGTTCATATTTTGGATTTTTGGATACTTCCCATTTCTATCACTAAATACAACCCTATAATCCTTCCCTTCTGTGCACAATATTTTTTCACTCAAATTAAATATTTTGCATTTTTACAATTGAAACAAAGAAGCCCTAAGTTCCTAACTCCCACCAAAACCGTTTGCATGCAAGAAATTAGGAGTGCCATCAAACTTATTCAGTTTTGATAAATCAAAACATAAAACATAAAAATAAAAATAAAAAACATACTTGCAAGAAGCACCTTTAAGAAAAAGAAAAAATAAACTCAAAAAGTATTGAAAAATTAAACACCAGTATCATATCAGCTCACAATGCCTTTTATCTAAATCTTCAAAATGCATGCCATTATTTTCATCTTGAAACCATCAAACTTTCGAATTTAAGCATATATATGGAAGTAAATAGAGAGACTTACATAAACGGTAGCTCAGTGAGCTCTTACCTTGTGCAATTTCTTGGATTTATACACCAAATGCAAGAAATTACTCTCTGATTCACCAGCAAATCTTGAGGGGTTTTACAAACCCTGTACTCCAATCGTCTCTCTCCCTCTCCCTATCAGTCTCGTATAGTAAGTACACAGCGTGAGAAGTACTCAAACATTAAAAATGGTATTTACCGTTCACTATTTATGTGAAAGAAATATGTAAAAATATTACTTTTTTATATAAAATTAGTAAAGCTAACTGATTTGTTTTTTTGAAGGGTTAGATTTATCCCAACTTTGGACGGTCCGGATCTTTTAATAGGCTGAGAGCGGGAAATTAATTTTTTTCAAAAACACTTGTGTTTTGTATAGATAGAACTTATAACAGCTGAAACTCTTAAACTCACATGATGATCATTCCCCTTTGCCCGTTAGTGTTAGTTTTCACCTTCAACAATCTAAGTAAAATAATGTAGAACATAAAATTGGTCTTGTAACACTATGAAAATTTTGAAACTCAAAGCAAGAATGTCTACGCAGATATAATTGGATGTTTAAATTATAAATAATTGGCATGGAAACTGATATTTCCACAACAGTAAATGACATGAAAAGTGTCACTATAGATGACGGTTTAAAAAGTGTTGTGTAAATAATAATTCTTAAAAACAAATTATAACTTAGTTTGACTTATAAATTGTTGTCGAACAGGCTCTTCTAACAAATATAGAGAGAAATATTAGAGTAGAAAAGTGCGTACCTCGGCTGCGAAGTGTTCAAGTACGGCGGAGAGATACACCGAAGAACCCTATTCAACTCGCTGAGCGTAACGTCCAGAAACCCGCTGAGTGCCCTTTGATTTGCGTCTTCCACCTAAACCCGCTGTTGAGCTCATGATGATGATGATTTTAGTTTTAGAGAGAGAAAGAGAGATTTGTGTATGTAGCTTGTGTAAGACCCCAACTTTTATAAATAAAGATGAATTTTTTTTTATAAATATCATTTTTGAATATTATGGAGTTAATTTGATATAATGTTATAGTTGTGGGTAATATTTATAAATTTTGCAAAGTACGCAAGTTGTTATATAATATTCGATTGGTCGGGGAATATTCGTTTTAACAGGGAATATTCGTACAACGACACAATCATTGGTGGACCCCACAACGGAATTATTGTCGGATTGAGAAAACGACAAAAATATTTTATTAAAAATAACGGCGGAAATTTTACCATTGTTGCTGTTGAACTACTCGGTAGTAAAAGTACAGTAATACGTGTGGTTGCATAGTAGCACACGGTATTGATTATTAATACTTATGTGAGAAGTCACTCAGTTTGATTCTATTATTGTCAGTTAATAATATGAATTATTTAGCGATAATGACGTTTTGTTTTATTCGTATTATTAACGTAATAAAACAGAAACATCTTTTTATATAAAACAAAATACTTTATTAAAGTTATTCTATAAATAGAATATATTTTATTTTATTTAAAAGATTTTTCTTTAAATATGGACCGTCAGATTAAAGTAATCAATCTGGACCGTTCATGGATTAGTTACTATGCATTCTATTTTTCTATAAATAGCAGCTCATTCCTTCATTATTTCTTACGAATTCACTGAACTCTAGAGAGAGAAACTATAGAGAGAAACTATAGAGAGAGAGAAGAAGAGTATTCTGCTACTTAACTACTTCCTTACTTCAGCTCTTCTTTAAAACGGTAGGGAATATTATTTCTTTTATATTCATGAAGAGAACTTCTATTATTCCATTCGTTATTATTCTGTTGGAATAACCAGTATACGCGGTCTACCCTATACTTGGTGACATTCTTCTATTATTCTGTTGGAACATCCTGTCTGTGTGTTTTACACCGGACCTGGTTCCGTTTATTATTCTGTTGGAACATCCTGTCTGTGTGTTTTACACCGGACCTGGTTCCGTTTTATTATTATTCTGTTGGAATATCCTGTCTGTGTGTTTTACACCGGACCTGGTTCCATTATTTATTATTCTGTCGGAATATCCTGTCTGTGCGTTTACGCCGGACCTGGTTCCATTATTTATTATTCTATTGGAATAACCTGTCTGTGCGGTCTATCGCATGCATGGTGATTTCTTTTGTTATTCCATTCTTTATTGTACTCAGTTGGTTAAGTTTTGACTTCTATACTCCATGAAATTTGTGGAATATCCTTGATAGTTGCGTTTCATCCAGTATCTTTTCAAGAAAATATTCTTCTAAGCATTCTTGAATTTTACTCCACAATGCAGTATCATGTTGACAATTTGGACGTTGTTAATTCCTGGATAAATTAATTCTTGAACTTGTTTTATTGAATTCTTATATCATTGTCATCATCCTCATGTTTATAAAATGTTGAAAGTCATCTGTGGCCTGTAGTGCATAGATGGACTTGGTATGATTATGACCAGGGATTATTCGGTATAATCATGACCGTAATGTTACAAATGATGTGGTAAAAGTCCTCATTGGCCCGTAGTGCATTGATGGACAGTTGTTGGCATGATCATGACCATTAATGAATACACGAATATCCTTGGCCGTAGTGCAGGGGTGATTCGATGATGTGGATTATTTTATTAAGCTGAGTCTCAGCGATCGCAGTGTTGAAAAACCTTTTAAATCATAAAAGATAGTAGAGTTTATTTTCTACTTGACTCTTTTAATGGATTGCTTGTTCCGCTGCAGTTAAACTTGATGTCTATTATATTTTATCAGTTTAACATTGTTGAAGGCTAATGATAATTTATTCTGCATTATCTTAGTCATAATATTTCTTACTGGGCTAGTTGAGCTCACCCTTTCTTTCACTGTTCTCTTCAGGAAATGAGAACGTAGCTGGGACAAGTCGGGGTACGGAGTGATGGTCCGAATGATAGTATTAGTTAGTAGTCCTCACTATTCTATGTAATGGTGTGTTAATAAATGTAATGAGGACTCCTTTTGAGTATGAATACTCTCTAGAAGATAATATTTGTATTCAAACTCACAGTTTATGTTTTGTCGTATTGTACACGACAGATGTATTAATCAGTTGTATTTGTATTCTGTACTATGTATCTGACGACCCAAGATGGGTGATGTATACCTATTTTTGGGGGCGTCACAGTTGGTATCAGAGCTTAGGGATATGATCCCTGGCTAAGATGTGAGAATAGAACTAGGAGGGGAGAGACGGGGAATTCCTTCGCTAGTATGACCTACCTAAGTTTATTTGCATGGTATTTAATTGGTCGGTCATAATATAAAGATAATATATGACATATCAATTAACTTTTATTTTGTGGCAGTATCTGAAAATGGCATCTGAGAATGTTGAGAATAGCAATGGAGCACAGACGACTGTTGATTCACCACACATCAATAATCATGATAATGTGCATCAGGAAGGTGTCAATCCTCATGCAAACAACAACACTGACCAAATGATGAATGATCAAATGTTCAGAGGCTTTATGCAATTCATGCAACAACAGGTGAAAGCGGCTCCTGTCCACAACGTAGGTGGAAATACTGGAAACTCTCAGGCGGTCACCGCTAAACAGTTTAAGGAGCTGGGACCACCGGAGTTTAAGGGAGAACCCAAACCACTTGTAGCTGAAACATGGATAAAGCAGATCACCAAGATATTTGATGTCTTGGGTTGCTCCGAGGAGCAAAAGGTTCCCTTTGCCGCCTTTATGTTGCGAGGAGAGGCAGATTACTGGTGGGAATCGATAAAGCGTACTCAACCTGCCGCACTGAAGATGTCTTGGGAGAAGTTCCAAGATCTGTTTAACGACAAATACTTTCCCGAGAGTATTCGTCACATGAAGGAGGTGGAGTTCATCAAATTGGAGCAGAATAATATGACCGTGTCGCAGTACGAGGCAAAATTTGCGGAGTTATCCCGGTTTGCGTCCCACCTGGTGGATAATGAAGAAAGAATGACGCGGATGTTTTTAAGAGGTTTGAAGCCGGAGATACGTCAACATCTTGTTTCTCATAAACTGTGTTTGTATTCAGATGTTGTAAATAGGGCTCAGTTGGTGGAGCGCGATAACGAGATAACGCAACCAAAAGAGAGCAGCCGGCAAAATGATAATACCAGTGAGAGCAGTCATCGAAGCGGTGACAACAAGCGTGGAGGGAATCAACAGGCCAGAAATGGTAACCACTTCGGTGGTAATCAGGGCCAAAACAATAAGAATGGACATTTTAAGAAGAGGAGATTCAACAATGATGGAAAGATGTCAGCACCAGCACCTGTCGTTAAGGAAGGAGAACGACCACCTATCATATGTTTCAAATGCGGAGGGGAGGGGCACATCAGTCCAAACTGCGCGATGCCGTCCAAAGCATGTTATAATTGTGGAAGAGAAGGTCATTTAGCCCGATTTTGTCGTTTACCGAAGACAAATTCAGCTAGGATGGAGGCACCAAAGGCCGTCCCAGAAAAGTCAAAACCGGTTGTGCAAGGGAGAGCGTTTGTTGTGACCTCCCAGAACGCAAGGAACCCGAATGAGGTCATCACGGGTAAGCTTATCATAAACTCTAACGAAGTCTATACTTTATTTGATACCGGTTCAACCCATTCTTTTATTTCTCCTACTTGCGCTCATCGATTAAATTTGATTCCGGAGAAATTAGACTTTGACTTAGCAGTTGAAACTCCATTGGGAGAAACCTTCATTACATCCACGGTTTATAAGTCTTGTTTGGTTCAAGTTGGTACCCACACATTACCTGTCGATCTTATTTCATTAAAAATACTTGCATTTGACGTGATTCTAGGGATTGATTGGTTAACTACTCATCATGCAAAAATTGATTGTTTTCGTAAGGTTGTTAGTTTTCATATTCCTAATCGACCTATTATGCGAATTCAAGCAACCAAACCATTAAAATCAATCGCTGTCATCTCAAGCCATAAAGCTATTCGTTTATTGAAAAACGGATGTCAAGCTTTCTTAGCTCATGTCACAGATCTAAACAAAAATACGTCAGCTTTGAATGATATTTCTGTTGTTAATAAATTTCCTGACGTATTTCCCGAAGAACTTCCTGGCCTACCCCCAGAGCGTGAAATTGAATTTTGTATCGACCTTGAACCTGGTACAAAACCCATTTCCAAAGCCCCATATCGAATGGCTCCTATTGAACTTCAGGAGTTAAAGACCCAACTGCAGGAATTATTAGACATTGGTTTTATTCGTCCTAGTACTTCTCCTTGGGGTGCTCCTGTTCTGTTCGTGAAGAAGAAAGATGGGAGTATGCGACTTTGTATTGATTATCGGGAGTTGAATCATGTCACCATCAAAAATAGGTACCCATTGCCACGTATTGATGACCTGTTTGACCAGTTGCAAGGAGCACAATTCTTTTCAAAGATCGATCTTCGTTCTGGATATCATCAGCTGAAGGTTAGAACTGAGGATATTCCAAAGACGGCTTTTAGAACTCGGTACGGGCATTATGAATTCTTAGTTATGTCTTTTGGATTGACTAATGCTCCTGCTGCCTTCATGGATATGATGAACAGGGTATTTAAGGAATATTTGGATCACTTTGTGGTCGTCTTTATCGATGACATCCTTGTTTATTCCAAAAGCCGTGAAGATCATGAGCAACACTTGAGGCTGGTACTCCAAAAGCTTCGTGAATACAAACTTTATGCCAAGTTGAAGAAATGCGAGTTCTGGCTGGAAGAGGTAGCATTCCTTGGGCACGTAGTATCAAGTCGTGGAATATCTGTTGACCCGGCAAAGATTGAAGCTATTCAAAGCTGGGAGCAACCTAAATCAGTGACCGAGGTACGTAGCTTTCTTGGTTTAGCTGGTTATTATCGGAGATTCGTGGAAGGATTTTCTCGAATCGCTACTCCATTAACTCAGCTGACTCGGAAAGATACAAAGTTTGGTTGGAGCGAAGAATGTGAGCAGAGTTTTCAAGAACTCAAGAGGAGACTCATTTCAGCACCTGTTCTAACAATACCATCTGGCTCGGAGGGATTTGTCATCTACAGTGATGCTTCGAGCAAAGGGTTGGGATGCGTTCTCATGCAACATGGAAAAGTCATAGCCTATGCATCAAGACAACTCAAGGAATATGAGAGGAATTATCCTACTCATGATCTAGAGTTGGCAGCTGTTGTCTTTGCACTTAAAATTTGGAGGCATTACTTGTATGGGGAGAAAGTGGAGATCTTTACGGATCATAAAAGTCTCAAATATTTCTTCACTCAAAAGGAACTCAACATGCGACAACGACGTTGGCTTGAACTGTTGAAAGATTATGATCATACCATTCAATACCATCCTGGAAAAGCGAACGTGGTAGCTGACGCATTGAGTAGAAGATCATATGCGGGTACAAGTGCAATATTAACAACGCAAAGGCCCATTTTGTGTGACTTGCAAAGGATGGAGATAGAGTTGAAGACTCCAGGGACCCATGTGATGATGGCGAATATACGAGTAGAACCGACTTTAATCGATAAAGTTAAAGCTGCTCAAGCTACAGACCTGGAGCTGATGCGTATGAGGAAGAAAGTGCAAGAAGGTTCTATGCCGGAAGCAAGAATCGATGAAGAAGGAATACTTCGAGTCAACTCCAGACTCTGTGTTCCTAACAACCCTGATTTAAAGTATGAAATCATGATGGAGGCGCACAACACACCATTTGCAATCCATCCTGGAAGTACCAAAATGTATCATGATCTTCGTCATACATTTTGGTGGAGCAATATGAAGAGAGAGATAGCGTTGTTTATCTCAAGGTGTCTAACTTGTCAACGAGTCAAAGCGGAGCATCAAGTACCAAAAGGTCCATTGCAACCACTTGAAATTCCAGAATGGAAGTGGGAGCACATCACCATGGATTTCGTTACCGGTCTTCCTAGGGTTTCTCAAGGTATTGATGCGATTTGGGTCATTGTTGATAGATTGACCAAGTCTGCTCATTTCTTACCGATACGAGAAACTTATACACTTGAACGTCTTGCTCGTATGTACATAAACGAGATTGTAAGACTGCATGGTATGCCAGTATCCATAGTTTCTGATCGAGACCCAAGATTCACTTCACGATTTTGGGTTAGTTTACAAAAAGCTATGGGCACGGAGTTACGATTTAGTTCAGCATATCATCCTCAGACGGACGGACAATCAGAGAGGACTATTCAAACTCTTGAAGATCTATTAAGACTCTGTGTCTTTGACTTCAAGGGAAGTTGGGACAAGTTCTTACCATTGGTGGAGTTTTCCTACAACAACAGTTATCAAGCAAGTATTGGCATGGCTCCATTCGAAGCATTGTATGGAAGAAAATGTCGTTCTCCAGTATGCTGGGATGAGGTGGGCGAAGCAACGTTGTTGGGACCGGAGTTGGTACGTATGACTACAGAAAAGATTCAAACGATCCGACAACGTATAAAAACCTCACAAGATCGACAAAAGAGTTATGCTGATCTTCATCGAAAGGACGTGGAATTTGATGTAGGAGATCATGTGTTCTTACGTGTTGCTCCATGGAAAGGTGTTACGAGATTTGGAAAGAGAGGAAAGCTAAATCCTCGATTCATCGGTCCATTTTTAATCCTCGATCGAGTAGGAACTGTGGCTTATAGACTCGCTTTACCGCCAAGTATGTCTCGTGTTCATAACGTTTTCCACATATCCATGTTACGCAAATATGTGGAAGACCCGAACCACATTATTGAGTTAGAACCGGACGAAATAGCGGAGGATTTGACGTATGAAGAAGTTCCTGTTCAAATCTTGGATAAGAAGGAACATATTCTACGCTCCAAGGTTATACCTCAAGTCAAAGTTTTGTGGAGAAACCACGATGTTGAGGAAATGACTTGGGAGTTAGAATCAGAAATGAAATCAAGGTATCCTTACCTCTTCGACATACCAGGTACGTACCCTAATTTCGAGGGCGAAATTTCATAAGAAGGGGAGGTTGTAAGACCCCAACTTTTATAAATAAAGATGAATTTTTTTTATAAATATCATTTTTGAATATTATGGAGTTAATTTGATATAATGTTATAGTTGTGGGTAATATTTATAAATTTTGCAAAGTACGCAAGTTGTTATATAATATTCGATTGGTCGGGGAATATTCGTTTTAACAGGGAATATTCGTACAACGACACAATCATTGGTGGACCCCACAACGGAATTATTGTCGGATTGAGAAAACGACAAAAATATTTTATTAAAAATAACGGCGGAAATTTTACCATTGTTGCTGTTGAACTACTCGGTAGTAAAAGTACAGTAATACGTGTGGTTGCATAGTAGCACACGGTATTGATTATTAATACTTATGTGAGAAGTCACTCAGTTTGATTCTATTATTGTCAGTTAATAATATGAATTATTTAGCGATAATGACGTTTTGTTTTATTCGTATTATTAACGTAATAAAACAGAAACATCTTTTTATATAAAACAAAATACTTTATTAAAGTTATTCTATAAATAGAATATATTTTATTTTATTTAAAAGATTTTTCTTTAAATATGGACCGTCAGATTAAAGTAATCAATCTGGACCGTTCATGGATTAGTTACTATGCATTCTATTTTTCTATAAATAGCAGCTCATTCCTTCATTATTTCTTACGAATTCACTGAACTCTAGAGAGAGAAACTATAGAGAGAAACTATAGAGAGAGAGAAGAAGAGTATTCTGCTACTTAACTACTTCCTTACTTCAGCTCTTCTTTAAAACGGTAGGGAATATTATTTCGTTTATATTCATGAAGAGAACTTCTGTTATTCCATTCGTTATTATTCTGTTGGAATAACCAGTATACGCGGTCTACCCTATACTTGGTGACATTCTTCTATTATTCTGTTGGAACATCCTGTCTGTGTGTTTTACACCGGACCTGGTTCCGTTTATTATTCTGTTGGAACATCCTGTCTGTGTGTTTTACACCGGACCTGGTTCCGTTTTATTATTATTCTGTTGGAATATCCTGTCTGTGTGTTTTACACCGGACCTGGTTCCATTATTTATTATTCTGTCGGAATATCCTGTCTGTGCGTTTACGCCGGACCTGGTTCCATTATTTATTATTCTATTGGAATAACCTGTCTGTGCGGTCTATCGCATGCATGGTGATTTCTTTTGTTATTCCATTCTTTATTGTACTCAGTTGGTTAAGTTTTGACTTCTATACTCCATGAAATTTGTGGAATATCCTTGATAGTTGCGTTTCATCCAGTATCTTTTCAAGAAAATATTCTTCTAAGCGTTCTTGAATTTTACTCCACAATGCAGTATCATGTTGACAATTTGGACGTTGTTAATTCCTGGATAAATTAATTCTTGAACTTGTTTTATTGAATTCTTATATCATTGTCATCATCCTCATGTTTATAAAATGTTGAAAGTCATCTGTGGCCTGTAGTGCATAGATGGACTTGGTATGATTATGACCAGGGATTATTCGGTATAATCATGACCGTAATGTTACAAATGATGTGGTAAAAGTCCTCATTGGCCCGTAGTGCATTGATGGACAGTTGTTGGCATGATCATGACCATTAATGAATACACGAATATCCTTGGCCGTAGTGCAGGGGTGATTCGATGATGTGGATTATTTTATTAAGCTGAGTCTCAGCGATCGCAGTGTTGAAAAACCTTTTAAATCATAAAAGATAGTAGAGTTTATTTTCTACTTGACTCTTTTAATGGATTGCTTGTTCCGCTGCAGTTAAACTTGATGTCTATTATATTTTATCAGTTTAACATTGTTGAAGGCTAATGATAATTTATTCTGCATTATCTTAGTCATAATATTTCTTACTGGGCTAGTTGAGCTCACCCTTTCTTTCACTGTTCTCTTCAGGAAATGAGAACGTAGCTGGGACAAGTCGGGGTACGGAGTGATGGTCCGAATGATAGTATTAGTTAGTAGTCCTCACTATTCTATGTAATGGTGTGTTAATAAATGTAATGAGGACTCCTTTTGAGTATGAATACTCTCTAGAAGATAATATTTGTATTCAAACTCACAGTTTATGTTTTGTCGTATTGTACACGACAGATGTATTAATCAGTTGTATTTGTATTCTGTACTATGTATCTGACGACCCAAGATGGGTGATGTATACCTATTTTTGGGGGCGTCACAGCTTGATTAGTGATGGAATGAAGAAGATAAAGGATATGGGTTTATGAAAAGAAGAGGATTGCATTGATTTGTTTACCTGATGATTTAAGGAGTTATTTTTTTTTTAGTTTTTAATTTTGAATATAAAACAGTTTTGACAACTTTTCCTCAAATGTATAATGATTTTTAAATGTGTAAAAGAATATTAAAACAATCTTTTTTAATTATACATAAGTTGCAAATGGGTCTAATCAAGTTTCACGTCTTCAATTGGAAAGTGAAAAAAGGACAATAATAAGTTGTAAGTGAGCTTGATCTAAGCAGTTACCGAAAGAGTATCTAAATTACCTTAATAACCATAAAATTAATATATTAATTAAGTTGTTTAAAAGATAGGATGTATAATTGAATTTTTGTTATAAAACTGTAGCAAAAGTGTATAAATATACTCTTACAATTGCTGCAAAAATTTAGAGAGAATAATTAAGAGGAAAGAAGGAGAAACCTTCTGCTAAACTCTTCAGAGATAATTGTGCATTTTTCTTCATTCTGCATTCCCTTTATATAGGAAATGAGAGGAGGAAGAGGACAAGAAGGGAGGGAACACGGAGAGGGAATAAAGGGGAAAAGAAGAAAAGCAGATTCCCACTATCTGAGGGAATCACATGTCTAACACTTCCCCTGATTCCCTATGATAGAAGATTATGTCTCATTAAAAACCTTGTTAAGAAAATCCAGTGGAAAAAACTTAACGAAGGGAAAAAGAGTACATATCTTTTACATAAATATCCTTCAATTGACTGCCTTGTTAAAACCTTGTCAGGAAAAACCCATTGGGATAAAAACCGTGACTAAGGAAAAAGAGTACAGTCTTCCCCTCAAAAGGATTTCATTACTCCTTGATGAAATGTTATCATAAGTCTTTCAGTCGACACATTCCGATCCTTTTTCGAAGTTTTGCAAACATTGCATTTGGTAGCAACTTTGTGAATAAGTCAGCTAGATTATCACATGATCGAATTTGATGCATATCTATATCACCATTCTTTTGTAGCTCATGTGTGAAGAAGAATTTAGGTGAAATGTGCTTTGTTCTATCTCCCTTGATGTACCTTCCTCTAAGTTAAGCAATACATGCAGCGTTATCCTCATACAGAATTGTAATATCTTTGATTGATGGTAATCCACATGATTTTTGAATATGATGAATAATTGATCTCAACCAAACACACTCTCTACTTGCTTCATGTATAGCGAGAATCTCTGAGTGATTTGAAGATGTAGCTGTCATGGTTTGCTTTGTGGATTTCCAGGAGATAGCCGTATCACAATATGTAAATACATAACCTGTTCGTGATCTTCCATTGTATGGATCTGATAAATATCCTGCATCGGCATATCCAACCAATTGCGACGTTGAATTTCTTGGATAAAATAAACCAAGATCTATACTTCCACGGAGGTATCTCAAAATGTGTTTGATCCCATCCCAATGTCTCTTAGTAGGAGAAGAACTGTATCTTGCTAACAAGTTGACAGCAAAAGTAATATCAGGTCGTGTACAGTTTGCAAGATACATAAGAGCACCTATCGCACTTAAGTATGGAACTTCAGGTCCAAGAACTTCTTCCCCACTTTTTAGAGGCCGAAATGGATCTTTATCAACTTCTAAAGATCGAACAACCATCGGGGTAGTCAAAGGATGAGCTTTATCCATATGAAAATGACCGAGAATCTTTTCAGCATATGTGGATTGATGAACAAAAATTCCAGACGATAAATGCTCCACTTGTATTCCTAAACAGAATTTTGTCTTTCCAAGATCTTTCATTTCAAATTCATCTTTTAAATAAGTAGCAGTTCTTGTGAGTTCTTCAGGAGTACCTACAAGATTCAAATCATCCACGTATACAACAATAATGGAAAATCCACTTTGTGATTTCTTAATAAAAATACATGGACATACTTGATCATTTATATATCCATCTTTAATTAAATAATCACTAAGTCGATTATACCACATACGACCAGACTGTTTCAACCCATACAACGAGTGTTGTAACTTGATTGAATATATGTGACGGGGCCTTTGTGATTCAGCCATTTTCAATCCTTCAGGGATTCTCATGTAAATCTCACTGTCAAGTGAGCCATATAGGTATGCTGTTACCACATCCATTAGACGTGTTTCCAAACCTTCCATGGTTGCCATACCAATCAGAAAGCGAAAAGTAACTCCATCCATTACTGGAGAGTATGTATCATGATAATCAATACCAGGTTTTTGTGAAAATCCTTGAGCTACAAGTCGGGCTTTGTACCTCACAATTTCATTTTTCACATTTTGCTTACGTACAAATACCCATTTGTTTCCAACCGGGATTACACCCAGAGGTGTTTTGACTACTGGTCCAAATACTTCTCTTTTCAATAGAGATTGTAGTTCAGTTTGAATAGCATCTTTCCATTTTGGCCAACCTTTTCTTTTCTGACATTCTTTCACGTTTTGTGGTTCAGGATCCGTGTCAGGAATCAAAGTAATATCTGATGCTATAGAGAAAGCAAATATGTCATCAAACATGACTTTGCTTCGATCCCATATTTTCTCATCATGTACATAATTTATTGAGATCTCTTGGTGTTCATCTCTTATCTCTTCACTGAGATTTTGAACCTCATCTGGGGCTATTCCCACTCTTGGAATATGTGCTACTTCTGGAGCAGTTTGTACCTCTTTTGGAGCGAGTATTCCTTCTGGGATTCCCTTATTTGCTTTTGATTTTCGTGGTACAATGTCTTTTGCACCAACCGGTCTTCCACGCTTCTGGCGTGGTTTAGATTCTTCTATTATGTTATTCGTCAATTCTCCAGGAATTGATTTTTCAATAGGTATTTCTATCCTTGCTGGAGTATTCACTACAGGTGTATGTGACTTTATCACTTTTCTAGCATCATTAAATGCATCTGGCATTTGATTTGCAATATTTTGTAAATGAATAATTCTTTGAACTTCAATTTCACATTGTCCTGTACGAGGATCAAGTGAATTTAAATCGGATGCATTCCATGATATTTCAGAGGGTTTTTTATTTAAAACTTTGCCTCCTCCTAATGGTGAAAATACAGATTCATCAAAATGACAATCTACATAACCGTGCAGTAAAAACATCTTCAGTTAAAGGTTCAAGATATCTGATAATAGAAGGAGAATCAAAACCAACATAAATACCTATTCTTCGTTGGGCTCCCATCTTAGTTCTTTGTGGAGGTGCAATTGGAACATATATCGCACTCCCAAAAACTCGAAAGTGTGATATGTTGGGTGTCTGTCCAAGAACTAACTGCAGAGGAGAAAATTTATGAAGACCCGTTGGTCTTACTCGAATGATGGCTGCAGCATGAAGAATTGCATGACCCCAAACTGAGGTAGGTAAGTTAGCCCTTAACATTAATGGTCGTGCAATTAGTTGAAGTCTTTTTATTAAAGATTCAGCTAAGCCATTTTGTGTATGAATATGAGGAATTGAATGCTTAATGGAAATTCCAATAGTCATACAAAAATCATTAAAAGTCATTGATGAAAATTCAGCTACGTTATCAAGTCGAATTGACTTGATTGGATGATCAGAGAACTGAGCCCGTAACTTGATTATTTGAGCATGAAGTTTTGAGAAGGCAAAGTTTCGACAAGAGAGAAGACAAACATGAAACCATCTAGTTGAAGCATCTATTAAAACCATGAAATATCGAAATGGTCCAGACAATGGGTGAATGGGTCCACAAATGTCTCCTTGAATTCTCTCTAAGAATTTTGGGGCTTCTTTATAAACTTTTACTAGTGATGGTCGAACAATTAATTTTCCTCGAGAACACGCAGCACAAGAAAATTCACTACTAGGAAAAATCTTTTTATTTTCGAGAGGATGACCAGTAGAATTTTCAATAATACAACGCATCATAGAAGTACCTGGATGACCGAGTCTTTTATGCCAAAGCATAAAGGATTTGTGATCTATAATTTTTGAAATCATAACATTATGAGACTCAATTGCTCTAATTTTCATAGTATATAATCCAGAAGAAATTGAATGAAGTTTTTCTAGGATATTCTTTTTTTCAGAAATAGTAGAAGTAATGAGAAGATATTCACTATCATTCTCATTGGTTGTTTCAATGTGAAAACCATTTAGTCGAATATCTTTAAAACTAAGCAAATTTCTTCTTGATTTACTAGAATATAGAGCATTTTTGATAAAAACTTGTGTCTCATTTGGTAGCAAGAAACTAGATTTTCCAAATCCCTATTAAATTTGATGTGCCAGAGATAGTTCCTATATTTCCCTTAGCTTTGATTAGTTGTAAAAAATATTTCTCACTTTGAAGGATTGTATAAGTTGTTGCACTGTCTGCTAAACATATATCCTCCATATCCATTAAAAAATGGTTTGACACATATAAAAACATAAATAAGAAAAGTTACATTTCAAATATAATTTTATTCATGAGAAACACATACCACATATAGAATGAAAACTAATAATATTATACATGCAGGATGTTTAATTAAAACAAGAAATTAAACGATATCCCAAAAGATACTTTCACAAGATTGAGTAATATCAACAACTTTTTCCTCATTGTTGGTCATTGGTGGAACATCAACAATATTCAATTGATGATTAACAAAGTTTGTTTCTGCCTCCATTACTTTGTTCTTTTGAGATTCTTAGAATAAATTAACCAGATGTCTCGGCGTACGACAGGTACGCAACCAATGCCCATTCATCCCGCACCTAAAACAAACATCTGGTTTGTTCTTCATCTGTGTTGCATTTTCTTTATTTTTACCCGACTCAGACACTTGCCACTTCTAGTGGCCTGAATTGTCGCAGTTCTGGAATTTGTTGTTACGATGGCCTCGTTTATTCTTTCACCCACAAGGCTTCTTATTATATGACCATCTTTTGTCACGTTTATTCTGCTGGAATGACGTGCTGTTAATATCTGGCAATGGGGTAGCACCCGTTGGCCGTACTTGATGGTTTTTCAACAACAATTCATTATTCTTTTCTGCAATAAGGAGGATAGACAACAATTCACTAAATTTTGTGAACTTACTCTATCTATATTGTTGTGACAGAATCATGTTGGTGGGATGAAAAGTTGAGAGTGTTTTCTCTAACATTTGGGATTCAGAAACTGGATCTCCGCACAAAGCCAAAGTAGAGGTTATTCTATAAACATTGGAACTATATTCCGTAATTGATTTGTAATCTTGTAGCCTTAAATTAAGCCACTCAAATTTGGCATTAGGGAGAACAACCAATTTTTGGTGGTCAAATATTTTCTTCAGTTGTGTCCATAAAGACAAAGGATCTTTGACTGTTAAATACTCAGTCTTTAATCCTTCATCAATATGGTGATGAAGAAAAATTATGGCTTTTGCATTTTGTGCCGAAATAGCTGTATTTCCTGATTCAATGGTCTTTCGTAACTCATTTGCACTAAGGTGCAATTATGCATCAAGTGCCCAAGCCAAATAATTGTCTCCAGATATTTTCAAAATAGAAAAATCTATTTTTGCCAAGTTTGCCATCTATTCTAGGTTAAAACACAATTTTATTATTTATTAAAACAATAAATAATTGCATGTATGAAATATGAAAAATAAACTATGTCACGATCTCAAGTGGTGATAAAATGTAAATATAAATATTCTTATATTTATGTTATTAGCATAATGCAAATGGATCTTCACCCGACATGCGGTAGTTCGCATAGACAGATTATTCCAACAAAATAATAAATAATGAAATAACAGAAGAATTTCACCATGCATGCGATAGACCGACCGCACAGACAGGTTATTCCCAACAGAATATTAAATGCGAAATAATAAATAATGGAACCAGGTCAGGTGAAATTCACACCGACAGGATATTCCGACAGAATATTAAATGCGGAATAATAAATAAAAAGGTTCCCACCAAGTCTTGTAAGATTAACAAGGATATATGGTACCATTGTAAATAACAGAATTTAATGCCAATTATAAGAATAAAATTATATTATTTGTGGTATAGTCAAAACGGTAATATAATAATAAATTGCAAAAATTTAATTTTACCGTCTCAGTTGGTTAGAGCTTCGTGCTGATAACATGTTATAAAACTTTAGCAAAAGTGTATAAATATACTCTTATAATTGCTGCATAAATTTAGAGAGAATAATTAAGAGAAAAGAAGGAGAAACCTTCTGCTAAACTCTTCAGAGATAATTGTGCATTTTTCTTCATTCTGCAATCCCTTTATATAGGAAATGAGAGGAGGAAGAGGACAAGAAGGGAGGGAACACGGAGAGGGAATAAAGGGGAAAAGAAGAAAAGCAGATTCCCACTATCTGAGGGAATCACATGTCTAACAAATTTTAAGATGAGGAAACCGCTAAAATCCAATTACCTTGTGAAATTTTGGAATATAGAAGTCTAAAAGTTGGGAAATGAATTAATTTATGTCTATCAATTTTTAATTAACTAATTATTAGTATTACTTAAAAAGAAAACAATGGAATTCCTAACAATTGGCAATTCTATTATTGGTTTTAAAATTCACAAACTCGGTCTAAAGCTGAATGTGCGGAAACCGAGTTCATTGTCATCGTCTATATATATATATATATATATATATATATATATATATATATATATACACACACACACACACACACACACACACACACACACACACACACGTGAAACAGATCACCTACGTACCTAGTTTAAAGAGTGTGTATTCAATTAAGACATTTAAAGAGTTTATAAAAGTTTATTGGTATTCAATTACAACTTTTGTAATATCTTTAAAAGTTATGTGGTATTAAATTGAGACTTTTATAAAGTCTATAAAAGTATTTTGGTATTCAAAAAGTCATACTTTTTTATCAAATGGTAGAGTTTGAGCGACTTTAGAAGAAAAGTTATAACTATCAACCCATATCCAAAGTCTTACCTCATCTCTAAAGACTTCTAAAGACTTTCAAAAGCTTTCAAATATTAAACACAAAAGTGGAAATTCAAATCACTAGTAAAGAAATTGCCAGAGAGATTTTATGAAAAATTCAAAAGTCGCAAAACTCTCCAGTAAATTTTTAACTTAAAATGAATATAAATTAATCTAATTTTAGAAAATATAATTATTAAAGTTATAAACCGTTTATATTTTTTTACTAAATTTATTAAAAATTAGATAAATTACATAAACTTTTATTATAGGAATATCTCGTTATGACTTTGAAAAATCAAACAGTAAATTTTGATTTTTAATATTATATTATATATATTTTATATTATATAGATATAGTATATGATATATACAAATCCTGATAAATTCTAAAATTCGTCAAAATTTAAAAAAATAGTTAAAAGATGACAACGGTCGACTATTAAAAAAATTAGTTATGTATCATTTTAATTAATTAATTTCTAACATAATAAATAAATTAAAAAGTCGCATAATTAATTTTTTAATGGTCAATTTTGGTTCACTAACAACTATTAATCATTTGAAATAAAATAAAATCTCTCTGACAATTTTGTCCGTGGCTTACCGACGACTAAAAATCTCTCTAGTAAATTCTCTATAACTTGGTGGCAATTTACTCACATGTATGAAGTTTTGCGACTTTGATCATATAGATTTTCATTGTCATATTATTTTGTAAAAAACAGAGTTTGGTACTCCTACTAAAAAAACGTACGCATATATCTATCTAACAAAATACAATTGATTTTGAATTTCTCGCTCACTTTAATAAATCATCTGGGCCGTCCAAAGTTTGGAATAAATCCCACCGTCCACGTAAAATCATCTGGGCCGTCCAAAGTTTGGGATAAATACCACCGTCCATGTAGTGCCGGAAGCACGAGACACCGCTAGTAGTATATATAGTTCAATGAAAGTAAGCTTAATTTTTGTGTTGCATCTGTAGCTTCTAAAGTATTATTCGTATTTGAGTATCCAAATTTATCATGAAATGAATAGAATAATATGAATGCTTTTAACATATATAAATTCTAATGCCACAGTAATTTAATGAAATAATGAGATTTCATCTAGTTCATGAAAAAAGAGGGAGAGACTGTACACATGTGGCTAATTAACAATTAATATAAGCTGCAAGATATATTAGAAGTATACAAAAGTCTATCAAAATCTTGGTAAAAAGTCTATTAAAGTCTGTCACTTATTTTATAGAGTCTATAAAAGTCATTTAAAAAAAGTCTTTAGAATCTTTAAAAGTCATTAAAATTCATAAACTCTACAAAAATATGTAAGAATCTTCATTGAATACACCCCCTAAAGCTAATTCGGCCTCCATATAGTAATTGATTACGTTGCAATTTCAGCTTGTCTTTTATCTGAAGATTTTAAGTAGTTTTTAAAATCTCAATACGGGTTCATAACTTGTTCGACAAAATGCCCAACTAAACATGAAATTAATTGGTGATATGGTTTATATTTTTGTTAGATATGGATGTGGTACTTTGCTACCTAGACGACAATACCGATGGGATAGAGTTCTGCCCACATGACATGAATCTTTTCACCATGTGCTTAGCCTAGCCGCTTCGACGTACACACGTGAATGTTTCTTATAAAACAGCAAAGAAATATATTTTGATAAATACGGGATGGAAGACACATGAGAAATAGAATCAGAAAACTCATCATAACTCGATTGCATTCTTACATTTGTTCGATTTTCTTATTTTTTTCAAACATCTTGACCACACTGATTATAATTGTGAAGCTCTTAACAAACATGTGTCTTAACTCCTTATTTTTGTATTTTTTTTTTTCATAAATAGCATTGCAGAATATAAAGTACTCTATATTTTCTGAAAGTGGATAATTATATGTTATTTTGTATATATGTTGGTCTTGCATTTTGGTTCCTTTTTGTTGCTTCCTTATTGTTTCGTCCTTCGTACATTGAGACATCAATAATCTCAAAGCCTATAAATGAAACTTCAATCTGTTTAGGAGGAGTAGTTTGGAAAATTAAGCAGCATCCTTTTGTACCAGGGCAGCTTGTATGCATAGTGGGTTAATTTACAGTTGTGAATAAGATTAAGGGGGTGATTGAAACATACAACAAGCATGAATCGATCGATCACATATGAAGCAGACTGGAAGAAAGGGAGCCCATCTCATGAAGGTGAAAGAAAGAGTACTATAGTTGCTACTTGCTCATTACGAAGAACCCAAAGACCCACGAGGAAAAGTTTTAATTCCAAAATAGATCAACAATATAAAGTCCTTCAAAACTAAAAACATAAATTTTTTCAAGCAAGTAATCCACAACCTCACAACAAACCATCACTTCAAAAAACAAAATCAAACAAAAAGTAACCAAATAAAAATCATACTGAATTAACAACCACAAATGCACATTAAAATCAAATTTTCCCATACCAAAATAACCCAAAAAAGATTAAGCATGACTGAACCCATATGACAACCCATAGATACAACCAAAAAGCCCAACAAAACAAAACCTATTCTTTAGAAAATATTCACAATCACTAATAATCAGAAACCCACACAACAAAAAGAGCTTAAATCAATGTAGACACTGTATCTATTATATAAATGCAGTTTAATAAAGAAATAGAGTAAGTAACTCATTTGGTCTAGGGTTTGGTACCTGGCAGCAATTGCAGGAGTAGCAGGAGATCACCACGGAGGGAGCGAGAAGTCGACGGACATAGAGGGAGGAAGAGAAGCACCAATGTTGCAATAAATTGGCATACCTAAAATGAAGAAATCGAAGGAGGGAGAAGGGATGGAGAAATAAAATGAGAGGGGAATTGGAGACCTAAAACAATGAGGTCAAAAGGGAAATTGAAGACCTAAAACGAAAGAGGGAAATTAGGAGGTCCATTACTCTCACCTCCCGCAAATAAGTTTTGTAAGTAAAATTAGTGAAGCTAACTGTTTTATTTTTTTGAAGGGTTAGATTTAATCCAACTTTGGACGGTCCAGATCTTTTACGGTCCAGATCTTTTAATAGACTGAGAGCGGGAAATTAATGTTTTCAAAATCAGTTATGTTTTGTATATATATATATATATATATATATATATATATATATATATATATATATATATATATATATATATATATATATATATAGTATACGCATGCATATAAAATACTATATTCTATTCGGATTGACTATGGACTTTTATTCTAGTTTGGTTCACTAGAACTACCATGTGAACTGAAAGGTCAAACTTAGGGGTGCAAGAATTTAAATTTAAATATAACATTTACATTTAAACTCGGGCTCCATTACAAATGGGTCTTCAAGCGCTCCTTGATCTTTGATCTCCAATTCTTCAAGATAATCTAACTAATCCTATTACATAAACTATTTTAAATTTAAATAGAAACCTTGATCAGCAGTCAAGGGAAAGTACATAGAAGAGAGATACAATTTACATTGAGAAAAAAATCAGAGAAGACGAGGTACGTAGACTCCATTTAATAAAACACATACATTCAAGCATTCAACCAAAATAAATCCAGATTTCATTGCTCAATAGTCCATAATCAATCTCATTTATTATCATATATATCATCATATGCATTAATAAATAAACATTCATCTTATGAATAATAAAACCATTCCATATATGCATCGATATCATTTAATGGGCAAAAATTTACTAATTTTTAGTTTTTTAAAATAAAATAAACTCTTTTATTTTAATCAAAAATCAAATCCAAATTAAACTCTTTAATTTTTAGCAATCTGAAATCATTTCTCAGATAAAATAAACATCTTTATTTTAAGCTTTTATCAATTAAATAAACCATTTACTTTAATTGATGAAAAATAAAATTTTCAAAAAACTGCAGAGTGGCGCGGCCGCGCCTTGAATGAATTGGGACGCGGCGCGGCAGCGCTGCTCTGCATTTTTAAGTTTCTGTAAACAGGAGCGGCCACGCTGCGTAGCAGAAATAGAAAACTTTGTTTTTTTGCCCAAAAAATTCGATCCAATCTCATATCAATTCATACATGGAATCATAAAATCGATAATTAGCACAAAGTTAGGCTCTGATACCACTGTTAGGATTGTATATAGCGCGATTACACAATCAAACCATACAAAAGAGTGTGGAAGCGCAATAAATTAGAATTTCAAAATTTCATACAATCTCATACCATGATCATGCTTTGTGCTTAATTATCAATATAAACGAAGAAGAAGAAGCATCAGCCTACTTCCACCATGTAGTTTTTCTCTCTAGGATTTCGCTCTGCCTTCTCTCTTCTTCTTCTGGTTCTAGTTTTCGGTTTGGGTCTTTTTCTTCTTCCTTTTTTTGTCTTCTTTTTCCTCATCCAATGGTTAGTTTTTCTCACCTTTCGGTATGTAATTCCAATAATAGTCCCTCCCGGGATCTTTTCACTGAGTTTGGGGTTTCTTGCCCTAATTAGCTGATCATTAACGAATCTGCAATGGCTTAATCCTCTCATGTTCTAACTTTTGTTGCTATCATTTTTGATAGCTCTAAAGCCTCTGAAGCTAATAGCCTTGCTGAAGCTAGCCTAGGGTTACATGATGGTACCTCTATGAAGGAAATTTTTAGATCTGTGTAGGCTCTTTCGCAGCAGGGTAATCTTGATGCAGCTGATGAGCGTAGGAAGTGCACCTTGCTATTGGACTTTATCAAAGCAAAAGGGTTTTCTATGCATAATGTTAATGAATTCTCTAACAAAGGGAAATCCATTCGTTCAGTTAATGACCATGACATGTTTGATAAAACTCCACTGAAACCATTTTTGTCAAAGTCATCTGTTCCGGCTTTGGGTTAGAGTGAAACTGTTCAAAAATCGAATTTGGCAAGTATCGGGTCTGCTTTAGAAGAAGGGGAATGTCCTGGCCCGACTAATTTTGGGGGTACCTCTGGGTCTGAAGGTATTGCCCCTGTTTTTCCTAGTGTTGTGTGCATCCAAGTAGTGAAAACATGTAACAAGGTGGTGGCCTAGGCTGCTCCTTCACTGAAGCTTGAATTTTTTTTTTGATAACCGGGAGTTTCCCAACTGTAGTCGAACTAAGTCTCCATGAACCCGGATCAGTCTTTTCATATGGGCTTACGCGCGCGTCCCCGTGGCCATACGAACCATTTTTTCCTCCTTCTCCCCCTAGCACAGATAGTGGGTGAATCCTGATTCGACCTCCATATGAGATTCTACTTCAAGGTAATAATTTGTGGAACTCTTGTCTTGTGGGTGGGTTTTTGCACTCCAAACTGCCTTTTAAGCTAGTAGAAGAGAATGTGCATAAATTATGGGATAAGTATGGCCTGCAAAGTGTGTTCCTGCAAGAGGGTGGATGTCTTTAAATTTGTATTTGTCAAGCCTGAGGACTGTGAAAATGTGCTTTCTCTTGTCCCTTGGTATATCTCTAATAAGCAGTTGTGTCTCAAACAATGGAAGGAAGGCCTGGACTTTCATTTTGACTCATGTGCTAAAGCTCATGTCTGGGTTAAATTCCATAACATCCCCATATCATATTGGTCTTCTGTTGGACTCAGTTATCTTGCTAGTGGGGTTGGTGTAACACTTTTTGTGGATAAGATCACAAAAAACTTAGAACTTATGAATTTTGCTAGGATTTATGTTGAAATAACACCTTCTTCGGCTTTGCCTAGCTCTCTTGAAGTGGTTATTCTTGATGACGAAACTAATTCTAAAAAGATTGTTAACGTCAAAGTGGAGTACAAAAATAGACCCCAAATTTGTTCTCACTGTAAAACTTTTGAGCAATCTCTTTTCCATTATCCTAAAGAAAATTACAAATGGCTGCCTAAAGTCCAAAAATCTTATGAAGATTCTATGGCTACCCCTATAGTTTCTCTATCTACTCTTGTTATCCCAAAGTCCTTTACAGATTATGCTGCTACTTCCGAAAACTGGACTTTGGTGGCTAAAGGCCCAAAACATCATGTTCCCTATAGTGATCCCTCCTTGGTTGGTGACTCCAATATTTTCATGCCTATTGTTGCTGCTAGTGAGGTTATGGAGGGTACTTCTGACACTGACTGCTCCCCTCCTCCTAATCCTCTTGTGGGAAAGCTAAAAATGATTGATGAAAAGGCAGGTCGCGATCTTAAGGCAAAAGCTCGAGCAGGTTTGGAACTCGAATAGTCTTCAAAGAAAAAGATCAAAAGAGGGGGAGGCCTGCCCCACCTTAACCTTTATTTTTATCTATGGTTAATTTTTGATCTATGAATATTAGAGGTGTAAATATGAAGTCCAAGCAGGATAGTGTCCTTGCTCTTTTGAGTAAGCATAGAATATCTTTTGTTGGCCTAGTTGAGACTAGAGTCAAATGCCCAAAAGCCAATACTGTTTCCAAAGCCATATGTAGTAAATGGAATTGATAGTTTAATTCTGAGCATCATGCGAATGGGAGAATTTGGTTGGTTGGGACCCTTCTCTTTGGACTGTAAATATTATTTCTAAATCTTCTCAGTATATGCACTGCTTAGTTTTGTCGGTTGCCTCTTCTCTGCAGTTCTTTGTCACTTTTGTTTATGGTTTCAATACTCCCTCTGAGAGGAAAGCTCTTTGGATAGATCTACGTTCCTTATGTCATTTTGTCAATATGCCTTGGTGTCTGCTAGGGGATTTTAATGAGGTTCTGTCTGTTACTGAAATTCTGGGAGGGGATGAATCCTGGAATGGGGGTATGCAGGACTTCTTGGACTGTTCTACTGATCTGCTCTTATCTGATCTTCGTGTAGTTGGGCCTAAATTATTTACAGTAGAAGCTCGTCCAACCTGTTGGACAGAGTAAAGGAATCACAAGAGAAGGATGAAGAGTGCGAGAAAATCAGGAAGAGGATAGCAGAAATTGAAGAAGAGAGATTCAAAATGGATAAAGACAGCATTTTGAGATTCAAAGAGAGCGTGTGGGTACCAGCGGTAACCGAGTTAAGGGAAGGAATTTTGCACGAGGCGCACAATACGACGTATTCTGTTCATCCAGGAGGCACAAAGATGTACCAAGATTTGAGGCAACATTTTTAGTGGCCCAATCTGAAACGAGAAGTCGCAGAGTGCATCAGTAGATGTCTTACTTGCCAACGGATCAAAGTGGAGGACCAAAGGCCGAGTGGTCTACTTCAACCATTGAAAATACCAGAGTGGAAATGGGAGCACATTACGATGGACTTCTTGGTGGGACTTCTAGTCATGTAGAAAGGTTTTGATGCCATTTTGGTTATCGTGAATCGACTGACAAAGTCAGCTCATTTTCTACTGATAAAGATTCGATTCGACTTGAATCAATTGGCAATGTTATACGTAAAGGAAATTATTTCACGACATGGAGTGCCGGTGTCAATTGTCTCTGATCGAGATCCGCTCTTCACGTCAAAGTTTTGGAAAAGCTTGCAAGAGAGGATGGGAACACAGTTGAGGTTAAGTACTCCTTATCATCCGCAGACAGACGAACAAAGTGAGTGACTGATACAAACTCTAGAGGACATGCTTAGAACTTGCGTGATGAACTTCAAGGGAAATTTGGACGACCACCTACCCCTAGTGGAATTTGCATATAACAATAGTTATCATGCAAGTATAGGCATGCCACCATATGAAGCTCTTTATGGGATAAAGTGTAGAACGCCGTTGTATTGGGATGAAGTCAGAGAACAAAAGATATTAGGATAGGAATTAGTTCAACAAACAGCTGATGTAGTGGCAATAATAAGAGCCAGACTGGTAGCTGCACAAGATTGCCAGAAGAAATACGTAGATTTACATCGTCAAGACCGCGACTTTGAAGTCAGAAGTTACGTGTTCTTGAAGGTATCTCCCTGGAAGGGAAAAATATGATTCGACAAGAAGGGAAAATTGAATCTGAGGTTCATAGGACCATTAGAAGTATTGAAGCAAGCGGGCGAAGTGGCATACAAAGTTGCATTACCACCTGAGTTGGAGCATGTCCACAATGTGTTTCACATCTCTGTGTTGCATCCGTACAAGCCTGACAAAAAACACGTGATTTCTTACGAGCCCATTCAAGTGGAGAAGAATCTGGCGTATGAAGAAATTCCTATCCAGATATTAGATAGGAAAGAGCAGACATTAAGAAATAAAGTTATATCTTCTGTGAAAGTACTTTGGCGAAACCACGACGCCGGGGAGGCCACGTGCGAATTAGAGGATAAGATGAAGAGGGACTATCCCCATTTATTTATGTAACCTTGTACCAATTCTGAGGACGAAATTTTTATAAGGGGGGATGATGTAATACCCGGGAATTTTTGAATATTATTAATGAATAAATTAATGAAAGTCGAATATTTATTTGAATATAATTAAGTATTGGTGTAGCATGAGTTATAAAACCTCGATTCAATTAAATAAGTATTGAGATCTATATGACAGCGAAGCATTGTGATGAGACTGGTAAAGATCTTAACATAAAGTTATAAGAATTGCCTAGGGTGGCATAATGAGGAACTAAGAAATTCACTAAGTGAATTAGGAGAAAAATAGTTTAATAAAAGAGAGATTCTCTACGTGTAATTGTATAATTCCATGCGTGAAATAAATAGGATCTTTAACTAATAGTATTATTGTTTTGAGATTTAATTCATGATATGTGAAATTAGTATGATGATAGAGGTCGGAACTGGCATGAAGCTAAACCAGTTTGACACTGCCAGGGACCGGCGCAGCTGCGCCCTCCTTACAGTACAAACTTGCGCAGCTGCGCCAGTGGCCAGTCTGGGAAAGGCTGGTTACTACTATAGGAATTAAATGGGACATTATGGTAATGTGTAACATTATTAAAATCATATGATAGGAGTACATTTAATAGTATGAACTACCAAGTAGCACAATAAAATCATGTGTGACCTTTTATTACAGAAATCATTAATTAACTGTGCGTCTCAGAAATTCAGAAAGGGATTAAATGTTTTAAAATAGACATTTAATATTGGATAGTGTTAAAATATTGATATATGTGCACCAATAATATATATATGGGGAATACCCGGTCAGTAATACCTAACTGCACTATTTTATCTGCATTAAATATTAAATTATGTAAACCCATTGTACATAGATTATATGATATGAGTACATATTTAATCCCTAACTTTTCATTATGTAGTAACATTTGTACATTAAAACTACATGGGGGAACCAAAAAGGAATTAAGTTAACCACAATTGAACCAAATGCTGAGGATTTAAAAGCCTTGTTCCAAATTCAGTTGCCAAACAATGTTCCATATCTTCTTTACGTAAACTACCGAGCTGTGTACAGTAGCTATAACTAGGTGATGATTGGCTAGGAAAATGGCTGAGGAGTGGTGGTTGAGCAACCCTTTGATATCCATTATTTTCTTCTTCTACACCATGGATTCCAACCTTAGTGTAAACCCATTAACCAGTCCACCATTGCTCTATAAGAGGGCAGCTCCATTTTCATTCTCCCGTTACTGTAAATTACCTGTTAAATTCCAAGAATTAGAGTGTGAGTTGTTTATTGTTTAAGGAGGAGTCCAGCAATTGCAGAAGGTAGAAACTACGCAAATTAAGCTTCATAGAAGGTAAAGATCTTGTTTGAATCCTTAATTTCAAACTTTGGTAAATCATAGAAATTCTACTAAATTCTTATAAATTTGATTTGGAAATTGCTATCAAAGTGTTTATGAAGTTTGTATACATGTATGGAACCTTTAAGAATGAGCTTGAGCATGTTTAGAATGAAGAAATCCAACTTTGGTTTGATACTCTGCAGAACAGAGCTCTTTTCTAGTTCTGTTCGCGCCCAGTTTGTACTAGGGTGCAGCGCAGCTGCGCCGTTCCCCAGAACTAGATTCTGGCTTCTGTTGTACTGAGGTGTTTCTAGCATACAAGTTTGGCTTAGATATACATGAAAACAGACCTGATTTGTGAACTTAAGTCCTTTGTATATCATGTGAACTTTAACTTGTTTAGTATGTGTTCTTAAGGAGGATTTAGAGTTTTAAAAGAAAAACTTTGATGGAAGTAGTAATGCTTCAATTTTGACTTTGTGGACTTATAAATATACTCTAAGGATGCATGAGTTATGATTCTAGGAAGTCTTTGTATCACTAGAATGCATGGGTTAAGTTTAAATGATGTGTAAAGATGGATTTGAACTGTTTGCAAACTAATACTATGGACATTGTCATTATCAGTTTCTGCACATCTAAGATTTGCCTACTAATACCTTAATCATGATCTATATGTGTATCCATCTAGTATAACATGACATAAGATCGTTTAAACGTGATTTTATACAAGTTTTCAAAGGATGAACAAGACTAAATATGTACATATGATGAAGACCTTTGGGAACATACATACTAACTGATTTCATGACTATCTTATGTGTGTACTTGGTGAGCATAGTAGTCCTTGTGATTCATGACCTCAATTCACCTTGGCTTATTAGAAATCCCAAACTAAGACCATGATGTGTAAAATGAACTTAGAATGGTCATACATGTATATAAAGTTCTCTAGCATGTATGCATAATAAGTATTAATGTCTTAGTATGTTAAAGAGGGGGACAGAACCAGGAAGTGCAAAGCTCAACTCTGGTCAGGCCAGGGGATAGCGTAGTTGCGCCATCCTCTAAGCCTAACCAGGGCGCAGCTGCGCCACCCTGCAGTGTTGTTTGTCTAATCTGTTTGTGATCTGAGATGTGATGCATGCTCGTATTGTTGACTTAATCTGTAATACATATCTAAAAATAGTATTCAAAGTATCAATAAGCATGCTAACGATAGAATCATTGATTGGATAAGTGGTTATAAACTTTCAAACGTGAAGTCAAAAGATGATTACGAACTATGTTATTTGATTTCGTTGTGTCTTATAAACTGAGTTTGTGCTATGTATATGTAAGGTACGTGATGAAGTATGTATGGGATTATAAGACTAAGCTTGACTCTGATGAATGTGTTTAAACTTACATATCAGGTATGAGTATTGAATAAATATGTAACTACTGAATATCCTATACGTGTAACCATATTATAATAGGATTTGAAAAGTGTTGATAAGCTATACTTTGGTAAACTACGCTTGAGGCAAGTTTCCTAACTTACACAACTTTGGATTTTGTGCAAGTTCTCTAACTTCATTTGATTCTCATATTGAATGCAAGTTTTATAAGTTCTTTGCACTTATATATTGTATAATCCGAATTGTTGCCATATCAACCATATTTATTTCCAACAAATATATATTACTATTCAGAAATCATTGGTAAATCATTGATGATTGTTGCAAGAATTAACTTATCGTTCGTAAATGCATTATAAAAGCTGTCTAAGCCATTGATTCGGCTAGACTATTATCGTATGTTAGAAAGCTATCCAAACTAAATTGACTTGGTGCAGACTCTTATAATTGACTGAGATGAACAACCCTCCCTGGAGGGGAAACAATATAATTTTCGGGAGATCGACGTGCGCACATGAGTATGATTAAATGTTATGCATAACATAGGGTACTTTAGGCTGATCACCTGTTGCATTAGTTTTTGTTGGATTTTTAGTATAATACTATTAATTCTAGTAGAAGTTCGTAGTCCTTAGTGACTGCTCAGTATTTGTCGACGTCGGGATTTTTTAATTGTCCCTTTCCATTACTTGTTCTTTGGTGTTCTCATTTTAGGTGAGATTTGTTTGAAAAAACAAGTGAAAAAGGTCTGACATGTATAATGTCGACGATTGGACTATAAGAGTCGCCAGTTGGTTTTTTAAATGGTTGTACCAACACAACCGAGAAAAGGTTTGCACATTGACCCAGTGATGTGACACTGCTAACCGGGTCGGTGAAACCGAGATTCATTAGGGTCCGGGGACTTGGTTATGCGGAGGGAAGGTGTTAGGCACCCCCCGACATCCGTGTTACCACGGTGACCGCCTCTTTTCAAGAAACTGTTATCTAAATGTGTGTGTGTGGGTCAATGTGCTGTTATTTGGAAGTAGTGCGAGGCCTCGTTCGCACCTATATACACAAGGTTTGAATTTTATGTAAAAAAATAATTTTAAGCAAGATATGGCAGTGATGTTTTATAAAAGAGATTTTTCAAACCCTGATGCTCAATAGTAATTGAGACCTTTTACACACCCATTTTATTCCGTATTCGGTTGGATTGATTTTATTTGACAGATGCGAAGCATCCGTAGGAAAATAATTTATAAAAAGGTGCTGAATTCCTCGTGGGTATAAAAACCATATGAGGGAATCCACACATCACATATATATTTACAAGCTGCTTACAGCTGAAAAGGTCCATCACGGGAACCGAATCTAGATTCAGAGGACTGAATCTGTGATCACATGATTCCTAGGCTCACATGATGCCGCAATTGATATGAACGCAGTAAGCAGGTATATATATAAAGGTTGTATATATATATATATATATATATATATATATATATATATATATATACAAACATGATCACCAACCATGAAGTACCTCCATGGGGGATCAGAAATGTAAATAAAGCTGTAAAAGCTATCAACCGCCAAGGAGGAAACTCCAGGCGGGACGAAATGTACAGAAAGCTGTAAAAACGATCAACCACCACGAAGTAAACTCCAAGTGAGACGAAATGTAAATAAAGCTGTAAAAACGGTCAACCACCACGAAGTAAACTCCAGGTGGGACGAAATATAAATATATATATATATATATATATATATATATATATATATATATATATATATATATATATATATATATAAGCATATAAACGCACCGGATGTAAAATTCAGGCTCATCGAATAGAGTTTGACCATAGTTAATATATATAAGTATATATATATTAAAGCACGTAAACGCTCCAGATGTAAAATCCAGGCTCATCGAACAGAGTTTGACCACAGATAATATATATAAGTATATATATATTAGAGCATGTAAACGCTCCAGACCAAAATCTAGGCTCATCAAACAGAGTTCGACCACAGATAATATATATAAGTATATATATATTAAAGCAGGTAAATGCTCCAGACCGAAGTCTAGTCTCATCAAACAGAGTTCGACACGCAGTTCATATATATAAATATATATATATAAGAAAGCAAATAAACGCTCCAGACCAAAGTCTAGGCTCAATCGAGGCATAACTCGATAATGTTAGTCAATATATATGTAAATATAATATATATATATATATATATATATATATATATATAGACTGAAATGAAACCACAGACCGAAGTCCGGGCAAAAGCAAGCAACACGACTCTCAACGTGTAGAAAGGTGTGTGCAAAGATAAAGAGAAGGACTCTAAAGTGTGTGAGAAGGCTTATAGTGGGCTGCTAAAGAAGACTTCTATATCTTTAGAGTGGGTAAACACAGACTTTTGTAGGTACAAAAGGGCTATATATGAGCTCACAGATGTTTAAAAGGGGAAAGTACACTGCCTGGGATGAGTGCAGAGCAAATTGGGCAGGGCTTCCTCGTCGTTTTCTCTTCCAAAATGGGCACCCCAAGCCCCATATTTATAGAGGGTGGAGCCGCAGGTGTACCTGCTGCTGGGCAGCAGGTGCCCGGGGTGCCCCGGGCAGTGTGGGTCCCGCCGTGTCGAAGTACGTACGCGCTGTTCGCTCGGTCGCTCATAACTTTCAATCCGGGAGTCCGATGGAAGCGTACCATATCATTCCAGAAAGCTCTTTTCGAGAGCTACACAATGATATATGATTTGACCTTTTTTGATTCCAGGAAGATGGGTCCATGACCGAAATGGCATTCCCGGGTTTCCATCAGGCAGTCCGTTGAGTCGTTTTACATAGTTTGTGCTCGAAAGTTAAGATATGGTTCTTGTGGGACTTCCTTTGAAGTATTTTGAGTTGAAATGAGTGTATTTGATTTGAAATGAAGTTGAGTTGGAAAAAATGACCATTTTGCCCCTCCCGGAGTTATCTCCGATTTTTGCACAGTTGTAGCAGTCGTTTCTCAGGGTTATCTCTGAGGTTGACTTGATGTTGACTTTGACTGTCCTTAGGGTTATCTCTGAGGTTGGCTTGACCTCCTGAGGCTATCTCTAGGCTTTGATGTTGATGCTCCGGGGTTTCCTCCAAGGTTGAAACTGACTTTCCCGGGATTATCTCCGGGGTTGGAACCTGATTTCCCAGGGCTATCTCCGGGGTTGGAAACTGGATCTCCCGGGGTGATCTTCGGGGTTTGAAGTTGATGTCGTAGTCCTCCAGGGATATCTTTGGAGTGTGAAAAAGAAGCTTTTGCCCTCCTGCATGGTTAGTAACAGGAGAAGAAAATTTCGAGTGTCTACAGATGTCCCTCTTTATCATGTTCATGCAATGCAATAGAATGGACATGATAAAGATTAGTAGACACTTAAAACATGACAAGGTATTTTCAATGATGCAAATCGCAATGTTGTGAATATTTATGATGAATGTGACAATGTTTTCATAAATCGCAGTTCGTAAATCGCACATCGCATTTCGCACATCGCTTTTCGCATTTTGCATTTGGCCAAATCGCATCGCACATCGCAACTCACACATCATATTTCGCATATCGCATTTCGCATATCGCATTTCGTAAATCACAATGTTATGATGAATGTTTAAAATATTTTTGCAAATCGCTTTACCTTTACCGATAATTGCTAATGCCTATGCTGGCATTAACTCCAATGGTTTGTGTGACACCCCCAAATCCTGGTACTTCATTTCCTCAAGATTTGGTGCTCACGTAATCAAAACATTCATTTACTAACTACCCATTCATAATAGAATTGAATAATAAAAGAAAACCTGCCTATACAGGATTAAACTTAAATAAAATCTCCCAGGTTATCTAACATTTAACAACAATCATTCAAATGCGGATAATTAACTAACTTCATTACAATAATTAAACCAAAGTCTTAAAATAAACTATCAAACTATTACAAGTCTTCAGCACTTATTCATCTTTCCTTTTCCCTTACTGGTGCTTGGTACGTCACCAGTTTCAACTTTAGCTGTAAGAAATTTTACAGGAAATAGTGAGCAAACAAGGCCCACTTGAAATAACAATAAGTGAATCTTTAAACTTTTACATCAATTGACAATATTAGTATCAATAGAACTGAACAATATATTTTATTGACTTTTTGAGAGTTATAACATTCACTGAGGGTCTAATGACCACGAATCATGTCCACAGTTATAAGTAATCTTTTAACTTTAACTTTAACAGTCATAAGACTATAAGGACTCCGCGTACTTAGGGGGATCAACCCTTCGTACAATGTATTGTGCACAACCATTTCAACGCTAAGCGTAAACCTCTATTAAAAGAGTTATTCATCTCAGTATTTAGAATACGAGTCCACACCAATGTAAGTTGGTTTGGATAAGCTTTCAAGGTAATTTGAAATTCAATGAACATTAACTACGAAGTAGTTTAATAAAGTCCATGACATTATACTTATAGAATAATCATAATTGAATTAATCATAGTAACTAAAATCATGCTTTAAGAATAATCTAATAGCATACAATTTGAATACTATAGCATACCTTGCTTGAACAATACTAAGCCAAGGTTAATTAGAACTGAATATTAAACATGCATAGAAATCTAGTTATGCATGCTAACCAAAAATTGAATTACAAGAATAAATTGTTCAACATCAAATAGTTCAATAAGACAAAGGATTAGAAAACTTGTTCAATTATAAAATAGAGTTAGAAAACTTGCCTTTAGCACAAGCTACACCCTTACCACTTGAATTTCAATACCCTAAACATATGTCATCGTGACATAGTTAGTCATTATCACATAACCAATACATTCACCACGTAGGTTTGATTATTCAATCACATAATCAAACTATGTTAATACTAATTAACTCTTGGTAACATCCTCATTCATAGTTTAATACTACTGTAATCATCATTTAACATTCATATTATTAACACATAACATTTATTTTCAAAATTTGTATACTTAAACAAAACTGTCAGAACATTCTGCTAACTCGCGCTGCGGCGCCACAGTTTACACTGTGGTTCGCGCTGTGGCGCTGCGGCGCGGTGAATGAACTTATGAAGCCACGCTGCGGCGTGATGATGGTGTTGCGACGCCACTAATACACTGTTGGAGCCACGCCGCAGCGCAAAACTGCAGTTTCGACTAACAGCTTCGGCAACCGTGCAAGAAAAAGCCAAAATTGGCCAAAAACCTCGAATCTAATATACTGATTATCATGTAATTTACATATAAACTTCATATAAACATATTGTGAAGACTTCTAACATGTTTCTACTCATAAAATAACTTAAACATCAAATATACAACACCCAATTTCAATGTTTTTGGCAAAAACTTCATGTTTGATATTTTCAATGAAAATCAACACTGTGATTTTGTTTTTTAATCAAAATAGAAATTTCAAAACATTATAGTTATGATTTTACATACTCTATCAATTCCAACAATCAATTATCAATTTAACAACTAATAAAACCTTAATTTCTATTTTAAATTAATCCATATTCATATATATTTTCCTGTAAACATTGTAATATACTTTTTTCCACAAAACACATATATACATGAATTACTATACCTATAATCATATATAAACTCATGAAATAACCTTATAATCAATAATCATACCAAACTATATACATAACAACAATTTATCCTTTATAAAAATTTCATATAGAACTTTTTGGAAGAAAAAGAAAAAAACTAAACTTTAAAGAAAAAGGTTAAGCTCTTATCTTTGATTAAGAAGATGATGACTATTCTTTTCTCCAATTCTTTTCTCAAAAACATGTTAGAATCACTCCCTTTCTCTCTAGAATTTTCTCAAACTTTTCTCTGTGATATTCTTCTTCTTCTCTCTTTTCTTTTGAGTTTTCTTTCTTCTTAACTCTAACATACGTAAACTAATATAACTTATATAGTAATAATAGATATATTAAATATATAATATAATACTAACTTAACTGACATCAGTTATTTTTATTTTGAAAATTAAAAGCCATAAGGCTTGTTTGGCTAACCACTAAAATATAACCCATTAAATCCTTATACCTTGTTTGGTAAAACACAATTATATTAAAGACTTAATATGCAATAAGACTTGTTTGGCCAAAACTAAAATACACTCTTTTAATTTATTTTAATAACTCTTTTATAGCAAGGTTATTAGTCACACTTTTATTTAATTAATAAATCAATTAAAATATTAATCTATTAAATTACTTTAGCACATAATTTAATATCACATAACTATAATTTCTTTTATAATTATAATTCTATTTAACCAACTAATATTTTAAATTATAATTTTTTATTTAAAATATTATAGTTTATTTAAATCACTATAAGCTCTCTAGCTTACTTAATAAATTCATTTATTATATAATTTCATAACAACTAATTTTCTTATCTCCTTAATTATTTATTCAACAAATAAATAACTAAATCACATCAACTCAATTTGCCATATAATTCAATAAATATTTAATATTATAAATAAATATTTATTATTTAATATTTAATTATTTATTTAACAAATAAATAATTACACCCCGTAAACTCAAATTGAACAATTATTTATTCAACAATAAACATATCCACTAAATACATATATAAACAATAAATATTTAATATTATATTTTAAAATTCTAGAAAGTTACAGTTTGGCTTTTAATCGCTGATGCTTGTTTGATGAAGATAAGTTGAGATGTTTTCCATATCTCTGATGGGGATGACGTTCTGAAATCACCAGACCCTCCCGATGTATTCGCTGGTAGTTGCAATGGTGACTATCCTGCTGATCGGCAAACTTTTTCGGTTCCCACTCGAACAGTGGTATACGAAGCTTTCATCGCTGAACTGTGTTGATGTCGCTGAATTGATGCCAATGGTCTTAGAATACCAGATCTTCCGATACCTTTGCTGAAGTAATATTCCACGGATTACTTCACTAGATTTTGCCTGATGTTACGCTAGATTAATGACAACCACCAGATGTCTCACCCTTTTTTGCGGTGATTTGGAGTTCCTTTTGCTTTTGGGGCAGGTGCCCCATTTCCTCGAGCCTTTGATTCGCAACTTAGCTGAACTGATGAGTTGAATGTCGCTAATATCCCTGGAAGGTGCAGCTCGCTATTTTGCTACCCAGATTTGAATTTCGTTGTAGAGGTCTTGATTTTTGAGAATTTTCCCCTTCTTTCGTAGGGGCACGCTTATATCGCCATAATTTCTTTTAGGAGTTCTCCCCCTTCTTTTGATGAGAGCCTTATCCCGCCTTAAACTCCTTTCATTCCTTGGAATCGCAAAATGCCCCAGTCCTTTCGCATGTTCTTGCCGGGGATTCATATGAGAAACTCTCTTTGTTGACCAAGTCGCTATTGAATAATATCTGAATCGCCATTGAGATGATGATAAACCACGATGATGGCGCTGACTAGTGTATTTTCCACTTTAGGATGGTTGATAAATGCCCCAGTGTCGAGTTGTCGTTGCTTCCGAGATTGCCCCCAATCTTGTCGTAAGGGATCCAATATTCGGTTGTCGCCAATTTTGAAATTGCCCCAACCTTGCTTGTTGTCTGGGGTAGTTGCTTGGACAGATGGGCTGATTAGACGTCGAGATCGCGAGAAGCTTTTATCTTTGTACCATATTGTGAACAGGTAGTGGATGTGGGCTTTAATGTTGACATCTCTTTCTGGTAGAAATGTGTCTTTGGTTGAGAGAGATGATACTCTAACTCATAGGGATACTGGTGTTGTTGAGCAGAATAAGGCTATATCTGCCTGAGATGTCGCTATTACAGATAGCACTGCAGTGAGGTCTCATACCATTGGTATCATCGCAAAGATGAGCACATTTATCGATGAGCATCGCGTCACCATGCAGATGGCTGTGGAAATTTTAGATCGCTTTGTTACCATAGGGTAGAAGTTTACAGCTTTACACCCTTCTTCTGAGAGGGATGCCATGTTGAATTCGATTGTGCGTATATACATTGATTTGTAGAAGGGCTTCGATTTTCCTGCACAGACTAGCTTAGCCATTTTTGTAATGTATAGTACATATTGTATATATCAAACAGCATTATATATGGCAGGAAAATATATGTTGATTCACTTCCCTTTTAGTTGTGCCTCGTTACTTACTTGATGTTTGCTTGTTTCTCCAGGACTTTGTGATTTGGATGTATTCTAAACTCCTCCTTGATGGATGGATAGTGAGATGTCTCAAGATTTTCAGAATGGATCGTCGATCTGTGTGTATTCCCTACCATATTTGGTGTCTTGGGACTTGTTTCTGTGTGTGGTTATGGATAAGAGTATGTTTGTTTTTGTTTTTCTGTGGTGAAACCGGACCATAAAGATGGCTGCCTACGTACTCCCGTGTATTGGGGAGATCAGGTCGACGTAGTTCGCCCATGTACATGGTGGATTGCAGATGAAAAGTTTTAATCCCATGTACGGGATAAATTGAAGGTGTGAAAGGTTTAATCCCTGGTGGGATAAACTGAAAGTATGAAATGAAGTGAAAGCAGGCTGCTGGTTTGAAAAATGTGTTTTTCCCTGAGGGGCAGATGGGTAAAAAGGAAAGGCGGTATGTAGTGAGGGTTAAAGAATCTGAAATGACTGGTGATCTGATGATCCAAAACCAGGATGTTCGCTTGATGGTAACCTCAGACATAGTACCGTTTCACGGTGTCTGAATTGATGAGTTACGGAAATTCATCGCCGTCCATTTCCTGTAATCTGAAAGTGCCTCCTGTCAATACCTCCTTGACAATAAATGGGCCTTCCCAGTTCGGGGAGAATTTTCCTTTTGACTGAGCTTGGTTGTCAACGATCTTTTTTTTAAAATCAAGTCGTGTTGTTTGAACTACCATAGTCGGACTTTTCTGTTGTAGGATCTTCTTTACAAGTAGAGGGTCGCTCATGTGTGGGCCACATACTTTCCCATGGATTTCATCCATAGCCTCTGAGCTTGGTCCTCGTCCAGACATCTGAGGAGACCTCATTCTGCATCTCTTTTCATATAGTGCATCTCCATTCAGGTAGAATTTTATAGCAAGTTGATGGATCCGCCTTTTCTCAATCGGGCTCGCCTCAGCGGGTGTAGATCCATCTCGTAAGTACTTCTTGATGTGTTGATACCAAGGATGTTGGGTGGGAGGTAGGTCATCCAATACTTTTCAATGGAATTCCCATAGGCTGAAGCTTTTTGTTGCGCAAATGTGAGGGTTGGCATGTCTTCCTTGTCATGGATGTTGATCAAGGAGGCCAAGGTTGCTAGTGCGCCTGCAAAGTCATTCCTATTACGAGGAATGTGTAGAAAGGAGATTTATTCGAACTCTAAGACCATATGTACCTGCCGATGGTAAGGCAGCAAATGTAGAACCTGTTGAGGAGTTTTTTTTTTCTTTTCTTTTTCTTCTTTTTTTTTTCTTCTTTTTTCTTCTTTTTTTTTCTTTTTTCTTCTTTCTTTTTTTTCTTTTTTCTTTTTTTTCTTTTTTCTTTTTTTTTTGTATACATTAGATTGTGGAAAAGAGTCCTATGGCTCACTGATAGGTAACTCCGGCATTGATGAGGCCGAATGACAATTGTCCGTAGCAAAAGGTTCCCCAATGAGTGATGAAAACAATTTTCTCACGATCTTCCTCAACAACCACGATTGGATGGTACCTCGCAAAGCAATCAGCAAATGAGTACATGTCGTATCGAGCTGTATTGTCAACAAGTATGTGGATGAATGGCACGTGAAAGCTGTCTTTGAGGCAAGCTTTATTCAAATCTCTGTAATCCACACAACCTCGCACATTCCTTCCCGGTTTCGGAACGGGGACTATGTTGGATAGCCATTCAGTGTATGTTGACACCATGATGATGCCGGCTTGAAATTATTTCACAATTTCTTCTTTAATTTTTAACTTCCACTCAGGTTTTAATTGCCGGAGCTTTTGCCTGAGTGGCTTGAATCCCCCTTTGATGGGAAGGCGATGAATGATAATGTCCGTGTATAAACCGACCATGTCTTCATGAGACCATGCAAACACATCCTGGAATAGAGTCAATAGAGTAACCATGTCATTCCTTTGGTTTGGAGTGAGGTCCGTACCCATCTGGATTTGTTTGGGGTTTTTCGCGGTTCAAAAGAGGTGGTTTGATCAAAATTTGGCTTCGGTTTGTCTTCGACTCATTCTTTGATCTCCTGAGGTATCTGATAGTCCTCTTATATTTCCATCAAGTCTAAGTCCCACTTTACATCAAAGTTACAGTCCTTGTGGAGAATAGGCACCTCATCAGCAAGTACAGGCACATCAAAATTCAGAGTCCTGAAACAAAATATGCTTTCACTTAGTATATAACAATGTTCAATCACACAAAGTGTTAGCCTGTAATGACAAAAGTAACTGCTAATACTGTACAAAAAAAGTAAGCAGTTATTGCTATCTACAAGGTAGAGAGAGTTTCTTCCCTTTTTACCCTCGTCGGCAAATGCAAGGAGTGGTACTCCAATTATCGAGGGAAAAGTCTTGGTGGTCTAAAGTGATGGAGGGGCTATCATCAACCTCCTTCTCCCGAATGATGACCATTATGTCTAGGCCATCATCGTCTGGGGTGTATCTGTTTGAGAAGTGTTTGTTTAGGTTTTTGTTTGGTTTGACCGCTCCATTGATGGCTTTCATAGTTCAGGGTTTGGTTTGAAAAGGTTCAAAGGGGTGAGTGGCAAGAAGAGTGTAGAGATGTTTTTTGTTTTGTTTATTTATTTACATGTATGGAAATAAAAGGCATACTGCGAAGAAAGTGTTACCGTTCCAACATTTTCTGGAAGTCACAACTTTATCCCCTGGATCTACATCTTCTTAGCTAGTTGAGGCCTGATAGTCTAGTTGTCAGTGGTTATGTTGCCTTCAGGGCTCGTGATAGAGGTTACCCCTTGATTCTGAATGTCTTCGCTTATGGCCATAACTTGATCGCTTCCTGATTCAGTACACTCCTCAGGGACTCTTGAAATAGACACATCATAAAAAGGATGAACTCTAGATTCTTTAATGGGTTGGATTCCCCGATAATATTACCACCTTTTTCTTCATCTATTCCTTCGCCTTCTTCATGGGTTTCAAAGGATTCAACCATGAAATCTCCCTCGAGCTGTTGTTGCCTTTCCTGGAAAGAACTTTCCTTTTTGGCTTTTTCTTCCTTGGAAAGGATTAGTATTTCCTCTGCATCATCCAACGTGATAAAATCATGAACGTGGTTGATATCTTGGAACCATAGGACGTTTGATGTTGGCGGGGGAATCTCCTTTGGGGATGCCTTTATTTCTTCTGTCATTTCTTGCATTAGGATAAGTCCACCTTGTGTGCTGGCAGAATTGTTGCTCATAGCCTTCACCTCATTTGAACTGCCTGTCTCGAATGGACATCTTAAGCTTTTTATTTCCTTTTCGCCTTTTTTGGTCATGGGAAATTCTATATCCAGCTCTCCATTTTCAATGAGGTCCTGGAGTTTATGTCGCAAAGACCAGCATTCTTCAGTCGTATGTCCAAGTGAGTTAGAATGGTAGAGACATATCTTGGTGGAGTCATAACTCTTTATCTTGGGCTTTATAGGAGGCAGCAACTCAGTAATCCTTCCTTCACTTATCAGAAGGTGTAGCATTTCTTCATTTGATTTGCTCAGAGGGGTGAATTTTCGAACTCTTTTGGAGGTTGTTTGATCTTTCATCTTTGAGAATTCGCATTCCCTCGATCGGTTCTTCTGCTGGCGAGATCTTCTAGCAATTTTATCATCCCCTTTTTCTTGTATTTTCAGCCTGCTTTGATCTTCTTCATTTAGCTGGCTCATCGTGGAGTCCTTTTTCTCTTGGCTTTCTGATAGTTGAGTGAAAAATTGCTTTGTTTCCTGATGTTGGCGCACTATCAGCCTAGCCAGCAGGTTTACTTGATTCTGGATCGCATCCAATTTTTGCATTACTAGCATACCCTCCTCCGAGTTTTCCAACTCTAAGACATTTGTTATGTGCCTTTGGGGGTATTCCTCCATCCTTCGTATGTACTTACGAATTGGATACCTTTTAGCGCTTCCTAACCCGATCATATTTACTTCTTCCGTTTCATGTCGCAACGGAAGGTTGGTGTTGATATTTTGTTAGTCAGGTTGTTCGACCACAATACTGCCACTTTCGATCAGATTTTGAATCTTATGTTTTAAGGACCAACAATCCTGTGTATCGTGTCCTGGAGACCCTGAGTGGTAAGCACATCTCTGGCTTGGATTGTATCTTTTGCTCCCTGGTTCCAGAGGTGGAGCAAATTCGATAATTTTCTTGTGATCCATTAATATCGCCAATACATGTTCAAGGGAATCGCCCAGTGGAGTGAATACCCGATTTTCCGTTCTTTTAAATTTTCTTTTCCTGTCTGGGCATTGGTTGAATGTAGCGTGTTGTTGAGATGGCAGATTGTCTTGTATTTTCCAAATGGGGGGACTGTATGTTGGTCTCCTAGCTTGCCCCTGTACAACAAGGGATACATCTTTAATGCCTTTATCGGGTACATTCTTGGGTTCGCTTGCATATTTGCCAGTCTGTATATGCTTGGCGACTGCTTCCAAGGCAGTGAAGTCTTTAATCTTGCCTGCCTTCAGGCCCATCTCAGCCATTTCACCGTGTTTGATCATTTCTGAGAATGGCTTTCCTATGCCTGCTAGGATCCTCTCATAGTAAGGAGCCTCTTGAATATCAATAAATGTCATTACCATCTCAGTTTTTGTCATTAATGGAATGACTTGCGCTGCTAGATGTCTTCACCTTTGGGCATATTCTCGAAAAGATTCAGTACTTTGCTTTTTCACTTTAGTCACTTGATATCGATCCAGTGCCATTTGTGACTAAAAACTGTACTGATTTAGAAAGGTGTGCGCCAATTCTTCCCAGTTGTGGATTTTGGCGTTGTCAAGTCGAGCATACCAAGCTTTAGCTTCTCCAGTGAGACTCTTTTGAAAAAGTTGCATTCTGAGGCTTTCATTTTCGGCATTAGACCCCAGTTCGCCAATGTACACTTTTAGGTGCGTATAGGGATCGCCTGCCCCATTGTACTTTTCAAACTCTGGGACTTATGAATTTGGTAGGATATTGAGCTCCTGGGAATATACAGAGATCTGAATAGGTGACACTCCCATAATTTCCAGTCCCTTTAATTGACCGGATGGTATCCTCCATTTGTTGGACTTTCTTTCTTATATCCCCAGTTTCTCGATCATCCCTGAGATTTGTGATTTCTTTATTGGAATGAGGTTTAGGTATCTAGGTTTCCATCTTTTTACCAATGCCCTAACTGCCCCCTAGTGTAAAGGACTCTGGTTGAGTAGGCATTGTTTGGCCCTACGTATTTTTACTTTGATCTTTTAGAAAGACAACCAATTCTGCTATCTGATTCCTTAATCCTTCAAACTCCTCTCAGGAAACAAGAGTAGGATCAGGCTGGCCCGGTGTAGCCATGCCTGACGGTGGGATCAGTGCCTTCTTGGACTTTAAATGGGTAACGAGACCTATTGTTTCCCTGTGAAAGACTTGCATAGTTTAGTCTTTAGGGAATGTGAATAATAACATGCTATGTGATGTGTCCATTTTAGGATTTTTATCCTGCAAAACGGATGTCAGCTGTTTGTAGCATGTTAAAAATATGTATGTGTACACATTTCTTAATATTTCTCATTACATGGAGACAGATATGGAAGATAATTACAAGCAATTGAAATGAGAGCATGAAGAGACTTTCCTCCATTTTGGGTTTATCAGAGGCTGACCTATCTTAGGTTACTCTCGCGGCTTTTTGGCATGAAGGTTCCCAAATCATCACAATCTACTTGACGGGAAATTAATCCGGTCTTTCAACTGGAGCGATTTGGGTGGTGCCTTTCCTGAGCCTCGGAGAATCAGGCTTCTCACGAGTCCAGTAATCAAACACCGACGGGATAGCCTCCTGGTGGAGGGACCACACAACATACATTCACATACATCGCGTCTTACCGTATGAAAATGATGACATGTGCGAAGCACTAATATCACAAGTAGATATGGTGTGAAGCACTAATATCACAAGCAATTTTATAGTGCGAAGCACTAATATCACAGGCAGTTTATAGTGTGAAGCACTAATATCACAAGCAGTTTATAGTGCGAAGCATTAACTAAGGAAATGCATTCGTACACATTTATCACAAAATGTAAATGCAACATCCACACACAAGCAGATAACAATTTTGAAAAAATTGTAATAGCGGCTTAAGTCCTCTTACTGGAATCCCAAGCAGAGTCGCCACCTGTCGACGTCGGGATTTTTTAATTGTCCCTTTCCGTTACTTGTTCTTTGGTGTTCTCATTTTAGGTGAGATTTGTTTGAAAAAACAAGTGAAAAAGGTCCGACATGTATAATGTCGACGATTGGACTATAAGAGTCGCCAGTTGATTTTTTAAATGAGTGTACCAACACAACCGAGAAAAGGTTTGCACATTGACCCAGTGATGTGGCACTGCTAAACGGGTCGGTGAAACCAAGATTCATTAGGGTCTGGGGACTTGGTTATGCGGAGGGAATGTGTTAGGCACCCCCCGACATCCGTGTTACCACGGTGACCGCCTCTTTTTAAGAAACTGTTATCCGAATGTGTGTGTGTGTGTGGGTCAATGTGCTGTTATTTGGAAGTAGTGCGAGGCCTCGTTCGCACCTATATACACAGGGTTTGAATTTTATGTAAAAATTCAATTTTAAGCAAGATATGGCAGTGATGTTTTATAAAAGAGGTTTTTCAAACCCTGATGCTCAATAGTAATTGAGACCTTTTACACTCCCATTTTAATCCGTATTCGGCTGGATTGATTTTATTTGACAGATGCGAAGCATCCGTACGAAAATAATTTACAAAAAGGTGCTGAATTCCTCGTGGGTATGAAAACCATCTGAGGGAATCCACACATCACATATATATTTACAAGCTGCTTACAGCTGAAAAGTTCCATCACGGGAACCGAATCTAGATTCAGAGGACTGAATCTATGATCACATGATTCCTAGGCTCACATGATGTCGCAATTGATATGAACGCAGTAAGCAGGTATATATATAAAAGCTGTAAATATATATATACAGATATGATCACCAACCACGAAGTACCTCCATGGGGAATCAGAAATGTAAATAAAGCTGTAAAAGCTATCAACCGCCATGGAGGAAACTTCAGGCGGGACGAAATGTACAGAAAGCTGTAAAAACGATCAACCACCACGAAGTAAACTCCAGGTGGGACAAAATATAAATAAAACTGTAAAAACAGTCAACCACCACGAAGTAAACTCTAGGTGGGACGAAATATAAATATATATATATAAGCATATAAACGCACCGGATGTAAAATCCAGGCTCATCGAACAGAGTTCGACAATTGTTAATATATATAAGTATATATATATATATATATATATATATATATATATATATATATATATAAAGCACGTAAACGCTCCAGATGTAAAATCCAGGCTCATCGAACAGAGTTCGACCACAGATAATATATATAAGTATATATATATTAAAGCAGGTAAACGCTCCAGACCAAAATCTAGGCTCATCGAACAGAGTTCGACCACAGATAATATATATAAGTATATATATATTAAAGCAGGTAAACGCTCCAGACCGAAGTCTAGACTTATCGAACAGAGTTCGACACGCAGTTCATATATATATATATATATATATATATATATATATATATATATATATATATATATATATATATATATATATATATAAGAAAGCAAATAAACGTTCCAGACCGAAGTCTAGGCTCAATCAAGGTATAACTCGATAATGTTAGTCAATATATATGTAAATATATATATACAATATATATATATATATAGACTGAAATGAAACCACGGACCGAAGTCCGGGCAAAAGCAAGCAACACGACTCTCAACGTGTAGAAGGGTGTGTGCAAAGATGAAGAGGACTCTAAAATGTGTGAGAAGGCTTACAGTGGGATGCCAAAGAAGACTTCAATATCTTTACAGTGGGCTGCCAAGAAGATGGATCCATGACCGAAATGGCATTCTCTGGTTTCCGTCAGGTAGTCCGTTGAGCCATTTTGCGTAGTTTGTGCTCGAAAGTTAAGATATGGTTCTTGTGGGACTTCCTTTAAAGTATTTTGAGTTAAAATGAGTGTATTTGATTTGAAGTAAAGTTGAGTTGGCAAAAATGACCATTTTGCCCCTCCCGGGGTTATCTCCGATTTTTGCGCAGTTGTAGCAGCCGTTTCTCAGGGTTATCTCTGAGGTTGACTTGATATTGACTTTGACTATTCTCAGGGTTATCTCTGAGGTTGGGTTGACCTCCTGGGCTTTCTGCAGGCTTTGATCTTGATCCTCCGGGGTTACCTCCGAGGTTGAAACTGACTTTCCTGGGATTATCTCCGGGGTTGGAACCTGATTTCCTTGGGCTATCTCCGGGGTTGGAAATTGGATCTCCCGGGGTGATCTCCGGGGTTTGAAGTTGATGTCGTAGTCCTCCAGGGTTATCTTTGGAGTGTGAAAAAGATGCTTTTGCCCTCCTGCATGGTTAGTAACAGGAGAATAAAATTTCGAGTGTCTACAGTATTCATTACTTTGAAATATAGAAATGATTAAGCATTGATATCTTTCACTCTATAAATGATCACCCTTATTGCGATATTACTTGCTATGCAAATTTGCTGCTCATCCTTGCTTTTCTTAAAACTTTCAGTTAAGGTAGAACGTGGTGAACCCTCGGGCAAGGACAAGGGTAAAGAGAAGGCTTCAAAATAGCTTTATTTCCTAGTGTTAGGGATTTACTATTATTATGTTGTATGAAGACTTAGTTAATATGATGCAATAAGCTATGTTTAACTTAAGTTGTATTGTTGTAGTAGCAGTTACGAAACCTTGGGACGTGAATGGTTATATTAAATAAATGTAATTTATTTTGTTTTTTCTGTTAAATGAGATGTTATGTAGTCATTAGAATTGTAGCACGTGGCGAGTCGAATTCGTGACGTGAGTGGTATAATTCTTTAAGGGTATAATTCTTGTTCTTTATCTTTTCGTTTAATAAATAATTGTGCATAAAGGATGATCCAGATATATGTTTTGTAAAATTTTAAAACTCTATTTTACCATACTTTCGCTTACTTTGTGCAATTTGATTGTGTTCATGAATCTTACAAACCTAACAGTGGCATCAGAGCCAAACCTTTATGCGAGTTATTAATTGTTCAGATTCGATATATATGTTGATATGTGTTTAGAACAAATTTTTTGGGCATAATTATTTATATAGAATCATGTTTTTGGAAAAAAAATTGCATAATTCACGAACTGAAAAAATAGATTCTGGAGATTGGAGCCGCAGCGCCTGATGCTAGTTCTCTAGCGGCACCACAGCGCCACTCTTCAGAAACAAAATATATTTTTTATTTTGATTTTTATTAAGATAAATGGTTTATTTTTATTTAAATTAAATTATATATTTTTTCTGTAATTCTAAATTAAAAAATAAAGGAGTTTATTTTGATTTGGAATTGGATTAAAATAGAGTTTTTTATTTTAATTGGAATTGGATTCCACGTTTGTTTGAATAAAAGAGTTTATTCAAAAGTTTTATAATAACTTAGAATTGGATACCACGCTTGTTTGAATAAAATAGTTTATTCAAAAGTTATATATTAACTTGGAATTGGATTCCACGTTTGTTTGAATAAAAGAGAGTTTATTCATATATGGAATTGCATTCCATGTTTCTTAGAAAAAAGGAGTTTATTCACATATAGAATAGGATTTCATGTTTTCTAAAATTAAAGGTGTTTAATTTTAATAAGGAATAAGATTCAACATATTTTATTTTTTCAGCAATTTTAAGTTAAAATAAAAAAGGTATTATCTGTAAATGAAATTAGATTCCTTGTTAATTAAAATAAAGGAGTTCATTTTGATTGAGAATTTAAATTTATTATGATTTTGATTAAAATAAAGGAGTTTATTTTGTTTCAAAATTAGATTTTATGCTAATTAAAATTGCCCATTAAATCAATATCAATGTATAAATTGAATGTTTATTATTCATGAGATGAATGTTATTTATTGATGCATATGATGATATGTATGATAATAAATGGGATTGATTATGGACTATTGACCGATGTGATTGAATTTTATTTTAGTTGGATGCATGAATGTATGAGTTTTATTAAATGGGGTCTGCGTACATCGTCTTCTCTATTTTTTTTCTTAATATATATTCTATCTCCCTCCTATATAATTCCCCTTGACTGTTGATCAAGGTTTCTATTTATTTTAAATAGTTTTGTAATATGAATAGTTAGAATTAATTTTGAAGAATTAGAAATCAAGGAGCAAGGAGTATTTAAAGACCCGTTTGTAATGGAGCTCGGGATTTAAATGTAATAGTTATATTTAAATTTAATTCCTACACTCTAAGTTTGACCTCTTGGTTCACTTGGTGGCTCTAGTGAACCAAACTAGAATAAAGTCCATAATCAATTTGGGTAGAATATAGTATTCTATATGTGTATGCTTAAACTATATATATATATATTATGCAAACATGATTCACATGTTAATTAATATGACGCGTATTTTATATATATATGTGCATGCACGCTAAACAAGATGAGACAAATTAATAACAAACTCCTCAAAGATTTTATATTAAGTCCTAAGCGTTCAAAGATATTTGGAATATCGAACGTCGCCTTCTAGCATGATAAAAAATAATAGAGTATCAATTAATTATTATAAGTTTGTTGTATCACCACAAATCTTATCTTAATTTTTTGAGATGTTAATTTTATCACATTTGATTCTTATAAAGAAAATTGAACAATGTTATTTTGTTGTGTCACCACAAAGATAATATTTTTCTTTTTTGAATTTATGAAAGTGCTAGGTTGGACTTAATTAGATAATTCTGATTCGGATGTGCCACCACTTGATCTAAATAATCTAAGAGGTAAAATATAAGGAGTTACATGATGATGTAATTGACAAGAGTTGTCTACCTATTTATTTATATATAGTTTGTGTGACAACCCGAAAAATCAGATTGTCCAGAATTTAAGTTTAAAGAATTAGTTATTAATAAAATAAATTTTTATTAATAATATTATGTGCTATGTGTTTATTAATCGTTCTAGAATCTAGGATGATTATAAGATGGGAGGATTCTGGCTACGAGCTAGATTGAACGAGTAAAAATTTTCAAGACGAAAATAAAATTTTTTATGGAATAAAAATATTTCCGAGGAAAAAGATGAAATAGGCATTATTCACCCGACGAAGCCCGAACTAAGGGTTAGGGTTTGAATAGCCTAAGCCATTTCGAGAGTTCGGTATGTCGAAATGACATTCCGTTGAAAGATTTGACGATAATATATCGTGAAAAATTAAGTTAGCCGATAAATATTTTTCTCGAAAAACGTGCAGAAATCAGACGAAATAAAAATGACGAAAAGTACTGTTATGTACTTTTCATTTGTTTAAATACGGTAGGGAAAACATGAAGGAAAACGCTTATCATCAAAAAGTGTTTTTCAATTTTTTGTAGTTCCGAAGAATGCGTAAAAGTAAATCTATAAAGGAAAGACGAAATATTCAAAAATATTTAGATTCCGAGAATTGCAATTTTTCGAACTGTCGGACGAATTCCGCAAGACGAAAGCACGAAACATCCAAGATAAGCTTCTTGAATAGTAAGGAGGTTTAATAAGGAGCTGGGAATAGTAATTTTAGGGACGAAATGACTATTTTTTCCCTAGCCTTGGTTTTCTATGTAAGAGAGAGGAAAAGAAAGAGGAAAAACTAGCCCGAGTGCAAACTTTGTCCAACGGAAGAAGATTAAAGAAGAAAGGTAATCCAAAACCTAGTTTAATCTAAATTTTCTTTAAGTTTTCTATTTTAAAAACATAACTTAATGAAAAAGGAAGTCAAAGATGTTAAGAATGATTTTCATATGGTTCAAATATGAGAAAACGAAGAAATAAAAATTAGAAGTTTAGTTTATAAATTTCTTAAGGAAATATGAATTTCGTAATGAATTTGAATGATCCGAATGAATCATATGAACAATTCGGTGAAATAAGTAAGGAATGGTGTCTTTTAACACCAAATTCCAACAAAAAGTTAAATCGTAATCAAAGTATGGATTAAAAATGAAGAGCACGAAGAACGTTGCTGATGGACAAATTTAAAACCATCGTAGTTATAACTTGTTGATGGACAAGTTTAAAACCATTGTGTATAAGTTAGATTTTTATTGTTTGGTTAGGAACGATAGAAACGTTCATGAAGAACGGATTGAGCTTAGATATAACGAAGTTATAGCGAAAATATCGTAAAAGACGAATGAAAATTAGAAAGTATGTAAATGAACCTGAATGTGTATGGTTTCATAAGAATGTAAGAGAACGTAGAAAACGTGTGTAACGATTGAGAAATTTGTAATTTAATTTAAATATTTATTGAATTAAATAAATATTTTAAATAATTTATATATTGAGAAAATAAATAATTGATGAATTGTGATGAATTAATTTAGTAACTAAATTAATTAATCGAATAATGATAATTTTATTTGTTGGATTTAATTTAAGAAGATAATTAAATTAAATCAAATGCTTAATATTTAAGAAATTAATTAAATTAAATGAATTGTTTAATTTAATGGAAATAAATAAATTAAATAAAGTGATGTTTCTAATTAAATTAGATATATAATTATTTATTAATTTTAATGATAATGAGATTATTATTATTATTATATAAGTTATTTAAATTAACTAAACTAAGTTATTTAAATTAATTAGAGTGTGACACAAAGTAACTATGCAATATAAATAATATAATAATAAACTAGTTTGGGAATATTGTGGTAGCCAAACAAGGCCTTATGGCCTTTGGCATTATTCAACTGACACTACCTTTTTGTTTTTCAACCTGACGTTTGTGGGAGGCCAGTTATATTATTCCTACGCGTCTATTTTTTCCTCTAAGGCAAAATATCAGAGTGTTGAGAGAGAGAGCTTGGAAGAAGAAAACACAGTGTTATTGGAGGGTTAGAGAAGAAGGGTTTTGGGGAAAGGATTTCTCTTAGTTTGGCTATCATATCATCAAATATTAATGTATAAACTATTCCTATTGTTATTCTTTAGTTTTGGTTGTATATGTATATATCTTCTTGGTTTGATTTGGAAATCACGAGATTGTGATTTATTCATGTTCTTGTAGAATTTCAAAACTCTGTTAATTATTATGTAAACATGTTATCTGTTATCAAATTCATTAGAAATTGGGTTGAGGAAGAAAAGGAAAAATCACAGTGTATGTGTTCTTGTTATATGGCCTTAGAAAGTACCAAATTTCTTATCCAATATGTGTATAAAACTGTAAATTGAGTCTTGATTATGCTAGTTTATTAAGAATCGAGCATAACGTAATTTGAATTAAGTGTTTTGGCCAAGTTTTGTGATGTCAGTGATGATTTTTGTGTAAGAAGTTCAAAAATAATGTTTTATATGAAAACATGGAATTTTGAGAAATTAAACTAGTTTTAGTTGATGATAAATTGTGTTAATTGGTTGTAAATGTTAACAATCATGTTTGTAATTGTCTGTACCAATTGTAGATGTTAATTTTGTAACATTCCATAAATTTTAAAGTGTATTATTAAATATTTATTGATATATATAAATATTTAATGGATATGTTATTATTAAATAAATAATTGTTTAAATTGAGTTGATATGATTTAGTTAATTATTTGATTATTTGTTGAATAAATAATTAAATAAAAAATATTAAATATTTATTGGCAATATTAAATATTTATTGAATTATGTGGTAATTTAAGTTGACGTGGGTTAGTTAATTAATTATTGAATAAATAATTAAGGAGCTAAGTAAATTAATTATTATGAGATTATATAATAATTTAATTTAATAAGTAAGCAAGAGAGCTTATAGTGATTTAAATAGATTATAATATTTTAAATGGGAAAGGGTAATTTAAAATATTAGTTGGTTAAATAAAATTATAATTTTTAAAAGAAATTATAGTTATGTGATATTAAATTATGTGCTAAAGTAATTTAATAGATTAATGTTTTAATTGATTTATTAAGGTGACAAATAACCTTGCTATAAAAGAGTTATTAAAATAACTTAAAGGAGTTTTAATTACGTTTTGGCCAAACAAGACCTAATGCCTATTAAGTCCTTAATTTATCCAAATAAGGTGTAAGGTTAATGGGTTACTTTTTATAGTAACCAAACAAGCCTTATGGCTTATGTTTTCAAAAACTTTTAACTGATGTCAGTTATGTATTTTATATTTATATTATATAATTAATATATATAATATCTAGTTACGTTAGATTGTTAGTACGCTCTAGAGTTAGAGGAGAGAGGTTAGAGAGAAGAAGGAAAAACTCAAAGGAAGAAGAAGAAGAGAAGAAGAAAAAGTGAGAGAATCCTAGAGAAATTGGGAGTGAAGAGGAGAAAAGCTTGGCAATCAAAGAGATTCTTCAAGGTATTTCTCCTATACTTTTAGTTTTAAGAGTTAGTTTTTATCTTCCCAAATTCTCCAAAAAATCCTTGTGTAAGTATGAAGTATTATTGGTATGAGGCTTAATATGGCTTACCTGTAATGTTAAAACTATTTTCATGAGTTATAATCAAAGAATTGTGGTTATGTATGAAGTTTGTGAAGAAAACTTTTTTTTACATAGAGTTTTTGGTGATTATATATTGTTTAGTTAAAATAGAAATTGAGGGTTAATTAGTGGTTTAGTTGATAAATTGACCATTTAATTTGATAGAGCATATATAATTGTTGATAAAAATACTTTGAATTAGTGATTTTGGTTGAAAAACAAAAGTTATAGTGTTGATTTTTCATAGAAATATAAAAACATGAGTTTTTCCCAAAAACAGTGAATTTGGGTGTGTTAATTTGGTTGTTTATGTTGTTGTATGGGTATAATCATGTTTAGAGTTTTTGAAATATGTTTATATGAAGTCTATATGTAATTTACAGGATAATTAGTCTGTTAGAAACGAGCTTGTAGGCCAAAATTGGCTTTTTCTATGTTGTTGCCGAGGCTGTCTGCCGAGGTCTGCAACTCGGCGCCGCGACGTGAAGTTGTAATACCTTTGTGGCGCCGCAGTGCCATACTCATGCCGCAGCGCGACCTGGTAGCTTTGATCCCCGCGCCGCAGCGCCATGGCCACGCCGCAGCGCCGTCCCACAGTGTAACTGTGGCGTCGCAGCGCGAGTTGTCAGAAAATTCTGGCAGTGTACTTTTTGTACACGAAATTTTAAGAACACTTTATGTAATGATAGTAGGACTGGAAAATATTGATTTTAGTAGTTCTACACTATTAATAATAATGTTATTACATATTAACTTGTGTTATAATTGATTATGTGATTAAATAATCAAACCTAAATGATGAACGTACTTAGTTATGTTTGTAATGTGTTAATGGCTAACTATGTCATGACGACATATATTATAGGATATGAAATGGGTTCAATATAAAACCAATAAGTAGTCCTAGCAAGACTTAAGCACTTGAACGAAATTCGAGTTTGACTAAGAAGAAATATAGTGAGTCATAAATCGAAAAGTTAACACAATCTAATTGAACATTGTGTGATGATAGGAAAGATTATGAGATGTGGAGCAGAGTTTACATTACAATTACTAAGTGTTGTTATGTGACTAATAGTTAATGTGTATGATTATATAATTGTGTAGGGCACGTGAAGTGCAGATAACTGTAAGCTGTTAATCTATTATTGGTAAACGACGACCAAGGCAAGTCTTTCGGTTCCTATTTTCTACGTGGACTTGATGAACTGTTATAAATTGCATGATATGTTATGTATGTTGAAATCATGAAAGATTAAAGTCAATATATGACTGCTTTGTTTTGGCTAAGTAATGATGATTGAGTAAGGAACTCAATCTTTATATTTGTTATGTGAATTGAAAGCATGTATGTCATGTTACTTAAATTATTATGAGATGTATATCGAGCATGTTATTATATGTTTTGTGATGCATGAAAACTGTTAGACTTTGCTGGGCTGTCGAGCTCACTCTTGCAAATAACCACTTTTGTAGGTACAGATTTTAAGGTAAAGATATGTGCTAAGTGAGTTATAGAGATCTACATTCACGAAGATTACTTAGGTTTTATGAGAAATATATTTAATATTTTGAATGTAATATGTTGTTGAATTGTAAGTTGAGCTATCCAATGTATATGGATCTTTAGTTATGATGTAAGACTTTGTATAGTCATTTTGTTGTAATGATTCATAATATTTGATTTGGATCGAAGAGATGAAATGTAAAGGTTACGATTTAGGGCAAGACAGAAGAAGATGTATAAAAATTTTAATTATTCCGCAATATTTAGTGATTTTTAATATCGAACTATGATGTAAAATTTGAGATTTAAATGCATGGTTAACGACCAAAGTTGAGTTTTAAAATGTATGAATGTGGGGTCGTTATAGTTGGTATCAAAGCTGATAGGTTGTAAACCTTAGGTAGGAGTACCTTAGGCTATAACCTTAGAGAATAGAGGTGAAGATAATGAACGAATAAGCTCAAATAGAGTTTGAACAATAAGAAGTAATGTAAGAAACGTATAAAGAAGGGATAAAACTTGCGTGAAATGATTCAAAGAAGAATCTCGCAAAGTTATAAGGAATATGAATGTGGGGTTACCCAACTCCAATAATAAGGATGTAAGGTGATAACAAATAGACAATGTCTATAAGAAGAGAATGGTAAGGAAGTTAAGAATAGAGAGTTATATTTAAGTATGGTGCAATTGTACTCTTTAGTAGTTGATGTATGGTATCTGGGCTAAACGATTCCTTCATAGAGCGAAGGTATATACGAACTAGCAACTCAGAACCTAGTTTATTGGTTGTTTGTGGGAAACCACTCAGCGTACCATATTGAAACTGGTAGAGACTCGATGTGTACCAAGTATAGAAATGGACACGTATGATGAGAGTGTAGAATTCGAATGAAATGTTGAGCAATGTAAAATGAAGTTAGAAATTCATAAAGGAAGAATTGTTTATAAACAAGAAGATTCAAAGAAGAATCTAAGAGATATAAAGATAAGAAATGGGAGTTTCCTAACTCCAATAGCCAAGATAACGGATAATGTCGTAAATGATGACGATCACGAGTTATGAAAATAATTTTAAAGGAGATGATTATAGAATAAGATCACGACGTGGTCTGTTTAAGTTATAAAAGGAAGATGGTCTATAATGTTTGAATAATTATAGCTTAATGCTATGAAGATGGAGTACTATAAAAAAAGTACGAGATAACTCATGAGGAGTTATAGATGATATGATACGAGGAATTCGTATCGAGCAAAGAGCAAGTTATAAGCAAGATAGAGTTAGGTGGGATTTCAATTGAGGACTCATGTGATGGCTGAGTTGTACAAACCTTTGTATGGGCGAGGGTTTTGTGCTTGCACTCAGTTTATCATATTGATAATCATTGGAATGTTTGTGTCGCGCTATTTGATATATGCCTGTTGAGAAGGTGATTCTTTTCTCATGTGTATAACAGATAGGTAGAGTCTAGTTAAAGAATATTATAAGGTTAAGTGCGAGCTCTTAAAACTCATACTTATGGTAGGTTCGTGACTTATAATTATATGGTATGTTTTTGAACCCCTCAGCGAATGGACGCCTATGGTCTGACTAGGATAAGTTCTTAAACTCATATGATTGTGGCAAGTTTTTGAACTCATAACGTGTGGTAAGTTTGACGAACTAGGTATAGATAAGTGTAAATGGAGTATTGAGGATGATAGGAATAGATAGACTTATTAAGCAATGGATCATTATAGAAAGTGGAGTTGATGGTGGAAGCATAGGTACTCTAAATCTACTAGCTATGCTAGACTTTCGAAATTTATTGACTTCGTGCTAATGTTTACACTTCTATTTTCTTGAAAAATATTGGATCAAATGATAGAACCAATGAGTTTTAACAACAATACTGTTATTCGTATGTCTATGCTAATTGCTTCGGCTAGACAAAAAAATGATTTGCAATATATCAAAATGTATTTTATATCATTAATGCATCATGTAACCTGGTGCAAAGATGATAAAAACGATGGAGTCATCAATGCAGTATTACCTAGTGTTGGATGTGATCTAAGGATCGTCAGCCCACTATGGTATGATGTAGTATGATAAAGTCACCAAATGACGGAATCCTCAACGGACTGAAAATACAGTGCGGTATCATGACGTCATAAAAGGATTTTTGAGATTTCTTTAAGATATGAGAATACATATGTATGTATGTATGTATATGTATATTTCGATTAATGTCCGAGTTATTGTAGAAGTCTATGCTATTTGATTCAGCTAGACAAATATTGATAGATGTTCATGAAATTCAAGAGTTTCTTGAGAAGTTATGCCAAACCAAATTGTTTTGGTGCGGATTCAGATGTTGAAAAGCTAAGATGAACAACCCTTTTATAGGGGATTACACGGAGGCGTTGAGATGTTTGTGCACAATACATTGTACGAAGGGCTGATCACCCTAAGTACGAGGAGTCCCTATAGTCTTATGATTGTTAAAGTTTAAGTTGATAGATTACTTATAACTATGGACATACATATAGCGTTTAAATGTTTATGCACAATACATCGTACGAAGGGCTTAACACCCTAAGTACGGGGGTCTTTATAGTCTTATGACTGTTAAAGTTGAAGTTGAAAGATTACTTGCAACTGTGGACATAGTTCGTGGTCTTATGACCCTCAGCATGATTTGGAATCTTTTAAATTCTTGTTATTCATATCGCTTCCCAATTATTGAGCAATTGTGGAAGATTCTTGATATTCTAAAAGGTGAATGTGGTAAGGATGATATTCCTTAGAAAGAAGTAAGTCGTAGAATGCGACACTGAATAATGAGTATATGGAATAAGTGAGAAAAGAAATTTTGAAATGAGAAGGAGATGAGTTATCAAAGAATAATGTAAAAATTTTAATAGAAAAGTTAATAATTACAGAAAGATGTTTGTGAAATAAGTGGTTATAGAAACCAATGAATGAATGAAGTATTAGTGTAAAATCTATTTTGTTAGATTGAATGAATAAAATTTCGAGGAAAAAATTCTTAGAAGAAATGGTGAATGTAATATCCCGAGTGTTTATGATAACAATCCTTAAAAAAAGAAAAAAAAAAGAAAAAAAAATGAGTTCAAGTGAAAGTTATGAAATAAAACCTACAATTTGTTAAAGTAATGAATATAGTAGGAAATATAAAACCTATATTTAGATAAAATGATGAAAGATTACTCTGAGTTAATTGTTTAATTTGTCTTCGATTCTGGGGACAAAATCTTTGTAAGTAGGGAAGATTGTAATGAATGAACTATGTGAGTTGTGATTCTGAGGACAGAATTCTTGTAAGGAGGGAATGATGTAACAATCCAAAGATTTTATTTGTAATTTAAAATATTTGATTTATTTGAGTTGTGATTCTGGGGACAGAATCCTTGTAAGGAGGGAATGATGTAACATTCCATAAATTTTAAAGTGTATTATTAAATATTTATTGATATATATAAATATTTAATGGATATGTTATTATTAAATAAATAATTGTTTAAATTGAGTTGATATGATTTAGTTAATTATTTGATTATTTGTTGAATAAATAATTAAATAAAAAATATTAAATATTTATTGGCAATATTAAATATTTATTGAATTATGTGGTAATTTAAGTTGACGTGGGTTAGTTAATTAATTATTGAATAAATAATTAAGGAGCTAAGTAAATTAATTATTATGAGATTATATAATAATTTAATTTAATAAGTAAGCAAGAGAGCTTATAGTGATTTAAATAGATTATAATATTTTAAATGGGAAAGGGTAATTTAAAATATTAGTTGGTTAAATAAAATTATAATTTTTAAAAGAAATTATAGTTATATGATATTAAATTATGTGCTAAAGTAATTTAATAGATTAATATTTTAATTGATTTATTAAGGTGACAAATAACCTTGCTATAAAAGAGTTATTAAAATAACTTAAAGGAGTTTTAATTCCGTTTTGGCCAAACAAGGCCTAATGCCTATTAAGTCCTTAATTTATCCAAATAAGGTGTAAGGTTAATGGGTTACTTTTTATAGTAACCAAACAAGCCTTATGGCTTATGTTTTCAAAAACTTTTAACTAATGTCAGTTATGTATTTTATATTTATATTATATAATTAATATATATAATATCTAGTTACGTTAGATTGTTAGTACGCTCTAGAGTTAGAGGAGAGAGGTTAGAGAGAAGAAGGAAAAACTCAGAGGAATAAGAAGAAGAGAAGAAGAAAAAGTGAGAGAATCCTAGAGAAATTGGGAGTGAAGAGGAGAAAAGCTTGGCAATCAAAGAGATTCTTCAAGGTATTTCTCCTATACTTTTAGTTTTAAGAGTTAGTTTTTATCTTCCTAAATTCTCCATAAAATCCTTGTGTAAGTATGAAGTATTGTTGGTATGAGGCTTAATATGGCTTACTTGTAATGTTAAAACTATTTTCATGAGTTATAATCAAAGAATTGTGGTTATGTATGAAGTTTGTGAAGAAAACTTTTTTTTTACAGAGAGTTTTTGGTGATTATATATTGTTTAGTTAAAATAGAAATTGAGGGTTAATTAGTGGTTTAGTTGATAAATTGACCATTTAATTTGATAGAGCATGTATAATTGTTGATAAAAAATACTTTGAATTAGTGATTTTGGTTGAAAAACAAAAGTTATAGTGTTGATTTTTCATAGAAATATAAAAACATGAGTTTTTCCCAAAAACAGTGAATTTGGGTGTGGTAATTTGGTTGTTTATGTTGTTGTATGGGTATAATCATGTTTAGAGTTTTTGAAATATGTTTATATGAAGTCTATATGTAATTTACAGGATAATTAGTCTGTTAGAAACGAGCTTGTAGGCCAAAATTAGCTTTTTCTATGTTGTTACCGAGGCTGTCTGTCGAGGTCTTCAACTCGGCGCCGCGACGCGAAGTTGTAATACCTTTGTGGCGCCGCAGCGCCATACTCACGCCGCAGCGCGACCTGGTAGCTTTGATCCCCGCGCCGCAGCGCCATGGCCACGCCGCAGCACCGTCCCACAGTGTAACTGTGGCGCCGCAGCGCGAGTTGTCAGAAAATTCTGACAATGTACTTTTTGTACACGAAATTTTAAGAACACTTTATGTAATGATAGTAGGACTGAAAAATATTGATTTTAGTAGTTCTACACTATTAATAATAATGTTATTACATATTAACTTGTGTTACAATTGATTATGTGATTAAATAATCAAACCTAAATGATGAACGTCCTTAGTTATGTTTGTAATGTGTTAATGGCTAACTATGTCATGATGACATATATTATAGGATATGAAATGGATTCAATATAAAACCAATAAGTAGTCCTAGCAAGACTTAAGCACTTGAACGAAATTCGAGTTTGACTAAGAAGAAATATAGTGAGTCATAAATCGAAAAGTTAACACAATCTAATTGAACATTGTGTGATGATAGGAAAGATTATGAGATGTGGAGCAGAGTTTACATTACAATTACTAAGTGTTGTTATGTGACTTATAGTTGATGTGTATGATTATATAATTGTGTAGGGCACGTGAAGTGCAGATAACTGTAAGCTGTTAATCTATTATTGGTAAACGACGACCAAGGCAAGTATTTCGGTTCCTATTTTCTACGTGGACTTGATGAACTGTTATAAATTGCATGATATGTTATGTATGTTGAAATCATGAAAGATTAAAGTCAATATATGACTGCTTTGTTTTGGCTAAGTAATGATGATTGAGTAAGGAACTCAGTCTTTATATTTGTTATGTGAATTGAAAGCATGTATGCCATGTTACTTTAATTGTTATGAGATGTATATCGAGCATGTTATTATATGTTTTGTGATGCATGAAAACTGTTAGACTTTGCTGGGCTGTCGAGCTCACTCTTGCAAATAACCACTTTTGTAGGTACAGATTTTAAGGTAAAGATATGTGCTAAGTGAGTTATAGAGATCTACATTCACGAAGATTACTTAGGTTTTATGAGAAATATATTTAATATTTTGAATGTAATATGTTGTTGAATTGTAAGTTGAGCTATCCAATGTATATGGATCTTTAGTTATGATGTAAGACTTTGTATAGTCATTTTGTTGTAATGATTCATAATATTTGATTTGGATCGGAGAGATGAAATGTAAAGGTTACGATTTAGGGCAAGACAGAAGAAGATGTATAAAAATTTTAATTATTCCGCAATATTTAGTGATTTTTAATATTGAACAATGATGTAAAATTTGAGATTTAATGTATGGTTAACGACCGAAGTTGAGATTTAAAATGTATGAATGTGGGGTCGTTACAAATTTCACCGTTTGATGGGTGAAATTTGTGTTTGTTGGGCTAAAAAGGCTACTGTTCATTGCCGTCTCTGTGTCTGTCTGAACACCGGCGCAGCTGTGCCGGTGCCAAGTCAAAAAACGGCGCAGCTGCGCCGGAGCAGCTGCGCTGGTCCCAAGCTTAAGTATTGCGTAGCTGCGCCATACCCTGGTCTGAGACAGTGTAGTCTACTTATTTGCAGATCGTGCGTAGTGGACTTATAGTAGTCATGTTAATGATGTTGAGTCATAATATAAACTACAATATCAGACTGTCATGCGTGGTTATATAATGTGTAAAAGAATTTAAGTGATTATTTAAATAAGTTATGTAACGAACCAAATGTGATGTTTTCAAAAGTTAAATATAAATGATAAGGTTTATAGTATGATTTCAGAATGGTTAAGGTGTTAACCAATGTGGTTAAGTGCTAGGTTATGGTTATGACCTAAATGATGGTTTAAATCCTAAAAGCTAATATTCATGCAATTAATTGTTGTTGTGATTCCGATGATATGTGTAGGGTAATTGGAGATTATTTCATTTGTGTAGCTTACAATCAAGGCAAGTTCTCTAACCCTACTTTTATAGTTGTGCAAGTACTAAACCTTACCTCTTTACAATTGAGCAAGCTTTCGAACTTCATTCTTTTCATATTGAATGCAAGTTTCCATTCCTATATTATTGTTGTTCAAGTTCTTAATTAGAACAAACTTAATCTATCTTGAATATGTTTGTACAAGCTCTTATAACCTAATTCGTTATATCAGGCGAGCCTTACTTTCCTAGTTATTATTGAAAGCACATATTATTCTAATACATCGATTCAAATGAGATGGTTCTAACTCTTTTGGGTATAGCATTTTGTATGTACATCATGTAATTCAATTGTATCTATTGTTGATATCCGATCTTTTACTTTGATAGCCTTGTTCAGATGTACATTCTTGTATTAAACCTTTATTGATAGAAATTGAGTAGTGTTCTAAAATTCTAGAAACACTGATAAGCTAGTTCCAAACTAAACTTTCTTTAGTGCGGAAATTCTAAATCCAAATTGAGAGGAACAACCCTAACATAGGGGATTTTGTTTGTGTAATGCTTAAATGTTTGTGCACAATACATGGTACAAAGGGCTGATCCCCCTAAGTACGTTAAGAAGGGTCCATATAGTCTAAATGACTGTTAAGGTTAAGGTAATAATACCTAAATACCAGAGACGTAGTTCGTGGTCTTAAGACCCTCAGATAATTAAAGTTCGAACTTGTTTTCTAGTTTGATTTGTAGAACAAGTTCCTTATTGTTCAGCTTTTGTTGTTCACTCTCATGTTATTATCTTTTCTACGCTCTATATCAGTGAGCATTCGTTTGCTCACTCTTGCAATTAACACTACAGCTAAAGTGGAGAAAGTTGATGAGCCGTCGACTAGTAAAGGCCAGGGCAATATGTCCAAATGATGAAGACTTATGAGAATATTATTTAAATATTTTATGTTTTAAGACTTGTTTTATTTTATAATGTATTCCGCAAACTGATGTAATAATTTTAAGGTAGATTACCTGGGATTTGTTTTGAGATTATTATGTAACCCTTTAATGGGAGAGATTATTGTTTAAGTTATTTTAATTATGTCTTTATCCTTTATTATGGGTAGTTAGATGTAATAGTTTTTGATAAGTGAGTACCAAATCCTATGAGAATGAAGTACCTGGATTTGGTGGTGTTACAGGTTGGTATCAAAGCTTTAGGTTATGAACGTTAGGTGGGGAAACCTTAGGAAGTAACCTTTAAGGAAATAGAAAACATAGAGGTGTTCAACTCTTATCGGGTTTTAAGAAATGGATTAAGGTATCCATTGGAGCTAAATAATAAAAGACATTATGTGCTATGTGTTAATAACTTATATGTTCGCGAGTATCAAAAAAATGTTAAGTAAAACTTAAAATATTTTGTTATCAGGATGTCTAACGAAGGAGGATCCAGTCCAGCTAGAGAGGTGATACCTCAGATACCTATAGATGATGAGCCCCGGGATATTCACGTAGTGCGGGAGAAGTTGATCCAGGAGGATATGCTTGTGACCAATCCCGAGGAAGATAGTTTCGAGGAGGTAGAGGAGGATGAGGAAGAGGATCCTGAGGAGTTTCCACCAAACTCCGTATCGGCTGAGATGTATGATGCTCTGTATGACCGTAACATAGAGTTACAGGATAATGTTGAGGAGCTGAAGGAGATGGTAGAGATGCATCACGTTGCATTAGAACAGAAGGATGTGGAGATTCAGGAACTTGACTCAAAACTTGGAAACACAGAATGGGATCTAGTTCATACCAAGGGTCAGCATGAAGACCTGTTGGCAGTGAACGAGAAGACGAAGACTGACATGGAGAAGATGAAAGATGACTTCAAAGAGGAATCAAGTAAGTGTTCAAGAGCAGAGGATGCGTGGATGAAGGCGACTCAACGTGCAGATCGTGCTGAGGCTAAGGTCCAAGTGAAGAAAGACAAGATGAAGGAGATGGATTATGCTTTTAATTCGGCGATTGATAGGGCCCAGGATCGAGTCTACAATTGTCCACCTCAGTTTGAGAACTCGCCGTGGTTCATGATGGATCGTAGGACTGCGTATCGCATCATGGAAGAAGAACGTCGGGAAGCCTTACGACGTCTTAATATGAATAGATAGAAAATAAGAGTGATAATAATAATATGTGGTTAATTATGTGACTAAATAAAGTTTTAATCCCTTATTTCGAGATAAATAAAGGGATAGTATGAGTATGTAATCCTGAAATGTGTTCAGTTCAGGAAAGTGAATGTCTATAGCAGTTGTGCTATCTTGAGGATGTTTTAAAACTTTATGAATGAATAAAATATTAGAGTTTATTTGAAATGTTATGTGATATAGCTTTAATCTTGGAATGTTTAAGTTAAACTTCAAATACCCAAGAAGTTGAGTAATGAACTAATTAAGCGTATATCTTAATAGAAAATGCCTCCTAGAAGAAGACAACCACGTCAGCAAGCACCTCCAGAGGGGTCTACTAATAATAACAATGAGACACTTGTGAATCAACCGCAAGCTCAAGTCATGACCTTTAAAGAGTTCAAAGCGGTTGGATCGCCAAAATTTCAAGGGTTTATGAATCCAGTGGAAGCATAAACCTGGACCACGGAAATGGAGAAGGTGTTTGACGTTGCTAGAGTTAACGAAGACCAGAAGACTACGTTCGCAACGTTTATGCTGAAGTCTGAAGCTAGCTACTGGTGGTAAGTAAATAAGGTTCGTGGAGGACAAGGAGTGATAGCGTGGGATAGATTCAAGGAGATATTTTTCGAAATGTACTTTCTAGCGAGTTCTTGAAATCAGCCGGAAGTGCAATTTTTGGAGTTGAAGCAAGGAACGGTGATGGTGCCGGAATATGCTGCGAAATTTAACGAGTTGGCAAGATTTGCCACATATCAAGTTAATACTGATGAGCGTAAAGCAAGAAGGTTCAAACAAGGATTGAAGCCCTGGCTTTACAGCGAGGTTTCAATGTTCCAGTTGAATACAGTTGGGGCTGTACTAGAGAAGGCAATTATCGCGAAAGGTGGAAGCGATGCCTTGACCAAGTACAACCAAGAACAGAAGAAGAGGAAGAATGAGAATGAGAATACGGCGGGTGGAAGTAATGTTGGAAGTAATAGTCAGAAGAGGAAATGGAGTGAGAATTTAACTGCGGGAGGACAACAGGGAAATCAGCAGACGAAAAAGTTTGAGGCTTGCGCAACACGTGAGAAGAACCATACTGGGATATGTTTGAAGGGAAAGCGGGTGTGTTTCAACTGTGGTCAGGAGGGACACATTGCACCAAATTGTTTTAGTCCGAAGAAAGGAGCATATTTTACCTACGGTTCAAAAGATCACATGGCTCGTGATTGTCCTAAGAAGTCAGCGGGAAGTGTAAGTGGCGGAAAAGGAAACAACAATCGTGGTGGTGCATTGACTATCACTGGACCAGCTCAGTCAAGCTGACCTACTGCGAGGACTTTCAATATGACCGTGCAGGATGCTGTACAGTCCAAGGATGTAGTGTGAGGTATTATTTCGATTAATGGTATTAATGCTTATGTACTATTTGATTCGGGCACTACTTGTTCATTTATATCCGATGAATTTGCTCAGAACTTAGATTTGCCCAGGAAGAATTAGAATTTCCCTTAAGAATAGAGATTGTGAATAAGGAAGTGATTCCTGTCAGATACGTATATAGGAATTGTAGGGTGGTTATAAAAGGTCATGAGATGAGGGTAGATTTGATACCAATTAGACTTGGTGAATTTGATGTTATACTGGGAATGGATTGGTTATTCAATTACGGAGCAGTAATTGATTGCCAAAGGAAGTGTGTTAATCTTATGACTCCGTCAAAGGTTGTGTTCTTTGGCAGCAAGTCACCTCGACAAGCAAGTTGTCTGACGGTGATGCAAGCCAAGAAGTTATTGAGACAAGGATGTGTATGATACTTAGCCTACATCATTGATACACAGAAGAAGAGTGCGAAGTTGGAAGAGATACCGATCATAAGAGATTTTGCAGACGTATTTCTAAACGATTTGCCAGGTCTTCCGTCGGATTGACAAATCGAGTTTCTGATTGATTTGTTACCAGAAACGGCCCCGATATCTAAAGCCCCGTATAGAATGGCCCCGGTAGAGATGAAGGAGTTGATGATGCAATTGCAAGAATTACTCGACAAGAAGTATATTCAGCCAAGTGTTTTGCCATGGGGAGCACCGGTGTTGTTTGTTAAGAAGAAAGACGGATCGATGCGGCTCTGCATTGATTATAGAGAATTGAATAAGGTCACGATTAAAAATAAGTATCCATTACCTAGAATCGATGACCTGTTTGATCAGTTGAAAGGAGCAAAGTATTTCTCGAAGATAGACCTGAGAAGTAGTTATCATCAATTGAAGGTGAGGCCGGAGGATGTGCCGAAGACAGCGTTCAGAACTCGGTATGGTCATTACGAGTTTCTGGTTATGTCTTTTGGTTTAACTAATGCACCTGCAGCGTTCGTGGACTTGATGAACAGGGTGTTTAAGCCATTCTTAGACAAGTTTATGGTGGTGTTTATTGATTACATATTGGTCTATTCCAAAACCAAAGAGGAGCATGTGGAACATTTAAGGGTGACATTGGAGACGTTGAGAAAAGAGAAGTTGTACGCTAAGTTCTCAAAATGTGAATTTTGGTTGGAACGTGTACAGTTTCTCAGGCACGTTATTGATAAGGACAGAATTTCGGTCGATCCGTCAAAGGTTGAAGCTATAATAAACTGGGATCAACCGAAGACACCGTCAGAAGTGAGGAGTTTCTTAGGATTGACGGGTTACTATCGGCGTTTTATTCAAGACTTTTCCAAGATCGTGACTCCATTGACGAATTTAACTAGAAAAGTGGTTAAGTTTGTTTGGATAGAGAAGTGTGAGGAAAGTTTTTGAGAATTGAAGAAGAGGTTGAGTTCGGCGCCTGTGTTGTCATTGCCTGATGATACAAGAAATTTTGTGGTGTATAGTGACGCATCACATAAAGGACTAGGCTGTGTGCTTATGCAAAACGGCAAAGTTATTGCGTATGCATCACGACAGTTGAAAGATTACGAGAAAGGGTATCCGACACATGACTTGGAGTTGGCGGCAGTAGTGTTTGCCCTAAAAATTTGGAGACATTATCTTTATGGAGAAAGGTGTGAGATATATTGTAACGAATGATTTGTTTGAGTTGTGATTCTGAGGACAGAATCCTTGTAAGAAGGGAATGATGTAACATTCCAGAATTTTAAAGTGTAATATTAAATATTTATTGAGTTATATAAGTATTTAATGGATATGTTTATTGTTGAATAAATAATTGTTCAATTTGATTTGATGTGATTTAGTTAATTATTTGTTGAATAAATAATTAAATATTAAATATTAAATATTTATTTGCAATATTAAATATTTATTGAATTATATAAGTATTTAATGGCAATTTGAGTTGATGTGGTTTAGTTAATTATTTGTTGAATAAATAATTAAGGAGCTAAGAAAATTAATTCCTATGAGATTATATACTAATTTAATTTAATAATTAAGTTAGAGAGCTAATAATGATTAAATGAATTATAGTATTTTAATTAGAATTTATGATTTAAAATAAGGTGTTAGTTGGATTAAATAAAATTATAATTATAAATAAATTATAGTTTTGTGATAATGTTTTATGTGTTAAAGTAATTTAATAGATTAATATTTTAATTGATTATTTAATTAATTAGAAGTGTGACAAATAACCTTGCTATAAAGGAGTTACTAAAATAAATTAAGGGAGTTTAATTCAGTTTTGCCAAACAAGGTCTAATGCATATTAAGTCTTTTATCTAATTGTGTTTTACCAAACAAGGCATAAGGATTAATGGGTTATTTTTAGTTAGTTAACCAAACAAGCCTTATGGTTTTTGATTTCAAAAAAAATTTATAATTGATGTCAGTTAAGTTAGCATTATATTATATATTTAATATATATTATATCTTATATATGTTAGATATCTAGTACGTAGTTAGAGTTAGGGAGAAAAGCAAAAACTCAGAGAAGAAGAAGAAGAGAAGAAGAAAAGTGAGAGAGAATTAGAGAGAAGAAGAAGCTTGAGAATCAAAAAGGGTTGGCTATCATCTTCTTAAAACAAGGTACCATCTAAACTCTATTATTGTTGTTTTTTTCAAAGTTATAGTTGTATTCTCTCTCTCTCCCAATTTTCTCCATGAAAGTTTGTTGAAGTGGAATTTTGTTATGTATGTGGTTTATATGATAATCTAGTGTTGTTAAACTATTTTCTTAAGCTATAATTGAGAATAGTCCATGAATTTATATTATGTATATGCTTGTGAAGAAAAAAAAACTATTTTTATAGAGAGTTTTTGTGAATATATATTGTGAAGCTTAAAGTAGAAATTGAGAGTTAATTAGTTGTTTAATTGATAAATTGACCATCTAATTTGATAGAGTATGTATAATTATTGATAAAGATACTTTGAATTAATTGTTTTGGTTGAAAAACAAAATTTACAGTGTTGATCTTCATTGAAATATCAAAAAGTGAGTTTTTATCAAAAACAGTGAAATTGGATGTTTTAAATTTGTTGTTTATGTTGTTGTATGGGTAGAAACATGTTAGGAATTCTTAAATTATGTTTACATGAAGTTTTTGTATGAATTGCATGTGAATTAGTCTGCTAGAAACGAGCTTGTAGGCCAAATTGGCTTTTTACTGTACTGTTGCCGAAGCTGTTAGTCGAAACTGCAGGTTCGCGACGCGGCGCGGCCCAGCCGTACGTTCGTGGCGCCGCAGCACCATCGCCACGCCGCAGCGCGGCTTCGTAGTTTATTCACCGCGCCGCAGCGCCATCCTCACGTCGCAGCGCGACCCACAGTGTAAACTGTGGCGCCACGGCGCGAGTTAGCAGAATGGTCTGACAGTGTACTTTTGTACGCGAAATTTTAAGAAAAATTATATGACGATAGTAGGACTGTAAAATGTGGATTTTAGTATTTCTATACTATGATTAATTATGTTATTAAAGATTAACTTGTGTTATAACTTGATTATGTGATTAAAAATCCAATTTTAAATGATGAACGTACGTAGTTATGTTTATAAAGTGGTAATGGCTAACTATGTCATGATGACATATGTTTATAGGATATTGTGATTCGTATTGATTCGATTTAGCCTACGAGCAAGACAAGTTTTCTAATCTATTATCTTGTTAATTCAATTACTGTTTTCAATTCGATTACAATATAATGATGTAAGTTATTCTGGAGCAAGTTATTCTTGTATTTAACTTGTTATTTAGCATGCACAACTATATTTACTAATGTCGATCATTTCTATCGTTCAAATTGCTATGCATGCTTAGTTTTCAATTCTAATTAACCTTGGCTTAGTATTGCTCAAGCAAGGTATGCTATAGTTATTCAAATTGTATGCTATTAGATTATTCCTAAAGCATGACTTTAGTTTACTATGATTGATTCAATCACGATTATTCTATAGTATAGTGTTATTGGTTTTATTCAACTACTCCTTAGTTGATGTTCATTGAATTCCAAATTTCCTTGAAAGCTTATCCAAACCAAACTTACTTTGGTGCGGACTTGTATTCTAAATACTGAGATGAACAACTCTTTTAATAGAGGTTTACGCTTAGCATTGAAATGGTTGTGCACAATACATTGGGTGAAGGGTTAATCCCCCTAAGTACGTGGAGTCCTTATAGTCTTATGACTGTTAAAGTTAAAGTTGAAAGATTACTTATAACTGTGGACATGATTCGTGGTCATTAGACCCTCAGTGAATGTTAAAATTTTTAGAAAGTTAATAGAATATATTGTTCAGTTCTATTGAGCCTAATATTGGCAATTGATGTAAAAGTTTAAAGATTTATTTATTGTTATTTCAAGTGGGCCTTATTTGCTCACTCTTGCATGTAAAATTTCTTACAGCTAAAGTTGAAACGGGTGATGTACCTAGCACCAGTAAGGGAAAAGGAAAGATAAATAAATACTGAAGACTTGTAATAGTTTTGATAGTTTACTTTCAGACTTTGGTTTAAAGATTGTAATGGAGTTTATTTAAATTTCTGCATTTAAATGTTTGTAATTAAAGGTCAAATAACCTGGGATATTTTTATTTAAGTTTAATCTTGTATGGGCAGGTTATTATTATTCAATTTTATTATGATTGGGTAGTTAGAAATGAATGTTTTGATTAAGTGAACACCAAATCTTGAGGAAATGAAGTACCAAGATTTGGGGGGTGTCACATATATATCGATCATAAAAGTCTGAAGTATATCTTTACACAAAACGATTTGAACATGCGACAAAGAAGGTGGTTGGAGCTGATCAAAGATTATGACTGCGAGATTTTCTATCATCCCAGAAAGGTGAATGTTGTTTCTGATGCCTTGAGTAGGAAGGGACGGGAGAAGTTAATGATGTTAACTGATCAAGAGAAGCTAGTGTCAGAAATGGCTAAAATAGAGTTGGAAATTAAATATCCGACATAATCCGATGAAAAGTTGTTCCAGATAGGAAATAATTCAACATTGGTAGATAAAGTGAAGAACGCACAACTTCAGGATGAAGAATGCGAAAAGATAAAACAGAAGAAATATGCCGATCAGCATCGACAGAATAGGGAATTCGATGTCGGTAGTTATGTTATCTTGAAAGTGTCTCCCTGGAAGGGGAAAATTCGATTTGGCAAGAAAGGGAAATTGAGCCCTAGATTTATAGGACCTTTCGAAGTGCTTCGACGAGTTGGCGAAGTGGCGTACGAGGTAGCCTTACCTCCGGAGTTAGAGCATATTCATAATGTTTCCATGTCTCGGTATTGAGACTATATAAGCCTGACTATAAATATGTTATAGAATATGAGCCCTTACAGTTCGAGAAAGATTTGTCGTATGAGGAAGTCCCTGTTCAAATTGTTGACAAAAAGAGCAAGTATTGATGAATAAGGTGATACCTTCTGTTAATGTAATCTGGAGGAACCAAAATGCTGAGGAACCCACGTGAGAACTTGAAAGTGTTATGATAAAGAATTATCCTCAGTTATTTGCTTGATCTTGTATAGCGCGCGATTCTGGGGACAGAATCTTGTTAAGGAGGGAAGAATGTAACGAATAAACTTTTCGAGTTGTGACTCTGGGGACAAAATCCTTTTAAGGAGAGAATGATGTAACGATCGAGAAATTTGTAATTTAATTTAAATACTTATTGAATTAAATAAATATTTTAAATAATTTATTTATTGAGAAAATAAATAATTGATGAATTGTGATGAATTAATTTAGTAACTAAATTAATTAAACGAATAATGATAATTTTATTTGTTGGATTTAATTTAAGAAGATAATTAAATTAAATCAAATGCTTAATATTTAAGAAATTAATTAAATTAAATGAATTGTTTAATTTAATGGAAATAAATAAATTAAATAAAGTGATGTTTCTAATTAAATTAGATATATAATTATTTATTAATTTTAATGATAATGAGATTATTATTATTATTATATAAGTTATTTAAATTAACTAAACTAAGTTATTTAAATTAATTAGAGTGTGACACAAAGTAACTATGCAATATAAATAATATAATAATAAACTAGTTTGGGAATATTGTGGTAGCCAAACAAGGTCTTATGGCCTTTGGCATTATTCAACTAACACTACCTTTTTATTTTTCAACCTAACGTTTGTGGGAGGCCAGTTATATTATTCCTACGCGTCTATTTTTTCTTCTAAGGCAAAATATCAGAGTGTTGAGAGAGAGAGCTTGGAAGAAGAAAACACAGTGTTATTGGGGAAAGGATTTCTCTTAGTTTGGCTATAATATCATCAAAGATTAATGTATAAACTATTCCTATTATTATTCTTTAGTTTTGGTTGTATATGTATATATCTTCTTGGTTTGATTTGTAAATCACGAGATTGTGATGTATTCATGTTCTTGTAGAATTTCAAAACTTTGTTAATTATTATGTAAACATGTTATCTGTTATCAAATTCATGAGAAATTGGGTTGAGGATGAAAAGGAAAAATCATAGTGTATGTGTTCTTGTTATATGGCACTAGAAAGTACCAAATTTCTTGTCCAATATGTGTATAAAACTATAAATTGAGTCTTGATTATGCTAGTTTATTAAGAATCGAGCATAACGTAATTTGAATTAAGTGTTTTGGCCAAGTTTTGTGATGTCAGTGATGATTTTTGTGTAAAAAGTTCAAAAATGGAGTTTTATATGAAAACATGGAATTTTGAGAAATTAAACTAATTTTAGTTGATGATAAATTGTGTTAATTGGTTGTAAATGTTAGCAATCATGTTTGTAATAGTCTGTACCAATTGTAGATGTTAATTTCACCGTTTGATGGGTGAAATTTGTGTTTGTTGGGCTAAAAAGGCTACTGTTCATTGCCGTCTCTATGTCTGTCTGAACACCGGCGCAGCTGTGCCGGTGCCAAGGCAAAAAACGGCACAGCTGCGCCGGAGCAGCTGCGCCGGAGCAGCTGCGCCGGTCCCCGTCTTAAGTATGGTGTAGCTGCGCCATACCCTGGTCTGAGACAGTGTAGTCTACTTATTTGCAGATCGTGCGGAGTGGATTTATATTAGTCATGTTAATGATGTTGAGACATAATATAAACTACAATATCAGATTGTCATGCGTGGTTATATAATGTGTAAAAGAATTTAAGTGATTATTTAAATAAGTTATGTAACGAACTAAATGTGATGTTTTCAAAAGTTAAATATAAATGATAAGGTTTATAGTATGATTTCAGAATCGTTAAGGTGTTAACCAACGTGGTTAAGTGCTAGGTTATGGTTATGACCTAAATGATGGTTTAAATCCTAAAAGCTAATATTCATTCAATTAATTGTTGTTGTGATTCCGATGATATGTGTAGGGTAATTGGAGATTATTTCATTTGTGTAGCTTACAATCAAGGCAACTTCTCTAACCCTACTTTTATAGTTGTGCAAGTACTAAACCTTATCTCTTTACAATTGAGCAAGCTTTCGAACTTCATTCTTTTCATATTGAATGCAAGTTTCCATTCCTATATTATTGTTGTTCAAGTTCTTAATTAGAACAAACTTAATCTATCTTGAATATGTTTATACAAGCTCTTATAACCTAATTCGTTATATCGGGCGAGCTTTACTTTTCTAATTATTATTGAAAGCACATATTGTTCTAATACATCGATTCAAATGAGATGGTTCTAACTCTTTTGGGTATAGCATTTTGTATGTACATCATGTAATTCAATTGTATCTATTGTTGATATCCAATCTTTGACTTTGATAGCCTTGATCAGATGTACATTCTTGTATTAAACCTTTATTGATAGAAATTGAGTAGTGTTCTAAAATTCTAGAAACACTGATAAGCTGGGTTCCAAACTAAACTTTCTTTAGTGCGGAAATTATAAATCCAAACTGAGAGGAACAACCCTAACATAGGAGATTTTGTACGTGTAACGTTTAGATGTTTGTGCATAATACATGGTACAAAGGGCCGATCCCCCTAAGTACGTTAAGAAGGGTCCGTATAGTCTAAATGACTGTTAAGGTTAAGGTAATAATACCTAAATACCAGAGACGTAGTTCGTGGTCTTAAGACCCTCAGATAATTAAAGTTCGAACTTGTTTTCTAGTTTGATTTGTAGAACAAGTTCCTTATTGTTCAGCTTTTGTTGTTCACTCTCATGTTATTATATTTGCTACGTTCTATATCAGTGAGCATTCATTTGCTCACTCTTGTAATTAACACTGCAGCTAAAGTGGAGAAAGTTAATGAGCCGTCGACTAGTAAAGGCAAGGGCAAGATGTCCAAATGATGAAGACTTGTGAGAATATTATTTAAATGTTTTATGTTTTAAGACTTGTTTTATTTTATAATGTATTCCGCAAACTGATGTAATAATTTTATGGTAGATTACCTGGGATTTGTTTTGAGATTATGATGTAACCCTTTAATGGGAGAGATTATTGTTTAAGTAATTTTAATTATGTCTTTATCCTTTATTATGGGTAGTTAGATGTAATAGTTTTTGATAAGTGAGCACCAAATCCTATGGGAATGAAGGACCTGGATTTGGGGGTATCACAACATGAGTCGTGGACTTAAGAACGAACGAGTTTCAAGTTCGGATGACCGAATTACGGACTAACGAATGAAGAACGTTAATAACGTAAAACGAACGAAGGATGAAATTTAAGCCAATTGAATGGCATGTTTATGGATTCAGAATGAATTTCTATCCAAGGGAAGTTGAAGTATGTAAGATAAGGAAGAGAATGGTTTTGGAACGACCTTGTTCCGAGTTATAACGAAGAAGTTATGAGATTTCAAAAATAGGCGTCTCAAACATGTTCAACACTTGCAAAAATTTTTTGAATTTTAGAATTGGCGCCGCAGCACCAGACCGGGGAAGAAGCTACTGAAGACTCGCGCAGCAGTGCAACAAACACAAAAGGAAGTGGCGCCGCAGTGCCGGTGCAAGGCAAAACCCATAGAAGAGCTTTTAATTGCTCAACTCCTAGGGGAAGTGTAAGGAAAGATAATGAACATATAGTTCACTTAATGTAACACTTAATCAAGTAATTTAAACCTTTAGTAATGGTTGAACGGAAAGATTGAACGAGATTAAAGACAGAATGTAAACGCAACGCAGTTGCGATGAACGATCGGTCTTAGCATACAACGAACCGTATGGCTTCGACATTAAGAAAGAATAATAAGTGTGGGGTTAATGTAATGGATAACGAATGAAAGCGATTAAAACCTTGGTTAAAGGTTGGATGAGAGATTAAGAGATGATCAACGTGAATGTTGAATACGTAAACGATCCTTGTGAATCGTATTCGCGTCGGGCGAACGTTCTAAGTATACATTGGTTGTATGACTTAGATGTTGAGGAAAGTAGTAAGCAAGATATGAATTATCAAGAAAGCCGTAACGAACGGTAATAAGATTAATGAAAGTCCAAATGTGAGTCGGATAGAGAATGTTAGAATGAAGTAAGCGTTAAACACTTTAGCCGACGTAAGGGTTGAGTGTACGTGAATATTAAAAAGGAAGAACTTACACGCCGTGTATGGTTTGACCGTAAGGTAGTGAAGAATGATGATTAAACCTGTGAACGGTGAAAAAACTGAATTAAAGATAATGACGTATAACGTTAAGAAGCCAAGTTAGTAATAATAACTTGGATAATGTTTCGAGTCGAATGAACCGGATGTTATAAGATATGAATAAGGTAACGTAAAATGCTTAACGCTATGAATGCATAGTATTAATATTGAATGATCGTTCTAAGTATACAAAAGACTGCATGACTTAGACGATAAGAAATGAATCCTGAGGTATGGCATTAAGTTACCAGAAAGCCATAAGGAATGAGAAATTGACTTAACAAACAATATGATTTAATGGTTCGGATAAGTTAAGATAAGTTTAGGTTGTGGTACAATCGTAATCTTTAATGGTTGACATATGGGAGTTGGGCTAAACAATTCCTTCAGAGAGCAGAGGTATATACAAAACTGAAAACTGATCTAACTCACTGTGAAAGACAGTGTAGACGAGACGGGAAACTAGTTTGTTGGTTGTTTGTGGGAAACCACTCAGAGTGCCACATGGACTACTAGTAGAGACGTAATGTGTGATGAATCCTATGAGAGTTATAAGAAGAAGATAAGAATGTAAATCATCAAAGATGATGATCGTATGAGTAAAACATCCCCGTATGTCGTATCACCGTAAAACTGTAAAGAAAGTTGGTCACGTAAACTTAGATTGCAAGAACGCGAACCCTAAGAAGTAAAGTTAAGTTTAAACAAATGCATAAGTCAAAAATATGACTAATTAGTACATGTTATTTCCTTAAGTGTTATATAGGGATTGCGGTAAACAGTTCAACATAAACTGTAAGTTGTAGCTGTGCGTAAGGCAAGTTTCCTAACTTCATTCATATTTTAAATGAATGCTAGTTTCTTAAACTTCTCAGATGTTGAACATGAGAAGTTTTATCTATGTGCAAATGTGTGATATTTGTACAAGGTGGTAGAATGTATGAGGCCTTGTGCCATAAGTTTAACACTTCGGTGTTTCTATGAGCTGAACTGTTCTGTGATTGAACTGTTCAATATGAGAATGTTCTGTTTACACATGATCCGTTATTGTTAAGTCTGTGCTAATGATTCTAGCCAGGCAGAACGTGTATGGAAAAAGGATAGAAGAAAGAAAGTATTTCAAAGTGAATGTGACTAATATTTTAAAATGATAGGAATCAAAGTTTATTCCTATTATTCAAGCTGCTTCATAACCCTTGTTCGGTTACTTAAGTCTTAAAAGAATGTTTTAATTCTTAAAGTTGTTTATTCAACTACTATGACTTGCTGAGTAACTGAATGCTCATACTTGCTTTAAATGAAAAACATTTTTAGCGTACGAGTAGAAGAACTTAAGGATCCCGTAAAGATCACGTCGATCAGTATCCAAAAGAAGTGTCATTCAGTATATGAATGAGCGTGAAGATCAAGCCAAGACTTGTAATGTAGAATAGTTTAATTAAACTATAGACTAGCTTAATGAACTGTTATGTATCCTTAGTGGCGGATGAAAGTCACTCTTGTAAGATGTAAAGAATAATGTAATTATCATTATTTGTAATGAATGAGATTATAAGGTATTAAAACATGGGATTTGAGAATGCATGTTGTTATATTTAACTATATAATGATGTATGTTTGGAAGAAGATGGAACTGTGACGTACGAAATTCGGGTGTGAAGATAGAACAGATTTCGGAGCGTTACAGTTTGTTATGTCAGCACAAGGCTATATACATTTGAAAAGGGATCCTTATTCTCACTTGCAAATCTTTAATTAGGTTTTGCCGAACTATATAACTGAGGGTAATATAGTTTGATGAAAATAGTGAGAGATACCAATTTAAAACAAGACCTAAATTATTTTGGTAGTTAATAAAAGAATGTATGCTAAAATGTTGTTAATTACAAATTCATTTACAGAATTTTACTATGTCTAAAATTACTATCACTGCGAAGTATATTAGATGCTAAATTAACCGGACTGGATTAAACGGATTGGTAAAGAAATTTGAGAATAGTTCTCATGGCTGAAAAGCTATCTTATTTTCTTAATACGCCTATCCCTGCAATGGTTACAGATAAAGCCTCTGAGAAAGAGATTTCTACTTTTAGAAAGTGGCAAGATGATACATAGTTGGCTCAATGCATCATGCTCACATCCATGAGCAACACGCTTTAGCGTCAGCATGAAACTATGGATGCTCTTACTATATTCCTACACATGAAGTAGTTGGTGAGGAAAGTAGGACTGATAGATATTGGATATCTAAGGAGCTCTTCCAATCTAGAATGACCAATGGCACTACAGTACAGACAAAAACTCCTTAACATGATCAATTTCATTGAACAATTAGGACAACAGGTTTTTTCATGGATGGAGAGTTGAGTCAAGATTTGATCTTGCACTCACTCCCGGACTATTTTCACAATTGGTGTGAATTTTTCATATGAGCAAGCTAGATATCAGCCTCGCTGATTTACTTAACATGTTAAAAAATGTTGAGAGTCACTTTCCAACCAAGAAAGACCAAGTATTACTGGTAGGGACTAAAGGATCTTCTGAAAAGAAGAACGATTCTAAGAATGTAAATAGAAAGGCAAAAATAAAGGATAATAAGAATAAAACTGATACGGATAGTAAAGGAGTTTGCTTCCACAACAATAAGCCTGGACACTGGAAAGAAACTACGAGAAACATCTTGTAGAGGCTAACTAGAAGAAGCTTAGTGAAGTTTCGATTACAAGTACAATTTTGTTCATGATATAAATAAATCTTTCTGCAAGTTAAGGTTCTACTTGGGTATTGTATACCGGCTTTGGTTTTCATAAATATAGATTTATGAAGGAACCAAGCAGAAGTAGAAAGCTAAACAAAAATAAGTAATCCTATGTATGGGAAATGAAGCAAAGGTTGCTGCATTAGCCATAGGAACTTATAGTTTAGCACAGCTTACGGGCATATCTATTAAGTCAATAGATTGTTATTGTATTCCAGTTAGAAATATTATTTCCACTTTGTTGTTAAACAATGAAATTTGGTATTATATTTAAGAACAATTGTTGTTCTATTTATAATAATAATATTTTTATAAAACTGGAATATTACTTAATGGATTTTGTGTACTTGACTTACATGAAAATTAATTTTGTAAATTGAACAAACTTATATAAGAAAAGGAGATGATCATTCAAAGAGTTGAATGCTTGTATTTGATGAAATACAAGTGTGAATTATTTGAAAGGTTCAAAGAATTCAGAAGTGAAACAAATTGGCAAATTATTAAGATTCTTTGATCGGATCAAGGAATAAATACTTGTGCAATAAGTTTCTAGATCATCTCAAATGGTTTTCTCATAATGGACACCTCTTGGTACGCAATAATTTATTAGTGTATTTAAAAGGAAAAATCATACCTTATTGAACATGGTGCAGTCCATAATAATTTTACCGACATTCTAGTATCCTTATGGGGTAATACTCTAAAAATGACTGCATATTTACGAAAAAGGTAACCTCAAAATCCGACCCAAGACTCTATAAAAGTTATGGACAAGAAGGATTCCTAATCTTAAGTATGTTAAGATAAGAGGTTGTCCAGCTTATGTGAAAAGGTTTCAAAGGGATAAGTTTGGGATAAGATTTGACAAGTGTAGATTTGTGGAAAATCCTAAAGTAAGTTTAGGGTATATATTCTATAATCCTACTTATACAAATGTGTTTGTTGTGAAACACGTTACCTTCTAAGATAAAGGTGTTTATCGTTGAAGGGGCTAGTGGGAGGATAATAGATCTTGAAGAGTTAAAGAACCACAAAGCACTATAAGTCAAAAAAGAGAAACTTGTAGATAGACCTATTGTACCAAGAAGATGATGATTCGGTTACATACGATGAGGTAAGAGTTGTAGACATTTAGAGAAATGGATTGAAGCGAGCTTTTCAAAAATAGAACATTCGTTTATATGAGACAATTAAAAGAGTTTGATTTTATCAAAAGCAAGAATGAACCTAGTGTGTACAAAAGGGTCAGTGGGAGCGTTGTGACATTTCTAATATTATATGTTGATATACTATGGATAAGGAATGACATACCAATGTTACAATCAGTAAAAATAAAGTTGTCTAAACATTCCTTCATGAATGATTTAGGAAGAGTATCATAATTGGGGATACAAATCTATATAGATAGATTAAAAAGGATGCTCAGCTTAATCCAAGGAACGTATATTCATTTGATGCTAAAGCTATTTAGCATGGAAAACTCCAAGAGATGTCTCATGTTGATGAGTCATGGAGTGTATCTCTCTTAATAGTCCCCATAGACTCCTAAAAGAGAGATCGCAAGAGATGTCTCATGTTGATGAGTCATAGAGTGTATCTCTCTTAATAGTCCCTATAGACTCCTAAAAGAGAGATCGCATGAGTAACTATCATGTATGCAATGAAATGTACGAGACCTGATGTTGATCAGTCATATTCTGGAGAAGATCACTGTAAGACAGTGAAAAATATCTTAAAGTACTTAACTGGCACTAAGGATGTGATCAAATTTATGGTGGGTTTGAATTAAAACTAGAGGGCTTAATAGACTCAAGTTTTTCAAACAGATCAAGTTGACAGAAAATCCACTTTAAGGTAAAGTGTTACCTTGAATGGTGGTGCAGTGAAATTGGAAAGGTTCCAAACAGCAAAGAGTTGCTGGTTAAGTAATAAAGACGAGGTATATAGCTATAAATGAAGCTACAAGCTGATTATTTAGATGAAAAGTTCATTACAGAACTAGGAATAGTTCCTAAGTCTCATCTTAGATCTAAACATGTGTTGCAGCACTTTTATTTGATTAAAGAACTATTGAAAGAGGAGAAGTCACTATAGAGATAGTGGACTTTCAAGAATAACATTACATATCCATTAACTAAAGCTTATCCAACAGCGGGATAATCTTCACTTAGAGAAGAAGGGTATGAGATACCATGGTGATTGGCTTTAGTGCAAGTGGGAGATTAAAAGTAGTATGCACATAGCCAATCATGTTGATGATAAAGCATATACTTTGTAACAATCTTATTCGTTTATTAATAAAAGTATTCTTTTATTACAGGCTTTTAATTATCTACATAATGCTACTTTGTAAGACCCCGAATTTTATGAAATGAAAGTATTCAATTTTCTTATAATTATTATTTTATTTCGTAAATGGTTAAATTGATAAAAAGTTAAAGTTAAGGGTGATATGTGAAATTTTTTTTTGCAAAGTAAGCAAGTGGTTATAAAATATTCGTTTGGACGAGGAATATTCTTTTTATCGGGAAATATTCGTGCGACGGCTCAATCATTGGTGGACCTCACAACGAAAGTATTGTCGTAGTAAGAAAACGACAGAATTATCATTTTATAAAAATAACAGCAGAAGTGTTACCGTTAAAATTGTTGAACTACCCGGTAGTAAAAGTACAGTAATACGCGTGGTTACATAGTAGCACACGGTATTGATTATTAATGCTTACGTAAGAAGTCACTCAGTTATACTCAATTATTGCTACAGTAATTGCTGCATCATATCTCTCATATTATTGATTCAATTATTGTTACAGTATCATCTGTATAATATGTTATGTTATTAAATCAATAATTGAGACGACAAAGTTATTCATATTATTATTTGCAATATTGATAACGTCTAGAAGTTCTGTCAAGAAGAGGTTAGATAATCTAATTGCGCGCCAATAGGGAGAAATCCTTATCGAAAAACTCCCTCTTTCCTAGGAACGACCTGGTTGTTAAATATTATGAATTATAATATTAATGATAAATAAGTTCGTGTTGATTAAAGATGAAATTGATAGTTCCATTGTGTTGGGATTATTAGTGTTAGTGGAAATCGACATTTATTTTCGATAATAATTGATGTCTGGAGGTTATATTGATCAATCGGGTAATTAATCAGGTAAATGAGCAATTAATTACTATTAATTCACATGTTTATAACTATGTGTTCACATGTGTGTACTATTGATTCACATGATTTACTATTAGGAGAGTTGGTGCAAGATTGATAATACTTGCATGACTAAATTAAAAATAGAGGTATAGATAAAGGTATTATACTGTAATTAATTTTTTTACATGTTTAGAACTATTGAGTCACATGATTTACTATTGATTCACATGATTTACTATTAGGGGAGGTGGTGGAAGTTTGATAATACTTGCAGGACTAAATTAAAAATAAAAAAAAAGAGGAAGGTATTATACTGTAATATTTTGAGTCCCAAAATGTGCAATTATTGAAACTATATTTTCTTATAAATAGAAGCTCATTCTTCCTTTATTTCTCACGAATTCACTAAGTCTCACAAGAGAAATTATTATAGAGAAAAATTATAGAGAGAAAGAAGAGGAGAAATCTGCTACCTCACTATTCCAGTATCCAGTTTTCTTCTAAGGTAAGGGGTATTATTTTTTTCGTATTCATAAAGAGAGTTATTTTCTTTCAATACTCGTAAAGGTTGTTATTCCATTCTTTATTATTCTGATGGAATAACCTGTCTGTGCGGTCTATCACATGCCTGATGAATTCTTCTGTTATTCCATTCTTTATTATTCTGTTAGAATAACCTCTCTGTGTGGACTACCGCATGCCTGGTGAATTCTTTTGTTTTTCCATTCTTTATTATTCTGTTGGAATAACTTGTCTATGCGGACTACCGCATGCATGGTGAATTCTTCTGTTATTCAATTATTTATTATTCTATTAGAATAACCTGTCTGTGTGGATTACGCATAATCTGGTTCCATTCTTTATTATTCTGTTGGAATATCCTGTCTGTGCGTATTATGCATGACCTGGTTTCATTCTTTATTATTTTATTGGAATAACCTGTCTATGCGGACTACCACATGCATGGTGAATTCTTCTGCTATTTCGTTCTTTATTATTCTGTTGGAATAACCTGTCTACGCGGACTACCGCATGCATGGTGAATGACCCTTCGTATTCATTCTTTATTAAATTGTGGAAATGATCTGTCTACGTAGATTACCGCATGGCGGGTGAAAATCTATTTGCAGTTTCGTATATTCTATTATACTCGTATGAGATATTATTTCTTTTGTACTCGTCATAGAATATCATCTTCTTTGGTATTTTTCTTTTACGAGTTACTATTCATGGGTTACTATTCACCCAGTTACTATTCACTCTAGTATTATTCACTCGGGTATTCGGGGCACTTTTCGTGCCGGAGTACTAATCACGAGTTACTATTCACCCGATTACTATTTACTCTAGTATCATTCACTCGGGTATTTCAGACACTTTTCGTGTCGGGATACTATTCACGGGGTACTATTCTCGAAGTACTATTCACGGGATACTATTCACCCGAAAAAAAATATATTTCTTTTCTGTCCAAATTATTTTTGGCACATGAATATTATTCTTGAACTTTACTCTACAAAGCAGTATCATGTTGATAATTTGGACGTTATTGATTTCTGGATAAATTAAATTATAAATCTTTAAAATTTATCTTGAACTTGTTTTATTGAATTATTATGTCATTATCATCATCCTCATGCTTATATTATGATGAAAGTCATCTTTGGCTTACGTGCATAGATGGACTTGGTCTGATTATGACTAGGGATTATTCGGTATAATCATGACTGTAATGTGACAAATGATGTGGTGAAAGTCCTTATTGGCCTGTAATTCATTGATGGACAGTTGTTGGTATGATTATGACCGGGGATTATTCGGTATAATCATGACCATTTATGATTACATGAATATCCTTGGTCGTGATGTAGAGATGATTCAATTTTATTTATTAAGCTGAGTCTCAGCGATAAAGTTGATGAAAAACTTTTTAAATCATAGAAAATAGTAGATTTTATGCTCTACTTGACTCTTCTAATGGATTGCTTATTCCGCTGCAGTTGTTGATCTAAAACTTGTTGTCTATTATATTCTATCAGTTGTTATACTGTTGAAGGCTAAGGATAATTTATTCTGCATTATCTTAGCCATAATATTTCTTACTGGGCTAGTTGAGCTCACCCTTTCTTTCATTGTTCTCTTCAAGGAATGAGAATATAGCTGGGACGAGTCGGGGAATGGAGTGATGGTCCAGGATAAATGGCTTTAGTAGTCCTCACTATTCTACAGAATAATATGATAATAATTGCAATGAGGACACCATTGAGTGTGGATATTGTCTAGATGACAATATTCTTATTAAAACTCTCAGCAATGTTTTGTCGTATTATACACGACAGTTGTATAATTAAGTTTGTATTTGATGTATGTACCATGTATCTGGCGACCCAAGATGGGTGATGTATACCTGTTTTTGGGGCGTCACATACTTTATAATATATGATAAACTCATAGTTTTAAGCAATGATTTTAGAATCATGATGAGATCATGCTAATAAGATCTAAATTCCTAGATAACTTAAAAACTAAAATGTTCCCAATCGTTAGATTACTAAAAAGGGGATTAGTGAATCCGGATAGATTGGTACATTTGTTGCTTTCTTATTGGATGAGGATAATTGATATCATGATCATTTGTGTGGAGACACTAAAGCAAGTATGTGGTGCTTATTAGAGAATAAGTTCACTGAACGTTGCTCACTAAGAAATTCCTAATAGAGTTTTACTTGCTTGTCAATAGGAATTCCTGAAGTGATAGTAGTACAAGTGATCCTTAGACTTGAGATCATCATAGTATCTTGTGTATAATGAATTATACTTTGACTTATTCCTTAAGACCCTTAGGGTATATCAAATGGTATGCTTGGGTATAATAAGTTGTACATTGAGATAATGTATGATCAATAAAGAATCTACCGCTTCTAGTAAAAGAAGAAAAATGTCTTATGTGATTCGATAAATGTCAACCCAGTAATCCTTGGCCAAGGCAGAATAAAATTAGAAAAGAGTTTCTAATTTATATTATTTGGTGTTGTAAATTTAAGAATCGAAAAACATATAATTAAATAAAATAAGACTTGACAGTAAATCTATGTCTTATATTTAATTGGGACATTGTATGGTGGAAGGATTGAATTGTACGGTAACTATTTACTCAAAGGTTCTTTTATGATTAATGTTAAAATCTATATTATCTGGAAAGTCGTTAATCGTTAGGGAGGTTTATCCCTATTGTAGAATAAATATTATTTATTTAAATAAATTAATAGTGTAATTTATTTATTTAAATAAGATTAGAATTGTTTTAATTGATTTATTCACAACCGGTTTAATATGGAGAACCTAAATGGTCACACCATAAAAGGAAGAATATTTATTTAAAAAATAAATGGCATAATCGTAATAATAAGTTAAGTGTATTTAATTTAATTTATGGTGATAAAATAAATTAAATAGCTTAATATTTATGATTTAATATTTTGAAAATATTTAAATATAAATTAATAAGAAGAGTCTTATTATTATAATTACTATTATTATTATTTAATTCCTAAAGGAGTTTGGAAATTAATTAATAAAAGTACTCTCATATATTCCTAATAAGATTAGGAGGCTAATTAATTAAAAGAGTTTAATTAACTATCCCTAATAAGATTAGGGAGCTTAATTAATTAAAAGAATTTAATTAATTAAAATTAGAAAATTAGGGTTTTACCAAATATCCATCTTCTTGAATACTTCTTCTTCCTTGGTAGATCACCTTTAGAGGCCAAACACTTGGGTGGCTAACGTTGATCAAAGAGAATCAAACCCGGTGGATTCAAATGAACGCGAAAAAGATTTGGAGGTGAACTAGTACATGAGGAAGCTCAAATGTTCAAGGGTATAATTCTTGTTCTTTATCTTTTCGTTTAATTAATAATTGTGCATAAAGGATGATCCGGGTATATGGTTTATAAAATTTTTAAACTCTATTTTACCATGCTTCCATTTACTTTGTGCAATTTGATTGTGTTCATGAATCTTACAAACCTAACACCGTTTAAGTTCAAAAAGTATCCAATTCGTAGGTATGAATCTCATTCATCAAATTCCCCCAAACTTAGACAGTGCTTATCTTCAAGTACAACAAAATGCAATGTAATGCAACTAACTACATGCCTACGAATCCAGCTACCGGACAGTACAATGTCTAATCAGGTTGCCTCAGAAGAATCACAATAGACATGAACAACAAATCTTTCCAAAACAAGTCAATAACCTCATATCAATCGCCAAATCAATCCCTGTCATTACTAACATAGTGTGTGTGTGCTCAACAAACATAAAAATTGACTGCAGATCAAATATGACACATAATACGCTTCTTTAAAGGAGAAAACCAATTTAACGTTAAGAAATCCATAAACAAGCAAGATTCAACTAAAACTTAACAGATACCAAAAAAAGAAATCAATATGGGATATTTTTACTTTCTTATTCACTTACGGGGGCTTTTCGCTCTTTTTCTCGTATTTTTTTATTTTACTCATGACTGTGCAATGTCTAGTCCTCTTAGGCTTTTCAGTGCTACCCATTAGCGAGCTTTCGACCAATGACTCCCAAACCAGATGGCTTTAGGGTGCTGGGTGTAAAGACATTCCCTTGGGCGTACTTACGCAAGTAACAAAGGCCACATAACTAAACTAGCCACGGTATTTATTCATACTTTTTTTTATTTCTTTTTTTTCTTTTTCCTTTTTCAGATAGATTCCATATCTTCCCCCAAACTTAGGTTTCTACCTAATCTTAGTCTTCGCCACTAATTCACTAAATTTCTTTCATTAAATCTAAATTCCCCTTAAGAAGTTAATTATGTGTATATTTAAACTAAGTCAGTCAACATAGTAATCTTATTATGCTATCCTGATTATATCAGTTTCAAATAGGCAACAAGATATGAAATTACATCTAAGCCTCGGCTGTCAATACCAGTTCTTGTCTACGTAATTCCAATCTCATCATTGGCCAAATTAACTTCAACTATCTCACAAGCTGGAATCATGCAAATACTAACTCAATGCAACACATAAACATTTAAATAACTACTATTTTTGTGATTTTCCATTTTTCAAGTTTTTTTATATATATAACTCAAAACGAAAACAATTTACAAAACTATTCACAAAAACTAAAACTATACTATACTAACATAGACAACTAACATGTAATGCAAAATTAAACTAAAATGAACTATAATGCAAAACCTCACTAACATATGCACAGACAACACACCCCAAACTTAAAACTAACAATGTCCTCATTGTTAAACATATTGAAATAAAGTACAGAGGACTTCCCTGTATTGGCTAGATAGTAGGTGGCACCTCCTTGACATCCGAGTCCGAGGGTGAATATGCAGACAGTGGTTAAGGAATGGGAAACTGGAATGGTTTAGCAACAAGTTTCAAACGAGCGAATGCCTCTGCCAAGGATGCGTTAAATGCGTTTTGTGTAGCAAAGGTGTGGTCCTGCTGCGCTGCAATCCTTTTAAGCTTTCGATCCTTAATTTTGTCGTAGGCATCCATGTGGTGTTGTAAACTTTGAAACTGAGTACTGAACATATATTTAGTCTTCCTAGAAGCACTAGGCACAACCGCATCTTCACCCTTAGACATCTCATCAGCCCTAAACTCATCATCCTCTGAACTTGCTTCTACCTCCTCCTCTAGAAATATGAATCCAAGCCCACGAGGATGTGATTCGCCCCGTGGCCAGACTGAATATCATGAAATTAGTCGCGGGTCTAACAACTGTAGGGGCTACTGAACAGGCTCATCTGCCGTTCATCGCACGCTTGACTGACGTCATAGTTCATAAATCAGCAATGGGTGAGGCAACCCCCTAGAAAACGGGCCTTGTAGACAACACCGAATGGAAAAACTAATGATCTCCCCAATATTGATGTCAAAGTCTTTCACGATAGAATAAAGCAGCAAAGCCTTTTCCTTTGTAACCTCGCTCGTATGCTGGGATGGAAACAACTTTGCACACAAAAAATTGTACCAAATCTTCCCATACAAGCTTAAATCTTTACTTATGAATAATGTTCCGCCTTTCTTCCCTTTGACCCATGTCGTTCCAAGCTTTGAAATCTCTGTCAGAATTTGGTCATAATCGGGATTGATGTCTCACAACTGTGCATAGTGGCATATGGCTAGGGCCCTCACATTATAGAACTCGTTGATTGCCTTTGGACCAAACGACACTTGCTTTCCTCATACGAATGCGACGAATGGAGATTTATCTTCCGTAGGCTTAATAAGTAAATTTAGTTCATAGCTAATGAATTAAAAACTGAAAAGATCAAAGAATTAAGCATCCTGATTACAAAACTGAAATTAAAGAATGAGAACCGTAAATAGAACCACCCTTTTCTTCAATTCACTCTGAACTCTTCGTGCTCCAGCCTCCTTGCGTTAATTCCTCCAAAATCTCTCAAAATCTAGGGTTTGTTAGTTAGAATGATGAATGATGATTGTAGTTGATGATAATCTCCTTTTCTGTAACTGAATCATCTCCCTTTCTTGTCTCAATCACGTACTAAGTCAAAAAGCTTCACAATATCAGAAGTATAATTGCATCAAAAGACTTCTACTCTGCCGCGCACCCCCGCCCCGACGAACATTTTACTCATAGGAACCCCGGCCCGGCGGGCATCAGAGTTGTTGATGTCTGTATTTTCACTTATTTTGCTGCTTTCTCTGCTGCCTTGCCAATCAAACCTCACCTTAGCCAATACATAATGAATCTGCACACAAACACAACACACACGCATAACACATTACTAAAACATACGAATTAGCAACCGTTTAAGTACAAAAAGAATGTAATTCGTAGGTATGAAACCCATTCATCACCACATGTTAGTGTTGTCACATCTTCTATATGGCGATTTAGACTTGAATCTTCTGATCTGAATTAGAAGATGGTGAGAAGTGTTTTGTAATCTTCACCTGGGAACCCTCTGATGTTGTCTAACATATGACCGTTCTGACATGCGATACGAATTTGGTCGATAGTAGAGTGAAGAAGTTCTACGTCTTGCTCTATGACCAACTCTACGATACTCTGCACTATGCTTTATGAAATAATACTTATTGATGTGTGGGCAGTCGTTGCAGACTTCTAAATACTTTTGCAGCTCTACGATGTCGAGGACAACTCTACGATTTTGTTGTCCCTTTAAACATTTACTTCACCTTGGTTGTTGCTCTACGATTGTTAGGTTAACTCTGCGAATACTTATCATCTATAACCACGTGATAGAGTAACACTATGATTGTTTAACAAGATTATACAATCGATTTGATCCTATTACATATTCATTGAAACAACCCAAAGGATCAACCTACCAAGTTTGATCGTTCTAGTTCTGAGTCCTTGTACATAGATATCTCATAGAAGGACTGTACAAAACTACTGTTACAAATATACATTATAATTAAATCATCAAATTTAAATATGCAGAACATAGTCATTCCCAACAATATATACTCTTTTTATGCTCTAAATATTGGATCATTAATTTTAAACAATACAATTATGAAAATGGTAAATTGTAAAAAAATACAACTAATCACCATATTTATTTCTTTATAAAGTAAAATAAATTACATTACTTTTGAACTTAAAAAATAATTTTTGAATTATTATGTTGTACAAATTGTGCACAAATAAAGAGCAAAAATAATATATATCCAGGTTTACCATTTAAATTATTTAAAAGGTTTATTAATTTTTTATACCATTTTTTAGCATTACATTGAGTAGTAGTGTTTGTAAGAAACTGTTTATACACACATAATTCATATTTAATACATGCATTAATGATCTTAAATACTTTGAAACAGAAGACGTATAAATATTTATCACAAACTTCTCCCTATCAATTTTTTCGTAATCAACTTTTGAACTTTTCTTGATAAGAGTGAACTTATACAAATAAGAACAATTTATGATTCAAAGTTTGTTTCATTTAACAATTAAATTTGGAAATTGTTCTGTATATGACAATAATAAAATTTTTATATATATATAATGTAGACACTCAAAATTTTGTTTTCCTATTACTAACTATGTAGGAGGGCAAAAACGTCTTTTCACACTCCAGAGATAATCCTGGAGGACCACAACATCAAATTTAACCACGGAGACATCCCCGTGGAACATTAAATCAACTTCAGAGATAACCCTGAGAAAAGACATAGTCAACAACAATCAAACACCAGAAATAACCCTAAGGAAAGATAGCTGCAACACATCAAGTCTGGAGCAACCCCTAGAAGGGCAAAATGGTCATTTTGACAATTCAACTTTAGCGAACCTAATACAGCTATAAATAGAGTCACAAAGAGCCATTGCAGCACTTTCGAGCACAAACTACACAAAACAGCTCAATGAACTGCCTACAAAGACCCGAAAATACCATTTTGATCATGGGCCCATCTTCCCAAATTTGAAAAAGGGCAAGCCCTATGTCATTGTGTAGCTCTCGGAAGGAGCTTTCTAGAATGGTATTGAACGCCTCCATCGGACTCCGAGATTGAAAGTTATGAAGGTTCGAACAGATTTTTTCATAGGACTCCCAAAGCGGTGTGAAGCCTTCTTTGCAGCACACTGTAAGATTTTTTCAGATTTGAAGCTTTCTACTGCCTTAATATATATATATATATATATATATATATATATATATATATATATATATATATATATATATATATATATTCTCTCGCCGATTAGTTATGCCCGGATCATCGATCCGTGGCTTTTTCTCTCTTTAATATATATATAAAAATATATATAGACTTAAACCGAACAGTTGAGCCTGGATCGACTATTTATGGCTTTTACTTGCTTTCATATATATATATATATATATATATATATATATATATATATATATATATATATATATATATATATATAACTGTTTACTGCGTTTAAATATCTGTTTTAACTGCTCATTCAATGTAAATCCATAATATATAAATTTGTGGACTAGATTTATCTAAATCTAGCCATATCTAACTTTTAAATGGTTCAAAAGTTGCAAAACTGGAACCATTGAGCTAGAATGGCTAAGATTTATTTAAATATAGTTTTCTTTCTAGGTTTTTGTAAATATTAAGCAACCATGTGAGCCTAGGAGCCACGGGATCTAAGATCCAGCTAACGAATTTATATCTGGTTTCCACGATGGACCCTTTTTCAACTGTGCAACCAGCTTATAAATTATGTATGGTGTTTGGACATCCTTAGATGGCTTTCATGCCCATAAAGAGCCCGACACTGCTATGCATATTAATTTGTCTAAGATGTTTTGCATCTCGAGAATAAAATCAAATCAAGCCAAATACAGAATAAAATGGAAGTATCAAAGGCCTCAATTACTATGTGAGCATAAGGGTTTGAAAACCTATTTTCAAAACATCACTGCTATATCTTACTTAAAATTGAACTTTTATACAAATCAAACCTATATAAGTTCAAACGAGGCATAGCACTACTTCCAAATAACTGTACTTAGGCCCAATAAACACACACATACACACACACACACACACTTCAGATAAATTAGGGAATTGAAAAGTCGTGGTAATCGTATTTTCACGGAAGTCAGGAGATGTCTAACACCTTCCCCCCCTGTGACGCCCCCAAAATAGGTATACATCACCCATCTTGGGTCGCTAGATACACACTACATAAATTAAATACAACTTAATAATACAATTGTCGTGTAAAATACGACAAAACATAAACTGAGAGTTTTAATACAAATATTATCTTCTAGATAGTATCCACACTCAATGGAGTCCACATTACATTTATTGTCACACTATTTTATAAAAATAGTGAGGACTACTATAGCCACCATCTCGGACCGTCACTCTATTTTCCGACTCATCCCAGCTATATTCTCATTTTCTGAAGAGAACAGTGAAAGAAAGGGTGAGCTCAACTAGCCCAGTAAGAAATATTATGACTAAGATAATGAAGAATAAATTACCCTTAGCCTTCAACAGTATAACAACTGATAGAATATAATAGACAACAAGTTTTAGATCAAAAACTGCAGCGGAATGAGCAATCCATTAGAAGAGTCAAGTATAACATAATATCTACTATCTCCTCTAGATTAAAAGTCCATCGTTAATATTTTATTCCTGTAATACTCATCAACAGTTCTTTGTTATACCCAAGATAAAAAGAACTCTCATCACATGTCTTCACCTGAACCACCAAAGATTATAGTTAAATCCTCAATTCATATTTATAATCATATAAATCAATAGTTTCTCCTTGTCACATAGGCTTAATAGAATGTTTACTCAATATCCTTACCCTTAAGGCTAAAGATATTCAAATGTAATAACAATGATCATACCAATCAGTTGTCTACCTTTGCACTACGGGCCAAAGATATTCAACTATAAAACCAATTGTCATGATCATACCAATCAATTGTCTGTCAGTGTACTACGGCCAAAGACATTCAACTGTTAACTAATGGTCATGATCCTGCCAATCACATCATCGAATTTGCACTACGGGCCAAGGATATTCTTTATTATCACTAGTGGTTATGATCATGTCATACACATGTCCATCTTTGCACGTAAGCCAAAGATATACAACTATAAAACCAATAATCAACAGTCCATTTATGCTTACGTAAGCCAAAGATATACAACTGCAAAACTAATAATCAACAGTCCATCTATGCACGTATGCCAAAGATGACTTTCATCACAATATAAGCATGAGGATGATGACAATGATATAAGCAATTAATCAAATGAAATCAAGGATAAATATTAAAGACTTTAAATTTATCCAGAGTTTAAAAATATCCAAATTGTCAACATGATACTACTTTGTGGAGTAAAAATTCAAGAATAATATTCATGTACCAAAAATAATTTGGATAGAAAAAAAATATATTTTTCGGGTAAATAGTACCCCGTGAATAGTACCTTGTGAATAGTATCCCGACATGAAAAGTACTCCAAATACCCGAGTGAATAATATTCGGGTGAATAGTAATTTGGGTGAATAGTAACTACTCGTGAATAGTACCCCAACACAAAAAGTGCTCTGAATACCCGAGTGAATAATATTAGAGTGAATAGTAATTCGTAAATAGTAACTCGTAAATAAAATACCAAATAAAATGATATTTCATGACGAGTACAAAAGAAATGATATCTCATACGGGTATAATAGAATATATGAAACTACAAATAGATTTTCACTCGCCATGCGGTAATCCACGTAGATAGATCATTTTCACAATTTAATAAGGAATGAATACAAAGGATCATTCACCATGCATGCGGTAATTCACATAGACATGTTATTCCAACAGAATAATAAAGAATGGAATAACAGAAGAATTCACCATGCATGCGATAGACCGCACAGACACGTTATTCCAACAGAATAATAAATAACGGAACCAGGTCATGCGTAATCCGCACAGATAGGATATTCTAACAGAATAATAAAGAATGGAACCTGGTCATGCGTAATACGCACAGACAGGATATTCAAACAGAATAATAAAAAATAGAATAACAATAGCTCTCTTCATGAATACGAAAGAAATAATACGCCTTAATATAATAATAATATCCCTTACCTTAGAAGAAAACTGGATACTGGAATAGTGAGGTAGAAGACTTCTCTTCTTCTTTCTCTCTATAATTTCTCTCTATAATAATTGCTCAATAGCTTTAGTGAATTGGTGAGAAATAAAGGAAGAATGAGCTTCTATTTATAGGAAAATATAGTTTCAATAATTGCACACTTTGGGACTCAAAATATTACAGTATAATACCTTCCTCTTTTTCTTCCTTTTTAATTTAGTCCTGCAAGTATTATCAAACTTGCACCACCTCCCATAATAGTAAATCATGTGAATCAATAGTAAATCATGTAACTCAATAGTTCTAAACATGTGAAAAAATTAATTATAGTATACTACCTTCATCTATACCTCCATTTTTAATTTAGTCATGCAAGTATTATCAATCTTGCACCAACTCCCCTAATAGTAAATCATGTGAATCAATAATATACACATGTGAACACATAGTTATAAGCATGTGAATTAATAGCAATTAATTGCTCATTTATCCGATTAATTACCCGATTGGTCAATATAACCTCCAGACATTAATTATTATCGAAATAAATGTCGATTTTCACTAACACTAATAATCCCAACACAATGGAACTATCAATTTCATCTTTAATCAACACGAACTTATTCATCATTAATATTATAACTCGCAATATTTAACAACCAGGTCGTTCCCAGAAAAGAGGGGGCTTTCCGATAAAGATTTCTCCCTATTAGTGCGCAATTAGATTATCTAACCTCTCCTTGACAGAACTTCTAGACATTGTCAATATTACAAATAATAATATGAATAACTTTGTCGACTCAATTATTAATTTAATAATATAACATATTATGCAGATGATACTGTGACAATAATTGAATCAATAATATGAGAGATATGATGCAGCAATTATTGTAACAATAATTAAGTATAAATGAGTGACTTCTTACGTAAGCATCAATAATCAATATCGTGTGGTACTATGCAACCATGCGTATTACTGTACTTTTACTACCGGGTAGTTCAACAGTTTTAATGGTAATACTTTCGCCATTATTTTTATAAAAAGATAATTCAGCCGTTTTCTAACTACGACAACACTTCTGTTGTGGAGTCCACCAATGATTGTGCCGTCGTATGAATATTCCCCGACAAAAAGAATATTCCCCGACCAAACAAATATTTTATAACAACTTGCTTACTTTGCAAAAAAAAAAATTCACATATCACCCTTAACTTTAATATTTTATCAATTTAACCATTTACGAAATAAAATAATAATTGTAATAAAATTGAATACTTTCAATTCATAAAATTCGGGGTCTTACACCCACGCTTAATCAAGCCCCTAAACTTTGTGAATCTCGATTTCCAAGGCATATTAAACAAAGTCCAACAATTGGGCCTTTGTGTAAACCCTTTCAAATTCAGTTGAGTTGGTACAACCATTTCAAAACTATCAACTGGCGACTCTGAATTTTTAAATAGTCTAAATTTTGTATCGGACTCTTTTCAAACTCGCCCTTTCAAACAAAACTCAACACATAGGGAATATAAAGGGTAAAAAGAGGAATTCTAGAAAAGAGAAAATTTTTTCCGACGTCGACAGGTGGCGACTTTGCTGGGGACAATAGAGGGCTTAAGCCGCATTTTAAACTTTTTAAAAATCCCTTCTGCTTGTGTGTGAATGTTGTCTTTACATTTAATGGATGTGAATGAATGCTTTATTTACATTACTTTAGTGCCTTGCACAATATCTACATTAATGTGCCTCACACAATGTCATCATACCATACGGTGAGACACGATGTATGTGAATGTAAGTTGTGTGATTCCTCCACCAGAAGGCAAACCCGTCAGTGTTTGATTACTGGACTCAACGAAGAATAATCTTACGAGGCTCAGAAAAGGCATCACTCAGATATGTTCAAATTGAAAGATTGGATTAACTTCCTATCTAGTAAATTATGATGATCTGGGGACCTTCATGCCAAAAAGCCGCGAGAGTAGCCTAACATAGGTCAACCTCTGATAAACCAAACGCGAAGGGGAGTCTCTTCATGCATTTCCCTTTCAATTCCATGTAAATTTTGATTCAATGTAAATTACAATTCCTTGTAAATGTAAAGAAAAAGAAAAGAAAAGAAAAATGTAAATATACATTCCATTCCCTATCAAAATCTGTCATAAAAACAACTGACATCTGTTTTGCAGGAAAACATTAAAACCCCCTAAACAGACACATTGCATAGCATGCAGACTATTATTGTTTATCAAGACTAAACTACCTACTCTTCTTGTAGGTAATATTAATCCCATTACTATATCAAAATCTATAAAGGCACAAATCCTATTCACCGACATAGCTGAAAGTGCCCAACACGAATCGGGTTCAATATCTCGAAAGTAGTTTGAGGAACTTAAGAATCAAATAACAGAGTTGGCTATCCTCTTAAAAGAACAAAATAAAAGCACTCAGGGCCATACAATGCTTACTCAACCAAAGTCATTCACACAAGGGGGGCAGTCAGGGTATTGACAGAAAGATGGAAACCCAGATACCTGAACCTCATTCCAATAAAAGAACCAACAAAACTCCTGAAATCATAAATCTCAAGGATAATTGAGAAATTGGGGATATAAGAAAGAAAGTCTAACAAATGGAGGAAACCATCCGGTCAATCAAAGGGACTGGAAACCTTGGAAGTGTCACCTATTCAGATCTCTGCATATTCCTAGGGGCTTGATATCCTGGCAAATTCCAAGTCCCAGAGTTTGAAATGTACAATGGGGCAGGAGATTCCTATACACACCTGAAAATATACATTGGCGAGCTGGGGTCTTATTCTGAAAATGAAAGCCTCAAAATGAAGCTTTTCCAAAAGAGTCTCACTGGAGAGGCTAGAGCCTGGTATGCCCGACTTGACAATGCCAAAATTCATAACTAGGAAGAGTTAGCCCACGCCTTCCTAAATCAATATACCTTCCAGTCACAAATGGCTCCAGACAGATATCAAATTACCAAAGTTAAAAAGCAGAACAATAAATCTTTTTGTGAAAATGCCCAAGGGTGAAGACGTCTGGCAACGCAAGTCATTCCATCAATGATAGAAACTGAGATGGTAATGACATTTATTGATATCTTAGAGGAACCTTACTATGAGAGAATCCTAGCAGGCATAGGAAAGTCGTTCTCGGAGATGATCAAACATGGCAAAATGGCAGAGATGGGCCTGAAGGCAGGCAAGATCAAAGATCTCACGGCCTTGAAAGTAGTCGCCGAGCATATACAGTCTGGCAACTATGCAAGCGCTCCCAAGAGGGTACCCGATAAAGGCAATAAATGTGACAACCCCAAAACAGGTTCATTCCACCCAACCTATTCTGAGTCGCCAAATACATGGTACAGAAAATAACTACAACTTTATTACAATAATTGTCGTGCAAAATACAACAACACATATGCTGTGAGTTTGGATACAAATATATACCAAATGTGACTCATGTTTCAACCGTGGACATCACCTCACAATAACACCTTACATAAAGGTATAGTCAAAAACTGTTTTAGAAATTAGAATCTTTGGGAAGTGCTCAAGGAAACCTTCGTACATGGGAGGCCACGCGTCTAGGTTATGATAGATATCATATGGCCACAGTATTATCCTTGGTTGACCCAATAGACCCCAAAAAAAATGAGAAGATTACTATCATATTCTTCCCAATGGTGAGTCTTCTCTTGACTTATCATTATCTCCACTGTCTCTAATTGAGAATTATACTTCAAACAAATATCAAGATTATATAGGTAGTGCCCATAGATATACTCAGTAAGTGGATGAGCACAACCCTGTCTTATGATGACACGAGGTTGTATGTCATTAGACATCTTGTATGATAGTGACAAAACACCCTTCCAACGTTGGGTTCGCCTCACCCTATTTTCTTCACCAAATATAACTACTAAATGATGACCACCGTTCTATTCCCTTGTTACCCCCGCTCGACCCAGCTACACTCTTATTACCTGAAAGGAATTGTGAAGCAAAAGGGTGAGCACAACTAGCTCAGTAAATAATATCATGACTAAAGATAATTCAATTATCAATAGCCTTCATCAACAATAAATCAGAGATTTAGAACATATGGTAAATGATAAAAATTTCAACCATAGTTGCAGCGGAACGAGCAATCCATTAGAAGAGTCAAATAGACTATAAAGTCTATTATCTTCTCCATGTTAAAAATCCACCAACAATATTTTATCCATGTAACATCACTCAAGAGTTCCTTTTCACAATCATATGAATAACTCATAATCATAATTGTGACTATAAATTTTTCTTCGCACCCAGGACAAAGAATATTTTCATCACCTGTCTTTACCTGAAACATCAAAGATCATGGTTATACCAAATCACAGTTCCTGTTTATAATCATACTAACAAATCCATCTTTGCACTACGGGCCAAAGATATTCATCAACAAACCATCTTTGCACTACGGGCCAAAGATATTCAACAACAGTTCATCTTTGCACTACAGGCCAAAGATATTCATCAACAGGCCATCTTTGCACTACATGCCAAAGATATTCATCAACAATTCATATTTGCACTACAGGCCAAATATATTCATATCTCAAAGAAATATATAATCATTTTAGAATTTATATAAACAATAATTATAACCATGTTGATCAATTCACCTTTGCACTTAAGCTTAAGATATTCAATTATAAATTTAATGGTCATGATCATACCAGTCACAATTCAACTTTGCACTACAGGCCAAAGAGAACCCTAGTCATGATCATACCAATAATCTACCCATCTTTACACTCCAGTGAAAGAGAATTTCAACATCAGGGTTATAAAAATGTTATATATGATGATAAAAATAATATGATCAACATATAGTTTTAATCTCAAGAGTAATATTCGTAACTCATGAATAGTAACCCCGACACAAAAGATAGAAATTCTACAATAAAATTCATACCAATATTTCGGTATAATGATATTGAAAGAATAACATTACTTAAATTTATAAACAATTTATTTTAATTGTTTACACTTTACTAATTAATGCATTTAATCATCATAAAATGCCAACTCTTACAATTTCATCATCAATAATCAAAACCCTCATCAAAAATCTGCATATACCTCATATAGGATTCTCAAGCCATAAAATCCTATTTTCCAATTTTCTTTCTTCACAAAACATATTTAATTCATTTACTCATAACTAAAACATTTTCATGAAAAATATCAAATCAGTTCCAAAAATATTTCTTTTCTGGGATTTAGAATAATATAGTCCCATAGTGAACATATATTTTTCTTAGAATTTTTAAATGTCATTTACTATTTTTCATATGGCCAAAATAGCCGAATATTTAGACATTTATCAAAAATTGTACTTTTATCTAAAAATCCTGAAATTCACAGAGTATACTCCTATCATATACATGTACTCCTAATAAAAATTTCATCAATTTTGGAGTTAACCACAAGGAATTATAAGCTGTTACTTCTAAAATAGTCTTTTCTCATAAAATTCATAACTCTCAATCTATACATCCAAAAATCACCATTTTTGGACACAATCAAGAAAACTCATCAAAATATCATTTCAAATTTTTCCAGAATTTTTGAAGATCAGAAAAATTACGAAACTGAAAATCATAACAACCCTTAAAATCCCTTAATATCCCTTACAATCCCTTACTATCCCTTACCTCAAAAGAGAAGTACTTCTGACTGGATATCGGATATGATGCTGATGAAAACTTGCACTGATGAATAGCAACTCACCAAGTATCTAAAAACTCACAAAATATGCTTCATAATATAGAGAGAGAAAGAGAGAAAGCTTATGTTTCTGGTGTGATTTTCAATTCTAACTTAGCCCTCTATTTATAGGAAAATTTTGGTAGGTTTGACCTGCAACCTGATGGCTTTACCTGCTACTATTCCCACCCACCACATTTGAAATATAATTCAGCACATTTCTTCACCAACCACAAGTGGGGCCCACCAATTCTAGAATTTTCCACCAAAATGATAAACTCCAAAAATTCAACAATTTCTAAACTAGTCATCTCGTAAAATTCATAACAAATCATACGTTCATTTTTAACGGTTCAAAATTTGTGGGCATATACTCAACTTATATATGTATAACATATCCAAAAATTACCACGATCCAACGGTCGGATTAAAAATTATAACCCCCGCAAAATATCTCAAAAAACCCTGATTTTTAATACCTCCATTCCGATAAAAATACGGATAAAAATCTCAACATTAACTCCTTCATTTTTTAACCACAAAAATATATCCCTCATTTATATCCACATAAAATAAATATTTTCTTATCATATGAATCAATAATTAATTATTCACAAATAATATTACAGAATCACATTTATGACAACCAGGTCGTTCCCAGGAAAGAGGGGGCTTTCTAATAAGGATTTCTCCTTACTGGCGCGCAATTAGATGACCAAACCTCTCCTTAGACAGAACTTTCTAGACATTGTCAATAATGCTATCTAATAATACTATTCAAATAATATGAATTATTGATCTGATAATGGGAAATACTGTGCAGCAATAATTATTGAACAACAATAATACAAAATTTCAACGTAACAATTATTGAATCAATAAAATAAAATATTGAACAGTAATTACTGTAACAATTATTGAGTAGTGCCTTCTTACGTAAGAATCAATAATTTCAAAAATACTATGCAATACCGTGTGCTACTGTGCAATAACGCGTATTACTGTATTTTAACCACCGGGTATTCCAGCAGTGTTAACGGTAACAACTACGCCATTATTTGTAAAAACTCAAATTTGTCGTTTTCTTCATCCGACAGTTATTCTGTTATGGGGCCAACAAATGGTTGCGCCGTCGTACGAATATTCCCCGACAGAAAGAATATTTTATACCAACTTGTGTATTTTAAAAAAAAAATTTATATATCACCCTTAACTTTAACATTTATCAATTTAACCATTTATTGAATAGTAATTATAAGAAAAATTGAATACTTTTATTTCATAAAATTCGGGGTCTTACAATAAAGGTGTATCCCTCGTTTTACAGGGGCAAGCTTGGAGAGCAACCTATAGTCCCCCTATGTGGAAAAAGCAAGGCAATCTGCCATTTCAATAACAGGTTACATTCAACCAATGCCAAGACAGAAAGAGAAAATTTGAAAGAATAGAAAATCGGGTGTTCACTCCACTAGGTTATTCCCTTGAAAATGTATTGGTGATGTTAATGGATCACAAGAAAATTACCGAACTGGCTCCACCTCTGGATCCAGGAAGCAAAAGATACAATCCAAGCCAAAGATGTGCTTACCACTCAGGGTCTCCAGGACACGATACACAAGATTATTTGTCCTTAAAGCATAAAATCCAAAATCTGATCGAAAGTGGTAGTATTGTGGTCCAACGACCTTACCAGCAAAATGTCAATGCCAACCTTCTGTTGTAGCATGATACGGAGGGAGTAAACATAATCAGGTTGGGAGGTGCTGAAATGCATCCAAAACGTAAGTATATACGAAGGATGAAGGAATACCCCAAAAGGAATAGAACAAATGTCCTAGAGTGGGAAAATTCATAGGAATATAGGACAATAAGCCAAAAATTGGAGATGATCCAGCATTAAGTAACTCTGTTGGCTAATCTGATAGTGCGCCAACATCATGTTACAAGGCAAATTTTCGCTCAACTCTCAGAAAGCCAAAAGGAAAAAAAGGTTAACCAGAATTCAAGCCTATACTCGTTTAAGATGGGCCATCTAAATGAAGAAGGTCGATGTGACGCCCCAAAAATAGGTATATATCACCCATCTTGGGTCGCCAAATACATGATATAAAATACAAATACAAACTTAATTATACAACAAGAGCTGAGAGTTTTTACAAAAATATTATCTCATAGACAATATCCAAACTCAAATTCAATCCTCATTACATTTATTATCACACTAAATAGTGAGGATTACTAAAACAGCCATCTCGGACCATCACTCCGTTCCCCGACTAGTCCCGACTATGTTCTCATTTCCTAAAGAGAATAATGAAAGCAAAAGGGTGAGCTAAACTAGCCCAGTAAAAAATATTATAACTAACACTACAAAAAAATAGGCCTTTAGCAACGATTTTTAGGGCAACGACTTTATAAGTCATTGCTAAAAGTATATGTTTAGCAACGAAATTTGTCCTTCGTTGCAGATTGTGTCAGGCTTTCACTTTTTGCAACTAAATTCATAAGTCGTTGCAAAATTTCGTTGCTAATGCATTGGCGGGAAAAAAAATCGTTAGGAATTCGTTGCAAAATTTTCGGCCACTTGATTTCCCGTTATCGTGGACAACGAAAGTTTTTTTGTTGCTAAAAATTGGGCTTTAGCAACGATTTTTCAAGCAACGACTTTATAAGTCGTTGCTAAAAGTGTATATTTAGCAACGAAACTTGTCATTCGTTTCGTTGCAGATTGTGTCAGGCTTTCACTTTTTACAGCGAAATTCATAAGTAGTTGCAAAATTTGGAAACAAAATTCGTTGGAAACAAAATTCGTTAGAAATTCGTTGTAAAATTTTTAACCACTTTGATTTCTCCTCATCGTGGGCAACGAAAAATTTTTTGTTGCTATATTTTGTTGCCTAATATGGACCACATTCATTGGCAATAATTTTTATTTTCGTTGAATGTTTTATACAACTTTTTGCAACGACAATTAAAATGTTGCCTTAACTTAAGATAATAATAATAATAATAATAATAATAATAATTATTATTATTATTATTATTATTATAACATACGTTTGGATAAACCTGTTAAGTTAAACATAATTAAAATTCCAAATAAATTGCAACTCAGACTTGACTTAACATCAAAAAATTGAAGCCTTAGAAACCAAGGAAATCTATAACGGTGGAACCATTCATCTTACATCAGACATTATAGAAAAACCAACGGTGTTTCTTAATAACGAAAGTAATTATGTGGGCTTATTTTTATTTTTATTATTATTATTATTATTATTATTATTATTATTATTATTATTATTATTATTATTGTTGTTGTTGTTGTTGTTGTTGTTGTTGTTGTTATTATTATTATTGTTATTGTTATTATTATTAGTAGTAGTATTATTATTATGACTGTTATTATTATTATTATTATTATTATTATTATTATTATTATTATTATTATTATTATTATTATTATTATTATTATTATTGTTATTCTTATTATTATTATTATTATTATTATTATTATTATTATTATTATTATTATTATTAGTAGTAGTAGTAGTAGTAGTAGTAGTAGTAGTAGTAGTAGTAGTAGTAGTAGTAGTAGAAGTAGTAGTAGTAGTACTAGTACTACTAGTACTATTATCACGCAATTAGTTATGTACATTTATGTATGTACGTAACAGATCTAAGGAAAGGGGATCTGTTTTAATTTGGAAAAAATAATTTGTTCAGTTATAAATACTAATCCTTGCAAAATAATAGCAACTAGGCCCATGTGCTCGGGTGGTCATTAAATCAATATTCCAAATTGGAGGTCTTGGGTTCGAATTTGTGTATCAACATATTTTTTGGAATAAAGTTCAATATTCGCCACGTCAGCCCGTCCACGTGTAAAATAAAATAAAAAATACCCACGTATATCTGCCATGTGTGCCATGTAGGCGCCACGTACGCAGGTTAACACACATGTGGCGCCAGGGGCTCGAAGTCCAAATTTTTTAATAGAAAGGGGCTCAATTTGCGTTGACCAAAAGAAAAGGTCTCAATACCCAAAAACTCTTAAAGTTCAGTGGTCGACTTTGCATTTTACCCTTATAATATATTGTGCAATTCTTCAAAAAGTCTACGGAATGAAAATTTTAATTAATTTAACGATATTTTAAACATGAACAAATGAAATGTTACATGAGATTAGAACTAAATTGTATGTAGTTAATAAGGTTATATATATATATATATATATATATATATATATATATATATATATATATAGGCCACGGATCCTGTCCGAGAGTCCGGACAGTGTTAAAATGCGGTCCTAATTTATTTATTTTTGCTTTTTTTAAAACCACTAAAAAAAATGTTCGTATTATGAAAAAATTCCAATTCCATAAAATTTTAAACTTTTTTTTAGTTGTTTTAAAAAAAACAAAAAAAGAAAGAAAAAAAGGTCCGTATTTTAATAAAATGTGGGAGTCCGAACTGGATCCGGACTCTCTCTCTCTCTCTCTCTCTCTATATATATATATATATATATATATATATATATATATATATATATATATATATATATATATATAAAGTTACTTGAATACAAATTTCAAATAAGAATACGAATTCGAATATATTTAAAAAATTTCGTTTTCATTGGTATTTTTGTTTGTGCATCACAGATTCATTTGTAATAACTTATCAAATTCATAAACTTACAATAACTTCTCAAATTCGCAAATCAATTGCATATATGGTGTCCCTTTTTTCAAATTCTTATTCCAATTAAAGTGATATATTATAATGATATCACTTAAAATTAATCAAATTATTATTATAAATATTGTCATTAAAATATGTCATATTTAAAATTTATCTAATAAATTATTTATAAATTTATAAATTGTACATATAAGTTGTTCCATATTATTTAATTTATTTTTTGCTAAATTTAAATGTATATAAAAAAAAAGAGATACATATACTTAGGGGCATTCCCCAGATCGATATAAAATGTCAAGAAAGGGAACTCAACATGATAAACAGTGAAACTCAGATTCTAAGACAATACAAGAGCATAAGGCCAAAACAGAGCAAATGAGCACTGCATTGGACTTCAAGATTAATTTTTGGCATCGAAAATATGCACAGTTAGCAAAAATATGCATAGTCAGCATTCCGTCCATTTTTTCGGACGGAAATTAAAAATAATAACCATTATGTAATTTTTTAGAGTACATTTATTCGATTATAACAAAAAAAGTTTCGGTAACGACAATGAAAATCAGAACCCATATATATATATATATATATATATATATATATATATATATATATATATATATATATATATATATATATATATATAACGTTGGTTCACTAATTATTTTTTGCCTAATAAATAATATATTTTTAATATAAGGATAATATAGACAATTGATATTATACTTACTGTTATACAATTTTTTTTTAATAATTGTGTATAATTTTAAAACAATTTATATTAAAAAACGGATAGAGTATTATTTTTGGCTTAACTTATGAGGATAGACTCATAACTCATTGACTTCATTATTATTGACCATAATCCAATTGCACCATCATGACACTTCACCAACTGATCCAAGCCGTTGATATTGAAGGGAGAAACAAATCATGTGGGTCCATAATAAAAAAATAAACGTAATTGACGGGTGGTTTAATGGTTGACATATGATAACTAGCGTGGTTAGGGCATTACTTAATCGTTTGGCAGAAAGAATTAAAATAGGAGATAATACACTTTTTTGTTATTGTACTACGATTTAATTTTTATTGTGGTTATCGAAACTTTTTTTGTTAGAATCAAATAACTGTACTCTCAAAAATTACAAAATGGTTATTACTTAAGATTTTCGTCCGAAAAAACGGACGGAATGCTGACTGTTCAAGTTGACCAGACTTTTTTACTTACGTGGAGCAAGTTGACAAGACTTTTTTGCTTGCGTGGACCAAACTTCTCTTATTTGTTATCTTTAAACAAAGTGGAGTACTAAAATTTATTATCTTTAAATAATAATAATAATAATTTCAAAATAATAGTAATAGTATTAATAATAATTATGAAATAATATAAATAATAATAATAATAATAATAATAATAATAATAATAATAATAATAATAAAGCTAACATAAAATAATAATAGTCCATTAGTCCTAATTTGTCTCAACTCTCATTTCATTTCTCAGCACCGATTTCTCTCGAACTCTAACAGTCGAACTCTCGATCTCTCATCTCTCGTCTGAGTTCTAACATCTCTCATCTCGATCTCTCATCCGATCATTCCTCAGACCCTCAGATTCTCAGATCTCGATTTCTCATCTCTGTTTCTTCCCTAACCTAAGCCCCTAACCCAAAAGCCAGAACCCTAGATCTCGATTTTTCATCTCTATTTCTGTCCTAATCGCACGTCGGACCAAAATCTGGACGAAACCTCATCTCCGACTCCGAGCCAGGATGGAATCTTATCACTACTTCTTGTTCCTTAAATTGTGAGTTCTAAAGTCTTTAATTTGTGTAATTTAATATAGGGCCAAATATTTGTCCTTCAATTTTATCTCTCTAAATACATTGATATATACATGAATACACGAATGGTGGTGTTGTTATTTTTGACAATTTCTAAACAAATTTGAATGGCTTGGCAATGTCTAAGTTATTGATTAATTTCGTACCCATTTAAGAAAATGACTGCTTGTAATTTTAAAACTTGTATTTGCCTCTTTATGAATGTAGTTGACTGTTTTGATGTATTTATGCCTACCCTTGATGTAAAATTCCGGTCAAATTGTTGTAAATATTTCCCCTTTTGTGTTTGGTGTTTTGAGAGTTGTTATTTCTTTATTCTGGGTGATACTTAGAACTGGTATGATGTGGTGTGGATAAAATCTGAGGAGGTTGATTTTGATGTTTAAGTTTACATTTTTGGCTCTTTTCCAGTATACTCATAAACATTACATAGATTGATTAGTATCTGAATTATCAATGATTTCAATATATTATTACCTCCGTTTGACTAAAAGTTTCCACTTTTATGTTTTTATTTTTCTTCTCAAAATGATTCAATAAGAGACAAAAAGATTATTTTCTTCTAATCCCAAAGTGATCGTATTTGTTTAATCATTTTAGCTAGCCATCTCGTTATGAATTATTAGACTGTTGATTGAAACTCAGTTTGAACTCAAAGTTAACTCTGGAATCCCTCCCAACATTTCCCATGAATTTGGGAAGTTTGAGATCCCACTAATATGTTCTTGATTTTTTAGGGAACAACGTTTAAGACTAGCTAGCTCTCACTAACTCTAAGGAGCCCTTTTCCTGAAGTGTGTCATTCCTCCTGACCAGCTCTATACACCACCAAACTTTATCCCCCCCCCCCAGTACACCACCTTTCTACAGTAAGCAAACTGGTAAAAACAGATGACTTTGTGAAAAATGAACAGAATTTCAGGAGGCTAAGGAAGGCATTTGTGGATTCCAAATTCTGACCTTAATTTTGTTTTTAACTGTATATGTTGTAGTACGCTATTTAGAAAATAAATAGTTTCACCCTAATGATATGGGCTGGCGAGATCTGTTCGACATGGTTAGTAGACTTCAACTACATCTTCCTCTAAAAGCCATGCTGCATTTTCATTTTATTTCTTCCTTTTTTATTTTGTTTGTCCTCTTATTGCACTTGAATCTCCTTGTAAACACATTCCTAGAAAATAATTTTGCTGCTATGAGGATAGGTAGGGCATTATGGAGATTCTTTACACTGTTTAACATGGCAGTTTGTATTCCTAGAAAATTCCACATATTGAATTCTTGTTTTAGTATGAATTTTTGGTTCTTTACACTGTTTAACATTTCAGTTTGTATTCTCGTTTAGAAAAGGTGGAGTGCCTTAACGTTCAAATGTATTGAAGAACTACAAAAAGGCTTGTTCCTACTTCCAACTCTTTTGAAGGCTAATTTTATTTAATCAGAGAAGTTATCTTTTATATTTTATATACAATTTTGTCTATCTATGGGTTTGACTCCCTTTTAGTGCTTCTTAATAACTTCAGTCATCAATCCAATAAAGAAGAATTGAATAGTTGTACTTATTCATTTCACTTATGAATTATGAGGTCTTATTATTTTTGTATAGGTTATAGTATCAGCAAGAAAGCCAGAGTTCTTCCAAATGTCACACCCATTGTATGAAGTGGTGATAGAAGAGGGTCTAATGCGTCCTTGTTTTAAGGCTCGTCCAAGTGGTTCATGCTTAGCTACTTGCTAATTTTTTGTAAACTATTTTGAATTTGAAGGAAATAGATTAAGATCTTCTCTCTCTTTGTCTAACATCATCTAATTAGTATTGCTTTGACTGGACTTAAATGTTAGATTGTTAAAGGAAAACTCTATTTTATATAATTCACTGACATGTGGCTCTCTAAGGTGTATGCACTAATTTAATTTAAGTTTTGATATTCTGGCCGACTTGGTTGGTTAATTGTAAATAGTCTCTTCAGAGAGGTCAGCTTTGTATTTTGTATAGATTTGTTTTGTTATGCTTCACTCGTCACCCTCTGTTTTTCTAATTTATATATATATATATATATATATATATATATATATATATATATACAGAATGGATCAGGTCCGGGAGTTCGGACCTGATCAAAAATGGACCTTTATTTTTTATTTTATTTTTGCTTTATTTTTTTTTAAACAACTAAAAATAAATAAATAATATTTTATGAAACTGAAATTTTTCCATAATACAATGTTTTGGGCGTGTTTTGAATACCTATACAAAAATATGTATGTACAGTCTGTACAGACTGTACATACATGCTTTGTTATATGTATCCAAATCACACTCAAAACACTGTATTATGTAAAAATTCAAGTTCCATAAATTTTTTATGTTTTTTAAGTTGTTTTAAAAAAAAAGCAAAAAAAAATCGTCCGGATTTTAGTCCGGTCCGGGAATCCGGACCTGATCCGGCCTGTATATATATATATATATATATATATATATATATATATATATATATATATATCAATTACTTGTAAAAAGATGTTGCTCTCAAGAAGTATGGAACTTGCATAGTTTTATTAAACTTGCTTTTTTAAAATTTTGAATAACTGATGGTATAGGATATGCATGCCATAGTGGTTATGGTGTGGTTCATTCTTCTTTTACAAATGTCTATACTGCTTATCAAAATTGTCTTGCTGACCAGCAAATAAAGTAGGTCAAAATATTAATGCATGCTTTATGCAATGCATTGTGTTGATTGGTGTTATTCTCAAATGTCAATATATGGTGTAATCGTAACTTGTCTATGTGGTAAAGAGCATCAAGCAGTCGATGGATATGGTAGCCTATATTTTGAAAATAGTCAAAACTATTTTGAATTGTTTCTCATTGAGCGTTCATATGTACAGTCACCATAGCATTGAATTTTACATAGGACTTTCTGTTACTTCTATAAAGCGGATTATCATCTATAATGAATCTTTAGAACACATGATCAGAACATGAATTCCTTCTCCAGTCTTGTATTTTCTTTTTGGGTCACATGATTTGCTGTTGCAAAAATTTCATGCCCATGTGTAAAAGTAAAACATATGAACTCTTGATGTATTTGTAAAGGACTTTAAAGTTTATTTGTTCATTTTGGTTTCTTCAGGGGCCGTGTACTTGGGGGAAGCGCTCAGATGATTGAGAAATCCCTGAGCATTCATGGTGACGAGATTTTGTATGTTGGTGACCATATCTATACAGATGTAAGTCAATCCAAAGTTCATCTTCGCTGGTGAACAACATGATATGCCGAGAGTTGGAGGAAGAGGTTAGCCTTTTTTTAGGTTTACTCTTCGTCCTATCATTTAGATAAAATGGGAAAAGAGGAAGAAGGGGTGGGAGACTGAATTTTACTATTACTGAACCTTCTGCTTTAAAAATGAGGATAATTACAATATATTTAAAAAAAGTACACATGAAGTTAAAGCAAAAGTAGAGAGGATGATTTTGTTTATTACAAGTACTGGAATTCACTTTTTATTATAATATTGCGTTGTATTAGTTTCTGCGCACAACAGTAACAATAAACCATCAATGAATAATTCATTAGGATTTGCACATAGACCTTGTTGAATGCTTGTTTTCTCTTTAATTCATAGTCAAAAACAACGGTCAACACTGATAGAGCTTATAAATCAGAAGGAGGTTGCAGGGGACCTATTTAATCAACTTCGCTTGGCTCTTCAGCGGAGAAGCACTGGACGCCCTGCTCAAGTAATTTCTTTAGTTCCACAATATAGTTCTTTTCATTGTAATATTATGATGCTCTGGGATTTTTGTTCTGCCCTCTTTCATATACTTGTGCTTCAGATGTTTATCATGTTGCAGTTCTCCTACCCTGCAAATGGTCCCATTCTGTTGTCCTATCTTATATGCTAAACCCAACCCCCCTTCTCCACCCCGGGGGGCCTCTGTCTCTCTTTATTTATTACTATGTTTATCTTAGTTTTGAGTAATTTTGAGTTTGTCAAAATAAAAATCAAGGACCGTGTAAATAAGCATACAAAACTGTATGCCAAATGTAATAGAAGATTTAGTTTTTTTTTCACGTAACAGTTACTTCAAAGTTGGACGCATAGAGCAGGTGTATCTTTGTCATAGTTGTTGTAGTCTTATACATGTACATTGCACATGGTACCATCTTGTGTATGTTTGTCAAACTAGTATGTACTTCATGTTATCTTGTTTAAGGCATTTTATTTAGTCAGTTGAAGGACTCTGGAATCTTTCTATATACTCAACCATTTAAGAAATATTGTGGGTAGTCTATTAGTTTAATAATATTAGTACTACGTAGCAACTCTATTGTCTTTGTGTATTGATTTTGGCATTAAGTGCCTCTGGTGACCTATTTGCTTCATTTTTCTAACTTATTATTTTTTAATGTGCAGGAAGATTGCTTCTACGACTTGCCTTACAATATTGGGTATCAAATTTTTGTGCTACGTTTACGGAAGATAAGGGACGAAATTATGAAGTGTATTCTCTCTATATATGTAGATATATACTTTGATTGAAGAACTGTGGTAGCTTTAGATGATTAATTGTAAAGATAATAAATGATTATGTAGTGGATGATTTTATTTAGTTAATAATATTTTAGTTTTTTGTATTTTTGCCATTATTTGCTATAGGAACATTGAGCCAGTCAGGTACACAAAAAGAATGTCAAATTTTGATTTGGCAACAATATAATTCGTTACTAAAGCATTGAACAAGTTTTAATATAGTAATAATTTTTTATACATTTAGCAACAAATTTTCGTTGCTAATGGCATTAAAAATATAATATTTGGCAACGAAAAATTAACCTAATAACAATGGAGAGGGTATTGTTAATACTAACATAAAAGGCAATATTTTTTATCGTTGCAAATCATATCAACTTTTGTTGCACATATAAAGAAACGGCGACATATAATGTCGTTACTAATCGACGACTTTCGTTACTATTGAAAAATAACCAGTAACAAAGATTTTCGTTGTTGATTCAGTATAATGTCGTTGCCAAATAATATAATCAGCAACGAAAATCGTTGCTAAAAAGTGTACATTCCGCAACGAAAGCAAGCTTAGGCAACAATTTTCATAATTTACTGCAACAAAAAATATCGTTGCAAAATGGTGTCAATTGCAACGAAAATGCATGGTCGTTGCAAAATAAAAGAGTTTATTTCATTGCCAATTAGCAGGCTTTTGCAACGAAATGAGATTTTTAGCAACGAAATTTTAATTATTCTGCAACAATATATTTTGTTGCTAAAGGATCGATGTCTCTGTAAGAAAGCCAAATTTCGTTACAAAATGTATTACTTTTGGCAACGAAAAAAAAACGTTTGTTGCGGAACAATTAGCAACGCTCATTGCGCAACGAAAGACGCAACGACATTAAAGTCGTTGCCAAAGCCCTTTTGCAATATAGACAACAAGTTTAGATATGCCACTAATTTTAGGGATTATAGAAGCAATACTTACCATAGTAAGTTTAGATTTAAGAATATGAAAAGAAATAACATACAAAACTGCAAATGAATTTTCACCTATCATACGGTATGTAATCCGCGTGGACATGTTATTCTGATATATTAAAGGATGAATACGAAAAAATTGTATTCTTTATGAATACGAAAGAAATAATACCCCTTACGAATACAAAAGAAATAACATCCTTTACAAATACAACAAATAATATCTCTTACCTTAATAGAAGACTGGATACTGCAATAGTGAAGTAGCAGAATACTCTTCTTCTTGCTCTCTATAGTTTCTCTTGTGAGTTTCAGTGAATTGGTGAGAATGAAAAAAAAATTAAACTTCTATTTATAGGAGAAATGACTAAATAGTAACTAATTCACGAACGGTCCAGATTGATTTACTATTAGAAAGGATAGTCCAGATTGATTACTATTAAAACCACAACCGACAGTCCAGATTGATTTACTTTTAAAACCACCATCGACGGTCCAGATTGATCTACTTTTAAAACCACCACCGACGGTCCAGATTGATTTACTATTAAAACCACCACCGACGGTCTAGATTGATTTACTATTAAAACCACCACCAATGGTCCAGATTGATTTAACTTATTACACTTTAGTACCCCTAAACTTTTCCAAGTTTACATTATTCCCCGCTAACTTTTGTAATTCACTTATCTTCAATAAACACATTCTTAATACTTCAGCAATTATTCATCATTAATATTATAACTCACAATATTTAACAACCAGATCATTCCTAGGTAAGAGGGGGCTTTTCGATAAGGATTTCTCCCTATTGGCGTGCAATTTGGTGACCAAACCTCTCCTCGACAGAACTTTCTAGACATCGTCAATATTACAAATAATAATATGAATAACTTTGTTGTCTCAATTATTGATTTAATAATATAAAATATTATGCAGATAATATTGTGACAATAATGGAATCAAATAACGTGAGATACTATGAAATAATTACTGTAGTAATAATTGAGTAAACTGAGTGGCTTCTTACGTAAGCATTAATAATCAATATTGTGTGCTACTATACAACCACGTGTATTACTGTACTTTTACCACCGGGTAGTTCAACAGTTTAACGGTAAAACTTTCGCCGTTATTTTTATAAAAAGATATTTTTGTCGTTTTCTAACTATGACAATACTTCCGTTGTGGGGTCCACCAATAATTATGTCATCGTACGAATATTCCCTGTTAAAACGAATATTACCCGACTAATCGAATATTCCCCGACACAACGAATATTTTATATCAACTTGCTTACTTTACAAAATTTTCAAATATTACCCTTAACTTTAACCTTTTATCAATTTAACCATTCATTAAATAGAATAATTATAAGAAAATTTGATACTTTCATTTCATATAATTCAGGGTCTTACAGTCGAAGTGGGCTGAAAACACAAGAAAAGTGGAATGATAAAATTACAAGAAGATTTCGCCAGTGGAAAAATCGCTCGGGGGAATGCGAATTCTCAAAGAAGAAAGATCAAACAACCTCTAAAAGAGACAAAAAATTAACCCCTCTGAACAAATCAAATGAAGAGATGCTACACTTTCTGATAAGCAAAGGAAAGATTCTGAGTTGCTGCTTCCTATAAATTTCGAGATGAAAAGTTATGATTCCACAAAGATATATCTCTACCATTCTAACTCACTTGGACATACAACTGAGGAATGTTGGTCTCTAAAGCATAAAACCAGGATCTCATTGAAAATGGAGAACTGAAGATAGAAGTCTCCATAACCAGAAAAGGCAAGAGGGAAATAAAGAGCTTAAGGTTTCCACTTGAGATAGACAGTTCAAAGGAAGTGATGGCTATGAGCTCCAATCCCGGCGAAACACAAGGTGAACCCATCATAATGAGGGGAGTGGTAGAGGAAACAAGACAGTCCCTTAGGAAATTCCTCCACAACTGTCAAACATTTTGTTTCCAAAAGTTAACAACCATATTCCTAATTTTACCCTTCTTGATGATGTGGAGGAAATACTAATCTTTCCTAGTGCAGAAAAAGCCAAAAAGAAGAGTTCCTTACGAGAAATACAACAACAGTTCGAGAGAGATTTCATAGTTAAATCCTCTCAAGCCTGTCGACGTTGGAATTTTTAATTGTCCCTTTCCGTTACTTGTTCTTTGGTGTTCTCATTTTAGGTGAGATTTGTTTGAGAAAACAAGTGAAAAAGGTCCGACATGTATAATGTCGACGATTGGATTATAAGAGTCACCAGTTGGTTTTTTAACTGGTTGTACCAACACAACCGAGAAAAGGTTTCCACATTGACCCAGTGATGTGACACTGCTAAACGGGTTGGTTAAACCGAGATTCATTAGGGTCCGTGGACTTGGTTATGCGGAGGGAAGGTGTTAGGCACCCCCCGACATCCGTGTTACCACGGTGACTGCCTCTTTTCAAGAAACTGTTATCTGAATGTGTGTGTGTGTGGGTCAATGTGTTGTTATTTGGAAGTAGTGCGAGGCCTCGTTCGCACCTATATACACAAGGTTTGAATTTTATGTAAAAATTCAATTTTAAACAAGATATGGCAGTGATGTTTTATAAAAGAGGTTTTTAAAACCCTGATGCTCAATAGTAATTGAGACCTTTTACACTCCCATTTAATTCCGTATTCGGCTGGATTGATTTTATTTGACAGATGCGAAGCATCCGTACGAAAATAATGTACAAAAAGGTGCTGAATTCCTCGTGGGTATGAAAACCATCTGAGGAAATCCAAACATCACAGATATATTTACAAGCTGCTTACAACTGAAAAGGTCCATCACAGGAACTGAATCTAGATTCAGGGGACTGAATCTGTAATCACATGATTCCTAGGCTCACATGATGCCGCAATTGATATAAAAGCATTAAGTAGGTATATATATAAAAGCCGTAAATATATATATATATATATATATATATATATATATATATATATATATATATATATATATATAAATACATGATCACTAGCCACGGAGCATATCCATTGGGGATCAGAAATATAAATAAAGCTGTAAAAGCTATCAACCGCCACGGAGGAAACTCCAGGCGGGACGAAATGTACAGAAAGCTGTAAAAACGGTCAACCACCACGAAGTAAACTCCAGGTACGACGAAATGTATATATATATATATATATATATATATATATATATATATATATATATATAAGCATGTAAACGCACCGGATATAAAATCCAGGCTCATCGGACAAAGTCTAACAATAGTTAATATATATAAGTATATTTATATTAAAGCAGTAAACGCACCGGATGTGAAATCCAGGCTCACCGAACAGAGTTTGATAGCAGTTCATATATATAATTATATATATAAGAAAGCTATTAAACGCACCAGACATAAGTCTAGGCTCATCGAACAGAGTTCGACCACAGTTCATATATATATATATAGGAAAGCAAGTAAACGCACCAAACCGAAGTTTAGGCTCATTGAACAAAGTTTGACACACAGTTAATATATATATATATATATATATATATATATATATATATATATATATAATATACAGACTGGAATGAAACCACGGACCGAAGTCTGGGCAAAAGCAAGCAACACGACTCTCAACGTGTAGAAGGGTGTGTGCAAAGATGAAGAGAAAGACTCTAAATTGTGTGAGAAGGCTTACAGCTGATTGCTAAAAAAGGCTTCAATATCTTTAGAGTGGGTAAACACTGGCTTTTGTGGGTACAAAAGAGGCTATATATGAGCTCACAGGTGTTTAAAAGGGGAAAGTACATTGCATGGGGTGAGTACAGAGCAAATTGGGCAGGGCTTCCTCGCCTTTTTTTCTTGCAAAATGGCCACCCCAAGCCCTCTATTTATAAAAGATGTAGCCACAGGTGTACCTGCTGCTGGACCGCAGGTGTAGCTGCTGCTGCTCGGGGTGCCCCGGGCAGTGTGGGTCTCGCCGTGTCGAAGTACGTACACTCGGACAACGCGCTGTTCGCTCGGTCGCTCATAACTTTTAATTCGGGAGTCCGATGGAAGCGTGCCATATCATTTAGGAAAGCTCTTTCCGAGAGCTACACAGTGACATATGATTTGCTCTTTTTTGATTCCAGGAAGATGGGTCCATGACCGAAATGGCATTTCCAGGTTTTCGTCAGGCAGTCTGTTGAGTCGTTTTGCGCAGTTTGCACTCGAAAGTTAAGATATGGTTCTTGTGGGACTTCTATTGAAGTAATTTGGGTTGACATGAGTGTATTTGATGTGAGTTGAAGTTGAGTTAGCAAAATAACCATTTTGCCCCTCCCGGGGTTATCTCCGGTTTTCGCACAATTGTAGCAGTCTTTTCTCAGGGTTATCTCTGAGTTTGTCATGTTGTTGACTCTAAATGTCCTCAGGGTCATCTCTGAGGTTGACTTGACCTCCCGGTATTATCTCCAGGGTTATCTCTGGAGTGTGAAAAAGATGCTTTTGCCCTCCTGCATAGTTAGTAACAGGAAAAGAAAATTTTGAGTGTCTATAGATACCCCTCTTTATCATGTTCATGCAATGCAATGGAATGGACATGATAAAGATTAGTAGACACTTAAAACATGATAAAGTATTTATAATGATGTAAATCGCAATGTAGTGAATGTTTATGATGAATGTGAAAATGTTTTCGCGAATCGCAATTCGTAAATCGCACATCGCATTTTGCATATCGGTTTTCGCATTTCGCATTTGGCCAAATCACATCGCACATCGCACATCGTAACTCGCACATCGTATTTCACATATCGCATTTCGCATATCACATTTCACAAATCGCAATGTTATGATGAATGTTTAAAATGTTTTTGCAAATCGCTATACCTTTACCGATAATTGCTGATGCCTATGCTGGCGTTGACTCCAATGGTTTGGCATTTAATCACTGATGCTTGTTTAATAAAGATAAGTTGAGATGTTTTCCATATCTTTGATGGGGATGACGTTCTGAAATCACCAGACCCTCCTGATGTATTCGCTGGTAGTTTGCAACGGTGCTTACCCTGCTGATCGCCAAACATTTTTGGTTCCCACTCGAACAGTGGTATACAAAGCTTTCATTGCTGAACTGTTTTGATGTCGCTGAATTGATGCCATGGTCTTAGAATACCGGATCTTCTGATACTTTCGCTGAAGTAATATTCCACGGATTACTTCATTAGATTTCGCCAGATGTTACGCTAGATTGATGACAACCACCAGATGTCTCACCCTTTTTTGCGGTGATTTGGAGTTCCTTTTGCTTTTCGGACAGGTGCCCCATTTCCTTGAGCTTTTGATTCGCAACTTGGCTGAACTGATGAGCTGAATGCCGCTAATATCCCTAGAAGGTGCATCTCGCTATTTTGCTACCCAGATTTGAATTCTCGATTTTTGAGAATTTTCCCCTTCTTTCGTAGGGGCATGCTTATATCGCCATGATTTCGTTTAGGAGTTCTCCCCCTTCTTTTGATGACAGGCTTATCCCGCCTTAAACTCCTTTTATTCCTTGGAATCGCAAAATGCCCTAGTCCTTTCACATGTTCTTGCTGGGAATTCATATGAGAAACTCTCTTTGTTGACCAAGTCGCTATTGAATAATATCTGAATCACCATTGAGATGATGATAAACCATGATGGCGCTGACTGATGCATTTTCCACTTTAGGATGGTTGATAAATGCCCCAGTGTCGAGTTGTCGCTGCTTCCGAGATTGCCCCCAATCTTATCGTAAGGGATCCAATATCCGGTTGTAGCCAATTTTGAAATTGCCCCAGCCTTGCTTGTTGTCTGGGGTAGTTGCTTGGACAGATGGGCTGATTAGACGTCGAGATCGCGAGAAGTTTTTATCTCTGTACCATATGGTGAACAGGTAGTGGATGTGGGCTTTAATGTTGACAACTCTTTCTGGTAGAAATGTCGCTTTGGTTGAGAGAGATGATGCTCTAACTCATAGGGATACCGGTGTTGTTGAGCGGGATGAGACCAGATCATTCATAGATGTAGTGATTGTTGAGTGGGATAACACTATATCTGCCCGAAATATAGCATGTAGTTGGCGGTGGATTTGTTGGCTCGTGTAGAGACCCTTTGGCAGGAAATCACAGTGTTACCTCCTTCTTCTGAGAGGGAATCCATGTTTGACTTGATAGCCCACATATACACTGATTGTAGATGGGCTTATATTTTCCTGCACAGACTAGCTTAGCCATTTTGTCATGGACAGTACACATTGTATATATCAAACAACATTATATATGGCAGGAAAATATATGTTGATTCACTTCCCTTTTAGTTGTGCCTTGCTACTTGCTTGATGTTTGCTTATTTCTCCAGGACTTTGTGATTTGGATGTATTCTGAACTCCTCCTTGATGGATGGACAGTGAGATGTCTCAAGATTTTCAGAATGGATCGTCGATTTGTGTGTATTTCCTACCATCTTTGGTGTCTTGGGACTGATTTCTGTATGTGGCTATGGATAAGATTGGTTTTTGTTTTTTCTGTGGTGAGACTGGACCATATAAGATGGCTGCCTACGTACTCCCGTTTATTGGGGAGATCAGGACGACGTAGTTCGCCCATGTACAGGGCGGATTACAGATGAAAAGTTTTAATCCTATGTACGAGATAAATTGAAGGTGTGAAAGGTTTAATCCCTGGTGGGATAAACTGAATGTGTTAAATGAAGTGAAACCAGGCTGCTGGTTCGAAAACTGTGTTTTTCCCTGAGGGGCAGATGGGTAAAAAGGAAAGGCGGTATGTAGTGAGGGTTAAAGAACCAGAAATGACTGGTGATCTGATGATCCAAAACCAGGATGTTCGCTTGATGGTAACCTCAGACATAGTACCATGTCACGGTGTCTGAATTGATGAGTTACGGAAATTCATCGCCGTCCATTTCTTGTAATCTGAAAGCACCTCCTGTCAATACCTCCTTGACAATAAACGGGCCTTTCCAGTTCGGGGGGAATTTTCCTTTTGATTGAGAACGATCTTTTTTCGAAATCAAGTCGTGTTGTTTGAACTGCCGTAGTCGGACTTTTCTGTTGTAGGATCTTTTTTACAAGTAGAGGGTCACTCATGTGTGGGCCACATACTTTCCCATGGATTTCATCCATAGCCTCTGAGCTTGGTCCTCGTTCAAACATCTGAGGATACCTAGTATTGCATCTCTTTTGTAGAGTGCATGTTCGCTCAGGTAGAATTTTATAGTAAATTGATGGATCTTCCTTTTCTCAGTCGGGCTCGCCTCAGCGGGTGTAGATCTATCTCGTAAGTACTTCTTGATGTGTTGATACCAAGGATGCTGGATGGGAGGTAGGTCATCCGATACTTTTCAATGTAATTCCCATAGGCTGGAGCTTTTTGTTGGAAAAATGTGTGGGTTGGCATGTCTTCCTTGTCATGTATGTTGATCACGGAGGCCAAGGTTGCTAGGACACTCGTAAAATCATTCCTATTCTAAGGAATGTGGAGGAAGGATTCTTCTTCAAACTCCGAAGCCATCTGTAGAACCTGCCGATGGTAAGGCAGCAACTGTAGAACTTGTTGAAGAGCTTTCTTCTCTTTCCTTTTTCTTTTTCTTTTTTTTCTTTTTTTCTTTTTTTTATACATTAGATTGTGGAAAAGAGTCCTATGGCTCACTGATAGGTAACTCCGGCATTGATGAGGCCGAATGACAATCGTCCGTAGGAAAAGGTTCCCCAAGGAGTGATGAAAATAATTTTCTCATGATCTTCCTCAGCAACCACGGTTTGATGGTACCTCGCAAAGCAATCAGCAAAGGAGTACATGTCGTATCGAGCTATATTGTCAACAAGTATGTGGATGAATGGCACGGGAAAGCTGTCTTTAAGGCAAGCTTTATTCAAATCTCTGTAATCCACACAAACTCGCACATTCCTTCCCGGTTTCGGAACGGGGACTATGTTAGATAGCCATTCAGGGTATGTTGACACCATGATGATGCCGACTTAAAATTATTTCACAATTTCTTCTTTAATTTTAAACTTCCACTCAGGTTTTAATCGCCTGAGCTTCTGCCTGAGTGGCTTGAATCCCCCTTTGATGGGAAGGCGATGAATGATAATGTCCGTGTATAAACTAACCATGCCTTCGTGAGACCATGTAAACACATCCTGGAATATAGTCAATAGAGTAACCATATCATTCCTTTGGTTTGGAGTGAGGTTCGTACCCATTTGGATTTGTTTTGGGTTTTTCGCGGTTCAAAAGAGGTGGTTTGATCAAGATTTGGCTTCGGTTTGTCTTCGACCCATTCTTTGATCTCCTGAGGTATCTTATTATCCTCTTATATTTCCATCAAGTTTGAGTCCCACTTTACATCAAAGTTACAGTCCTTGTGGAGAATAGGCACCTCATCAGTAAGTACATGCACATCTAAATTCAGAGTCCTGAAACAAAATATGCTTTCACTTAGTATATAACACTGTTCAATCACACAAAGTGTTAGCCTGTAATGACAAAAGTAACTGCTAATACTGTACAGAAAAAGTAAGCAGTTATTGCTATCTACAAGGTAGAGAGAGTTTCTTCCCTTTTTACCCTCGTCGGCAAATGCAAGGAGTGGTACTCCAATTATCGAGGGCAAAGTCTTGGTGGTCTGCAGTGATGGAGGGGCTATCATCAACCTCATTCTCCTGAATGATGACCATTACGTCTGGGCATCGTCTGGGGTGTATCTGTTTGAGAAGTGTTTGTTTAGGTTTTTGTTTGGTTTGACCGCACCATTGATGGCTACCTACGTACTCCTATTGAAGAGGAGATCAGGTTTTTCGTAGTTCAGCTGTTGGTTTGAAAAGGTTCAAAGGGGTAAGTGGTGAGAAGAGTGGAGAGATGTTTTTTTTTATTTACATGCATGGCAAATAAAAGGCATACTACGAAGAAAGTGATACCGTTCCAACATTTTCTGGAACTCGCAACTTTATTTCCTGGATCTACACCTTCTCGGCTAGTTGAGGCCTGATAGTCCAGTTGTCAGTGGTTATGTTGCCTTCATGGCTCGTGACAGAGGTTATCCCTTGATTCTGAATGTCTTCGCTTGTGGCCATAACTTGATCGCTTCCTGATTCAGTACATTCCTCAGGGACGCTTGAAATGGACGCATTGGAAAAAGGAATGAACTCTGGATTCTTTAATGGGTTGGATTCTCCGACAATCTCACCACCTTTTCCTTCATCTATTCCTTCACCTTCTTCATGGATTTCAAAGGATTCAACCATGAAATCTCCCTCGAACTGTTGTTGCATTTCTTGCAAAGAACTTTCCTTTTTGGCTTTTTCTTCTTTGGAAAGGATTAGTATTTCCTCCTCATCATCCAAGGTGATGAAATCAGGAATGTGGTTGATATCTTTGGACCACAAGACGTTTGATGTTGGCAGAGGAATCTCCTTTGGGGATGTCTTTGTCTCTTCTGTCATTCCTTGCATTAGGATCAGGCCATCTTGTGTTCTGGCAGAACTGTCACTCATAACCTTCACCTTATTTGAATTGCCTGCCTCGAATGAACATCTTAAGCTTTTTATTTCCTTTTCGCCTTTTTTGGTCATGGGAAATTCTATCTCCAGCTCTCTATTTTCAATGAGATCCTGGATTTTATGTCGCAAAGACCAGTATTCATCAGTCGTATGCCCAAGTGAGTTGGAATGGTAGAGACATATCTTGGTGGAATCATAACTCTTTATCTTGGGATTTATAGGAGGCATCAACTCAGTAATCCTTCCTTCCCTTATTAGAAAGTGTAGCATTTCTTCATTTGATTTGCTCAGAGGGGTGAATTTTCGGACTCTTTTGGAGGTTGTTTGATCTTTTATCTTTGAGAATTCGCATTCCCTCGAGCGATTTTTCCGCTGACGAGATCTTATAGCATATATATCATCCCCCTTTTCTTGTGCTTTCAGCCTGCTTTGATCTTCTTCATTTAGTTGGCTCATCATGGAGAGATATAGGCTTGCATTGTGGTTAACCTCTTTTTTCCCTTAGCTTTCTGATAGTTGAGTGAAAAATTGCCTTATTTCTTGATGTTGGCGTACTATAAGCTTAGCCAGCAGATTTACTTGGTTCTGGATCGTCTCTAATTATTGCATTACTGGCATACCCTTCTCCGCGTTTTCCCACTCTAGGACATTTGTTTTGTGCCTTTGGGGGTATTCCTCCATCCTTCGTACGTACTTACGAATTGGATACATTTCAGCGCTTCCTGACCCGATCATGTTTACTTCTTTCGTATCATGCTGTAATGGAAGGGTGGTGTTGACATTTTGTTGGTCAGGTTGTTGGACCACAATACTGCCACTTTCGATCAGATTTTGAATTTTATGCTTTAAGGACCAATAATCTTGTATCGTGTCCTGGAGATCCTGAGTGGTAAGCACATCTTTGGCTTGGATTGTATCTTTTGCTCCCTGGTTCCAGAGGTGGGGCTAATTCGGTAATTTTCTTGTGATCCATTAATATCGCCAATACATGCTCAAGGGAATCGCCCAATGGAGTGAATACCCGATTTTTTGTTCTTTCAAATTTTCTTTTCTTGTCTGGGTATTGGTTGAATGCAGCATATTGTTGAGATGGCAGATTGTCTTGCATTTTCCAAATGGGGGGGACTGTAGTTTGGCCTCCTAGCTTGCCCCTGTACAACAAGGGATACATCTTCATTGCCTTTATCGGGTACCCCCTTGGGATCGCTCGCATACTTTTCAGTCTGTATATGTTTGGCAACTACTTCCAAGGCAGTGAAGTCTTTAATCTTGCCTGCCTTCAGGCCCATCTCTGCCATTTCACCGTGTTTGATCATTTCTGCAAATGGCTTTCCTATGCCTGCTAGGATCCACTCATAGTAAGGAGCCTCTTGGATATCAATAAATTTCATTACCATCTCAGTTTTTGTCATTTATGGAATGACTTGCACTGCTAGATGTCTCCACCTTTGGGCATATTCTCGGAAAGATTCAGTACTTTGCTTTTTCACTTTAGTCACTTGATATCGATCCGGTGCCATTTGTGACTGAAAACTGTACTGATTTAGAAAGGCGTGGGCCAATTCTTCCTAGTTGTGTATTTTGGCATTGTCAAGTTGGGCATACCAGGCTTTAGCTTCTCCAGTGAGACTCTTTTGAAAAAGTTGCATTCTGAGGCTTTCATTTTCAGCATAAGACCCCAGTTCGCCAATGTACACTTTTAGGTGAGTATAGGGATCGCCTGCCCCATTGTGCTTTTCAAACTCTGGGACTTTGAATTTGGTAGGATATTGAGTCCCTGGGAATATACAGAGATCTGAATAGGTGGCACTCCTATAATTTCCAGTCCCTTTAATTGACCGGATGGTATCCTCCATTTGTTGGACTTTCTTTCTTATATCCCCAGTTTCTCGATCATCCCTGAGATTTGTGATTTCTTTATTGGAATGAGGTTTAGGTATCTGGGTTTCCATCTTTTTACCAATGCCCTGACTGCCCCCTAGTGTGAAGGACTCTGGTTGAGTAGGCATTGTCTGGCCCTGCATATTTTTACTTTGATCTTTTATAAATACAACCAATTCTGCTATCTGATTCCTTAATCCTTCAAACTCCTCTCGGGAAACAGGAGTAGGATCAGGCTGGCCCGGTGTAGCCATGCCTGACAGTGGGATCAATGCCTTCTTGGACGTTAAACGGGTAACGGGACCGATTGCTTCCCTGCGAAAGACTTGCATATTTTAGTCTTTAGGGAATGTGTATAATAACATGCTATGTGATATGTCCAGTTTAGGAATTTTATCCTGCAAAACGGATGTCAGCTGTTTGTAGCATGTTTAAAATATGTATGTGTACACATTTCTTCATATTTCTCATTACATGGAGATATATATGGAATGCAATTACAAGTAATTGTGTTTACAAGTAATTTGAAATGAGAGAGCTTGAAGAGACTTTCCTCCATTTTGGGTTTATCAGAGGCTGACCTATCTTAGGCTACTCTCGCGATTTTTTGGCATGAAGGTTCCCAAATCATCGCAATCTACTTGACGGGAAGTTAATCCGGTCTTTCAACTGGAGCGAATTTGGGTGGTGCCTTTCCTAAGCCTCGGAGAATTAGTCTTCTCACGAGTCCAGTAATCAAACACCGACAGGATAGCCTGCTGGCGGAGGGACCACACAACATACATTCACATACATCGCATCTTACCGTATAAAAATGATAACATGTGCGAAGCACTAATATCACAAGCAGATATGGTGCGAAGCACTAATATCACAAGCAGTTTATAGTGCGAAGCACTAAGTAAGGAAATGCATTCGTACACATTCATCATAAAATGTAAATGCAACATCCACACACAAGCAGATAACAATTTTGAAAAATTGTAATAGCAGCTTAAGTCCTCTTACTGGAGTCCCCAGCAGAGTAGCCACCTGTCGACGTCGGGATTTTTAATTGTCCCTTTCCGTTACTTGTTCTTTGGTGTTGTCATTTTAGGTGAGATTTGTTTGAAAAAACAAGTGAAAAAGGTCCGACATGTATAATGTCGACGATTGGACTATAAGAGTCGATAGTTGGTTTTTTAACTGGTTGTACCAACACAACCGAGAAAAGGTTTGCACATTGACCCAGTGATGTGACACTGCTAAACGGGTCGGTGAAACCGAGATTCATTAGGGTCCGGGGACTTGGTTATGCGGAGGGAAGGTGTTAGGCACCCCCCGACATCCGTGTTACCACGGTGACTGCCTCTTTTCAAGAAACTGTTATCTGAATGTGTGTGTGTGTGGGTCAATGTGCTGTTATTTGGAAGTAGTGCGAGGCCTCGTTCGCACCTATATGCACAGGGTTTGAATTTTATGTAAAAATTCAATTCTAAGCAAGATATGGCAGTGATGTTTTATAAAAGAAGTTTTTCAAACCCTGATGCTCAATAGTAATTGAGACCTTTTGCACTCCCATTTTATTCCGTATTCGGCTGGATTGATTTTATTTGACAGATGCGAAGCATCCGTACGAAAATAATGTACAAAAAGGTGTTGAATTCCTCATGGGTATGAAAATCATCTAAGGAAATTCAAACATCATAGATATATTTACAAGCTGCTTACAGCTGAAAAGGTCCATCACGGGAACCGAATCTGTGATTACATGATTCCTAGGCTCACATGATGCCGAAATTGATATAAAAGCATTAAGCATGTATATATATAAAAGCCATAAATATATATATATATATATATATACATGATCACCAGCCACAGAGAACATCCATGGGGGATCAGAAATATAAATAAAGCTGTAAAAGCTATCAACCGCCACGGAGGAAACTCCAGTTGGGACGAAATGTACAGAAAGCTGTAAAAACGGTCAACCACCACGAAGTAAACTCCAGGTGTGACGAAATGATATATATATATATATATATATATATATATATATATATATATATATATATATAAGCATGTAAACGCACCGGATATAAAATTCAGGCTCATCGGACAAAGTCCAACAACAGTTAATATATATAAGTATATATATATTAAAGTAGTAAATGCACCGGATGTGAAATCCAGGCTCACCGAACAAAGTTCGATAGCAGTTCATATATATAATTATATATATAAGAAAGCCATTAAACGCACCAGACATAAGTCTAGGCTCATCGAACAGAGTTCGACCACAGTTCATATATATACGTATATATATATAGGAAAGCAGGTAAACGCACCAAACCGAAGTTTAGGCTCATCGAACAAAGTTCGACACACAGTTAATATATATATATATATATATATATATATATATATATATATATATATATATATATATATATATATATATATATTAAAGCAATAAACGCTCCAGACCGAAGTCTAGGCTCATCGAGCAAAGTTCGACATACAGTTCATATATATAAATATATATATAGAAAAGCAAATAAACGCAAGTTCGACATATATATATATATATATATATATATATATATATATATATATATAGAAAAGCAAATAAACGCTCCAGACCGAAGTCTAGGCTCAATCGAGGCATAACTCGATAATGTTAGTCATATATATATATATATATATATATATATATATATATATATATATATATATATATATATATATATATAACATATATATACAGACTGGAATGAAACCACGGACCGAAGTCTGGGCAAATGCAAGCAACACGACTCTCAACGTGTAGAAGGGTGTGTGCAAAGATGAAGAGAAAGACTCTAAATTGTGTGAGAAGGCTTACAGTTGATTGCTAAAAAAGGCTTATATATCTTTAGAGTGGGTAAACACTGGCTTTTGTGGGTACAAAAGAGGCTATATATGAGCTCACAGGTGTTTAAAAGGGGAAAGTACATTGCGTGGGGTGAGTACAGAGCAAATTGGGCAGGGCTTCCTCGCCTTTTTCTCTTACAAAATGGCCACCCCAAACCCTCTATTTATAGAGGATGTAGCCGCAGGTGTACCTGCTGCTGGGCCGCAGGCGTACCTGCTGCTGCCCGGGGTGCCCCGGGCAGTGTGGGTCCTGCCGTGTCGAAGTACGTACACTCGGACAACGTGTTGTTCGCTCGGTCGCTCATAACTTTCAATCCGGGAGTCCGATGGAAGCGTGCCATATCATTCTGGAAAGCTCTTTCCGAGAGCTACACAATGACATATGATTTGCCCTTTTTTGATTCCAAGAAGATGGGTCCATGACTGAAATGGCATTTCTGGATTTCCGTTAGGCAGTCCGTTGAGTCGTTTTGCGTAGTTTGCGCTCGGAAGTTAAGATATGGTTCTTGTGGGACTTCTATTGAAGTAATTTGAGTTGACATGAGTGTTTTTGATGTGAGTTGAAGTTGAGTTAGCAAAATGACCATTTTGCCCCTCTCGGGGTTATCTCCGATTTTCTCACAGTTGTAGCAGTCTTTTCTCAGGGTTATCTCTGAGGTTGTCATGTTGTTGACTCTGAATGTCCTCAGAGTCATCTATGAGGTTGGCTTGACCTCTCGGGGTTATCTCCAGGGTTAGCTCTATAGTGTGAAAAAGACGCTTTTGCCCTCTTGCATAGTTAGTAACAAGAAAAGAAAATTTTGAGTGTCTACAAAGTCCATGAAAATGGTGAAGTAACAAATGAAGAAAAAGGTGGTGAGGTTGTTAGGGAAGCCAACCCATCGAGGAATTAGGAGTTCATCTGTAATGACCAAGAATTCCAAGTCACATTGTAAATAAATATGTTAATTAAATATTTATGATTTTGAAATCTTTGTGACATGTAGTGAATAATTATGTGGATAGTTAAATAATATGATTATTTTATCTATAGTGATAAATATGTATATATAATTATTTAGTACGAAGAGAATTAAAGAGAAAGCTATATAACCTAATTTTACATTAGGTATGACTAGTAAATAACCTAAGGGTTATGGTATTGAAGAATGTTAGTATATAAATCTATACACACTTAAGAGATTGATTTTATTATCTCAAGTTAATATTTATTTAAAACCTAATTTAAGCAAGTCTAATTGGGTTATGAGATTAAATGTATATAAGTACTTATTTAAATTCCAAAGGAGTGGAATGGAAACCATAACTAAATGATTAGGGTAGGATTGCAAGTATTGGACCATGTTATAAGCAAGACCCAAACCAATAAAATTGGAAGCCCAAAACATTATTTAGGAAGCCCAATTGGTGCCCCATTACTTAAAGGGCATTTTGGTCATTTGACTAAGCTATAAAAAGCAAAAGTAAGGGCATGTGAAGACCATGTGGTGGCATATGAAGGCCATGTGAAGGGAGGTGGAAAACATGTGAACTTCATTAGGTGTCACCATTTTATTTGGCCACTTAGTTAGTAACCATATGCCACCCATGTGAAAACCATGTGAAGACATGTGAGGGAGCAAGAGAAGATGGGAGTTTGAATATATGTATATAGGTTGTATGTATATATTTTTACCAAGTATAAATATTCCCCTCTTTGGTAGAAATCAAAGTTTACTTCAAAGTTTACTTAAACTATCAAATGAAAAGAAAGTAAACTAAAAGAGAAAGAAAAGGAAGAGAGTGGTCAAGGGTCTAGAGAGGGAAAAAGAGAGAGAGAGCTTTGTGTATGAGATCAAATTATATCAACTACTTTGGTAGGAGAAGGTGTGCAAAAAGAATAAGGTATAACCCTTTAAAATAGCTTATTTCCTTTAGTTTATTTAAGTTTTGATGCTTATGTTCTAAACCCAAAACCTCTTGATTCACATGATATTAAGTGTTTCATGTGTGAATCAAATATTTTTTAGTGTTAGAATATGGATCAAAAGAAAAGGAAAGGAAACTATATCCTTAAGGGACTAAAAACCCTAATTTTCCTTCACTTTGATCAACTATCATTGAGTTCTATAACTCCTTTTTGTGATCCGTCGAAAAGCTGTGCTAGATATTTAAGTTATCTATTAAACCCAAGTGGTAGCACTTAAAAATGTTAATTGTACAAGCCATAGTGGTTATTCTTGTGAAACTGTCCAAGATGGAGAGAAATAGGAAAGCGTTGAAATAAAGTTTCTATCCAGTTTCTTGTAGGGACTTTTTCATCCACTTTTTTTGCTTTAAAAATTCTGGAAAAATTTGGTATGATACTATGATAAGTTATGAAGGTCATGTCCAAAGATGGATATTTTTGGAAATGTAAAATAAAAGTTATGGATTTTACAAGAAAGTACTATTTTAAAAGTGGAGTTGAATAACTCTTTGTGGTTAACTCTAAAAATTATGAAATTTTTACAGAACATACATGTAAGTGATATGAGCATACCCTGAAAGTTTTAGAATTTGTGGACAAATTTTCAATTTATGAAAAATGTTGCAAGATTTGGCTGTTTTAGGCTACTTAAAAATAGTAAATTACTTTTAAAAATTCCAGGAAACATATATGTTCATAAAGGAGTTAAAATCTGTCAAATCCCGGAAAAGAAATAATTTTGGATCTGTTTTGGTATTTTTCATGTAAATGGTTTATTTATGTGTAAATATGTTTAAAATGTAATGTAGTGTTAAAAAGGTAATTTTTCGGACCAAATACCATTGATATGAGATCATCATATTTTTTAGGGGTATTTTGGTCATTTTTGATGAAATGTTATATTTATGACATTTTAGAGTTATTAAATAAAAGAATTATTAAAGGGTAAATAATTAAAATAAATTGTTTATTTATTTAATAAATGATTAAAATATTATTAAATAACTAATAATATTAAATTAAAATATCATTAATATAATTAATAATATTAGATTAAAAGGTTAATAATATTAGGCTAAGATATTATTAGATAATTAAAATATTATTAAATGATTAATAATATTCGAAATTAAATAAAATATTATTAAATGATTAATAATATTAGTTGAAGATTAAAATATTATTAAATGGTTAATAATATTAGTAAAGGGTTAAAATATCATTAAATGATTAATAATATTAGATAATGATTAAAATATTATTAAATAATTAATAATATTAGCAATGATTTAAAGTATTATTAAAAGGTTAATAATATTAGAGGATAATTAAAATATTATTAAGTGATTAAGTCAAACCAGGCTAGAGCCGGAACAACAGTGGTCACCTGAACAAGGTTTAAAGAGTTGTTTTTCAAGAATTATTTCTCGTCGTGTAAGAAAGCCAGAATGGAAGTGAAGTTTCTAAAGTTAAAGCAAGAGAACATGACAATTTCAAAATATACTGCCAAGTTCAATGAGTTAGCCAGATTCGCTCCACATCAAGTGGACACGGAGGCAAGGAAGACACGTAGGTTTGAAAATGGTTTGAACCCGTGGATATATAACAAGGTGGCAGTTTTGCAGATTAATACGTTTTCTACTCTGTTGGAGAAAGCTATCATTACAGAAGGTGGTAGTGAGGCAGTATCCAAGTACAATCGAGAGAAGAACAAGAAGAAGGTAGAAGGAGGAAATTCGAATACCAGCAGTGGTGGCAGCAACAGCAAGAAGCGTAAGTGGAGCAGCGGTGGTAGTAATTTAGAGAATTAGTAAGTGGGTGTTCAGCATAAGAAAACAACATGTAATAAGTGTGGGAAGAACCATTTGGGAGAATGCATGAAAGGAAAGAATGTATGTTATAACTGTGGTCAAGGACATATTTCTCCAAATTGTCCTAAACCGAGAAAAGGTGGTTGCTTTTCTTGTCGAGGAACGGGACATAGATTCAAAGATTGTCCATTGAAGAAGAATTTAGATGGAGGAAGTGAGAACAAGAGCAGTTCTACGAAGTTAACAATTGGAGGACCAGCTTAGCCCAGCAAGCCAACAGCCAGAACATTCAATATGACTATGCAAGATGCAGTTCCATTGAAAGAGGTGGTGTCAGGTATAATTCTGATCAATAATATAAATGCTTATGTATTATTTGATTCAGGAGCTACCTGTTCATTCGTGTCTGATGAATTTGCTAAAATATTAAAATTTCCTCGTGAAAAATTAGAAAACCCCATGAATATAGAAGTTGCAAACAAAGAAGCGATCCTTGTAGAATATATCCATAGAAATTGTTGTTTGGAAATTAAGGAACATAAGTTAAGCGTGAATTTGTTTCCAATATGCTTAGGAGAATTTGATATTTTCCTATGAATAGATTGGTTGTTTAATCATGAGGCAGTTATAGACTGTCAAAAGAAGAACATACACCTTAAGACACCAAATAAGTCTAAGGTGATATTTTATGGTAGCAAGTCACCAAGATAAATTTGGTTTTCTGAAGATGATGCAAGCCAGGAAAATGTTAAAGAAAGGATGTGAAGGTTATTTGGCTCATGTAGTGGATACACGGATGGTGAATTCTGACATGGGGAAGATACCTATAGTAAATGAGTTCGTGGACATCTTTTCAGATGAATTGTCGGGACTTCCACCAAACCAAAAAATAGAATTTGTAATTGATTTAGTACCAGGGACAACGCCGATATCAAAAACACCGTATAGGATGGCTTTGATAGAAATGAAAGAACTAATGATCCAGCTGCAAGAACTGTTGGACAAGAAGTACATACAACCTAGTGTATCTCCATGGGGAGCACCAGTGATGTTTGTAAAGAAGACAGATGGAACGATGAGGTTGTGCATGGATTATAGAGAATTAAATAAGGTGACGATTAAGAACAAATATCTATTACCGAGAATAGACGACTTATTCGATCAACTTAAAGGAGTAAGATGTTTTTCAAAGATTGATTTGAGAACTAGTTATCATCAGCAGAAGGTGAGAATAGAGGATGTACCAAAGACAACATTTAGAACTCGTTACGATCATTATGAGTTCCTAGTGATGTCGTTTGGACTGACGAATGCGCCAGCTACTTTTATGGACTTGATGAACAAAGTATTTAAACCCTACTTGGATAAGTTTGTGGTGGTGTTTATTGACGATATTCTGGTGTATTAAAAAATTGGAGAGGAGCATGCTGAACATTTAAGGATAGTATTGGAGATATTGAGAAAGGAAAAGCTATATGCCAAATTTTCAAAGTGTGAGTTTTGGTTGAAGAGAGTTCAGTTTTTAGGACATGCTATTGACAACGAAGGAATTTCTATTGATCCAGCAAAGGTAGAAGCGGTGAAAAATTAGGGACAACCAAAGACACCGACAGAAGCTAGAAGTTTCTTGGGATTGGCAGGATATTACTGGAGGTTTATTCAAGATTTCTCGAAGATAGCGATGTCGTTGACCAATTTGACAAGGAAAAATGTTAAGTATGTTTGAACGGACAAATGTGAGTAGAGTTTTCAGGAGTTGTAGAAGTGATTAAGTGAGGCACCTGTGTTATCCTTACCAGATAGTATGGGAGGCTTTACAGTGTATAGTGATGCATCACACAAGGGACTAGGTTGCGTGCTGATGCCGAATGGTAAAGTCATTGTGTACACATCACGGCAACTAAAAGACTATGAAAAGGGATACCCTACCCACGACCTGGAGTTGGCAGTGGTAGTGTTTGCCCTTAAGATTTGCAGACATTATCTCTATGGAGAAAAGTTTGAGATATACACAGATCACAAGAGTTTAAAGTATATCTTTACACAAAAGGAGTTGAATATGAGATAGAGGAGATGGTTAGAATTGATCAAGGATTATGATTGTGATATTTTATACCATCCAGGAAAGGCTAATGTAGTGGCAGATGCTTTAAGCAGAAAGAGCAGAGAAAAACTATTTGTATTGATAGAACTAGAATAATTAGTAAGAGAAATGGAGAAAATAGAGTTGGAGATGAAAAATCTGAAGAATTTTGATAAAGTAATAGAAATGGAAGCAAGTATGACTTTACTAGATAATGTGAAAGAAGCTCAAGAGAGTGATGAAGAATGTGGTAACATTAAGAAACGGTTATCTAATGGTGAAGAGTTGAATTATAAGATCGATGGCACTGGATTGCTTAGATTTGAAGGATGAATTTGGGTACCTTTAGTACTAGAATTAAGAGAGGGGATATTGCAAGAACCGCACAGTATGAGATACTCGATACACCCAGGAAGCACAAAGATGTATCAAGATCTACATCAACATTATTGGTGGCCGAATATGAAAAGAGAGGTTACAGAATGTGTCAGCAGATGTCCAACCTGTCAAAGAGTCAAGGCAGAGCATCAACGACAAAGTGGACTATTGCAGCCATTGGAGATTCCGAAAAGGAAGTGGGAGCACTGTTGAGTAAATTCTATATACGCTCTACACGCAAGTGTATGTGGTCAACAAGTAATAAAGTGATAAGTTAAGTATCGTTCCCATAGAGACTAGTATGAAATTTAATCTACCAATTACCAGTTATATATTATTTCAATTTTATTTAACTATTCAATTTAATGATTATAATTATTAAATACTAATAAATTAAAAATCAAAGTAAATCAACACAATTTATTGAATGTAATTTCAAGCAGAAAATGGAGAATAAGGCTTATAATTTCACTTTATGTCTCACTCTAATTATCACACCTTTTTTCAGTTTAAATTACTATCTCAGTTTATTAATCAAGAACACTTAAGTAGAATTAGCCATTTCTAGATGCACTAATACCATATTAACTTAAATCTACAATTTGATAGAATTAAGTCAAACACCCTAATTAACTAACTCACTATATCTCTATGTGAATTAAAATCAAATGAGGTTTAAATTCCAAGTTCTTTAAGGATTACATGCGATGTTAGGTATATCTCTATCCTAAACATTCATCAAGATTTCATCAAAACATAGAATTCAAGAACACATGCTATTGTGATTAGGTCTAGACTCATGCATCATCTCTCAAGTCCATACAAATCCATATAAAATTGGTGATCAAGCAATTCATAAATTAATATAAATCACAATAGATAAACTAAATTGATAATATTATTAAACTGAAATTAAGGCATGACAATTATTGTTCAACTAAAGATCCATTGCAAGCCTAAAAAATAATTTAGTTCATAATCAATGAATCAATAACAGAATAAAGTAAAGAAATCATCATCTCAATTAGAAGAACTGAATTAAAAAGATAGAATAGTAATACACCACCCTTCTTGGCCTTCAATTCTGCAATCTTTGTAAATCTCCTTCCTTGCCTTGCTCCTCCAATGATCTTCTCTCAATTAAAGCTGTCCATAGTGTAATTGATTATCTCTGTTTATATTCTTCTCTAATTGACATAAGTTATTTCATTAGCTGACCCCAAATCCAATCCCAATCCATTCCAAAGGTATCCAATCCAAGCTTCATGAGAATTTGAATCAAACTCAAACTCAAACTCATCTTTGTACCCAACAAGTTATCAGTCCCAAAAAGTCCCAATTACTAAGAAATACTTTCCTCCTTAAACTCCTAACTTAATCTATTACATAAAGAAATCATCAATCCATTTAAAACACAACTTCCAGACTTAAAAATTAAAATTTTACAGCTGACCCGTCCGATCGGTGTGCCCCGTGCTGGGTCCTTCCTTATTACAGCGCAACCGGCGTCGTCTCATCTGATTCTCGACCTCATACAGCATGCCCCAAGCCATCTTCTATACATCTACGTCGTGCCCCGCGTTATGTGAACAGAATGTGCAAACTTCTTGTAATTTCATCAAATGTTAACCCTTAGATGCCTTCACCTCATTAACCTGTAAAAAGAACAATACCCATCAAAAGTAACAACATGATATACAAAAAAACTAGTAACATACCAAGCTAAATAAAGGTCAAATCATAGGTTAAAAACCTACTCATCAAATTCCTCCAAACTTGAAACATTGCTTGTCCTCAAGCAAAATGATTTGCAATGCAAATGCACTTACTAAATACCTACGAATCTAGAAGTAAGACAGAACATGGTCTAATCACACGACCTCAGAGAAATCAAGCAAACATGATAATATATCATATCAAGACCAATTAATAACTTCCCAATCAATCATCAAATCTTAAACTGTTATTACTGATATAGTTTGTGTGTGATCAACAACCATGCCAACCTATACAAGCCAAATAAAACACATAATAGGCTTCTTTAAAGGCATCATACAGTGTAAACTCATGAAATCCAAAAACAAACTAGATCCAACTAAAATCAAACCATAACAAAATTCAAAGGTTAAAATGGGATACTTATGCTTTATTTTTTATTTACGGGGGCTTTTTGCTCTTTTTCCCGTTTTATTCAATCTTTTTCTTTTCATCTTCTTTTTTTTATATATATCTCATGGTTGTGCAATCTCTTATTCCCTTAGGCTTTTCAATTCTACCTTAACAAGCTTTTGACCAACGACTCCCAAACCATTAAGGCCTTAGGGCTCTAGGTGTAAAGACATCACCTCGGGCTTACTTACTCAAGTAACAAAGGCCATGAAACTAGACTAGCCACGGTGTTTATTTTCTTATATATATATATATATATATATATATATATATATATTATCTTATATACCCCAAATTTTTCCCTAAACTTATGTTCTTGTCTAATTTTAGCCGTCACTGCCTATTCATGACTTTATTTCATTCAAACTAGCATTATCCTTAAGAATTCCATTATGTATCAATTCAGACTCAATCATTCAACAAAGAGATTCTTACTGTGCTATCCTTATTATATCAGTTTCAAACAAAACAAGATTCAAATCAAGACAAGAAATTATGTCAACGTCTTAACAATCAATGCTATACTTGTCTACACAGTTCCAATCTCATCATTGGCCAAAATAGACTCTTACTATCTAACAATTGTATTCATGCCCATGTATGAACTATATGCAATATAAATAGTAAACTAAACTAGTATTTTTGGGATTTTAAAAAAAAAAAATATATATATATATATATATATATATATATATATATATATATATATATATATATATATATATATATATATATATGAATGATACTAAACTCTATCACCAACAAAAATAACAACAAAATAATTATTAACAATTTATCAAAAACTAACAACTAACATGGAATAATCAGAATCAGAATTAACCAACCAAACAACACTCCCCCCCAAACTTAACATAAGTAATGTCCCCATTACGTCAATCTAAAGGAAATAAAAGTGAGAGGACTTCCCTAAAAGACGAGTCACTGCTTGTCATCATCATCCGAAGGAGGGTATGCTGGGAGAACAGGAGGAACATGCATGTACACTGGACCAACATTTGGATTGCAGCGAGAAAAAGCTTCAACTAGAGTATTTAAAGTGTTGACATTGTACTGAAGCATCATATCCTGACGTTGAGCCAGCCATAAGAATTCATTCCGTGGAATTTACGAAGAGGTAGCAGGCTCAGGTTGTTCTTCCATCGGAGCAGCCTCGACCGGGGGTGAGGGTGGTCATCTAATAATATAACCTTCTCCTCTTGGATGTGATTGCGCCCCATCCCATGCTTTATATTTTTCAATGGTCGCATGGTCGATGATTGCCATTGGTTGCTGGATTGGTTTGGAGGAATGCCATTGCACCCTAGCTTTACAACAAAAAATAGTGATTAAAAAACCATGGAGAAGGCCCCTCGTTGTACTACCCCATAGCAGATTGTCGATCGACTCTTGAATGTAGGCACCCACATCCACATTATAAAACATAAATGTATTATTTGCCCAAAAATGGTGATGGACAATGCCATACAGCAGTCGCGCCCTTTCCTTAGTCACATCGTTCTGATGACGTGTGGGCATCAACCAGGCACATATGAAAGCATACCAAGCTTTACCATAGCGACTAAAAGTGGAGTGGGGAAAGCTTATTTTTTTCATTAGTTCCAGCTGGGGTAACCCACTGCGTTCCCGGCTTACTCAATCTCACAATAATTTCATCCGAGTCAGACAAGCGCTCCTCATAGCATGCATCTGTCGGTGTTTCTAGCCCAAAAACTCGTTGATGGCATTGGAATGGGATGACATCGATGTACCCCTTACCATGACTGTGTGACCAACATGCTCAGTTGTGTTGGCATAAAACTCTTTTACTATATTGATTACTGTGGGTAGTGGCTGCTCCACTAGTTGAAACCAGTTACGTTCCACAATCATTAGTGCCATATCCCCTTCAAAATTTGCATCCGGCTTCAACCCCCATTCTAATACCAAAATCTTCTTATCAATAATCATTTTGAACCTCGCCTCGTCACCCTCACTTACGAATTTGGTGCTATCAAATTGGTCCTGAGCACTAAAAGTGGATGCACGAGGTCTCTTGTGCGATGACATTATGTTTTAAGTGTAATAGAGGTTGAAAAATTGGTTCAGGAAAATTGTCGAACAGTTGGTGAACGTCAAGGCTAACACCCCCAAGCTTGGCTTCTTCGAACAAACACTAGGCCACAATAATAAACAATGCAATACACTCCTTGGGCAACAGTATCCCAAGGATTTCCAACCAATATGGTGAAAAAGAAAGAATGCTTCAAAATAGAACTAGATTGCACCAATTTGGAAATACCTTATAGAAGAAAATCAATCTCCATGCCTTAGAGTAATACCCAATTTGTGAGAGTAATCCTTTGTAATGGTTAAGAAGGTGTGTGAATGTATTCAGGAGGAAGAATTGGATTAGGAATGTAAGTGTGGTGCTTATCTCTTAGAAAGTTTATGGCTGATTGAGGTAAGTAGAGTAGATATAGAAGAGCAATAGTGGAGGAATATGAAAGGAACATGCATGAGGGAGTTATAGTGTTTGTGGGTGAGTGGGATACTTTGAATTGAGAATGAATTTGGGAAGGAGTAGTTTATGTGGGCAATTTGAGATATAAATTAATTTAGGAAGTGAGATGAAGAGATGGGAAGAAGTGGAAGAGGTTGATGGGTTGAATTTGCATATTATAGGAGTTATGGGGGAATGGGAGAGTTTGAGCTGGGCAAGAATTTGGGAAGGAGTAGTTTATGTGGGGTTAGAATGGGAATAGGGAAACGACAACTGATTTTTAAAAACTGAAGATTCCGACCGACGCACCTCGCGCTGTTGGCAGTCTTTTGATGGCACAGCCCGTGCTATGATGGCAATGAGGAAGATCAGGGTAGCGTGTCCCGCACTGTGTGGTAATGCTCCTTGGCGCGCCCCGCTCTATGTAGACAGAAAGTGGGTGCAAGTTGGCGCGCCCAACGCCATTTGGTATGGATTCCTGGCGTGCCCCGCGCATGGCAGACAGAAAGCAAATTCCTGATAGCGCGCCCCACACTGGTTGATGCTGCTTGGTAGCGCGCCCCGCACTATGGGGACAGATACTTCATTGGTGTGATTCTTTTTTTTGTTATTTTGGGTTTCTGATCCGCAGGGCGACTAATCCCCCGAGCCCGATACCAGAGCGGTTTGCTACCCGACTTGTGCCGGGGGTATCGTGGCCACACAAACTTGTTTTTAATTGGCCCTTACACTTGGGGCAGGCGAGAATCGATCCCAGGATGCCTGGGTTTACGGTTCACCCCAGGTCAAAGCTTACCGCTGCGCCAAGTGATGTGGTTAATTAGTTACATTGGTGTGCTTTACCCATGCTTCCCTATAAATACACCGCAATTAAGTCAATTCTATTATAATTATTGAAAAATAACTATCTAGGCTATGCTATGAACTAAAATTTACTAAACAAATGAAATAGAAAAGGTTTAGAACTTGGGTTGCCTCCCAAGTAGCGCTTGTTTTAATTTCGTTAGCCTGTCTATGCCTCTTGAGTCATGGTGCATCGGCAAGTGTGATTGTAATGGCTTCGTTATCGATGTCTCCACCCCAGTAATGCTTTAACCGTTAACCGTTGACTTAAATGTCTCGATTGGATTTCTTATGTACAGTTCAACGGCGCCATGTGGGAAAATAATCTTGATCGTAAATGGCCCCGACCATCGGGATTTGAGCTTTCCAGGAAACAATCTTAGTCTTGAGTTAAATAGTAATACAAATTATCCCGCTTCGAACTTTCTCTGCATAATCTTTTGATCGTGCCACTTCTTTACTTTTTCTTTGTACAATTTTGAGTTCTCATATGCTTGCAGTCGGAATTCGTCGAGTTCATTCAATTTGAGTAATCTCTTCTCTCCTGCAGCTGTTTGATCAAAGTTAAATTTTTGAATGGCCCAATACGCCTTGTGTTGAAGTTCCACTGGGAGGTGACATGCTTTCCCGTAGACCAATTGATTTGGAGACATCCCAATTGGTGTCTTGTATGCTGTCCTATAAACCCATAACGCGTCATCTAACTTTAGAGACCAATCTTTGCTGCTCGGATTCACCACCTTCTCTAAAATTCTCTTCACCTCTCGGTTAGAAACCTCCGCTTGACCACTAGTTTGGGGATGATATGCCGTGGCAACCCTATAACTGACTCCATACTTCACCAAGAGAGCTGTAAATGACCTGTTACAGAAGTGACTTCCTTTATCACTTATAATTGCTCTCGGCATACCAAACCTTGTGATGATATTCTTCTTTAAAAACTTCAGAACCACCTTGGCATCATTGTTAGGGAGTGCTACAGCTTCAACCCACTTTGACACGTAATCCACATCTAGCAATATGTACAGATTATTGAATGAAGTCAGAAACGGTCCCATGAAGTCCATTCCCCATACATCAAAAACCTTAACTTCCATGATCGTGTTGAGCGGCATCTCATTCCTTTTTGAGATATTTCCCACCCTTTGGCATCTGTCACAATTTTTCATGAACTGGTGGGCATCCTTGAACACAGTAAGCCAATAGAATCCAGCTTGAAGTATCTTGGTCGCTGTCTGCTTACTCCCATAATGTCCCCTATACACAGATGAATGGCATTCATGCAAAATATTCTTCACTTTGCTGTATGGCACACATCTACGAATCATTTTGTCTGCACACTGTCTAAAGAGATAGGGCTCGTCCCATATGTACCACTTGACATCATGTAAGAATTTCTTTTTCTGTTGACGTGTCAGTTCAGGAGGAAGGACTTTGCTCAACAAGTAATTGGTAAAATATGCATACCATGGAAACTCGGAGTTTACTCCAAAAAGTTGCTTATCTGGAAACTATTCATTGATTACACACTTATTTGCCCCATCCTTCTCCGGATTTTCCAATCTTAAAAGATGATCCGCCACTTGATTTTCTATCCCCTTCCTATCTTTTATTTCCAAGTCAAATTCTTGAAGGAGTAAAATCCTTCTGATGAGTCTAGGCTTAACATCTTTCTTTGAGATTAGATAACGAATCGACGAGTGATCCATGTATACCACCACCTTTGTTCCTATCAAATAAGCTCTGAATTATTTAAAGGTGTCTGCTACTGCAAGTAATTCCTTCTCGGTGATTGTATAATTCAATTGAGCATCTGTAAGGGTTTTACTTGTGTAGTAGATGGCATGGAATATCTTCTCTCGGCGTTGACCCAAAACAGCCCCTATCGTGTAGTCGCTAGCATCGCACATTAATTCAAACAGCATTGTCCAATCCGGTGCTACGATCACGGGGGCTGTAGTCAATTTCTTCTTCAATTGCTCAAATGCTGACTTACATTCCTCATCAAACTTGAAAACTGCATCTTTCTCTAAGAGACTGCATAAAGGTTTAGCAATCTTAGAGAAGTCTTTAATGAACCTTCGGTAGAATCCAGCGTGCCCCAGAAAACATTCCCTTAACTGATGTCGGCGGTGGAAGATTTTTTATTGTGTCCACCTTTGCCTGGTCAACTTCTAAACCCTTCAAAGAGACTTTGTGCCCCATGATAATTCCTTCTTCAACCATAAAGTGGCACTTCTCCCAATTTAGCACCAAGTTTGTTTCCACACATCTTTTTAGAACCATGACCAAGTTTTCAAGACATATATCAAAAGTATTTCCATAGACTGAGAAGTCATCCATGAAAACTTTGACATTTTTCTCCACCATGTCCGAAAAGATGGCCATCATACATCTTTGGAAAGTTGTTGATGCATTACACAACCTAAAGGACATCCTCTTGAATGCAAAGGTGCCATATGGGCACGTGAAGGTAGTTTTTTCTTGATCCTCAGGAGCTCTGACTATCTGGTTCTACCCCGAGTATTCATCCAGCAAACAATAATATTCATGCCCAGCCAACCGGTCCAACATCTGATCGATAAAAGGTAGAGGAAAGTGGTCCTTCCAAGTTACCTTATTTAACTTCCTCTGATCCATGCAAACCCTTCATCCGGTCACTGTCCTTATCGGAATCAGTTCATTGACGTCGTTCGTCATAACTGTCATTCCACCCTTTTTTAGGACGCACTGAACTGGACTGGACTGACCCATGTACTATCCAAATTCAGGTAAATTATTCCCGCATCCAACCACTTCAATATTTCTTTCTTCACCACTTCTTTCATGATCAAATTTACTCTTCTCTGCTGTTCCACTGTTGGCTTTGCATCCTCTTCCAAAAGAATCTTGTGCATGCAAAAGGAGGGGTTGATCCCCTTGATATCAGCGATCGTCCATCCTATAGCCGATTTATACTCTCTAAGCACCCTCAACAACTTACTTTCTTGTAATTCGTTAAGTGCAGATGCAATAATAACATGTAAAGTATTTAAATTACCCAAATAAGCATACCTGAGGTGTTTAGGAAGAGGTTTAAGCTTAAGAGTAGGTGGCTCCTCTAGTGAAGGTTTCATCCGTGCCGAAGCTTTTTCTTTCGTGTGTAGTGGCTCGAACGGAACCTTGAACCTGCTTACTCGAGGAAATGAATCCAACATATATAAGTAGTCTACGAACTCTGGATCATCCAAGTCCTCATCTCCCAATAGAGTATTTTCCAACAAATCCCTGTCCAAACCTTTAACCAAGTCTTCATTCACCAGTTTGTCGATCACATCCAATCGAAAACACTCTTCCTCATCTATAGGGAACCTCATGGCTTTGAACACATTCAATTTAATTTCTTGGTCTTGAACCCTCATGGTTAATTCTCCTTTTTGAACATCGATGAGAGTCCTTCCCATAGCCAAAAATGGTCTCCCTAAGATGATTGGGATATTTTTGTCCTCTTCATAATCCAAAATTATATAATCTTTCAGAAAAATAAACTTATCCACCTTAACTAAGATGTTTTCCACAATCCCTCTTGGATAAGTCACAGATCTATCCGTTAACTGCAGTGATATGTTCGTAGGCTTCGGAGCTGGCAAACCCAATTGAGTATAAACTGACAAAGGCATGAGGTTCACACTCGCCCCGAAATCACACAGACACTTATTGAAGGCCATGTTACCGATTGTGTAAGGAATAGTAAAACTCCCTGGATCCTTCAACTTCGGAGGTAACTTTCTCTGTAGAACTGCACTACATTCCTCCGTCAATGCCACCATCTCGTAATCCTCTAACTTCTTCTTCCTTGACAAAATACCCTTCATAAATTTGGCATAACTAGGCATTTGGTCTAGGGGTTTTGCAAAAGGAATATTGATTTGAAGTTTCTTGAAAACTTCCAAAAACTGCTTATCCAACTTCTGTTTCTGCACCCCTTGCTGGAAGGGCGGTGGCTGATAAACAACTGCCTCAACATCTGTCTGACATTGTTCCACTTGCTTGTCCTCACCTTGTTTCTCTTCAACCAATTTGTCTTCACCTTGTTTAACATTTTTCTTCCCTGAATTTTCTGTATTCTGTCCCTCAAGGTGCTTTCCACTCCTCAAAGTGATTGCTTGACAATGCTCATGATTCCCTTTCAGATTTTTCTCAGTGTCACTAGGTAGAGTCCCTTGAGGCCTGTTATTTAATGCTAACGCAAGCTGTCCCATCTAATTTTCTAAGTTTTTGATTGCTACTGCTTGTGATTTCATTGCTGCATCTTGTGTTTTCATGGCCGCCTCATTGCCTGATATATATTTCAACAACAACTCTTTTAAATCTGTCTTTTTCTCTTGATGTGGAGCTGTTTGTTAATGCTGATTTTGAAATCCCAGGGGATAAGATGGTCGTGGAGCCTGCTAATTTTGGTTGTTACTCCTTGAAAAATTTGGATGATTCTTATTCCCCAAATTGTAGGCATTCTGATACATATTCTGCTGAATTCTGTTGTAGCTACCCACAAATTGTACTGCTATTGAGTTGATGGCACACTATTTTGTAGGATGTTCCACAGCACACAATTCACAAACAAAAGTAACTTGCTGAGTTTGTGCACCTGACATAGCATCCACCTTCTTTGATAAAGCTAAAATATGTGCCTCTAACGCCTTTACCCCATCTACTTCTAACACCCCAGCTACCTTAGGATGTGTCATTCTCACTGTGGGTCACTGGTACTTGTTAGCCGCCATTGTCTCTATCAGATTATATGCCTCCTCATAACTCTTAGCCATGAAAGCTCCACCCGAAGCTGCATCAATACTAGTCCGGAGATTACCACTCAGTCCATTGTAAAACGTGTTCATCTATAGCCATTTGGGTAGTCTGTGATGTGAGCACTTCCTAAGTAATTCCTTGTACCTCTCCCAAGCTTCATACAAAGACTCCACATGCTGCTGCTCGAACATAGTAATCTCGTTCCTCATCTTTGTAGTTTTAACCGGTGGGAAAAACTTAGCCAAGAATTTCTGAGCAAGGTCGTCCCATGTAGTAATCGACCCTGGCAGTAGAGAGTATAACCAACTTTTTGCCTTATCCCGCAGTATGAATGGAACAAGTGAAGTTTGACTGCATCATCTGACACCCCGTTGTATCTAAAAGTGTCACAAATTTCCAAAAAACTGACGAAGTGCTCATTCGGATCGTCGTTGGCTAATCCCCCAAACTGTACTGAGTTCTGTATCATTTGTATGGTCCCATGCTTGATTTCAAAATTATTTGCAGCAATCGTCGGCCTGGTGATACTCGACTGAAGCTCAGTCACCCTGGGAGTAGCATAATCCCTTAGTGATTTCAGATCCTCTGCAGCCATTGTTTCTTCCTGTTTATCGAAGTTCTCCCAGTTATCCCTAATCTACTTACTCAATTTCTGAAACCGTCGTTCGATGTCATCCTCGAAAGGAAGCAAGACTGGCTTCTTAGATCGAGTTTGCATACATTAGATAAGAGAACCTGAAACACAAGAAATAACAAAAACAGAAGAAAATTTGTTTAATTAAAACTGAACTAATTAAACTGATATTAAAAATACTAAAATCAACACTAATCCCCGACAACGGTGCCAAAAACTTGTTGAGTAAATTCTATACACGCTTTACACGCAAGTGTACGTGGTCAACAAGTAATAAAGTGATAAGTTAAGTATCGTTCCCACATATACTAGTATGAAATTTAATCTACCAATTACAAGCTTTATATTATTTCAATTTTATTAAGCTATTCAATTTAATGATTATAATTATTAAATACTAAAAAATTAAAAATTAAAGTAAATCAACACAATTTATTGAATGTAATTTCAAGCAGAAAATAGAGAATTAGGCTTACAATTTCACTTTATGTCTCACTCTAATTATCACACCTTTTTCCAGTTTAAATTACTATCTCAGTTTATTAATCAAGAACACCTAAGTAGAATTAACCATCTCTCTATGCACTAATATCATATTAACCCAAATCTATAATTTGATAGAATTAAGACAAACACCCTAATTAACTAACTCACTATATCTCTATGTGAATTAAAATCAAATAAGGTTTAAATTTCAAGTTCTTTAAGGATTACATGCGATGTTAGGTATATCTGTATCCTAAACATTCATCAAGATTCCATCAAAACATAGAATTCAAGAACACATACTATTGTGATTAGGTTTAGACTCATATCATCTCTCGAATCAATACAAATCCACATAAAATTGGTGATCAAGCAATTCATAATATTAATATAAATCACAATAGATAAACTGAATTGATAATATTATTAAACTGAAATTAAGGCATGACAATTATTGTTCAACACTAAAGAACCATTGCAAGCCTAAAAAGTAATTTAGTTCATAATCAATGAAACAATAACAGAATAAAGTAAAGAAATCATCATCCCAATTACAAGAACTGAATTAAAAAGATAGAATAGTAATACACCACCCTTATTGGCCTTCAATTCTGTAATTTTCGTGAATCTCCTCCCTTGCCTTGCTCCTCCAATGATCTTCTCTCAAATAAAGCTCTCCAAAGTGTAATTGATTATCTCTATCTATATTCTTCTGTAATTGACATAAGTTATTTCATTAGATGAACCCAAATCCAATCCCAATCCATTCCAAAGTCATCCAATCCAAGCTTCATGAGAATTTGAATCAAAATAAAACTCATCTTTGTACCCAACAAGTTATCAGTCCCAAAAAGTCCCAATTACTAAGAAATACTTTCCTCCTTAAACTCCTAACTTAATCTATTAAATAAAGAAATCATCAATCCATTTAAAACACAACTTCCAGACTTAAAAATTAAAATTCTGCAGCTGAATCGTTCGATCGACGCGCCCCACGTTGGGTCCTTCTTTATTGCGGTGCAGTCCGCGTCGTCCCATCAGTTTCTCAACTTCATGCAGCGCGCCTCGCGCCATCTTCTATACATCTGCGGCGCACCCTGTGCTATGTGAACAGAATGTGCAAACTTCTTGTGATTTCATCAAATGTTAACCCTTAGATGCCTTCACCCCATTAACCTGTTAAAAGAATAAAACCCATCAAAAGTAACATGATATACTCAAAACTAGCAACATACCAAGCTAAATAAGGTCAAATCGTATTTTAAAAACCTACTCATTAAGCACGTCACGATGGATTTTGTGGTGGGACTTCGAGCAACGCAGAAAGGTTATGATGCGATATGGGTAATTGTTGATCATCTTACAAAGTCAGTGTACTTTTTACCGATCAAGATTAGGTACAATTTGGATCAACTAGCCAAATTTTACATCAAGGAAATTGTTTTGAGACATGGAGTGCCAATATCAATTGTGTCTGATAGAGATCCACACTTCACGTCAAACTTTTAGAGGAGCCTTTAAGAAAGAATGGGGACACAGCTAAGGTTAAGTGTCGTATATTATCCATAGGCCGATGGGCAAAGCGAGAGAACAATTTTGACATTGGAAGACATGTTCAGAGCTTATGATAGACTTCAAAGGAAGCCGAGAAGAACAACTTCCACTGGTAGAGTTTACGTATAATAATAGTTATCACGGAAGCATTGGGATGCCACCATATGAAGCACTTTATGGAAAGAAATGTAGAACACCCTTATGTTGGGATGAAGTAGGTGAACGAAGGTTGTTGGGACCAGAATTGGTCCAGTAGACTGTGGAAATCATCCAGGTTGTAAGAGCTTGACTGGTAGCAGCTTAGGATCGTCAGAAGAAGTATGCCGATCTTCATCGCAAGAAAAGAGACTTTGAAGTGGGAAGTTATGTGTTTTTGAAGGAATCTCCCTAGAAAGGGAAAATAAGGTTTGGAAAGAAAGGAAAACTGAGTCCGAGATTTATTGTATTGTTTTAGATATTGAAGAAGATATACGAAGTGGCGTATGAGGTAGCTCTAGCTCCTGAACTGGAACATATTCACAATGTGTTTCATGTGTCAGTGTTGCGGCCATATAAGCCTGACTACAAACATGTGATATCGTACGAGCCGATTCAAATCAAGAAGGACTTATCATATGAGGAGATTCCTATAGAAATATTAGATAGGAAAGAGTAGAAGTTAAGGAATAAGGTTATACATTCTGTCAAAGTTCTTTGGAGGAACCACAATGTTGAAGAAGCTACATGGGAACTCGAAGAAAAGATGCGAAAGAATTATCCAAATCTTTTTGAGTAACCTTATGTGAAATTCTGGGGACGAAAATCTTATAAGGAGGGGAGAATGTTAACCAAGAATTTTAAGTCACATTGTATATTAATATGTTAATTAAATATTCATAAGTAGGTTTTATACCTATTTATCCGGTATCTATTACTTGAATTAGTTGCTTAAACTTATGTTTCTTAGTTACTTTTCATAGATTTTATGTTATTTTGTAGGCTATGACATAACATTGGCACGAAAAAGCAAGGGAAAGTAATTCGGACATCTTTTGGACCAAAATACGCAAGTAAATACAAGAAGGGAAGATTGAAGGACTTTTAACACCCAGTTGGATGCATGTTCTTAGCTTGGAACTTGGATTATAGTGTAGAGCTTCTTCTTAGATTTCTGGAACATCTTTAACCATCCCAATCGGAGTTCAGATGCGAGAGTTATGGTCTTTTTATCAACGAAAATCAAAGCTAATAGTTGTCATGCTTGCCATTTACATAACATCTACTTCAAGCCTAATTTTCACCTTGATCCAATCTGAATCTGTCACTTCTCAAAGAATGAAAGTTGTAGATCTCGTCGATATCTTCAATTTGATAGGTGGCATGCCTCGTAATTCTTCCCGAATTAAAAGTTATGACCATTTTCCCAAAGAACGTCAGAGCAGAAAAGGGACCCCCGCCGGGGTGGGCTTTCCCTTCACAAAATCCCCACCGGGGTAGGTATACCAGCTGCAAAATAGTAGAGACCCCCGTCGGGGCGGGCCTATTTAGTGTATAAACCCCCGCCGGGGCGGGGGTACGCGTAGAAAACTCGATTTTTGTCCAAATTTGAGTTCAAGAAGGATTGGTTCGATCCGATTGACTCAAGGACTTTCAAGAGGACTTAAAGACATATAAAGAGACTTATAAAAGGAGGAGAATCCCAAGGATTAGAGGGGAGATTGGGGAGAGAGAGAATTCCATTAGGTTAGATTAGAGTAGATTAGGACCAAAACTCAAGTTCTGATGAGATTTGGAGATTGAAACAACTTGGAGACCATTGAAGATTCAAAGTAGGAGCAAGGAGAGAGCATCAAATCTACAGACAATAGATTATATCTTCTTATCTTCTTCTATCTTTGTCTTTTATTATGTATTCAATTGTGGATTTTTAATTTTAATTCAATGAACTAATTCTTTGTTTAAGATTACAATGGATCTTATTGTGTAGTTTATTTTAATATGTTTTGCTATCAATTATTATGTTCTATCGTGAGGATTGTCTATTGTGATTTGGACTTAATTGCTTAATTGCCTAGCTAACAATTATCGTGATAATCTTTATGAACTCGAGAGATGAAGTTTAGATTTAGATCTAATTTTGATAGCATGTGTTTGTGATTTCTGCATAGATGAAATTCATGATTCGTATTTAGGATAGAGATATGCCTTTACGCCATATGTAATCTTATAGAGAACTTGTGCTTTAAATCCTTTTTAATTGTAATTCACATAGAGATATAATAGATTAGTTAATTAAGGTGTCTTATTTAATTCTATCATCTGTGAATTTAAGTGAGTATGTGTATTATGTATCGAGAGGTGGTTTTATCTACTTTAGTGTTCTTGATTAACAATTCAGGATAGAAAATAATTGATGACAAGTGTATTAACTTAAATGAAGCAATAAGTGAAGTTGTGATCTTAAATCTCCATAATCTGATTTTTAATTAGTGGTAATTAGAATTAGTGTAATTAAATACTTTAATTTATAATCTTAAATTGTAAGACCCCGAATTTTATGAAATAAAAGTATTTAATTTTCTTATAATTATTATTTTATTTAGTAAATGGTTAAATTGATAAAAGGTTAAAGTTAAGGGTGATATTTAAAAATTTTGCAAAGTAAGCAAGTTGATATAAAATATTCGTTGTGTTGGGCTATATTCGATTTGTCGGGGAATATTCATTTTAACAGGGAATATTCGTACGATGACACAATCATTGGTGGACCATACAACGAAATTATTGTCGGAGTTAGAAAATGACAGAAATATCTTTTTATAAAAATAACGGTGAAAGTTTTACTGTTAACTGTTGAACTACCCAGTGGTAAAAGTAAAGTAATACGCCTGGTTGCATAGTAGCACACAGTATTGATTATTGATGCTTACGTGAGAAGTCACTCAGTTATACTCAATTATTGCTACAGTAATTTGCTGCATAATATCTCATATATTTTTTATTAAATTATTGTCACAGTATCATCTGCATAATATTTTATATTATTAAATCAATAATTGAGACAATAATGTTATTCATGTTATTATTTATAATATTTACGATGTCTAGAAAGTTCTGTCGAGGAGAGGTTTGGTCACCTAATTGCGCGTCAATAGGGAGAAATCCTTATCCAAAAGCCCCCTCTTTCTTGAGAATGATCTGGTTGTTAAATATTGCGAGTTATAATATTAATGATGAATAATTATTGAAGTATTAAGAATGTGTTTATTGAAGATAAGTAAATTACAAAAGTTAGAGGGGAATAATGCAAACTTGGAAAACTTTATGGGTACGAAAGTGTAATAAGTTAAATCAATTTGGACCATTGGTGGTGGTTTTAATAGTAAATCAATCTGGACCGTCGGTGGTAGTTTTAATAGTAAATCAATCTAGACCGTCGGTGATGGTTTTAATAGTAAATCAATCTGGACCGTCGGTGGTGGTTTTAAAAATAAATTAGTTTGGACCGTCAATTGTGGTTTTAATAGTAATCAATCTGGACCGTCCGTTCTAATAGTAAATCAATCTGGACCGTTCGTGAATTAGTTACTATTTAGTCATTTTTCCTATAAATAGAAGCTTAATTCTTCTTTCATTCTCATCAATTCACTGAGACTCACAAGAGAAACTATGGAGAGAGAAACTATAGAGAGCAAGAAGAAGAGTATTCTGCTACTTCACTATTGCAGTATCCAGTCCTCTACTAAGGTAAGGGATATTATTTGTTGTATTCGTAAGGGATATTATTTGTCGTATTCGTAAGGAATATTATTTGTTGTATTCGTAATGGATATTATTTGTTGTATTCGTAAGGGGTATTATTTCTTTCGTATTCATAAGGAATATTATTTTTCGTATCCATCCTTTAATATGTCAGAATAACCGGTCTACGCGGATTACGTACCATATGACGGGTGAAAATCCATTTACAGTTTTGTATGTTATTTCTTTTTATATTCTTAAATCTAAACTTACTATGGTAAGTATTGCTTCTATAATCCTTGAAATTAGTGGAATATCCTTAAGTTTTGCGCTTCATCCAGTATCATTCGTTGGAATATTGATCTGAACTTTCTTATTAAATATCAATATTTTCACCCAGGGTACTATTCACAGGTTACTATTCACCCAGTTACTATTCACTAAAATATTATTCACTCGGGTATTCAGGGCACTTTTCATGCTGAGATACTATTCACGAGATACTATTTACCCAGTTACTATTCACTCAAATATTATTCATTCGGGTATTCGGAACACTTTTCTTGTCGGGATACTATTCACGGGATATTATTCCCGAAGTACAATTCATAGGGAACTATTAACCAAAAAATTTATTTCTTTTCTGTCCAAATTATTTTTGATACATGAATATTATTCTTGAATTTTACTCCACAAAGCAGTATCATGTTGACAATTTGGACATTATTGAATTCTGGATAAATTAAATTATAAATCTTTAAAATTTATCATTTGCTTTCATTTAATTGAATTCTTATATCATTGTCATCAACCTCATGCTTATATTGTGATGAAAGTCATCTTTGGCTTACGTGCATAGATGGACTATTGATTAGTATGATTATGATCATGGATCATTCGGTATAATCATGACCCGTAATGTTACAAATGATGTGCTAAAAGTTCTCATTGGCCTGTAGTGCATTGATGGACAGTGGTTGGTATGATTATGACCAGGGATTATTTGGTATGATCATGACCATTGATGATTACATGAATATCCTTGGCCTATAGTTCAGGGATGATTCGATGATGTGGTTTATTTATTAAGCTGAGTCTTAGCAAAAAAGTTAATGAAAACCTTTTTAAATCATAAAAGATAGTAGATATCATGCTCTACTTGACTCTTCTAATAAATTTCTTGTTCCGCTGCAGTTAAACTTATTGTCTATTATATTCTATCAGTTTAACATTGTTGACGGCTAACGATAACTTATTCTGCATTATCTTAGTCATATTCATTATTCTCTTTAGGAAATGAGAACATAGCCGGGACTAGTCGGGGAACGGAGTGATGGTCCGAGATGGCTATTTTAGTAATCCTCACTATTTAGTGTGATAATAAATGTAATGAGCATTAAATTTGAGTTTGGATATTGTCTATGAGATAATATTCGTGTAAAAACTCTTAGCTCTTGTTGTATAATTAAGTTTGTATTTCTATTCTGTACCATGTATTTGGCGACCCAAGATGGGTGATGTATACCTATTTTGGGAGTGTCACAGTTGGTATCAAAGCTTAGGGATATGATCCATGTCTGAGATGTGAGACAAGAACTAAGAGGGGAGAGACGAAAAATTCCTTCGCTAGTATGATCTACCTAAGTTTATTTGGTATTTAATTTGTTGGTCAGAGTATAGGGATTGTATGTGACATGTCAATTAACCCTTATTTTGTGGTAGTGTTCGAAAATGGCATCTGAAAATGTTGAGATCAACAATGAAGTACATAAGACCGTTGAGTCACCAACGATCAATAACTAGGATAATGTGATGTCAGGCGAAGAAGGAATTAGAGATATCCATGTGGTGAGTGAAGAATTAATAGTTGCACCCGAGCTAGTCGCAGAGGTAGCAGCTGAGAGTGAGGAAGAAGCGGAACCTGAGGAGAATTTATTAGAAGAGCTTTATGATCAAAATATAGAATTGCAAAATCGTATTCATGAGTTAGAAGAACAGGCTGAAGAACGGCAGGCGGTCGTGGAGCAAAGGGATGCAACAATTCAAAATTGTGTTACCCGATGTACGATGCTTGAACAGAAGCACTCTTTGGCAGAGTATAATATATTAGACCTAGAATCTGAGAATTCTATGATCAAAATTCTGATGAAAGAAGAAATAACTAAACGAATGAGAATGGATGATTTATGGGTAAAAGCCGCACGACACGCTGATATTGTAGAAAAAGACGTCTGAACCAATAAAGCCAAAATAGATGAAATGGATTTTGCTTTTTGGATAGCAATTGGGAGAATTCAACATCGAGTTCAGAATTACCCTGTGCAGAGCGGTCAACCCCAATTCAATATGGATCGGAGAGTAATAATTTAAATCATGGATACGAAATACGACAAAGCAATTGAGGGTGGAATGTACTCTATAGCAAAGTTAAGTCCAGTTGAGACGATGGCACCAAAGGCGGTTACAGATAAAACAAAGTCGGTGGTTTCAGGAAGAGTATTTTTTCGTGATGAGGAACCCGAATGAAGTTATCACGGGTAAGCTAATCATAAACTCTAGTGAAGTTTATACCTTATTTAATACCGGTTCTACCCATTCTTTTATTTTTCCTACTTGCGCTCAACGTTTAAATTTGACTTCGGAGAAATTAGACTTTGACTTATCTGTTGAAACTCCGTTGGGAGAAACCTTCATTATATCCACTATTTATAAGTCTTGTTTGATCCAAATCGGCACTTGCACATTACCAGTCGACTTTATCTCTTTGAAAATACTTGCATTTGATGTGATTTTAGAGATTGATTGGTTAACTACTCATCGTGCTAAAATTAATTATTTTCGTAAGGTTGTTATCTTTCATATTCCTAACCAACCTATTATGCGAATTAAAGTAACCAAACCACTAAAGTCAAACACTTTCATATCAAGTCATAAAGTCATTCGTTTATTGAAAAACGGATGTTAAGCTTTCTTAGCCTATGTCACAGATTTAAACAAAAATATGTCAGATTTGAATGATATTTCTATTGTTAATAAATTTCCTGACGTATTCCCCGAAGAACTTCCTAGCCTACCCCAGAGCGTGAAATTGAATTTTGTATCGACCTTAAACCCGGTACAAAACCCTCAAATATTTTTTCATCCAAAACGAACGTATCATGTGCCAAAGACGTTGGCTCGAGCTGTTGAAAGATTACGATCATATCATTTAATACCATCCTAGAAAAGCGAACGTGGTAGCTAACGCATTGAGTGGAAGATCGTATGCGTTTACAAGTGCGATATTGTTAACACAAAGACTCATTTCGTATGACTTACAAAAGATGGAGATAAAGTTAAAGACTCTAGGGACCCACGTGATGATGTCAAATATACGATTAGAATCGACTTTAATCGATAAAGTTAAAGTTGCTCAAGCTACTGACTCAGAGCTGATGAATATGAAGAAGAAGGTGCAAGAAGGCGTTATTCTAGAAGCAAGAATCGATGAAGAGAGGAAATCTCAACCCTCAATTTTATTGGTCTATTTGAAATCCTCAATTGAGTAGGAACCATGGCTTATAGACTCGCTTTACCGCTAAGTATGTCGTATGTTCATAACATTTTTCACATATCTATGTTACGTAAATATGTGGAAGTCCCGAACCATATTATTGAGTTAGAACCAGACGAAATAGCGGAAGATTTAACATATGAAGATGTACCTGTTAAAATCTTGGATAAGAAGGATCATATTCTACGCTCCAATGTTATACCTCAAGTCAAGGTTTGTGGAGAAACCACGATGTTGAGAAAATGATGTGGGAGTTAGAATTCAAAATGAAGTCAAGGTATCCTCACCTTTTCGACATACCAGGTATGTATCCTAATTTTGAGGGCGAATTTTCATAAGGAGGGGAGATTGTAAGACCCCGAATTTTATGAAATGAAAGTATTTAATTTTCTTATAATTATTATTTTATTTAGTAAATGGTTAAATTGATAAAAGGTTAAAGTTAAGGGTGATATTTGAAAATTTTACAAAGTAAGCAAGTTGATATAAAATATTCGTTGTGTCGGGAAATATTCGATTGGTCGGGGAATATTCATTTTAACAGGGAATATTCATACGATGGCACAATCATTGGTGGACCCCACAACGAAATTAGTGTCGGAGTTAGAAAATGACAGAAATATCTTTTTATTATATTTGATATAATTGCTTAACATTTTAATATTATATTTGATTGAATAAATGAATGATTTTATTATGGTTTTATTTACTGCGTTATATAAATGTTAACATAATAAAATTCCTTAGAATAGTGATACAAATTATATAGTTTCAAGTATGTGACTTGAACATGAGATTATATAACTACAATTAGTATCATTGCTCTTAAATGTCCCTAGTCGAGTATTATTGTTGATGGGACAACAATGATGCATTGAGACTAGTATGTGGATTGACTGATGACCAAATCTCATTGGTCATAAATATATGAGATGTTAAGTCAATGCATAGGTACGTGTTAGAGAACGATGTACTGGACAGACCCACCATGAGAATTCTATGTGGAGCATTATGCAAAGTGTCATTAGTGATTCTCATAGTGACAATGATGTAATGATCCTCCGATCTGAAATCACTATATTACTACATGGGAATTTATGTGCTTTGATATCATTAAAGGTCACCTTTAATAGGGTGAACTATAAAGGTGATTATTGGGTACATAATGAATCGTGCGAGGAATATGAGTGATCTAGATGGAATTTAACCCTCCTATGTATTAGGGGTGATATCCATAGGCCTCTTGATTGAGTAGGACTATGAAATGCATGACCATGCTCAAATAGTGATTTATTTCATATAGTCTACTCATTGATCATGAAAAACTCAAATTAAATTATGAAGAGTATAACACATTCCATGACTCGAGTTTAATCTAATATATTACGGTTAAAAGGATTAAATTACGTTGAAACATTGGTCACGAAAAGGTTGCACTGAATCATCGTTCTTATTATTACTTGGGTAGCAGTGATTCATTACTAGATGCCGCTCACTGTTTATAATTTTAAAATATGATTAAAAGGGAATACACATAGAACATAATTAAAAGGGAATTAATTTAAATTGTAAAGATTTAAATATGTCAATATGATTGATAATATTTAAATTACGAATTTAAATTAATAGGATAATTTATATATAGTTATATTAATTAAGACTTAATTAAGATATATATATATATATATATATATATATATATATATATATATATATATATATATATATATATATATGGAGTCCAGATCTTAAGCTCACCCCTTATCCAACTCACCCGAGCTCACCCCCCTTTAGCGACGGACCCGGTGACGGTTCGATCATACAACTATCGTCTATACTTTTAGATACGGACAACATATAACGTCGCTAAAAGTATAGATGACGGTTGTATGACCGAACCGTCGCTGGGTCTGTCGCTAAAGGGAGGGTGAGTTCGGGTGAGTTGAATAAGGGGTAAGCTTAAGATCCGGACCGTATATATATATATATATATATATATATATATATATATATAAATTCGGATTTTATGAAATTAGGTTTTTGATTAATTCCTTTTAACTGCTATATATATGATATATACCAGCCATTTAGGAAGATATCATAACCTTACAAACCCTAGATGCTCTTAGAGAGAGACTAGAGAGAAAACTTTTGAAGAAAATCCTGATCCTTTTGTGGCTAGTACCGTAGCACCCTTTTATTGTAGAATCGTGAAACAGTTCGCGGGCGTTCGTGTGAATACCGTAGAGACGTTGTTCATTTGGATTGTGTTGGAGATTCGATCACATCAATTCCAGCTTCATAATCGGTATAATCTCTTACACACTGAATTATTTTCTATTTTGCATGGATCCTGTTTGGGTTTTGGATTTTGTTTTGTTCAATTTATATTCCGCTGTGCATTGCTTTGATGTGCTGAAACCCTACAGGTTTCGTCTCTCCATGCAATATCTTCTAGCTCTCTTTGACTCAGCCGTTTTCTATGATCATGTCTATTCATAAAGGAAGGATCTCCAATCGGCATGTGTAGGCCAGTAACGGTTACCCCTTGTGAGCTAAAAGATGGCCCTTGACTCCTTAACAGTTGTGCCATGAGAATTTATTGGTGCTGCTGTTGTTCAGGTCGTGGAGTTAGCTGGCGAGACTTTCTTGAGGGAGGGCTCTTTGAGGATTGAACAATGAGTTTCCTTCTGCCTTTTCCTTTCTCTCCTTCCCCTTTATTCTCCCCCTTTATGTCATCATCAAAGGTTCGAATGTCTTCAAACAGACGATTCATGCCTTGGACAAGTTCGTGGAGCTGATTCCTGGATTGAGCAATGTCTTCACAATTTTCTTGAACCAGAGAATCAGTTCGAGACCTTTTATTTTGTAGAATAGCCAAAACAATGTCTGTTTGTTGCATCTGACTCATTGAAAATTCTTGAAATTCTTTCATTGAGGTTCGTAGACTTGAGAGACTATTCATCACAAGTTTATTTTGAGATTCCTGAGTCTTCTACATAAGGAGAACTGCTTCCTTGTGTGTCCTAGCAGCCTGAAAGTGAATCTGATCCCTTTCATTAATGGTGTGGATCATTTCCTTGATGATCTCCTTGAGCATATTTGTGAGCTCAGAGCTTAAATTACTAGGAAGGCTGTTGACAGCATCTATCAAATGGTTTACCCTCATATGAACAAGCTCAGAGTCTCAAGATCTTCTTGAATATCTTTGGTCACTTTATGTGTTGCATTGGACAGCTCAGTTTTGGTAGGAAGATCTAAGAGAAGCTCAAGAATTTGCTGAGAGTTTGGAGGAGAGGCTCTAGTATTTTGATTTTGCAGATTGTAGAGAGCAAGGTCAAGATCAAAATAATTATTGGTTGATGAGGAAGGAATATCTGAAGGAGGTGCAGACATGTGAGTTTAAGTTACAGGAAGAGGTGATGTTGGTTATAGTTGAGTAGGTGAATACGATTTGAGTATGATCGATATTCATAGAGTGAGAGATGGTGGGATACTGGATCAATATAAAATTAGGCATATTTGGTTCATTAGTAACAAAATGTTGGGATTCTGTAGCTGGAAATTGGTTAAGTGGATGAAGTATCACTTCCAACCATCTTGGCAATTCGTAGAATTGGTTGAAGGTTGATGGAGGACAGTGATAAACTCTGAAAGAGATGGGAATTGATTGTACCCCATGCCCAGTTCCTAAAGAAGGATGGTTAGTGATTAGCTTCTGAGCAAACATGAGATTGACTGGGAATCCGTGAGCTAGCACAGAGATTGCTGGATAAGCTTTGAAAGTCCATAACATGTGATCCCAAAAGTTGAGAATTTGGGCTCTTTGATAGGGCATCATAGGTAAGTAGAAGATTAGCTGATTGTAGTTGGCTCTCCTATATCCATCTCAGCCTACTGCAATAATCTCAACTTCATCATCCTCTTCTTCTTCTCGATCTTCGTTTTCTTCATTTGAAATTTCCACTACTTCAAACATTTCCTCATACCTTGTCTGATCTTCACCCTTTTCTACCTCCATAGCTTTTATACCTTTGACTTCCCTTTCCTCTTGTATATCCCCCTTAGCTATAGCTTTTTCTGGCACATGAACTTTAAGAGGCTCCCCCTCAATCTGATCATTCATTTGAACTTCAGGCAGCTCCCCCTCAGCTGGATTATTAGGAGTTTCAGGAAACTCCTTTTCTGCAGTTATTTTCCTTTCATCATCCTTCAAAGCTTTCAAATTTTCAAGTACATATGTCTTGACAAGCTTTCTCCTTGCCTTTCTAGGTTGAGCTTTAGCCTTGGTGCTTTCTTCAGTTGCAGCTCAGACAGTTGATTCAGGCTGAGATATTGTTGCAGCATCCAATTCTGGAGTGATGTTAAGTCTGGACTCTACGATCGGTAGTGATTCTACGATCAAATAAAGTGAAAATTTCTTTGTTTTGTGGCTGCATTTTCCCTTCTTAAGCAGCTGAGAGATGGTGGCTCTGTCTTCTTCCTCCTCAGACTGCTGCTCTTTCCTCTTTATTTCCTTCAGAGTTTCAGTGTCCGAACTCTCTTGGAGTGCATCAATGGTTGAGCCTTGAGGCTCTTCTAATGTTTGAGCTTCCATTTTCCTATTACCCTGGCTTTTTTTGATCAAGGCGATGGGTTCCACATGATTAATTTCTTCTTCATCATCAGCTTCCTTCACTTCAGACATGTTTCCCGGTAGCCCAGATACCTTTGCTTCACCAGTCCTTCCACTGGATTCAGACATCATTCTAACATTTTCTACAGGGTTTCTTTTCCAATTTTGAAACAGCTGTTGGGTCATTTTTCTGTTGGGATTGATGGATTCTCCTTCCTTTTCCCCAATTTTTTCACCTAGAGCCAGTTGCAGGATTATGCTTATAAACCTCCCATAGAGCATTTTCCCAGAGCTCTTTGATTTCTTTGAGCTGAGTATCCACTTCCCAATCTAATCGATGAGTAGAGTCCCATAGTTGAGTTGAATCCTGAAGCAGATTGATGTCATGAGCTTTAGTTGAACTTCATTTATAGAGTCGTGACCAGAGTTTTTACAGTATATGCACTTCCCAACAATGTCATCCAGAAATTCATACTTCTCGGGAAACTCTTGTTAGGTTTGTAATATACATGAACGCAATCAAATTGCACAAAATAAGCGGAAGCATGGAAAATTAGAGTTTTAAAATTTTACAAACCATATACCTGGATCATCCTTTATGCACAATTATTAATTAAACGAAAAGATAAAGAACAAGAATCATACCCTTGAAGATTTGAACTTCCTCAGGTACAAGTTCACCTCCAAATCCTTTCGCGCTCAACTTGAATCCACCGGGTTTGATTCCTTCCTTTGATCAACGTTAGCCACCCAAGTGTTTGGCCTCTAGAGGTGATCCACCAAGGAAGAAAAAGATTCAAGAAGATGGGTATTTGGCAAAACCCCAGTTTTTCTATCTCTCATAGAAAAAGAGCGTACTCTCCAACAACTGGAATCACGTCTGTTGTGAAAAAGTCAACAACAACTCTACACCCATAATAAGACTCCTCTTATTTATAGATGTGGGCAACCCTCCTTAACAATTAAGAAATTGGATTTTATTTTAATTAATTAAACTCCTTTAATTAATTATGCTCCCAATCTTATTAGGAATAATTAATTAAAATCTTTTAATTAATTAGCATCCTAATCTTATTAGGATTTATGAGAGTACTTTTATTAATTAACTCCCAAACTCCTTTAGGAATTAAATAATAATAATAGTAATAATAATAATAAAACTCCTCTTATTAATTTATATTTAATATTTAAAAAATATTAAATAATAAATATTAAGCTATTTAATTTATTTTATCACAATATATTAAATTAAATATACTTAACTTATTATTACGATTATGTCATTTTCTTCTTAAATAATTATTTTTTCTTTTATGGTGTGATCCTTTAGGTTCTCCATATTAAACCGGTTGTGAATAAATCAATTAGAACAATTCTAATCTTATTTAAATAAATAAATTAAATAATTAATTTTTTTAAATAAATAATATTTATTTTACAATAGGGATAAGTCTCCCTAACGATTAACGATTTTTCAGATAATATAGATTTCAACATTAATCATAAAAGAACCTTTGAGTAAATAGTTACCGTACAATACAATCCTTACACCATACAATGTCCCAATTAAATATAAGACATGAAATTACTGTCAAGTTTTATTTTATTTAGTTATATGTATTTCGACTCTTAAATGCACAACTCTAAATAATGCAAATTAGAAACTCCTTTCTAATTTCATTCTGCCTTGGCCAAGGACTACTAGGTTGTCATTTATCGAATCACATATGACATTTCTCTTCTTTTACTAGAAGCGGTAGATTATTTTTTGATCATACATTATCTCCATGAATAACTTATTATACCCAAGCATACCCTTTGATATACCCTAATGGTCTTAAGGAATAAGTCAAAGTATAACTCATCATACACAAGATACTATGATGATCTCAAGTCCAAGGATCACTTGTACTACTATCACTACAGGAATTCCTATTGACAGACAAGTAAAACTCCATTAGGTATTTCTTAGGGAGCCACGTTCAGTGAACTTATTATCTAATAAGCACCTACATACTTGCTTTAGTGTCTCCACACAAATGATCATGAGATCAATCAACCTCATCCAATGAGCAAGCAGCGTATGTATCAATCTATCCGAATTCACTAATCTCCAATTTAGTAATCCAACGATTGGGAACTATTTTAGTTTTAAAATTTCTAAGAATTTATATCTCATTAGAATGATCATCATCATTATTCTAAAAGCATTGTTTAAAACTATGGGTTTATCACATATTATAAAACAGCATCATGTAGATAATTAAAAGCCTTTAATAAATTAATACTTTTTTATTAATAAATGAATAAGATTGTTATAAAGTATATGCTTTATCATCAAATATGATTGGCTTGTGTGCATACTATTTTTAATCTCCCACTTAAACTAAAGTCAATCGCCATGGTATCTCATACCCTTCTTCTCTAAGTGACGATTATCCTGCTGTTGGATAAACTTTAGTTAATGAATATGTAATGTTGTTCTTGAGAGTCCACTATCTCTATAGTGATTTCCCATCTTTTAATGATTCCTATAATCAAATGAAAGTGCCACAACACATGTTTAGATCCAAGATGAGACTTAGGAACTATTCCTAGTTCTGTAATGAACTTTTCATCCAAACAATCAACTTGCAGCTTTATTTATAGCTATATTCTTTGTCTTTATCACTAAACCAACAACTTTTTACTGTTTGAAACCTTTCCAATTCACTGCACCACCGTTCAAGGTAACGCTTTACCTTAAAGTGGATTTTCTGTCATCTTGGTTTGTCTAAAAAAATTGAGTCTGTTAAGCCCTCTAGTTTTATTTTAGACCCACCATAAATTTTAATCGCATCCTTAGTGTCAGTTAAGTACTTTAAGATGTTTTCACTTTCTTACAGTGATCTTCTCCAGAATATGACCGATCAATATCAGGTCTCGTACATTTCATTGCATACATGATAGTTACTCATGCGATCTCTCTTGTATAAGTTTATGGGGACTATTAAGAGAGATACACTCCAAGGCTCGTCAACATGAGACATCCCATGGAGTTTGCCATGCTAAACGACTTTAGCATCAAATGAATATACATTTCTTTAAGTCGAGCATCCTTATAAATCTATCTATATAGATTTAATCCCAAATTACGATACTCTTCCCAAATCATTCGTGGAGGAATGTTTAGACAATTTTATCTTTACTAATTGTAGCATTGGTATGTCATTCCTTATCCATAGTATATCAACATATAATACTAGGAATGTCACGATACTCCCACTGACCTTTTTGTACACACTAGGTTCATTCTTGTTTTTGATAAAATCAAACTATTTTGATTATTTCATCAAAACGAATGTTCCATTTTCGAGAAACTTATTTAAATCATTTCTCTTAGTGTCTACAACTCTTACCTCATTGTATGTAACTGGTTCATCATCTTCTATGATGTGTACCTCATCATCATCACATATGATGAATCTATACCTCCTAGGTATCTTCGGTACTATTCTAGATTTACGATTCAGTTGTGGTACAATAGGTCTATCAATAGGTTCCTCTTATTTGACTTATAGTATTTTGTGGTTCTTGAACTCTTCAATATCTATTATCCTCCCACTAGCCCCTTCAATGATAAACATCTTTATCTTAGAAGGTAGCATATTTCGCAACAAACACCTTTTGCTAAGTAGGATTATAAAACATATACCCTAAACTTACTTTAGGATGTCCCACAAATTTGTACTTGTCAAATCTTATCCCCAGCTTATCCTTTGAAACCTTTTTCACATAAGTTAGACAACCCCTTATCTTAACAAACTTAATATTAGGAATCCTCCATATCCATAACTTTTATGGAGTCTTGGGGCCGAATTTTGAGGTTACCTTTTTTGTAGATATGCAGCCATTTCTAGAGTGTTATCCCAGAGGGATACTGCAATGTCGGTAAAATCATTATGAACTGCAGCATATCCAATAAGGCATAATTTTTTCTTTTTGATACATCAATTAATTATTGTGTATCAGGAGGCGTCCATTGTGAGTTATAATATTAATGATGAATAAGTTTATATTTTTGTATTGATTAAAGATAAAATTGATATTTTCATTGTGTTGGGATTACTAATGTTAATGGAAATCGACATCTATTTCGATAATAATTGAAGTCTGGAGGTTATATTGACCAATCGGATAATTAATCGGATAAATGAGCAATTAATTGCTATTAATTCACATGCTTATAACTATTGATTCACATGTATAGAACTATTGATTCACATATGTATACTATTAGGGGAGGTGGTGCAAGATTGATAATACTTACAGGATTAAATTAAAAATGAAGGAAAAGATGAAGGTATTATACTGTAATATTTTGAGGCCTAAAACGTGCAATTATCGAAACTATGTTTTCCTATAAATAGAAGTTCATTCTTCTTTCATTCTCACCAATTCACTAAGACTTACAAGAGCAATTATAGAGAGAGAAGCTATAGAGAGAAAGAAAGAGAGAAGTCTGCTACCTCACTATTCCAGTATCCAATCTTCTTCTGAGGTAAGAGATATTATTTTTGTTCAGTATTCATAAGGAATAATATTTTCTTCCATACTATGTAGTAAGTGCGTAATATTATTTCGTCTCGTATTCCTGATTATACCCTCATTTTGATAAAGTATTGCTTCTATACTCCATGAAATTATTAGAATATCCTTAAAATTTGTGCTTCATCTAGTATCGTTTCACAAGGATATTTTCTGCACATTCTTGTTAAATTTTAAGCTTTTCATGCCGGAGTACTATCCATGAGTGTAATTCATTTATACGGTACTATTCACAAAAGTATTATTCATGGGTACTATTCACAAAGTACTATTCATAAAATACTATTCACGAAGTACTATTCATGAGTACTATTCACAAAGTACTATTCACGGAGTACTATTCTCGAAGTACTATTCACCAGGTACTATTCACCCGGAGTACTATTCGTGACAAAAATTGATTTCTTTTTGGTCCAAATCATTTTTGATATAATATCATTATTGAATTTTACTCCACAAAGCACTATCATGTTGGCAATTTGAACATTATTGAATTATGAAAAAATTAAATTATAAATCCTTAAAATTTCATCCTTTGTTTCTTTTAATTGAATTCTTATATCATTGTTATCATCCTCATTCTTATATTGTGATAAAAGTTATCTTTGGCTTACGTGCATAGATGGATTGTTGATTGGTATAATTATGACCAGTGATCATTCGATATAATCATGACCTCTAATGTTACAAATGATGCGGTAAAAGTCATCATTGGCCTGTAGTGCATTGTGGACAGTTGTTGGTATGATTATGACCAGGAATTATTCGGTATAATCATGACCATTGATGATTACATGAATATCCTTGGTCGTGGTGCAAGGATGATTCGATGATGTGGTTTATTTATTAAGCTGAGTCTCAGCGATAAAGTTGATGAAAAACCTTTCTAAATCATAGAAGATAGTATATATCATGCTCTACTTGACTCTTCTAATGGATTGCTTGTTCCGCTGCAGTTAAACTTGTTGTTTATTAGTTTAACACTGTTGAAGGCTAACGATAATTTATTCTGAATTAACTTAGTCATAATATTTCTTACTAGGCTAGTTGAGCTCACCCTTTTGCTTTCATTGTTCTCTTCAAGAAAGGAGAACGTAGTCGGGACTAGTCGGGGAACAGAGTGACGGTCTGAAATGGTGGCTATAGTAGTCCTCACTATTTTATGAAATAGTGTGATAATAAATGTAATGAAGACTTCATTTGAGTTTGAATATTGTCTATGAGACAATATTCGTGTAAAAACTCTAAGCTACGTTGTTGTCGTATTGTATAAAAGAAGTTTGTATTTGATTTATGTACCATGTATTTGGCGACTCAGAATGGGTGATGTATACCTATTTTGGGGGCGTCATAGTTGGTATCAAAGCTTAGGGATATGATCCCTTGCTGAGATGTGAGACAAGAACTAGGAGGGGAGAGACGATGAATTCCTTCGCTAGTATGACCTACCTAAGTTTATTTGGTATTTAATTGGTCGGTCAGAGTATAGGTATAATATGTGACATGTCAATTAACCCTTATTTTTTTGCAGTGTTTGAAAATGACATCTGAAAATGTTGAGATCAGCAATGAAGCACATGAGACCGTTGAGTCACCAACTATCAATACCTCGGATAATGTGCAACAGGAAGACAGTAATCCTCAGGTAAACAATAACACCGATCAAATGATGAATGATGGGATGTTCAGAGGCTTTATGTAATTCATGCAACATCAGGTGAGAGCGGCTCCTGTTCAAAATGTAGGTGAAAACACTGGCAACTCTCGGATGGTTACCACTAAACAGTTCAAGGAGCTGGGACCACTGGAGTTTTTGGGAGAGCTAAAACCACTTAAGGTTCCCTTTGCCACCTTAATGTTGCGAGGAGAGGCAGATTACTGATGGAAATCTGTAAAGCGTACTGAACCTGCCGCACTGAAGATGTCTTGGGAGTAGTTTCAAGAACTGTTCAATGACAAGTACTTTCTTGAAAGTATTCATCACATGAAGGAGGTTGAGTTTACCAAGCTGGAGCAAAACAATATGACTGTGTCACAGCACGAAGCAAAGTTTGACGAGCTGTCCCGATTTGCATCCCACTTGGTTGATAATGAGGGGAGAATGATGTGGATGTTTCTAAGAGGTTTAAAACCTAAGATACGTCAATACCTAATTTCTCACAAACAATGTTTGTATTCAGATGTTGTAAATAGGGCTCAGTTATTGGAGCACGATAATGAGTCAACCCAACCAAGAGAGAGCAGCCAGCAAATCGATAATACCAGTGGTAACAGTCATCGAAGCAGTGACAACAAACGTGGAGGGAATCAACATGCCAGAAATGGTAACCACTTCAGTGGTAATCATGGCCAAGATAATAGAAGTGGAAATTTCAAGAAGAGGAAATTCAATAATGATGGAAAGACGTCATCACCAGCACCTGTTGTTAAGGAAGGAGAACGACCGCCGGTCGTAAGTTACAAATGAGGAGGGGAGGGACACATCAGTCCAAACTGTACACAGCAGTCCAAGGTATGTTACAATTGTGGAAGAGAAGGTCACCTAGCCTGATTTTGTCGTGCACCGAAGTCAAGTCCAGCTGGGATGAAGGCATTAAAGGTCGTCCCAGGCAAGACAAAACCGGTAGTTCAAGGGAGAGTATTTGTCGTAACCTCCCAAAAAGCGAGGAATCCGAACGAGGTGATCACGGGTAAGCTAATCATAAACTCTAGCAAAGTATATACCTTATTTGATACCAATTCTACCCATTCTTTTATTTCTCCTACTTTCTCTCAACGTTTAAATTTAACTCCAGAGAAATTAGACTTTGACTTATCTGTTGAAACTCCGTTGGGAAAAACCTTCATTGCATCCACTATTTATAAGTCTTGTTTGATTCAAATCGGTAATCGCACGTTACCTGTCGATCTTATCTCTTTGAAAATACTTGCATTTGATGTAATTTTAGGGATTGATTAATTAACTACTCATCATGCTAAAATCGATTATTTTCGTAAGGTTGTTAGCTTTCATTTTTCTAACCAACCTATTATGTGAATTCAAACAACCAAACCACTAAAGTCAATCACTGTCAATCAAGCAATAAGGCTATTCATTTATTGAAAAATGGATGTCAAGCTTTCTTAGCCCATGTCACGGATTTAAATAAAAAAATGTCAGATTTGAATGATATTTCTATTGTTAATAAATTTCTTGACGTATTCCCTGGAGAATTTCCTGGCCTACCCCCAGAGCGTGAAATTGAATTTGTTATCGACCTTAAATCCGGTACAAAACCCATTTCCAAAGCCCCATATCAAATGGGTCCTATTAAACTTCAGGAGTTAAAGACCCAACTGCAGGAATTGTTAGACATCGGTTTCATTCGTCCTAGTAGTCTCCTTGGGGTCCTCCTGTTCTATTCGTGAAGAAGAAAGATGGGAGTATGTGACTTTGTATTGATTATCGGAAGTTGAATCATGTCGCCATCAAAAATAGATACTCGTTGCCTCGCATTGATGACCTGTTTGACCAGTTGCAAGGAGCTAAATTCTTTTCAAAGATCGACTTCACTTCGGATATCACCAGTTAAAGATTAAAACTGATGACATTCCAAAGACTGCTTTTTGAACTCGGTACGGGCATTATGAATTCCTAGTCATGTCCTTTGGATTGACTAATGCTCCTGCTGCCTTCATGGATATGATGAACCGAGTCTTCAAGAAATATTTGGGTCATATCGTGGTTGTATTTATTGATGACATCCTCATATACTCCAAAAGCCGTGAAGATCATAAGCAACACTTGAGACTGATACTTCAAAAGCTTCGTGAAAATAAGTTATATGCCAAGTTGAAGAAATGCAAGTTCTGGCTTGAGGAAGTAGCATTCCTTGGGCACGTGATATCAAATCATGAAATTCAAAGCTGGGAGCAACCTAAGTCAGTGACCGAAGTATGTAGCTTTCTCGGCTTAGCTGGTTATTATCGGAGATTCATAGAAGGGTTTTCTCGAATCACTACTCCATTAACTCAGCTGACTCGGAAAGATACAAAATTTGGTTGGAGCAAGGAACGTGAGAAGAGTTTTCAAGAACTCAAGAGGAGACTCATTTCAGCACCTGTTCTGATAATACCATCTGGCTCGGAGGGATTTGTCATCTTCAGTGATGCTTCAGGCAAAGGGTTAGGATGTGTTCTCATGTAACATGGGAAAGTCATAACCTATGCCTCACGACAACTCAAAGAATATGAGAGGAATTATCCTACTTATGATCTAGAGTTGGCAGCTATCGTTTTTGCGCTTAAGATTTGGAGGCATTACCTATATGGAGAGAAGGTGGAGATCTATACGGATCATAAAAGCCTTAAATATTTCTTCACTTAAAAGAAACTCAACATGCGACAATGATGTTGGCTTGAGTTGTTGAAAGATTACGATCATACCATTCAATACCATCTTGGAAAAAGTGAACGTAGTAGCTGACGCATTGAGTAGAAGATCATATGCGGGTATGAGTGCGATATTGTCAACGCAAAGGCCCATTTTGTATAACTTACAAAGGATGGAGATAGAGTTAAAGACTCCAGGGACCCATGTGATGATGGCGAATATACGAGTAGAATCAACTTTAATCGATAAAGTTAAAGCTGCTCAAGCTACAGACCTGGAGCTGATGCGTATGAGGAAGAAAGTGCAAGAAGGTCCTATTCCGGAAGCAAGAATCGATAAAGAAGGAATACTTCGAGTCAACTCCAGACTTTGTGTTCCTAATAATTCTGACTTGAAGTATAAAATCATGATGGAGGCGCACAACACACCGTTTGCAATCTATCTTGGGAGTACCAAAATGTATCGTGATCTTCAACATACATTTTAGTTAAGCCATATGAAGAGAGAGATAGCGGGGTTTATCTCAAGGTGTCTAACTTGTCAACGAGTCAAGGCAGAGCATCAAGTGCCAAAAGGTCCGTTGCAACCACTTGAAATTCCAGAATGGAAGTGGGAGCACATTACCATGGATTTCGTTACTGGTCTTCCCAAGGTTTCTCAAGGCATAGATGCGATTTGGGTTATTGTTGATAGATTGACTAAGTCTGCTCATTTCTTATCGATACGAGAAACTTATACACTTGAATGTCTTGCTCATATGTACATAAACGGGATTATAAGATTACATGGTATGCCAGTATCCATAGTTTTTAATCGAGACCCAAGATTCACTTTTTGGGTTAGTTTGTAAAAAGCTATAGGCACGAATTTATAATTTAGTTCGGCATATCATCCTCAAACGGGCGGGCAGTCGGAGAGGACTATTCAAACTCTTGAAGATTTATTAAGACTATGTGTCCTTGACATCAAAGGAAGTTGGGACAAGTTCTTACCATTGGTAGAGTTTTCCTACAATAATAGTTATCAAGCAAGTATTGGTATGGCTCTATTCGAGGCGTTATATGGACGCAATTGTCGTTCTCCAGTATGCTGAGAGGAGGTGGGTGAAGCAACTTTGTTGGGACTGGAGTTGGTACGTATGACTACGAAAAAGATTCAAACGATTCGACAACGTATAAAAACCTCACAAGATCAACAAAAGAGCTATGCTGATCTTCATCGAAAGGATGTGGAATTCAATATTGGAGATCATATGTTGTTATGTGTTGCTCAATGGAAAGGAGTTACGAGATTTGGAAAGAGAGGAAAGCTCAATCCTCAATTCATTGGCCCATTTGTAATCCTCGATCGAGTAGGAACTATGGCCTATAGACTCACCGTACCGCCAAGTATGTCTCGTGTTCATAACATTTTTCACATATCTATGTTACGTAAATATGTGAAAGACCCGAACCACATTATTGAATTAGAACCGGACGAGATAGCGGAAGATTTAACGTATGAAGAGGTACATGTTAAAATCTTGGATAAGAAGGATCATATTCTACGCTCCAAGGTTATACCTCAAGTCAAAATTTTGTGGAGAAATCACAATGTTGAAGAAATGACCTGGGAGTTAAAATCTGAAATGAAGTCAAGGTATCCTCATCTCTTCAACATACCAAGTATGCACCCTAATTTTGAGGACGAAATGAAGAAGGGGAGGTTGTAAGACCCAAACTTTTATGAATAAAGATTAATTTTTCTCGAAATATATTTTTGAATATTATGGTGTGGATTTGTTATATTATCATAGTTGTGGGTAATATTTATAAATTTTGCAAAGTAACCAAGTTGTTATAAAATATTCGATTGGTCGGGGAATATTCATTTTAATAGGAAATATTCGTACGACGACACAATCATTGGTGGACCCCACAACGGAAGTATTGTCGTAATTAGAAAATGACAGAATTATATTTTTTATAAAAATAACGGTAAAAGTTTTACCGTTAAACTGTTGAACTACCCGGTGGTAAAAGTACAGTAATACGCGTGGTTGCATAGTAGCACACGATATTGATTATTGATGCTTACATGAGAAGTCACTCAGTTATACTCAATTATTGCTACAGTAATTGCTGTATAATATCTCTCATATTATTGATTAAATTATTGTCACAGTATCATCTGCATAATATTTATTATTATTAAATCAATAATTGAGACGACAATGTTATTCATATTATTATTTGCAATATTGATAACGTCTAGAAAGTTTTGTCGAGGAGAGGTTTGGTCACCTAATTTCGCGCCAATAGGGAGAAATCCTTATCGAAAAGCCCCCTTTTTTCTGAGAATGATCTGGTTGTCAAATATTGTGAGTTATAATATTAATGATGAATAAGTTCGTATTGATTAAAGATAAAATTGATATTTTCATTGTGTTGGGATTATTAGTGTTAATGGAAATCGACATCTATTTCGATAATAATTGATATCTGGAGGTTATATTGACCAATCGGGTAATTAATCGGATAAATGAGCAATTAATTGCTATTAATTCACATGCTTATAATTGTTGATTCACATGTATGAAACTATTGATTCACATGTGTGTACTATTAGGGGAGGTGGTGCAAAATTGATAATACTTGCAGGACTAAATTAAAAATGAAGGAAAAGTTGAAGGTATTATACTGTAATATTTCGAGCCCCAAAACGTTCAATTATCGAAACTATGTTTTCCTATAAATAGAAGCACATTCTTCTTTCATTCTCACCAATTCACTAAGACTCACAAGAATAATTATAAAGAGAGAAGCTATAAAGAGAGAGAAGAAGAGAAGTCTGCTACTTCACTATTCCAGTATCCAGTCTTCTTCTGAGGTAAAGGGTATTATTTTTGTTCAGTATTCATAAGGAATAATATTTTCTTCCATACTCTGTAGTATGTAAGTAATATTATTTCGTCCCGTATTCCTGATTATACCCTCATTTTGATAAAGTATTGCTTCTATACTATGTGAAATTAGTAGAATATCCTTAAAATTTGGGCTTCATCTAGTATCGTTTCACAAGAATATTTTCTGTACATTCTTGTTAAATTTTAAGCTTTTCATGCCGAAGTACTGTCCATGAGTACTCTTCATTTATACGATACTATTCACAAAAGTACTATTCACGGGTACTATTTATGAAGTACTATTCATGAGTACTATTCACAAAGTACTATTTATTGGATACTATTCCTGAAGTACTATTCACCGGGTACTACTCATGACAAAAATTGATTTCTTTTCAGCCCAAATCATTTTTGATACAATATCATTCTTGAATTTTACTCCACAAAGCAGTATCATGTTGGCAATTTGAACATTATTGAATTCTGGAAAAATTAAATTATAAATCTTTAAAAATTTATCCTTTGTTTCTTTTAATTGAATTCTTATATCATTGTTATCATCCTCATTCTTATATTGTGATAAAAGTTATCTTTGGCTTACGTGCATAGATGGATTGTTGATTGGTATGATTATGACCAGTGATCATTCGGTATAATCATGACCTCTAATGTTACAAAAGATGTGGTAAAAGTCATCATTGGCCTGTAGTGCATTGTGGATAGTTGTTGGTATGGTTATGACCAGGAATTATTCGGTATAATCATGACCATTGATGATTACATGAATATCCTTGGTCGTGGTGCAGGGATGATTCGATGATGTGGTTTATTTATTAAGCTGAGTCTCAGCGATAAAGTTAATGAAAAACCTTTTTAAATCATAGAAGATAGTAGATATCATGCTCTACTTGACTCTTCTAATGGATTGCTTGTTCCGCCGCAGTTAAACTTGTTGTTTATTAGTTTAACACTGTTGAAGGCTAACGATAATTTATTCTGCATTATCTTAGTCATAATATTTCTTACTAGGCTAGTTGAGCTCACCCTTTTGCTTTCATTGTTCTCTTCAGGAAATGAGAACGTAGTCGGGACTAGTCGGGGAACAGAGTGACGGTCCGAGATGGTGGCTATAGTAGTCCTCACTATTTTATAAAATAGTGTGATAATAAATGTAATGAAGACTTCATTTGAGTTTGAATATTGTCTATGAGATAATATTCGTGTAAAAACTCTAAGCTACGTTGTTGTCGTATTGTATAAAAGAAGTTTGTATTTGATTTATGTACCATGTATTTGGTGACTCAGAATGGGTGATGTATACCTATTTTGGGGGCGTCACATGATGTCATTCTCAAAGACTCCATTGTTAAAGAACACTTTCACCAACTTCGGGTATATCCATGTGCTGCTCTCAGAGCTTTTTCAAGACTAGCTTTCTTCAGAAGAGATAGAATCTTATGAAACTGAGGGTCAGCTGTCTTGAATTCGTCAGAAGAGTTGGTAACCAAAGATAACATTGGAAGCAACCATTAATTTTCTTGAACTGAGGTTGGTTGAGCATTCTGAAAGTTAGGGTTTCTGCTGGTAGAGATTGAGAGAGAGAGAGAGGAATGAGCTTTTTGAAATTTTGAGGTGAATTTTTAAAAAACCTTTTCAAATTGTACTTGTAACTTCCCTCCACATTCTAGACACTCAAAAAATTATTCATTTCTGTTACTAACATTGCAAGAGGGCAAAGTTGTTTTCCAAAGATAACCCCTAAAGTCAAAGCAGCACAATCCCGGAGACAACCCCGGGATACTCAATTTGTCATCTCGGAGGCAACCCCGAGATATTCAGTCAAGTTCCAGAGACAACCCTGGGATCCTCAGTTCAATCTCAGAGACAACCCCGAGATCTTCAGTTCTAGTCCAGGAGATAACCCCGGGAGATATAGTTCAAACCTCGAAGATAACCCCGAGGCACGCAGTTGCAGTTTCGGAGATAACCCTGGAAATGCTTGGTTCAAACCCCTGCACACAGCTTCAACACTTGGTGATAGCCCCAAGGCACTCATTCCCAAGCCCGGAGATAACCCCGGGAGGATAGGCACACCTCAGAAATAACCCTGAGGATGTTCAACACGTGCAGCAGCCTAATCTCAGAGATAACCCTGAGCAACGACTGCTAAATCAGCCCAGAACCGGAGATAACCCCGATCAAGGGGCAAAATCATCATTTTGCCACCTCAATCCCACAAACGCAATGTCTTAACAACATTTCAACATACACTCTACACAACAGTGTCCCACAAGAATCATAGCTCCAATCTCGAGTGACTAATACACAAGACAGCACACCGGATAGAATTTGGAGCCTGAAAACCTGGGCATGGACCCATCTTCCTGACTTCGTACAACCTCTTATCCTATGTCATTGTGTATCTCTCGACAACAACATTCCGTAAAAGGTTTTAAACACCTCGATCGGATGCCCAGATTGAAGTTACGAAGATTCGAGCGGACAACGCGTTGCACGAGTGCACGCATTTTGAGACGGCGGGACCCACGGAGCCGGGGCACCCCGAGCAGCCGCAGGTACATCTACGGCTGCCGTAGGTACACCTGCGGCTCCCATTTATATAAATAGAGGTCTTGGGGTGGCAATTTTGCAAGAGAAAAAGGCGAAGAAGCCCTGCCCAATTTGCTCTGCACACACTATAAATTGAGTGCTTTCTCATTTCAAACATTTCCGAGCTTATATTTGGCTACTTTTTATAGGTGGAAACCGAGTGTTCATCCATTTAAAGCTATTGAAATCTTCTTTGGCCGTCCAATGTAAACCTTCTTACATTATTTAAAGCCTTTTCTCTACTTTTGACACACACAGTCATTCACGTTGAGAGTCATGTTGCGTGTGTATGCCCGGGCTTCGGTCCGTGACTTTTTAATTTCTTTTATATATATATATATATATATATATATATATATATTGTTATCGAACTCTGTTCGGTGAGCCTGAATTTTATATTCGAAGCATTTACTGCTTTTATATATAAATACTATATATATATATATATATATATATATATATATATATATATATATATATATATATATATATATATATATATATATATTTACATTCCTGTCAGGCCTGGAGTTTACTTCGTGGCTTTTTACTGCTTTATTTACATTTCATCCCGCCTGGAGTTTACTTCGTGGCGGTTGATCATTTCTATATATATATTTACAGCTTTTATATATTTACATTTCCAATCCCCCTTGGAGTTTACTCCGTGGTGGTTGATCGTTCATATATATATATATATATATATATATATATATATATATATATTTACAGTTTTTATATATATAACTATTTACAGCTTTCATACAAACTGCTACATCATGTGAGCCTAGGAATCATGTGATCACAGATTCAGTCTCCTGAATATAGATTCGATTCCCGTGATGGACATTTTTAGATGTACATGGCTTCTAAATTATTCACGGTATTTGAATTTCCTTAGATGGCTCTCATGCCTACAAGGAGTTCGGCACTGCTATGTATCTTATTTTCTCAAAGATGTTTCGCATCTCGAAAATAAAAGCAACCAAGTCAAACACACAATAAAATGGAAGTATCAAAGGTCTTAATTACTATTGAGCATGAAGGTTTGAAAAACCTCTTTTACAAAACATCATTGCTATATCTTGTTAAAACTGAACTTTCAGATAATTGAACATTGACCCCCCCACACACACATTCAGATAACAGTTAAATTGAAAAGTGGCGGTCACCGTGGTAACAAGGATGTCGGGGGGTGCCTAACACCTTCCCTCCGTATAATCAAGCCCCTGGACCCTAACGAATCTTGGTTTCACAAACCAGTCAAAAAGTGTTACATCAGTTGGTCAATGTGCAAACCTTTTGTCGGTTGAGTTGGTGCAACCATTTAAAAATACCAACTGGCGACTCTTACAGTCCAATCGTCGACATATACATGTCGGACCTTTTCACAACTTGTTTTTTTCAAACAAATCTCACCTAACATGAGAACACCAAAAGGCAAGAATAGAAAAGAGACAAATAAAAATCCCGACGTCGATAGGTGGCGACTCTGCTGGGGACATCCAATAAGAGGGCTTAAGCCGCCATTACAAACTTTTTAAAATTGTTATCTGCTTATGTGTGGATTGTTGCATTTATATTTGAATGAATGTGTACGAATGCATTTACTTATTACACTTAGTGCTTCGCACCATGTCTGTTTATGATATTAGTGATTCGCGCATGTCATCATTTCCATACGGTGAGACATGTTGTATGTGAATGTATGTTGTGTGGTTCCTCCATCAGGAAGTTATCTTGTCGGTGTTTGATTACTAGACTCGTAGGAAGACTAATTCCAATGAGGCTCAGGAAAGGCACCACCCAAATTTTCTCCAGTTGAAAGACCAGATTAACTTTCCATCAAGTAAATTGCGATGATTTGGGAACCTTCATGCCAAAAAGCTGCGAGAGTAGCCTAAGATAGGTCAGCCTCTGATAAACCAAACGGGGAGGGAAGTCTCTTCATACTTTCCCATTTCAATTACTTGTAATTACATTCCATGTCAATCTCAATGTAATGGAAAATATAAAGGAATATGTTTACATGCATTCCCTTTTATATCAAAATCTGTCACGTTATACAGTCATTCAAACAACTGACATCCGTTTTGCAGGATAATACTCCTAAAATGGACACATCATATAGCATGTAACATTTCCACATTACCTAATACTAAACTATATAAGTCTTTTTATAGGGAAACAATTGGTCATGTTACCCGTTCAAAATCTAAAAAGGCAACCAGCCTACAGCCAAGAATGGCTTCATCTGGCCAGTCTAGTCCTACTCCTGTCTCTCGCGAGGAGTTCGAAGGGCTAAGCCACCAAATTACAGAGTTGGCTATTCTGTTTAAGGAACTACACAAGTCCACTCAGGGCCCACGAATGCCCTTACATACAGAATCATCTGTACAGGGAAGAAATCAGGGACCGAACAATCAGATTCCTGTACCTGAATCTCAATTGGACAAAACCAACAAAACCCCTAATACCACCCATCTCAAGGAAAATCTAGACACTGGTGATATCAGGAAGAAAGTCCTACAAATGGAGGAGACCATTCGATCTATCAAAGGGATTGGAGAACACGAGAGTGTTTTATATACAGACCTTTGTATCTTTCCTGGGGTTCATTATCTAGAGAAATTCAAGACTCCAGACTTCAAAAAGTATGACGGGTTGGGAGATCCTTACACACATTTAAAAGTCTTCATTGGGGAACTCGGATCTTATGCTGAGTATGAGAAGCTTAGAATACAACTGTTTTAGAAGAGTCTAACTAGTGAAGCTAGATCATGGTATACCATATTAGATAACTCCAAGATCCATAGTTGGGAAGAGCTAGCTCATGCGTTCCTCAGTCAGTACAGTTTCCAAACTCAAATGGCTCCTGACCAGTACCAAATTACCAAAGTCAAGAAACAAGCCAATGAGTCTTTCAGAGAGTATGCTCAAAGGTGGAGGTGCCTGACTACTCAAGTAATTCCCTCTGAGATTGTGATGACCTTCATTGATATTCAGGAAGCTCCTTTCTATTAGAGAGTTTTAGCTGGTATAGGCAAACTATTCTCCGAAATGATCAAACATGGAGAAAAGGCCGAAATAGGATTAAAATCAAGAAAGATTCAAGACCTTGCCACTTTGAAAGCTGGTACTGAACACATCCAGTCTGGAAGTTATGGAAACAACCCCCGGAGGGTCCATAAGAAAAAAGAGGAAGACGTTTCCTTAATACTACAAGGGCCAAAAGGCATTCAAAACATGCCTATTCAAAGGAGAAACTACTCCCCTTTCCAAGCACAGTCTTCAAACCCTCCATTACCAAAGAGTGGAGAAGTCAGACGCACTCAAGTGTTTACACCCTTAGGGGACTCACTTAAGAACATCTTCAATCTTCTGACAACTCAAAAAAAAATTACCCATCTTCTTCCACCAGCCAACCCTAATGGGAAGGGTTTCAATGCTAGCCGAAAATATGCTTATCATGCTGGAGCTCCAGGCCATGATATTCAGGATTGCTGGGCCTTGAAACATAAGATCTAGGATTTGATTAACAATGGTGAGATCATGGTGACTAAACCCGACCAACCCCATATGCAAGACAACCCTCTTCCTCAACACAAAGAAGAGGATGTCAGCATGATCAATTGGATTAATGGACAAACTTCCCATTACAGTGGTGGATCCTGCCAAATCGGCAAGGACAGTGCTGATAAATGGGATTTTGCATAGTTTCAGTTTACAATGGAACGCAAAATGAAGGCTCTGTGTGTGCAAGTTGAACAATTGGCTGAACTGGTGGTCCACTAGCACCAAGTCACCCGTCAATTCTTCAGCCAGAAGAATGCTAGCCTCATTCCTTTTGGTACAAGTACTTCATTATTGACTTCAGCAGGTGAATTGTTAGAGGATAAAATTATAAAAAGAGCAAATGTCAAAGCCCGTCGGGATTTTGCCAACCAAAGGGAATTTACATACTTAGGCCAACCGATGGAGGAAATATTCCAGATGCTGATCAATTAAGGAAGAATCATAGCTCTGCTACCTCCAATCAACCCTCGTTCAAGACGGTTCAACTCTAATGGAGTATGTCAGTATCACTCCCACTCTCGCGGTCATAGCACAGAAGAATGTTGGGCACTCCGCCATCTTATTCAGAACTTAATTGACAGTGGTGCCCTGCAAATGGCAAACAATGACATTGTGTTACTTGAGAGTGGGGACACAGTTCCTACAAAATGGAAAGAGGCCGTAGCAGTTATATCTTTTGAGGGGGATTTGGCTACAACATCACATACAATTCAACTTATTCAACTCAAAGGTCCTGAGAATTCTATGCAGGTAGCTGCGCCAAAGCCAATCATCCTACCATTCAGACCACAACATTCTGTTATCAGCCTACAATGAGTCCTATGGAATTATGGAGAGGATGAAGGATCCACATCTCACATAACTGTTGCAGTATCGAAGGAGAATCCACTGTATCTTCCACAACGAGTGATGAAGCCTACCATCAAGTCAAAGGGGAACATTCCCATGGAGAAGATTAAAGAATTCCTCCATACTATGGGCCACAATGAAGCCAAGGTGGTTTTAAGCTTGATAGAAGCTCCACAACAAATTTTCATACTAGACTTGGTTTTCTCTTCCGAGGATCACAGGAAGGTATTGCTAAGGGTTTTAGAAGAAGCCCACTTGCCTAAATCAATTGATGTTGAAAAGTTCCGTCACCTGGTAGATCACATTTTTAACAACAATGTGACATCTTTCACTGACGACGACATACCTCCTAAAGGGACTGGTCATTGCAAATCGTTGCACATAGCGGTTATATCCTCCGGATATGTGGTAGCAGGAGTAATAATAGATGGAGGATAATCATTGAATGTCTGCCCTTATGCCACCTTGGAGAAGATGAATATCAATCTCAACAGGATCCGAAGCAGCCATACGATTATCAAAGCTTTTGATGGATCTCGACGAAATTTGTCGGGGAGATTAAATTACCTATAGAGATTGGTCCACACACATTCTGTGCATCCTTTCAGGTGCTCAAAAAAGCTACAGGATACAACCTGCTCTTAGGGATACCATGTATTCACATTGTGAAGACCCCAAACTCAGGTACTTAAAACCCGAACTCGATTCATCATGATACCATTTCTATGAGCGGAATAATACTAATAATAATAACAATAATATAAATATCAAACTTAACTTACATTTATCAGAGTCTAATCCCAAGTACGTAACCTTTAAACATTCATTACAAACCATGATAGATAATATATATCATATTTGTCTTAATAGTATTAAACTATTACATAAGATAACGTTCATTCATTCATTCAGCAACCTTTTCCCTTTTCCTTGTTCTTAGCAGAGCTCTCTGATCATTCACACTTAGCTGAAAATATTTAAATTAAGCAAGGATGAACATTTGAGTGCGCAGCAAGTAATATCAATTAGATATATAAGTATCCGAAAGAATCAAATGTTTTCTTTGTACATCACTTCTACAACGAATTTATAGTTGTGAAGTAAACTGAACCGATAATAACAATATAACAATTCTATCTCCAAATTTTGAAACTACATATTGACTATATATATAGGGTAGTCGACATACTATGAACATTGTTTTTAGTTTTCGCTAAGGTTTAGCAGAACTTCATCTGCAAACCGTCATAACTTACGGGCGTTAAGTTGTACTTCCCATGGGCCCTGTATTGATCAATACTACATTACAAGAGCGATGTTATCGTTCACTCTGTCTGCCTTGGGCGCATAAAAGTTTTTCCGTGTAGGGATGTTCATACTTAGTCTGGAATCCGAACCAAAACAATTTGATTGGATACAAAAAGATTTTAACTTATTCAACGATATTTCTGAATTTGTGTCTAGCTGGGTCAAATAGCTTAGACGACTTATATATATATATATATATATATATATATATATATATATATATATATTAACATGTGATTAAATACAATGATTATCCAAGTGAGGACACTTGTATAACCATGTTTAGAAATTAACGAACAGAATATATATCTGAATTACCATATACTAACATGTTGATAAACAATGATCGGATATAGAATATATCACAATAGGGTTAATAATATAACATAATAATAATATAATTCTGAAACTTCTTACTCATGTCTATTGCATAAAGGAAATACAAAGGTAAGATACTTGCCTGATGCGCTGCTTACAGTTCATAACTTAGTCCTATCGTTATACAACACCTATCAGTAATAAGATCATTTGATCGATTAGAATAACATACTATAACACATAACAATGCTTATTGCAGTCAGCACATAACCTAATCACATTGTCACATATGTTCCACAACCATTGAATCACAAATAAACACATAACTAATCAAATTATTTAAATCCAGATCAATTTCTGAAACATGTCGGTGTACCGACGGCTTTATCGGGTAATTATCGAGTCTAAGACTCTATCCTGTAGTTCAATAACTGTAAGTATCAGTCATATTATTTTTAAATGACTTATAATAATTTTAAAACATTTATTATAATTTATCATGAATTTTCAAACACCGGAATCATTATTAAATGATTTAAATATTAAACAATTCTATTATCATTAATATTTAATTAATATTAAACTATTAATGAAACCATTGCCAAAATGTTAAAGTTATTTATAATAACTTAAAATACTTTTAAAGTATTAATATTACACTTAAATGATTTTTAAAAGAATAAAAATCATTTTTAAATAATTATCATTAATATTAAAGTATTAATGTAGTATTTATCAAAATATTAAAAGTCATTAATTATAACTTGAAATATTTTTAATTCATTTATATCATTTTTAAATGATTTTTAAATCAATAAAACTATTTTAAAACTATTTATTTAATATAATTATTAAATAAATCTAATATCATTTAATATTAAATTAATATCATTTATTAATGAAATTATCCTTTAAATATTAAAAGTTTTATTTTATAACTTAAAATATCTTTAAACATTTTATTTTCATTTAAAATGATTTTCCTAATATTAAAATCATTTTTAAACTAATTTATTTAATATAATTATTAAATAACTTTAATATCATTAATAATAATTAATTAATGAAATTTAACTTTAAATATTGAAAGTTATATTTTATAACTTAAAATATTTTTAAACTATTTATTTTCATTTAAAATAATTTTTTTCTAATATTAAAATCATTTTTAAACTAATTTATTTAATATAAGTATTAAATAAATTTAATATCATTTAATATTTAAATATTAATATTTTTCATGACAAAATATCAAAAGTCATTTTTTTATAACTTAAATAACCTTTAAATCATTTTTCTATAATTTTTTATATCATTAATTCTATTTTTCATCATTTATTTAATACATTTATTAAATAACTTTAATTAACATTAATGCTAATTAATTAATGAAATTCATCACAAAATATTAAAAGTTATCAAAATTAACTTAATTTATTTTCTTATACCATAATATAATTTTAAATAATTTTTCATGTATTAAAATTATTTTTAAATAATTTATTTAATATTATAATTAAATACTTTTAATATTCCAAAAATATTAAATATTTATGAAATATATTAAAAATAATTAAAAACTAATTTTCGAAATTTAAAATAATTTTTAAAACTATTTTTGTAATTTTTAGAATTTACTTTCTATTTTTAAAGCATTTTTCGAAATTTAGGAAATCAAATTAATTAAATCCGTCGCTAAAGGCTTTAGCGACGATTTCTGTCGCAATAGGTGTTCTTGAGGGCCAAGAACACTGACATGCAGTGGCTAAGGTACCTATTTTGACTAGCTTTAACTTTTAGTCTACACATGTTCTGGACAATCTTATGGATTGATCATGTAGTGTTTATGTAATACTACATGAATCAAGCATGAAATAAGTCATACCAACACATAGCACGAAGATCTGGCCACTTAAACGCATTGTCAGAACTTTCTGGGTTTTCCAGAAAACCCAGTCAGCTTCTAGGTCCATTTTGAGGCTTTAATTTCTTTACACTTTGGTTACTGTTAATGTGATTTAAGACGTCTAGATTGTAGATAGCATGTAATATTACAGATCTAATACAACACATAACCATAACAACTAAACACTAGCAAGATCTTGATCAGTCAAACATTGTCATAAAAAAGACTCATGAAGAAATCTGGGTTTTCCAGATTTAAGACAACACAGTTGGTCAACCCTACTTTGACCGACAATATCTTTTATTCTAAGCACGATCTAAGTGTTATAGATGCATGATCATGTAACCTACATGTCAGGCTACAAATGGAATACAACAAAATGTCCAGAAACCTTATCAGAAGCAAGATCTAACGCTTACAAAACGTTGTCAGAAATTCAGGGTTTCTGGGTTTACCCAGATTACCAGAATTCGTGCTCGGTCAACTCACTTTGACCGCTTATATCTTACAATATAGACATGATATGACACTGTTTCCAGTTCCAGATCGTAGTCCACATGACAAAGAATATATCCATAACATAAAACACACATAACACTTAACATAGAAAGATCTAGAGGATCTGACATTCGTTGTCAGACCAAGGATTTAAAATTTTTCCAGATTTGCAAAAACACTAGATCTGAGCTTATAGATGTTATGGATCCAACATCTATCAACCCAGATCACTTAATAACACTACATAGAACATATTACAACACATAAACACAACTTCTAACAGAAGATCAAGGTTCGAAATTTATGATTAGGTTTTATACCTTTATGCATTGATTCTTGATTCTCAGCTGCTGATTTGTTTAAGGAATTCGTGGGGCTGTATTAAGGGACTGGTCTAGCTATAAATTTCGTGGGTCTTGAGCTTGAGAGCATTTGGTAGAGAGTTTGTGAAAAATAAGTGAACAAATGCTTTTTCTCTCTCTCCAATCTATATATATATATATATATATATATATATATATATATATATGATGTTGGATGCATGAATTGGCTGAGATTTCTTGATTTGCTGGAGATATAAGGTCACATGGGGTGGTTGGTTTGGTGAACAACTCCACCAATTGTCAAAACCTATACTCTAGCTTCAATAATACATGAGGGGCAAAAATATCATTTGGTAAATCATGTTAATGGCAAAATTGTAATCTTGACAAACCCTTAGGGTTTAGAGTTTGGGTTAGGGTTTAGGGTTTGAGCCAATTTAGGTTTTAAAAGCAAACAAAATCTAAGATTTAAAAATAAATAACAATTTAGTTTCTAAAAAATAATTAAGGTTTTCTAATTTCACGATTAGAGTTTACCATTAGTAATTAAGGTTTATAGTAACTAATTAGGGTTTTTAAATTTAGAAATTAGGTTTCCAAATTTAGTAATTAGGGTTCTCAATTAATTAGGGTTTCTAATTAAGTTTCCAATTTTAGGATTTATAGATATTAATTAGGGTTTCTCTAATTAATATTAAATTCTATAATACACCACATAAATCACATAACACAGTTATATAACAACCTCGAACTCATAATCGAGTTCCAAATTAGGGTTATTTATCAATAAATTAATTATTGATTTAAGGTTTCTAATTTAAAAAATTAGGGTTTTAATTTACAATTAGGGTTTTCTCTTGATTATTAATAATTATAATTATCATGAATCACATAACATATTGCCTTAACAGATTTTAAAGTCTCATTTGACTTCGAAATTAGTGTTTGTAAATAAAATTAGAGTTTTATCATAATACCCCATAATTGACCAATCATTATCAGTGTACAAATATACAGTACATAATTATAGCACTGAAAAATTAAAATATAATATTATTATATTATTATTATTCTTATCCATTGATAAAAATCCAAAATTAGGGTTTGAATTCCATATCTGATTTATTCTTCATATATAACATTATTAATTAAGTTAAAATAATTAACTTAATTAATCTTGCATAAATTCATATAATAAAATAAATAATTATTATAATAATTCTATAAATTATTTCATGTATTATTTAAATAATATATAATTATATTTTTATGGAAAATAATTAATACAAATATTTCTACTATAAAATTAATTATTATAAGAATATACTTTATAATAATCAATAATTTTAAAATAAAATTATTTGCAAACATTTATGTAATAAATATATTTTTATTTATTACATAATTACATATACACATTATCTTGTATAAATCCTCATCCTTGAAATAAAAAAAAAAAAATTATACGCAAAATTTATGATTTAATTTTTATAGAAAATATTGGGTTGTTACATTCACCCTCCCTTATAAAGATTCCGTCCTCGGAATCACCGTTTTAAAAACCTATTCATACACGGTTACATTGTATACTCAATCTTTGCAAGTAGATCTTGATCATCGTTTGATCGAACTGATCTTTAACTATACACATAAAGCTTATCTTTCTGATTAAACAGAAATTTAATTTCTAAAAGAACTCAAATTTTTCCCTCAAAATTTCTTTATAAACTAATTTACTATATATAAGAAAATAATATATAAAAAATAAAATTGGTTCGAGTAATACCTGGAGTTGCATCCCCGGCTGTTACAGTTTCTTGAACGGTCAGGTTGAAGATGCTTGCGGTTGATTTCGTTGGTTTGTTTGTTGATGTTAGTCCCGTTGTTGCCAATGTCTTGCTGCCTTTTTTCGTTTTCGCATTACTTGCCTCCTTTCTCCTTCTTGGACATTCTTCCACTTTATACTCCATTGATTCACACTTAAACACACAGACTTTCCTTTTATCTCATTTCCTTTTATCGTATAGGTGACAAAACTATCTTTTGCCCCTTCATTATCTTAGATATTACAAATATTGCTACAGGGTCAGTTGACCCTCTAAATCCTGGCAGTACAATGGCCTTGAAGTCTTTGACGTTCGTCGATCGATTATCTGGCTGATCTTTCGGCGTCTGGTATTCCGTTTTGCATAGCTTGATCGTCCATATTCGCAAAATTCTGTATCGGGTCTGGTTGTCTTCCTGCTTTGTCGACAGGTTCTTCTGTCCTTCGGTTTCTTTTTCGTCTCCTTGGCGGCATTATCACAATTTATTCTTTATTCTAAGCCTTATCGTATACGTATAATCATATCACACGAAATTCTGTATTCTGATTATCATGTACTCAAAATATTATATATTTTGAAAATTTGGTTTTCTGCATTAACCTATACTCATATAATTAACTACTATCTTTATACCAACTTATTTCATTAATCCCATATCAATTCATACTCATATCACTTGACATACCATAGCACATATTGCTTTAATCATACGCTATCCCTTTTGTGACTTCAAAAGTTGGGAGTCGCTGACACAACTTATTCAAATTTGAAAAATATTACCTTATACAAACATACCTATAATATACATAACATAGAATCATACATATTCAAGTAATACTAGTACTACTTATTTCTTATACATTCACTAATGATCAGTTGCTTAGTATTCTATATAGTCCCATCATCCTCAATAATTCATTCACACCTAACTACACCTAGTTCGTCCAACTTACCATACATTATGAGTTTAAGAACTCACCACAAACATATGAGTTTAAGAACTCGACATTGACCACATATTCTTTAACTATACTTTACCTTTTAGTTATACTATCGTTTCAGGGTCTGGTACTATACTTTTCAAAATAACCACCCCATTGTGGTAGCTTTTAATGTGAGCCTCTATTTCAGCTATTGGCTTTGATATTGGCTCGGTTATGGAGGTTTACTTCTTCTTTACGATTTGAGGTTATCCTAATTATTTTCTATCTGACATCTACACACCTAAGTTATCCTGATTATCACTTAATATATACACACAACAATTAATAGTTTTATATAAGTTATCTTTTATATTGTTTGACGATGAACTAATTCAATTCATCTCCTTTTTTAAACTCTATATGTGTAATTTGTATTTTCAATGTTTTCCTCTGTTCTAAGGTTATAGCCTAAGGTCTAACCCACCTAAGGTTTCCAACCCTAAGCTCTGATACCAACTTGTGAAGACCCCAAACTCAGGTACTTAAAACCCGAACTCGGTTCATCACGATACCATTTCTATGAGTGGAATAATACTAATAATAATAACAATAATATAAATATCAAACTTAACTTACATTTATCAGAGTCTAATCCCAAGTACGTAACCATTAAACATTCATTACAAACCATGATAGATAATATATATAATACTTGTCTTAATAGTATTAAACTATTACACAAGATAACATTCATTCATTCATTCAACAACGTTTTCCCTTTCCCTTGTTCTTAGTAGAGCTCTCTGATCATTCACACTTAGCTGAAAACATTTAAATTAAGCAAGGATGAGCATTTGAGTGCCCAGCAAGTAATATCAATTAGAAATATAAGTATCCAAAAGAATTAAATATTTTCTTTGCACATCACTTCTACAACGAATTTATTGTTGTGAAGTAAACTGAACCGATAATAACAACATAACAATTCTATCTCCAAATTTTGAAACTACATATTGACTATATATATAGGGTAGTCGACATACTATGAACATTATTTTTAGTTTTCGCTAAGGTTTAGCAGAACTTCATCTGCAAACCGTCATAACTTACGGGCGTTAGGTTGTACTTCCCATAGGTCCTGTATTGATCAATACTACATTACAAGAACGATGTTATCGTTCACTCTGTCCACCTTGGACGCATAAAAGTTTTCCCGTGTAGGGATGTTCATACTTAGTCTGGAATCCGAACCAAAACAATTTGATTGGATACAAAAATATTTTAACTTATTCAACGATATTTCTGAATTTGTGTCTAGCTGGGTCAAATAGCTTAGACGGCTTATATATATATATATATATATATATATATATATATATATATATATATATATATATATATATATCAACATGTGATTAAATACAATGATTATCCAAGTGAGGACACTTGTATAACCATGTTTAGAAATTAACGAACAGAATATATATCTGAATTACCATATACTAACATGTTGATAAACAATGATCGGATATAGAATATATCACAATAGGGTTAATAATATAGCATAATAATAATATAATTCTGAAACTTCTTACTCATGTCCATTGCATAAAGGAAATGCAAAGGTAAGATACTTACCTGATGCGCTGCTTACAGTTCATAACTTAGTCCTATCGTTATACAACACCTATCAGTAATAAGATCATTTGATCGATTAGAATAACATACTATAACACATAGCACTGCTTATTACAGTCAGCACATAACCTAATCACATTGTCACATATGTTCCACAACCATTGAATCACAAATAAACACATAACTAATCAAATTATTTAAATCCAGATCAATTTCTGAAATATGTCGGTGTACCAACGGCTTTATCGGGTAATTATCGAGTCTAGGACTCTATCTTGTAGTTCAATAACTGTAAGTATCAGTCATATTATTTTTAAATGACTTATAATAATTTTAAAACATTTATTATAATTTATCATGAATTTTCAAACACCGAAATCATTATTAAATGATTTAAATATTAAACAATTCTATTATCATTAATATTAAACTATTAATGAAACCATTGTCAAAATGTTAAAGTTATTTATAATAACTTAAAATACTTTTAAAGTATTAATATTACACTTAAATAATTTTTAAAAGAATAAAAATTATTTTTAAATAATTATCATTAATATTAAAGTATTAATGTATTATTTATCAAAATATTAAAAGTCATTAATTATAACTTGAAATATTTTTAATTCATTTATATCATTTTTAAATGATTTTTAAATCTATAAAGCCATTTTAAAACTATTTATTTAATATAATTATTAAATAAATATAATATCATTTAATATTAAATTAATATCATTTATTAATGAAATTATCCCTTAAATATTAAAAGTTATATTTTATAACTTAAAATATCTTTAAACATTTTATTTTCATTTAAAATGATTTTTTTAATATTAAAATCATTTTTAAACTAATTTATTTAATATAATTATTAAATAACTTTAATATCATTAATAATAATTAATTAATAAAATTTAACTTTAAATATTGAAAGTTATATTTTATAACTTAAAATATTTTTAAACTATTTATTTTCATTTAAAATGATTTTTTTCTAATATTAAAATTATATTTAAACTAATTTATTAAATAAATTTAATATCATTTAATATTAAAATATTAATATTTTTCATGACAAAATATCAAAAGTCATTTTTTTATTACTTAAATAACCTTTAAATCATTTTTCTATAATTTTTTATATCATTAATTCTATTTTCAACATTTATTTAATACATTTATTAAATAACTTTAATTAACATTAATGTTAATTAATTAATGAAATTCATCACAAAATATTAAAAGTTATCAAAAATAACTTAATTTATTTTCTTATACCAAAATATAATTTTAAATAATTTTTTATGTATTAAAATCATTTTTAAATAATTTATTTAATATTATAATTAAATAAATTAAATACTTTTAATATTCTAAAAATATTAAATATTTATGAAATATATTAAAAATAATTAAAAACTAATTTTTGGAATTTAAAATAATTTTTAAAACTATTTTTGTAATTTTTAGAATTTACTTTCTATTTTTAAAGCATTTTTCAGAATTTAGGAAATTAAATTAATTAAATCCGTTGCTAAAGGCTTTAGCGACGATTTCTGTCGCAATATGTGTTCTTGAGGGCCAAGAACACTGACATTCAGTGGCTAAGGTACCTATTTTGTCTGGCTTTAACTTTCTGTCTACACATGTTCTGGACAATCTTATGGATCGATCATGTAGTGTTTATGTAATACTATATGAATCAAGCATGAAATCAGTCATACCAACACATAGCACGAAGATCTGGCCACTTAAACGCATTGTCAGAACTTTCTGAGTTTTCCAGAAAACCCAGTTAGCTTCTAGGTCCGTTTTGAGGCTTTAATTTCTATACACTTTGGTTACTGTTAATGTGATTTAAGACGTCTAGATTGTAGATAGCATGTAATATTACAGATCTAATACAACACATAACCATAACAACTAAACACTAGCAAGATCTTGATCAGTCAAACATTGTCATAAAAATGGCTCATGAAGAAATCTGGGTTTTCCAGATTTAAGACAACACAGTTGGTCAACCCTACTTTGACCGACAATATCTTTTATTCTAAGCACGATCTAAGTGTTATAGATGCATAATCATGTACCCTACATGTCAGGCTACAAATGGAATACAACAAAATGTCCAGAAACCTTATCAGAAGCCAGATCTAACGCTTACAAAACGTTGTCAGAAATTCTGGGTTTCTGGGTTTACCCAGATTTCCAGAATTCGTGCTCAGTCAACTCACTTTGACCGCTTATATCTTACAATATAGACATGATATGACCCTGTTTCCAGTTCTAGATCATAGTCCACATTACAAAGAATATATCCATAACATAAAACACACATAACACTTAACACAGAAAGATCTAGAGGATCTGACATTTGTTGTCAGACCAAGGTTTTAAAATTTCTCCAGATTTGCAAAAACACTAGATCTGAGCTTATAGATGTTATGGATCCAACATCTATCAACCCAGATCACTTAATAACACTACATAGAACATATTACAACACATAAACACAACTTCTAACAGAAGATCAAGGTTCGAAATTTATGATTAGGTTTTATACCTTTATGCATTGATTCTTGATTCTCAGCTGCTGATTTGTTTAAGGAATTCGTGGGGCTGTATTAAGGGACTGGTCTAGCTATAAATTTCGTGGGTCTTGAGCTTGAGAGCATTTGGTAAAGAGTTTGTGAAAAATAAGTGAACAAATGCTTTTTCTCTCTCTCCAATCTATATATATATATATATATATATATATATATATATATATATATATATATATATATATATATATATATATATATATATATATATATATATATGATGTTGGATGCATGAATTGGCTGAGATTTATTGATTTGCTGGAGATATAAGGTCACATGGGGTGGTTGGTTTGGTGAACAACTCCACCAATTGTCAAAACCTATACTCTAGGTTCAATAATACATGAGAGGCAAAAATGTCATTTGGTAAATCATGTTAATGGCAAAATTATAATCTTGACAAACCCTTAGGGTTTAGGGTTTGGGTTAGGGTTTAAGCCAATTTAGGTTTTAAAAGCAAACAAAATCTAGGATTTAAAAATAAATAACAATTTAGTTTCTAAAAAATAATTAAGGTTTTCTAATTTCACGATTAGAGTTTACCATTAGTAATTAAGGTTTATAGTAACTAATTAGGGTTTTTAAATTTAGAAATTAGGTTTCCAAATTTAGTAATTAGGGTTCTCAATTAATTAGGGTTTCTAATTAAGTTTCCAATTTTAGGATTTTTAGATATTAATTAGGGTTTCTCTAATTAATATTAAATTCTATAATGCACCACATAAATCACATAACACAGTTATATAACAACCTCGAACTCATAATCGAGTTCCAAATTAGGGTTATTTATCAATAAGTTAATTGTTGATTTAAGGTTTCTAATTTAAGAAATTAGGGTTTTAATTTACAATTAGGGTTTTCTCTTGATTATTAATAATTATAATTATCATGAATCACATAACATATTACCTTAACAGATTTTAAAGTCTCATTTGACTTCGAAATTAGTGTTTGTAAATAAAATTAGAGTTTTATCATAATACTCCATAATTGACCAATCATTATCAGTGTACAAATATACAATACATAATTATAGCACTGAAAAATCAAAATATAATATTATTATATTATTATTCTTATCCATTGATAAAAATCCAAAATTAGGTTGGATTCCATATCTGATTTATTCTTCATATATAACATTATTAATTAAGTTAAAATAATTTACTTAAATAATCTTGCATAAATTCATATAATAAAATAAATAATTATTATAATAATTCTAAAAATCATTTCATATATTATTTAAAAAATATATAATTATATTTTCATGGAAAATAATTAATAAAAATATTTCTACTATAAAATTAATTATTATAAGAATATGCTTTATAATAATCAATAATTCTAAAATAAAATTATTTGCAAACATTTATGTAATAAATATATTTTTATTTATTACATAATTACATATACACGTTATCTTGTACAAATCCTCATCCTTGAAATAAAAAAAAAAAATTATACGCAAAATTTATGATTTAATTTTTATAGAAAATATTGGGTTGTTACACACATGGCTGGAGCCGTCCCGTCTACTCTTCATCAGCAACTCAAATACATCATTAACAACAGCCTAGTCCACTGACATTGTTATTCATCACCTTCCCATTAAAGAGGGATTCAAGCCAGTCAGGCAGAAGCTCAGGCGATTGAAACCTGAGTGGAGTTTAAAGGTTAAATAAAAAATTGTGAAATAATTTCAAGTTGGCATCATCATGGTGTCAACATACCCTGAATAGCTATCCAACATAACCCCCGTGCCTAAACCTGGAGGAAAGGTACGAGTTTACGTGGACTATCGGGATTTGAATAAAGCTTGCCTCAAAGATAGCTTTCCCGTGCCATTCATCCACATACTCATTGACAATATAGCTCAATACGACATGTACTCCTTTGTTGATTATTTTGCGGGGTACCATCAAAACATGGTTGCTAAAGAGGATCGTGAGAAAATTGCATTCATCACTCCTTAGGGAACCTTTTGCTATAGATGGTTGTGATTCAGCCTCATCAATGCCGGAGCTACCTACCAGCGAGCCATGATGGCTCTTTTTCATGATTTAATGCATAAAGAGATAGAGATCTATGTGGATGACATTATTGTCAAGTCCTGAAGGGAGGAAGACCACCTAGACCATCTCAGAAAGCTTTTCAACAAGTTACGTAAGTACAACTTGAAGTTGAATCCAGCCAAGTGCGCCTTTGGCGTCAAATCAGGCAAGTTGCTAGGATTCCTAGTCAGCCATAAGGGGATTGAGCTGGATCCCACCAAAATCCAGGCCATCACGGAAATGCCCATTCCTCAGACAGAGAAGGAAATACGGGGATTTTTGGGAAGAATTAACTTCATCAGCAGATTCATCTCCCAACTCACAGCAACCTGTGAGCCTATTTTCAAGTTGTTAAGGAAGAACTCCTCCATGAAATGGAATGATGAGTGCCAAAAAGCCTTCCTCATAATCAAAGAGCAGCTAGTCACTGCTCCTATTTTGGTACCACCCAGGGATGATGTTCCTTTGTTCATGTACCTGTCCTTCAATGACCATGCCATGGGCTGCATGCTGTGATAGAAAGATGATAGAGGCAAAGAGCGAGCTATCTACTACCTCAACAAAAGAATCAGTAGCAGTGAACACAATAACACTCTGATTAAGAAAACTTATTGTGCTTTAGCATGGGCTTCCATGAGGTTACAACATTACCTCCATGGTCACACAACCCATCTCATATCCCGCATGGATCCTCTAAAGTACGTGTTCAGTAAACCCATGTTAAATTGTCGACTGTCCTGATTGCAGTTGTGTAAGACCCCAACTTTTTATAAATAAAATCGAATTTTCTCTAATTATTATTTTAAATAATAAGGTATTAATCTGATATAATGCTTTGGTTATGGGTGAAATGTGCAATTTTTGTAAAATAAGTAATTGGTTATAAAATATTCATTGTTGTCGGGGAATATTCGTTTGGTCATGGAATATTCTTACTGTCAGGGAATATTCATACGATGGCGTAGCCATTTGTGGGCCCCATAGCGGAAAACGGTCGAATGAAGAAAACAACAAGTTTGAGTTTTTATAAATAATGACGTAGTTGTTACCGTTAACACTGTTGGAATACCCGGTAGTTAAAGTACAGTAATACGCGTGGTTGCACAGTAGCACACGGTATTGCACAGTATTGTTGGATTATTGATTCTTACGTAAGATGACACTACTCAATAATTGTTACAATAATAACTGTTCAATATTTTATTTTATTGATTCAATAATTGCTACGTTGATATTTTATATTATTATTATTTTAATAATTGTCACTGCACAATATTTCTCATTATCAGATCAATAATTCATATTATTTGAATAATATTATTAGATAGCATTATTGGTAATGTCTAAGGAAGTTCTATCTAAGGAGAGGTTTGGTCACCTAATTGCGCGCCAGTAAGGAGAAATCCTTATCGGAAAGTCCCCTCTTTCCTGGGAACGACCTGGTTGTCATAATTGCGATTCTATAATATTATTTGTGAATAATTAATTATTAATTTATATAATAAGAAAAAATTTATTTTTATGTGGTTATAAATGAAGGAATTAATGTTGAGGTCTTTTATCAGTATTTTGTCGGAATGAAGGTATTAAAAATCATCCGTATGTGGATTTCGGGCATTTTCTGATTGGAATTTGTAAAAACTTTCTTTTACAAAGTTGTAGTAAATTTAATTTTCTATGGTATAGACATAAGATTCGAATTTTTCTGATAAAAGGGCTATTTATTATAAATTATTAAAATTTCAAAAATAAATATGTTTATTTAAAACATGGTGGGCCCCACTTTTGGTTGGTGAGAAGTGTGCTGAATTTTTATTTCAAAAGTGGTTGGCATGAATAGTAGTAGGTAAAGCCATCAGGTAGCAGGTTAGTCTGCTTTGGCATTCTAAGTATTTTCCTATAAATAGGGTGCTTAGTTAGAATTAAAAATTACACCAGAATCATAAGCTTTCTCTCTATATATTATCGAGCCTATTTTTGTGAGTATTTAGATACTTTGAGAGTTGTTATTCAGTACAAGTTTTTTTCAGCCTTATACCTGATATGTCAGCCAGAAGTACTGTTCTTTTGAGGTAAGGGATGTTATTTTCTTCGTAAATGATGTTATTCTTTCAATATCATTATACAGAAATATTGGTATGAATTTTATTGTGGAATTTTTTCCTTTTCGTGTCGGAGTTACTATTTACGTATACGACACTATTCACGTATACGATACTATTCACGAATACGACACTATTCACAGAAAAATAAATTTTTCTTTCTTTGTCCAAGTTGTCTATTGTGCTTACTATCTTTGATTATATCCATGTTTTGATCTTTATTTTTGAATTCGGCTCCACAATTGATTATTATAGAGTATTTTTGAACTTGGATAAACTGTAGTACGAATACCTAATATTTGTCCTTTTGTCTCACTGGATTTGTTTTTTTAAGATATTTTCATCATCCTCAGTCCAAAATGATGATATTACTGAATATCTTTGGCCTGTAGTGCAAAGATGAATGATTAACTGATGAATATCTTTGGTCCGTAGTGCAAAGATGAAAAGGTGTTGAGATGAACATGACCAACTGGTGATACAAATGAATATCTTTGGCCTGTAGTGCAAAGATGAATATTCGATTCAAGATGTATATTGATTAATGCTACATGGATAAAATATTGATGATGGACTTTTAAATCTTTGAAGATAGTAAAATTCATTCTCTACTTGACTCTTCTAATGGATTGATATTTTTGCTACAGTTGTTGTTCTAAAACTTGTTGTCTATTATATTCTATCAGATTTTTCCCTGTTGAAGACTAAAGATAATTTGTTGTATATTATCTTAGTCATAATATTCCATTTTTCTTCTCAGGAGGCGAGAATATAGCGGGAACTAGTCGGGGTGTGGAGTGATGTTTCCAGTCAGTTGTTTTAACAGTCCTCACTATTTTGTAAAATAGTGTTTCAATAATTGTAATGAGGACTTATTTGAGTGTGGATATTGTCTAGAAGATAATATTTGTATTTAAACTCACAGTATATGTGTTGTCGTATTTTGCACGACAATTGTATTAATGAAGTTGTATTTGTTTCTGTACCATGTATTTGGCGACTCATAATGGGTGATGTATATCTATTTTGAGGGCGTCACAAGTTGATCCTATAACAATTTAACATAGTCTACGTGACGCAAAAGTCCATCACAGGTCAGGGAATTGCGGATCAACTGGCCGCTGCACCTTCAGGGGATTTTAAACCCTTGGAAACATACTTCCCCGATGAAGGGGTAATGACAGTTCAGCAACACCATCAGTACAATGCACGCTAAACATGGAGGATGTATTTTGAAGGAGCTGTAAACATGGAAGGTTTTGGGGCTAGAGCAGTTCTAGTGTCCGTCACGGGGGAGCAGCATCCCATCACCGTCAAATTGCAGTTTGCCAACACCAATAACACAGCTGAGTATGAAGGATGTATCATGGGCCTAAAACTTGCTCAATTAATGGGCATCAGACGGTTAATTATCTTTGGGGATTTCGAATTGGTAATCAGACAAACCACAGGAATCTATCACACCAAAGAGCTACACTTACCGCCTTACCATCGGCAGGTTCTACAGATGGCTTTGAAGTTTAAAGAAATAACATTCCTCCACATTTCTCGAAATAGGAATGACTTTGCGGATGCGCTAGTAACCTTGGCCTCTTTGATCAACATACTTGACAAGGAAAACATGTCAACCATCACATTTGCCCAACAAAAGGCTCCAGCCTATGGGAACTACATTGGAGAAGTATTGGATGAGCTACCTCCCATCCAATACCCTTGGTATCAGCATATCAAGGAGTATCTACGAGATGGATCTACACCCGTTGAGGCGAGTCCGGCTGAAAGAAAGCGGATCCATCGAATGGCTATGAAGTTCTACCTGAGCGGAAACGCACTCTACAAAAGAGATGCATGACTAGGTCTCCTCAGATGTCTAGACAAGGACCAAGCTCAGAGGCTCATGGATGAAATCCATGGTGGAGTATGTGGCCCACACATGAGCGGCCCTATACTTGTTAAAAAGATCCTAAGAACAGGGCATTACTGGCTCTCTCTGAAGGCTGATTGTGATGATCACGTCAAGAGATGTTATCAATGCCAAATTCATGGGAATGCTATCCACGCCCCTCCAAGGGAGCTCCACAATATAAGTTCACCCTGGCCCTTCTTAATGTGGGGAATGGACGTGATCAGGCCCATCAAGCCCAAGGCCAGTAATGGGCATCAATTTATTTTCACCATGATCGACTTCTTCACCAAGTGGGTAAAAGCAGCCTCCTTCCCCAGGGTTACCAAAAAAGTTATCATTGCTTTCATCAGAAATAATGTCATTTGTCGATATGGACAACCCGAGGTGATTGTATCAGACAATGCTAAGAACCTCAACAACAAAATGATGGAGGAGTTATGCAGTAAATTTCACATCAAACATCTCAACTTCGTCATCTACCGACCAAAGATGAATGATGTTGTTGAAGCGGCTAATAAGAACATCAAGAAGATCATTCAAAAGATGTCTGCCAATCACAAAGGATGACCTGACTTATTGCCCCTGACTTTGTTAGCCTACAGAACATCAATGCGCACTTCCACTTGGGCAACCCCCTACTCATTAACCTATGGGATGGAAGCAGTGATCCCCATAGAAGTGGAAATGGAATCCCTCAGAGTGTTGATAGATGCTCAGCTTGATGAGGACCAATGGTTACAAGATAGGTATCACCAACTGTCTCTAATAGACGAAAGGCGAACCGTTGCTATCTTCCATAGTCAGTTATATCAACAAAGGATCACCAGATCCTACAGCAAAAAGTCTGGCTATGGCAGTTTAAACAACATAACTTAGTTTTGAAGAAGATCATTGACAACCAAGATCAGTCCAAAGGGAAATTCGCCCCGAACTGGGAAGGCCCATTTGTTGTCAAGCAGGTATTGACAGGAAGCGCTCTCAAATTACAGGAAATGGATGGCGATGAGTTTCCGTAACTCCTTAACTCGGACACCGTGAAACGGTATTATGTCTAAAGTTACCATCAAGCAAACATCCTGGTTTTGGATCACCAGATCCCCAGTCACTTCAGGTTTTCTAAAACCTCATCACATACAACCTTTCTTCACACCCATTTGCCCCATCAGGGACAATCACACTTTTCAACCAGCAGCCTGGTTTCGGATCAGCAGATCCTCCACTCAACTTCGTTTTTAAAACTTTTCACACCTGCAGTTTTGTCCCACCATGGATAAAACTTTTCACACCAGTTTTGTCCCACCATGGATAAAACTTTTCACACCTGTAGTTTGTCCCACCAGGGATCAAACTCTTCACACCTTCGGTTTATCCTGTACATGGGATTAAACTTTTTGCCTGCAAACCACCCTGTACAAGGGGTTAACTATGCCGACCCGATCTTCCCAATACATGGGAGTACGTAGGCAGCCATTTTATATGGTCCAGTCTCAATAAAACAAAAATAACAAAAAACATTTCTATACCCTTCTCACTAAAAAAATAAAAACAAAAACATTTCTACACCACTTTGCCACAAACATCGTTGAACCTTCACACCAGGTTCGAACTACGCAGACCTGATCTCCTCTTCAATAGGAGTACGTAGGTAGCCATTCTGGTTAGGTCTTACCCTCTACCAAAACACAAAAACTTGTCAATGGTACTGGGATCATCTTTCAATCCACCACGCTTCATCGGTTTCCGACCAAAGGGATGGAACTACCTGACCTCCCCACACAAATGGGAGAATCGGCGACCATCTAAGCTGCGGTTGATTCCTTAAAGAGAAACACCAATCTATAAGAGATAGAACTAACTGTGCTCCCCATACAAAGGAGTACTTGCGACCATCTGTGGTGCGGTCCACCTCAGAGAAGAAAGCTACACTCATCTATATCCATACACCAGTCCCAAGACACCAAAGATGGTAGGGAATACAAACAGATCAATGATCCATTATAAAAGATCCTGAGACATCTCAATGTCCGTCCATCAAGGAGGAGTTCAGAATACATCAAGATCACAAGCCCTGGAGAAACAGGCAAATATCAAGCAAGAAACAATGCATAACTAAAAGGGAAGTGATCAAAATATGTTTCCCTGCTATATATAATGATGTTTGATATATACAAAATGTATTGTACATGACAAAATGGCTAAGCTAGTCTGTGCAAGAAAATTCAAGCCCATCTACAAGTCGGTGTGTATACGGACTATTAAGCCTAACATGGCATCCCTCTTAGAAGAAGGAGGTAACGTTGTGATCTCTTGCCCAAGGGTCTCTACACGAGTCAACAAATCTACAGCCAACTGCATGGTGGCACTATGCTCATCAATATATGTGCTCATCTCTATAATGATGCCAACAGTAAGGGACCTCACTACAATACTATCTATAACAGCGATATCTCGGGCAGATATAGCGCTATCCCGCTCAATAATCACTGTATCTCTAGATGATCTGGCCTCATCTCGCTCAGCAATAGCGGTGTCTCTATGAGCTAACACCTCATATCTCTCTAACAGAGCAACGTCTCTCTCATCAAGAGCTGTCAACATCAAGGCCCTAGCCTTATCTCTCTCAAAGGTCATTAGATGAAGACTCTGCTCTAGATATTGTGCTTAATGTTGGATCATAGTAGCACTCGTACTAGGAGAATGTACAAGAGCTACTGGCAACCCAGTGAATGGCTCCTCCTCGGTGTGAGAATCAATGTCCTTCATGGGCTCTCCACCATCTGAATCAATCCCCGACACTGTGGATACTAGCACAGCCGATGTAGTTTCTGTCTCCATCCACGCAGAATACTCTGTTGAACAGCCCGGATGGCTAACAGAAAACTCAGCACGCTCACGCTAATCCTAACAGGTATAAACTCTGGATCTGTCCTCTGCTAACAAATGGCAAGAAGCCAAATGCTAACCTAATGCCCTCTCCAAAGGATGCACCTCCTGAAACTGGTCAAACTGTGACATCACAGCCAGTGGGTGATATGTGGTCATACCCCTCAAACCAGCCAGAGGGAGATAATCCATGCCTAGTGCATGAGTAATGAAACTATAAGTAGAGCTGAGCCCTGTACACGGCAAAATGTCAAATGGATCTCCAATCCCTGCCAAGAACACCGACCAGGATGTAGCGTCTACATACTCCGATGGCTGAAAGGAGTAAGACACGGCTATCTCATGGGAAAAACAGTACCTATGCCGTCGGAACATGCCAATCGGTCTCAAGTGTGACATAAACCACACGTACAACAAGACTAAGTTACCTATAAATACCCCTGCAGGATAGGTATGGCAATACAGGGCTGACCTCAATGTCTCTGCCACAATCAGCAGAATAATGGTATGACCCTCCCTAAGAGCTCTCACTGCTAGAACAACACCGATGTCTAGCTCATCCATGTATCGTGGCATGAATAGATAGGCCACTACACACATCATGAATACCTCTACTCTGGCCACATGCCACTGATCCTCTAGTGTGGTGAAATCCCCGGAGTGTCATGCATAACTGTCCACTGAGCCAAATCTGTCTATTAGAAAATGCTGGGACACTACATGACTGGATGTAATCTCATCCTGCACTACTCTACGCCACAACCTGGTAAGGGTCATGAACTATCGACGCATATCTCTGATAGCCATTCGAGCGTAAGGCATATCTAAGGGCAAGGCCGTCAACCGCTCATACTCCTCTAAGGTGGGAGGCAACTCCTGGGTCACAAATCGGAAAACCTACCTCTCCGGTACCCAGTTCTCTAGCATGCCATCTACGAAGCCCAATGGAACCTGGAATGTTAGGAGGGTCATGGAATGCTGCAATAGCTGATCTATAATCACCCTGTCTGAAAGGGATACACTGTCATACCAAGATCTCAAGCGTGAGGCCACCAATACTGGTGGGGTGTGATCGATACGGCTGATTGTCAAGGAGGACATCTGTGTGGGCCGTATCATAAGACCATCCAGGGGTCAATGCTGAATATCTCTGGACATACATATGCATGACAAATAATAGATGGCAATATGATGTAGGGAATGGAAAACAATACATACATTCCTAAGTACATCATCATCTAAATACATCATCTCTGTACAACTGAAAAATACAGGGAAATGGGGCACAGACACCCTACAGCTAATAGAGGCCTATCAAAAGATATAACGAGAATGGGGCACAGCCACCCAGTATCTAACAGAGGCCTATCAAAAAATATAGCAAGAATACACATCAGAAGAAGATAATGGTGTCTATATCTACATCATCAATCATGTCCACCTGATGTAACTCCTCCTGAGTCACTAGATCTCCGCCAAAAGGGATATCAGACCTATACAAGGGAGGATCTGTACATGCAAAGCTACATGGATCATCTGAAGGGCCAGCCCCCGAGCTGGAAGGATCAAAAGTATCCACCTCTGAAGGATCTCGGCCCAAATGCCGGATGAAAAAATGTGCCCGGTTCAACTGTCGGGTCAAACTATCAATCTGTGTCAAATGAGTCGGATCTCGGACACAGGCCATCCAATCCGTCATCATCATGGATCCAGGAATCATATCTCCTATGAACTGAGTGGCGCGGGTCTGGGCTCCGATGGTACGAGGGGACCACTAGTGGTATAATGCCTCCTGAGTAAATGGACCCTCTGACAAAGTGTAGCCATCAATTCCCATCAATGGGATATCATCAACAGGCGACTGCAACATAGGCCAATAACGCCTGGCAGGTGGCAAGATTGGTACAAAAATCTCTCCTGTGGTGCTCCTAATAGCACGCTCTCCTAAATAGAACTCCCATCCTCCATCTGTGAAGAGAGGAATCCTATGGGTGGATATCACATACTCGACACCAATCGGGAATCCATTCTCAAATCCAACTGTCAAATGGTCCCCAGAATAGGGAAACTAAGTGATGGCATCAGCTGTCAACAACTCTAATTGTAAGCAACAATGGGTGAAACCCTCAACTACAGGAACCTCTACCAATATAGAGTGATGCCATTGTCGTCCTCATGGATAGGTCTCCAAACCTAACACACTAATAGGACGCAGACAAGGGAGCCTCTCATAGGCCCAAAACTGCCAACATAAAGGCAAAACATATGCTGTTAGTCAACACTCTTAACCTGTACATGGGAAATCAAAAGAGAAATACTCACCAGCAGAAATGGATAAAATCCTAGTCAAGTCTCTGTCAAACCCTGTGAACGCATGCGCATTCCCCTGAGGAAATAGGCAAAGGTGTAAGAGCCTCAATCATACTCTCCAATACGGTCCACCTCCCGAGTGGAGCTGATCAAAGAAAATGACATTGTGGAAGAGTTGTCTGCTATGAAACAACCCCTGATAATAACTAGGAACAATCGCCGAAGAATGCAATTCCTGACTCTCACATCAACGGGAATGGGCTCACTCAACAGCTCATTCATAGCATATATGCTCAAAGGACCTGTATGGATAGTCCTGCCCTTGAGCGCCTCAGTCGAAACTCCTAGCAAGGATCTGACGACAGTAGGGGTAATGTTCACCACATATGGAACTGGCGCCCCTCCAAACTCCATACAGGTGATAAACCGCCAATCCATCGGTGTCATCATCACCTCACAATTAAATAAATAGAGAGACTGAGTTTGGTAAAACCAGCGCTCAGACAATGTCCTGAGGTAACCCCAGGGACAACGGCAGGGGAGGATGGAAAAGAATGCCTCAAAGCCCCAACTATGGATGCAGAGCCTGATATAGGGAGTGTATGCTGAACCAATTCCCTCGAGGCTGCGTAAAGCTGGGAACCTACATCAATGCAAATCAATCAACAGAATCCTTGATCCTCATTAATAGGAAAAAGGAAGATCAAATCTAGCTTTTACCTCATTTGCCTGCAAGTAAACTAAGGGGTGGCGACTCAAATCACCTAGAATCTCTGGGATCGTCACATTAATGCGCAGAAGATCCCTACGGGGAGCATGAGTAGTAGGAGCTGGAGCCGCAACCGGTACATCCTCCTCCTCGTCTTCAACGTCCAGTACATTAACCCGAATAGGACGTATCATCGCCTCCGTCAAACGACGAGGTTGTCTGACTGAACGGGGTCAAGGCACATCAGAAGCCCTCCTCCGCACACCTGAAGTGGTCCTACGGGAACTACTCGGCTGATCTGGATCTATATATATCTGGGCACAAGTCTCCAAATTACCTCTAAGTTTGTGGTAAATTCTAACCTGGAGCTTTTCAAGATACATTTTATGACTACATGCATTCATGCATTACTTTAGCATACGCCTATAGTAGAGTTAAAAATGCATGACTACCCAATGCTTAGGCTTATGGAAAATTTATGCCAGAGTCTCCTTTATAAAAAGGACTATCCACATGCGCATAGGCACGACTAGGTGGCCATTCATTAGCACACCTACCCATAGTCATAAACATCCTACATGTATACAAATGTCAAAGTCACAATCCATGATGGTAGGCTAATTACCAGGATTACTTTTGTTCTACAACCTTTGCTCATTTATCCTCAAATAGGATAAGAAATAGCAGGATAATGTGCCAATTTGACTATTTCAAAAGTTAAATTTTTTCACATCATTATGTTCAGCATTGTTAAATACTAACATTTACTATGTTGAATATTTTTTATCAAGTCATATAGGCATGCATATTCACTACTATGTGTTTAGACGCATTTCATATGCTAACTTTTTTTCCAACAGACGAAAATTGGAAAAGAAGATATGTATACGTTACCAGGATAGTGTGAAACACTTGTACGGTGACAGAATTTACAGAAAGACGCTCGAACTCAGCAGATCTGAAGAAGAGCTCTCGGATTTCCTGTGTGGCGCAGTATGAAAATGACTTGTGAAAGCAACAGGTGCCTTAAAACCACCCATGGTTGGCCGTAGGTGTACCTGTGATTGTCGCAAGTGTACCTGCGGCTGCCCTAGGTGGGTCCCACCCCTCCGACTCGGTCTAGTTCGAGTTACAAATGAGGTCTCACATGCTAAAAACGTCAGATCAGGAAAAAGGATGCTACGCAATTAAGCGAAAAAACCTAAAATCCTGGTTTTCAAAGACCAAATTGTGGGTCTACACATCACTCATTGGTATTCACCCAGACACAGGGTTCACTATATCGATGATCACAACTGTTTTAAACTACACTCGACAATACCTCACAAAGGTCCGATGCCGTCATTTCGAGGTCATCACTCCAAAACACTTCTCCTCAGCGGAAACTACAAACACTTCAACCGTTGAAGCACATTTCAATGAAGGTCAAGCAACCTTGGCGTTACTTTAGCCGTTGGCAAATAAATCCAACAAAGCGTCAAAAGTTGTCCGATGATTCCAGTCGTTGAAGCACATTTCAATGAAGGTCAAGCAACCTTGACGTTACTTTATTCGTTGGCAAGTAAATCCAGCGAAGCATCGGAGTTTATCTGATAAGTTCATCCGTTGATGTACACATCAATGAAGGTCAAGCAGCCTTAACATTATACCCAGCAGGGATCTCGTCCGTTGAAGAACATTTCAGCGAGGGTCAGGCAACCTTGATAAACATAGACTGTTGGTAGTAACTCCGACAGATCACTGGAAAGACCTAGCGATACAAACCAGGGAATGACATACAAACCGATGATGGAATCTGTTATACACATCTTCCTCAAACAAAACACAATCCCCAGAGTCTCTTGCACATGAGAAGAATATCTATGGTGGAAAGTTTGCACCAAGGATTAAAGAATTTGGTGAGAACCCCAAAGTCAACATACTGGTATTTCTTGGGAACTTTGGAAAACACATCTAAGCAGTTCTTCAGAGACATCAATGATCACTCCCGGCCCAATCAGAAGTCATGGGAACAAATAGTCATCACATCTCGTTGGAAAACAGTCTAACAAACCACATACATCATTTGCATCATGCTGCAGTACATTACATCATGAATATCTTATCATATTTCAAGTGTGTAGTGTTCTTTATCCTATCTATGCCATTACATTGCATGAATATGATAAAGAGGGGCATCTGTAGACACTCGAAAATTTCTACATTCCTGTTACTAACATTGCATGAGGGCAAAGTTATTTTCTAAAGATAACCCTGGAAGTCAAAGCAGCATAGTCCTAGAGACAACCCCGAGATACTCAATTTGCCATCTCGGAGACAACCCCGAGATATTCAGTCCAGTCCCGGAGACAACCCCGGGATCCTCAGTTCCATCTCGGAGACAACCCTGAGATCTTTAGTTCCAGTCCCGGAGATAACCCCGGGAGATACAGTTCAAACTTCAGAGATAACACCGAGGCACGCAGTTACAATTTCGGAGATAACCCTAGAAATGCCTGGTTCAAACCCCTACAAACAGCTTCAACACTCGGTGATAGACCTAAGGCACTCATTCCCAAGCCCGGAGATAACCCCAGGAGGACAGGCACACCTTAGAAACAACGTTGAGGACGTTCAGCACATGCAGCAGCCCAATCTCAGTGATAACCCTGAGCAACGGCTGCTAAATCAGCCCAGAACCGGAGATAACCCCGGTTAAGGGAAAAATTATCATTTTGCTGCCTCAATCATATAAATGCATCATCTCAACAACATTTTAACATACATTCTACACAACAGTGTCCCACAAGAACTATAGCTCCAATCCCGAGTGACTAATACACAAGACAACACACCAGATAGAATTTGAAGCCTGAAGACCTTGGCATGGACCCATCTTCCTGACTTCGTACAACCTCTTATCCCATGTCATTGTGTATCTCTCAATAACAACATTCCGTAAAAGGTTTTAAAAACCTTAATCGAATGCCTGAATTAAAGTTATGAAGGTTCGAACGGACAACACGTTGCACGAGTGCACGCATTTCGAGATGGCAGGACCCACGGAGCCCGGGGCACCCCGGGCAGCCGCAGGTATATCTGCGACTACTGCAGGTACACCTGCAGCTCCCCACTCTATAAATAGAGGGCTTGGGATGGCCATTTTACAAGAGAAAAAGGCGAGTAAGCCATGTCCAATTTGCTTTATACACACTATTAATTGAGTGCTTTCTCATTTCAAACACTTGTGAGCTTATATTTGGCTACTTTTTACCAGTGAAAACTGAGTGTTCATCCATTTAAAGCTATTAAAGTCTTCTTTGGCAGTCCACTGTAAGCCTTATTACATTATTTAAAGCCTTTTCTCCACTTTTGACACACACAGTCATTCACGTTGAGAGTCGTGTTGCATGTGTATGCCCGAACTTCGGTCCGTAGCTTTTTTATTTCTTTTGTATATATATATTATATATATATATATATATATATATAAATTGTTACTGAACTCTGTTTGGTGAGCGTTTACTGCTTTTATATATAAATACTTATATATATATATATATTATTATCATCAAACTCTGTTTGATTGAGCCTAGATTTCACATCCGGTGCATTTACCGCTTATATATATATATATATATATATATATATATATATATATATATATATATATATATATATATATTTCTGTCAGGCTTGGAGTTTACTCCGTGGTCTTTTACTGTTTTATTTACATTTCGTCCCGCCTGGAGTTTACTTCGTGGCGGTTGATCGTTTTTATATATATATTTACAGCTTTTCTATATTTACATTTCATCCCGCTTGGAGTTTACTTCGTGGCGGTTGATCGTCTATATATATATATATATATATATATATATATATATATATATATTTACAGCTTTTATATATTTACATTTAATCCTGCCTGGAGTTTACTTCGTGGCGGTTGATCGTCTATATATATATATATATATATATATATATATATATATATATATATATATATATATATATATATACATTTCTGTCAGGCCTGGAGTTTACTTCGTGGTCTTTTACTGCTTTATTTACATTTCGTCCCGCCTGGAGTTTACTTCGTGGCGGTTGATCGTTTTTATATATATATTTACAGCTTTTTTATATTTACATTTCGTCCCGCCTGGAGTTTACTTCGTGGCGGTTGATCGTCTCTCTCTCTCTCTCTCTCTCTCTCTCTATATATATATATATATATATATATATATATATATATATATATGAACGATCAAACACCACGGAGTAAACTCCATGGGGGATTGGAAATGTAAATATATAAAAGCTGTAAATATATATATATATATAACTGTTTACAGCTTTCATACAAACTGCTACATCATGTGAACCTAGAAATCATTTGATCACAGATTTAGTCTCCTGAATCTAGATTCGGTTCCCGTGATGGACATTTTCAGTTGTACATAGCTTGTAAATTATTCACGGTGTTTGAATTTCCTTAGACGGCTCTCATGCCCACAAGGAGTTCGGCACATCTTATTTTCTCGAAGATGCTTTGCTTCTCGAAAATAAAAGCAACCGAGCCGAACACACAATAAAATAGAAGTATCAAAGGCCTCAATTACTATTGAGCATAAGGGTTTAAAAAACCTCTTTTACAAAACATTATTGCTATATCTTGTTAAAACTGAACTTTTATACAAAATTCAAACCCTTTGTATATATGTGCAAATGAGGCATATCACTACTTCTAGATAATTGCACATTGACCCCCACACACACACACATTCAGATAACAATTTAATTGAAAAGTGGCAGTCACCGTGGTAACACAGATGTCGGGGGGTGCCTAACACCTTCCCTCCGCATATTCAAGCCCCCGGACCCTAACGAATCTCAATTTCACAAACCAGTCAAATAGTGTCACATCACTTGGTCAATGTGCAAACTTTTTCTCGATTGAGTTGGTGCAACCATTTAAAAATACTAACTGGCGACTCTTACAGTCCAATCGTCAACATATACATGTCAGACCTTTTCACAACTTATTTTTTTTAACAAATCTCACCTAACATGAGAACACCCAAAGGCAAGAACAGAAAAAAGACAAATAAAAATCTCGACGTCATCACACACGATCTGCATAGTGGGGCACGTGTCGAGTTCTGTCGGGCTCCACGATTTTAAATAGTGTTAAAAATACTGATCTGCCCTTAGCTCCCCCTGAGCTAGTGTATCCTTTGGGAGGACTACGATCGTCGAGGTTGGTCTATGATGGTAGAGTTCATTACTGACTCCTCTCTACGATCATTGTCTATCCTGGTCCTTGTGATGAGCTCTGACATAGCATTCCTTCTAGGTTAAGGTAGCTCAGGAAGGGCCAATCTCTTAGACTGAACTAAGGGTTAGGTTTGTCCCTAAGGCGCTTATCAGAGGGGTTACTTGGATTTGATAGAAATGATGTCATCACGAGATGCTTCTCTGTCATGTCGAGCCTGCTCTACGATCGTGGTTTCTCTTTAGTCTTCTCTACGATTTTAATCATAGCCTTTTTATCTGTATGGTTAGCACAAACTAGAGCATAGAGTTTATGGTTGCAAATTTAACATGCCTAACTCACTTATCAATTTATTAAATTTGGATTCATCTAGAGACTTTGTAAAGACATCAACAAGTTGATTTTCAGTAGGGATGTATTGTAAAGATATAGTTTCATTTTGAACATTGTCCCTAATAAAATGATATATTATTTCTATATGCTTAGTTCTAAAATGCATGACAGGATTATCACAATGAATAGGTATAGATTTGAAATCAAACCCACAGTCTGCTAGCTAATTTTTTATCCATAAGATTTGAGCACAGCAGCTGCCAGCAGCAATGTATTCAGCTTCTGTTGTTTAGGTAGATACTAAGTTTTACTTCTTGTTGAACCAGGACACAAGTCTGTTTTCTAGCAACTGACAAGTGTCACTAGTACTTTTTCTATCGATCTTGCAACCTACAAAATCAGCATCTGTATATCCTGTCAGTTCAAAGGAGGACTCCTTGGGATACTAGAGTCCCAAGTGAGGTATGCCTTTAAGATACCTGAAAATTCTTTTTACAGCAGTTAAGTGTGATTCCTTAGGATTTGCTTAAAATCTAGCACATATACATGTTGCAAAAATTATGTCTGGTCTACTGGCAATTAGATATAGAAGAGAGCCTATCATACCTCTATATTGAGTAATGTTAATACTTTTACCTTTTTCATCTTTGTCAAGCTTAGTTGTTGGAGCAATTGGTATTTTCATGGGAGAGGTTGATTCCATGCCATACTTTTTAAGTAAAACTTTAATGTACTTGGCTTGGTTAATGAAGATACCTTCATCAGTTTGCTTCACTTGTAATCTAAGAAAAAAATTTAGCTCACCCATCATACTCATTTCGAACTTGCTCTGCATAAGCTTGGCAAATCTCTTGCACAGTTTTTCATCAGTAAAGCCAAAGACAGTGTCATCTACATATATTTGAACTAATAGGACTTTGTTTTTGTGTTTTCTAAGGAATAATGTGGTACCTACTCTACCTCTAGTGAAGTTATTTTCAATAAGAAAGTTAGTTAGTGTTTCATACCATGCTCTAGGTGCTTGTTTAAGTCCATATAAGGCTTTGTCTAATCTATAGACATAATTAGAGAGAGTTGGATTGATGAAACTTGGAGGTTGCTCCACATATACTTCTTCTTGAAGTTCACCATTCATAAATACACTTTTGACATCCATTTGAAAGACCTTGAACTTCATGTGGGCAGCAACAGCAAAGAATATCCTGATGACTTCTAATCTGGCAACAGGTGCGAAGGTCTCGTCGTAGTCGATGCCTTCCTCTTGGGAGTAACCTTTGGCTACTAGTCTTGCCTTGTTCCTTGTTATTACCCCATCTTCATCCATCTTGTTTCTGAAGATCCACTTGGTGCCAATAACTCGGTGGCTTGTTGGTCTTGGTACTAATCTCCATACTCTACTTCTTTCAAACTAATTTAGTTCCTCTTGCATGACTTCTATCTAACTTGAGTCTTCCATAGCATCTTCTATCTTCTTAGGTTCTATTTATGACAAAAAGCTTAGATAACTCATTCGGGGTGGCGGATTTTCTCTTGACTCTTTCATTTGGATCTCCAATGATTAGGTCTTTAGTGTGATCTCTTGCTCATCTGTTTCCTGTTGGAACATCTGTCCTGATGTCAACCTTTGCTTCTTGATGTAGAGGTTCGTTGTCTGGCGTAGTTCTCTCTACGATCTCTTCTTCAAGATCGACGACTTCATCTTCTGGGGCTACGATCGTGGTGTTGAGCTCGACGACCTCGTTCGTAGAGTTTGAGTCATTGATAGTAGTGTCTTAAGGCACAGATTTGTCTGAGTCTATTTCATCGAAGATGATGTGAATCGAGACTTCAACACTTAACGTCTTTCTGTTGAATACTCTATAAGCCTTACTGTCTATGACATATCTGAGAAAGATTCATTCATCTGACTTGGGTTGAAACTTAGTCAGATACAATTTTCCATTGTTGAAAATATAGCATGCACAACCAAACACATGGAAGTAGCTGATATTAGGCTTTCTTCCACTCCACAGCTCGTAGGGAGTCTTCTTTAACGTAGAGTGCACAAGAGATCTATTTTGAGTGTAGCATGCAGTGTTGACAACTTCTGACCAGAAGTACTCAGGCAGACGTGCTGCTACTAGTAGAGTTCTTCCCGCTTCAATCAACGTTATGTTCTTTCTTTCAGCTAATTCGTTTTACTGTGGAGTTTGTGGAGCTGAAAAGTTATGATTGATGCCATTTTCTGTGCAGAACTGATCCATCTCAGAGAAGTTGAATTCTCTACCATGATCACTCCTTATAGCCTAATTTTCTCCCCTTTCTCGTTCATCACCAGCTTGAACATCTTGATGAGTTGGGTACTTATTTCATCTTTTGAGTTTAGAAAGAACACCCATCTAAATCTTGTGTAGTCATCCACTACGACCAATGAGTATCTCTTCCCTCCAAGGCTCGTTGTTGGTGTAACGACCCCAAAATTCATACAATTTAATTCTCGACTTCGGTCGTTAATAATACATTCAACCTTTAATTTTACATCATCAAACAATAATACAACTATTGAAATTTGCGGAATAATTAAAATTTTCTATTACAAACTATCCTCGTTCCCAAAACCTTCAACCTTTACATCTAAATATCTCAAAATCATTTTAATACTACAATAGTTTACATTCGCAAAACAATATTATAATTATAACATTAATACATTTACCGAAACATTAGACATGGTTTACAAGAATAACAACTTAGCTAGGATATTAAATCTTCATATATCACTTTTGATCCATAACAATCAAGTAGCACATAGCGTTACCTTCAATTCTTAAATCTGCAAAAATGGTTATTTGCAAGAATGAGCTCGACAGCTCAACAAAATCTAACAGTTTTCATACATCACGTAACACATAATAACATGCTCAACATACAAGAATAATCATAAACAAACATAGCATACATGTTGTAGTTCACATAACAACTATAAAGATTGAGTTCCTTACTCAATCAACATTCATAGTTCAATCATCATAGTCATAGATTGACTTTTACATTTCATACTTTTGACATATATAATACATCATACACTAAAATTTTAAAGCAGATCATCATCAAGTTCACATAGCAAAAAGGAACTGAAAGACTTGCCTTTACCGGCGTTTTACCAACACGCTAATACTTTGCGTCCTTGCACAACCTACACTGTATGTGAGATTGATAATAAATAAAATCAATAATCAATCTCATGGTCAAATTTATTCTAAGACCTTACTTTATCTTATTATCCTTTATAATGTCTTTATAGACATCTAACTATTTTATATGCAACTCGGTTTTATTTTCATTTTCATCACCACACATGCTAGACTATCGCACTTATAGTTTAATGTGCGTATATCACACCATGTTATTATACCACTTTGGTTTCAAAAATGCATATTCAACACATTGTTTACATGTTTAATTTTCCTTCATAAATCAAAAATTACCCTTTTCGATTTCTTTCCATTATTATTCTCGTATTATCATCTTTTCATACTTAGATATCCAATATTAGCCATTAGTTAGACACTTTGTATACCAAAGTTTAGAAACACTATTACTTTTAGGCATTTTATCGAGCACGTCATGTGCACACATTAACTTACCTCAACTCTTGATCTTAAATGGTTAATTATGCATAGAATATGATAACACATATCTATATTCATTACATATGTCAAAACATATTTTTAATCATCAAAATATACTATCACCCAAAATCTTAATTCAAACATAATTATAAAACTTATCTTCACAATTTCTTTAACAAAACGTTGCTTTCGTTTTTAACGTATCTCCTTCGTTACATGTCCAATTTTGTTCCTTCTTATACAGAATTAACCCTTACTCAGTGTACTATAACCTTATCTAGGCCTTAAAGTTAGACCCTTATCCATCTAAACTAGATTCTGCAATTTATCAACTAGTGTAGAAAATTTCATTTTCTGAATATCCTTACTAAACAATTTATTTCGGACATGATTCGGTCCATAAAATGGCTCAATCTCGCGTGTCTAGCTAGTAAACTTCCATATCTACAACTTTGCAGTTTTAAGTTTCTTCAGATTCAAAACACACGAATTTATATGAAATTTTCAAAGTCAAAAACCGTAACAGTTTTGATTTTCTGGACAGATTATTTTCCCTTTGGGCCAGCCTTACTAAAACAGACATTGCAAGAAATCTACAAAGAGTTTTCATGTGATTCCACTTTCAGAATATAGCTTACTTCCATATCTTCGATTTGATATTAGGCTCACTTTCTAACTCATTATACTCAAAGAGATATGAATTTCACAAGATATGTCCACAATTACTCAAAACCTACGAATTTTGTTCTTCAAATTTTCTTTCCATTTCATTTTCTTTCTTGAATCCTATTGTTCTTCAAAAACATACCATATAATTATGAGTCACAAACCTACCATAAGTATGAGTTTTAAGAACTCGCACTTAACCTTATAATATTCTCTAACTATACTCTACCTATCTGCTATACACATGAGAAAAGAATCACCTTCTCAATAGGCATATAACAAATAGCGCGACACAAACATTCCAATGATTATCAATATGATAAATTGAGTGCAAGCACAAAACCCTCGCCCATACAAAGATTTGTACAACTCAGCCATCACATGAGTCCTCAATTGAAATCCCACCTAACTCTATCTTACTCTTAACTTGCTCTTTGCTCGATACGAATTCCTCGTATCACATTATCTATAACTTCTCATGAGTTATCTCATACTTTTTCATAGTACACCATCTTCATAGCATTAAGCTATAATTATTCAAACATTATAGACCATCTTTCTTTTTTAACTTCAACAGACCACGTCGTCATCTTATTCTATTATCATCTCCCTTAAAATTCTTTTCTTAACTCGTGATCGTTTTGTTTTACGATCCTCTTTCTTTCTTTTTTTCATCATTTACGACATTATTCGTTATCTTGGCTTTTGGAGTTAGGAAACTCCCATTTCTTATCTTTATATCTCTTCAAGATTCTTCCTTGAATCTTCTTGTTTATATAACAATTCTTCCTTTAAGAATTTGTAACTTCATTTATATTGCTCAACATTTCATTCAAGTTCTACACTTTCATCATACGTATCCACTTTCTATACTTGGTACACATCGAGTCTCTACCGGTTTCAATATGGTACGCTGAGTGGTTTCCCACAAACAACCAACAAACTAGGTTTCGAGTTGCTAGTTCTTATATACCTCCGCTCTATGAAGGAATCCTTTAGTCCAGATACCATATATCAACTACGAAAGAGTACAATTGCACCACTTAGATATAACTCTCTATTCTTAACTTCTTTATCATTCTCTTTTTTATAGACATTGTCTATTTATTATCACCTTACATCCTTATTATTGGAGTTGGGTAACCCCACATTCATATTCTTTATAACTCTGTGAGATTCTTCTTTGAATCATTTCACGTAAGTTTTATCCCTTCTTTATACGTTTCTTACATTACTTCTTATTGTTCAAACTCTAGTTGAGCTTATTCGTTCCTTATCTTCACCTTTCCTTCATAAATCAAAAATTACCCTTTTCGATTTCTTTCCATTATTATTCTTGTATTATCATCTTTTCATACTTAGATATCCAATATTAGCCATTAGTTAGACACTTTGTATACCAAAGTATAGAAACACTATTACTTTTAGGCATTTTATCGAGCACGTCATGTGCACACATTAACTTACCTCAACTCTTGATCTTAAATGGTTAATTATGCATAGAATATGATAACACATATCTATATTCATTACATATGTCAAAACATATTTTTAATCATCAAAATATACTATCACCCAAAATCTTAATTCAAACATAATTATAAAACTTATCTTCACAATTTCTTTAACAAAACGTTGCTTTCGTTTTTAACGTATCTCCTTCGTTACATGTCCGTTTTTGTTCCTTCTTATATAGAATTAACCCTTACTCAGTGTACTACAACCTCATCTTGACCTTAAAGTTAGACCCTTATCCATCTAAACTAGATTCTGCAATTTATCAACTAGTGTAGAAAATTTCATTTTCTGAACATCCTTACTAAACAATTTATTTCGGACATGATTCGGTCCATAAAATGGCTCAATCACGCGTGTCTAGCTAGTAAACTTCCATATCTACAACTTTGCAGTTTTAAGTTTCTTCAGATTCAAAACACACGAATTTATATGAAATTTTCAAAGTCAAAAACCGTAACAGTTTTGATTTTCTGGACAGATTATTTTCCCTTCGGACCAGCCTTACTAAAATAGACATTGCAAGAAATCTATAAAGAGTTTTCATGTGATTCCACTTTCAGAATATAGCTTACTTCCATATCTTCGATTTGATATAATGCTCACTTTCTAACTAATTATACTCAAAGAGATATGAATTTCACAAGATATGTCCACAATTACTCAAAACCTACGAATTTTGTTCTTCAAATTTTCTTTCCATTTCATTTTCTTTCTTGAATCCTATTGTTCGATTCTTGATAATCCAAGATTAAACCAATACAAACAAGATTAAGCATGATCTATTACCCTAGAACATAAATCTACCCAAAAATCAAAGATTAAATAAGAGTTTAGAAGTTACCTTCTTTAAGCTTTTTTCTTCTTCTTCTTCTAGCTCATCTCAATTCCTATATTTCTCTCTATCTCTCTCAATTTCTCAATACAACTTCTATATAACCATTATCCTACATTATGAAGAACATAAAAATATAATTATAATAAGGAATTTAGATTATAGCCTTATTAGTATGAATTTAAGATAGAGATGAAGATGATGATGATGAGGCTTGTTTTGTCTTCTCAAAGCTTTCCCTTCTTCTTTTTCTTCCCCTTCTTCTTCTCCTACAACTCTCTCTAACTCTCTTCTTCTTTCTTTTGTTTGTTTTCTAAAACTAACATACTAACTTGTAGTATATACATATAATATACAATACTAATAATATATAATATATGTAACTCCTAGTAATTATTAGATATACTAATTACTAGTTAATACATAGGTTACACCAACTTGAACTTGAAAAGCCTAAGACATTGTTTGGCAAATACTCATTATTTTAATTAATCAATAGCTTAACATCAATCAATCTCATCAAATTGTCACATAATTATATTTACTTGTTAATTATAATTTCGTGTTACAATCATCACATAACTCATCAAATTTAATTATCTCAATTAAATTAGAACTATAACAAAAAAATTATTATATTAATTAAATTAAATACTAAATATTCATTTCATTAATCTACTATACTTAATTACATTACTCTATAATCAAAACAAAATTTATTTATTTACTCAATAAATAATTTAATTAAACATTTATATATATTAAAATTAATATATAACATTCTCTTCACATCAATTCATATATTTTATAATATATGACATACACATACTCACACCCAACATATCTCATAAATAATACTTTTATTTATAAAATTCTCATTTATAAATTCTAAAAATCTGGGATGTCACATCCTTCCCTCCTTATAAGGATTTCGTCCTCAGAATCACCGAAACCCTAATTTACTCAGGTTTTTCTCAAATCTATTCATTGAATAACTTCAACACATTACCTTAATATATGTTTTATATTTTCTACTCTCACCATTCTTGATAATAAATTCTTATAAGTTTTATTTCATAACATTTAGTTAGACTCAATTATATTTGAGTATTACATATTCTTTGACCCGTTCATTATCTTTCTCTAAGGATCATTATCATATACTATATGATCAAATTCTCGGGACATTACATTCACCCATTCTTCTAAGAATTTCGTCCTCGAAATTTTTATTTATTAATCTTTATTCATTCAATCTATTAAAATAGATTTTATGTTAATACTTTATTCAGTCATTGGGTTCTATAACCACTTCCTTTCCACAAAGATCTTTCTACAATTATTAGCTTTTCTATTAAAAGCTTTATATTATTCTTTGATAACTCATCTTCTTCTCATATCAACACTTCTTTTCTCACTTATTCAATATATTCATCATTCAGTGTCGCATCCTACGACTTAGTTCTTTCTAAGGAATATCATCCTTACCATATTCGCCTTTTAGAATAGCAAGAATATTCCATAATTGCTCAATAATTAGGAAGTAGTATGAATAACTCAGGAATTTAAAAGATTCCAAATCATGCTGAGGGGTCACAAGACCGTGAACTCTATTCTTGGTTTACTAGTGCTTCAACTCAATCCTTCACACTGCAAACCAGAGTGTTTATCAATCACAAAGACTGAAAACACCCTCCTTACGTACACTAGGTGGCCAGCCTATTGTACCACTACGTTGGGCTACAACGTAGTGTTTTGTAACGACTATATGCGTTACACTCGGAACCATTGTCCCCGAAAACATGTCCCCTTATAGGGTTGTTCACCTCAGCTTTTCAACATCTGAATCCGCACCAAAATTATTTGGTTTGGCATAACTTTTCAATAAACTCTTAAATTTCATGAACATCTTTCAATATTCGTCTAGCTGAATCAAATAGCATAGACCTCTACAACAATTCGAATATCAACCGAAATATACATATACATACATAGATATAAATTCTCATATCTTAAAGAAATCTCAAAAATCTTTTTATGACGTCATGATACCGCACTGTATTTACAGTCCGTTGAGGATTCCGTCATTTGGTGATTTTATCATACTACATCATACCATAGTGGGCTGACGATCCTTAGATCACATCCAACACTAGGTAATACTGCATTGATGACTCCATCATATTTTATCATCTTTGCACCAGGTTACATGATGCATTAATGATATAAAATACATTTTGATATATTGCAAATCATTTTTGTCTAGCCGAAACAATTAGCATAGACATACGAATAACAGTATTGTTGTTAAAACTCATTGGTTCCATCATTTGATCCAATGTTTTTCAAGAAAATAGAAGTGTAAACATCAGCACGAAGTCAATAAATTTCGAAAGTCTAGCATAGCTAGTAGATTTAGAGTACCTATGCTTCCACCATTAACTCCACTTTCTGCAATGATCCATTGCTTAAAAGATCTATCTATTCCTATCATCCTCAATACTACATTCATTAATTAATTATACCATAGTTCATCAAACTTACCGCACATTGGAAGTTCAGGAACTTGCCACAATCATATGAGTTTAAGAACTTATCCTAGTCAGACCATAGGCGTCCATTCGCTGAGGGGTTCAAAAACATACCATATAATTATGAGTCACGAACCTACCATAAGTATGAGTTTTAAGAACTCGCACTTAACCTTATAATATTCTCTAACTATACTCTACCTATCTGTTATACACATGAGAAAAGAATCACCTTCTCAATAGGCATATAACAAATAGCGCGACACAAATATTTCAATGATTATCAATATGATAAATTGAGTGCAAGCACAAAACCCTCGCCCATACAAAGATTTGTACAACTCAGCCATCACATGAGTCCTCAATTGAAATCCCACCTAACTCTATCTTACTCTTAACTCGTGATCGTTTTGTTTTACGATCCTCTTTCTTTCTTTTTTTCATCATTTACGACATTATTCGTTATCTTGGCTTTTGGAGTTAGGAAACTCCCATTTCTTATCTTTATATCTCTTCAAGATTCTTCCTTGAATCTTCTTGTTTATATAACAATTCTTTCTTTAAGAATTTGTAACTTCATTTACATTGCTCAACATTTCATTCAAGTTCTACACTTTCATCATACGTATCCACTTTCTATACTTGGTACACATCGAGTCTCTACCGGTTTCAATATGGTACGCTGAGTGGTTTCCCACAAACAACCAACAAACTAGGTTTCGAGTTGCTAGTTCGTATATACCTCCGCTCTATGAAGGAATCCTTTAGTCCAGATACCATATATCAACTACGAAAGAGTACAATTGCACCACTTAGATATAATTCTCTATTCTTAACTTCTTTATCATTCTCTTTTTTATAGACATTGTCTATTTATTATCACCTTACATCCTTATTATTGGAGTTGGGTAACCCCACATTCATATTCCTTATAACTCTGCGAGATTCTTCTTTGAATCATTTCACGCAAGTTTTATCCCTTCTTTATACGTTTCTTACATTACTTCTTATTGTTCAAACTCTAGTTGAGCTTATTCGTTCCTTATCTTCACCTCTCTTCTCTAAGGTTATAGCCTAAGGTGCTCTTACCTAAGATTTCTAACCTATCAGCTTTGATACCAACTGTAACGACCCCAAATTTCATACAATTTAATTCTCGACTTCGGTCGTTAATAATACATTCAACCTTTAATTTGACATCATTAAACGATAATACAACTATTGAAATTTGCGGAATAATTAAAATTTTCTATTACAAACTATCCTCGTTCCCAAAACCTTCAACCTTTACATCTAAATATCTCAGAATCATTTTAATACTACAATAGTTTACATTCGCAAAACAATATTATAATTATAACATTAATACATTTACCGAAACATTAGACATGGTTTACAAGAATAACAACTTAGCTAGGATATTAAATCTTCATATATCACTTTTGATCCATAACGATCAAGTAGCACATAGCGTTACCTTCAATTCTTGAATCTGCAAAAATGGTTATTTGCAAGAATGAGCTCGACAGCTCAGCAAAATCTAACAGTTTTCATGCATCACGTAACACATAATAACATGCTCAACATACAAGAATAATCATAAACAAACATAGCATACATGTTGTAGTTCACATAACAACTATAAAGATTGAGTTCCTTACTCAATCAACATTCATAGTTCAATCATCATAGTCATAGATTGACTTTCACATTTCATACTTTTGACATATATAATACATCATACACTAAAATTTTAAAGCAAATCATCATCAAGTTCACATAGCAAAAAGGAACTGAAAGACTTGCCTTTACCGGCGTTTTACCAACACGCTAATACTTCGCGTCCTTGCACAACCTACACTGTATGTGAGATTGATAATAAATAAAATCAATAATCAATCTCATGGTCAAATTTATTCTAAGACCTTACTTTATCTTATTATCCTTTATAATGTCTTTATAGACATCTAACTATTTTATATGCAACTCGGTTTTATTTTCATTTTCATCACCACACATGCTAGACTATCGCACTTGTAGTTTAATGTGCGTATATCACACCATGTTATTATACCACTTTGGTTTCAAAAATGCATATTCAACACATTGTTTGCATGTTTAATTTTCCTTCATAAATCAAAAATTACCCTTTTCGATTTCTTTCCATTATTATTCTCGTATTATCATCTTTTCATACTTAGATATCCAATATTAGCCATTAGTTAGACACTTTGTATACCAAAGTATAGAAACACTATTACTTTTAGGCATTTTATCGAGCACGTCATGTGCACACATTAACTTACCTCAACTCTTGATCTTAAATGGTTAATTATGCATAGAATATGATAACACATATCTATATTCATTACATATGTCAAAACATATTTTTAATCATCAAAATATACTATCACCCAAAATCTTAATTCAAACATAATTATAAAACTTATCTTCACAATTTCTTTAACAAAACGTTGCTTTCGTTTTTAACGTATCTCCTTCGTTACATGTCCGTTTTTGTTCCTTCTTATATAGAATTAACCCTTACTCAGTGTACTACAACCTCATCTTGACCTTAAAGTTAGACCCTTATCCATCTAAACTAGATTCTGCAATTTATCAACTAGTGTAGAAAATTTCATTTTCTGAACATCCTTACTAAACAATTTATTTCGGACATGATTCGGTCCATAAAATGGCTCAATCACGCGTGTCTAGCTAGTAAACTTCCATATCTACAACTTTGCAGTTTTAAGTTTCTTCAGATTCAAAACACACGAATTTATATGAAATTTTCAAAGTCAAAAACCGTAACAGTTTTGATTTTCTGGACAGATTATTTTCCCTTCGGACCAGCCTTACTAAAATAGACATTGCAAGAAATCTATAAAGAGTTTTCATGTGATTCCACTTTCAGAATATAGCTTACTTCCATATCTTCGATTTGATATAATGCTCACTTTCTAACTAATTATACTCAAAGAGATATGAATTTCACAAGATATGTTCACAATTACTCAAAACCTACGAATTTTGTTCTTCAAATTTTCTTTCCATTTCATTTTCTTTCTTGAATCCTATTGTTTGATTCTTGATAATCCAAGATTAAACCAATACAAACAAGATTAAGCATGATCTATTACCCTAGAACATAAATCTACCCAAAAATCAAAGATTAAATAAGAGTTTAGAAGTTAGCTTCTTCAAGCTTTTTTCTTCTTCTTCTTCTAGCTCATCTCAATTCCTATATTTCTCTCTATCTCTCTCAATTTCTCAATACAACTTCTATATAACCATTATTCTATATTATGAAGAACATAAAAATATAATTAAAACAAGAAATTTAGATTATAGCCTTATTAGTATGAATTTAAGGGAGAGATGAAGATGATGATGATGGGGCTTGTTTTGTCTTCTCAAAGCTTTTCCTTCTTCTTTTTCTTCCTCTTCTTCTTCTCCTACAACTCTCTCTAACTCTCTTCTTCTTTATTTTGTTTGTTTTCTAAAACTAACATACTAACTTGTAGTATATACATATAATATACAATACTAGTAATATATAATATATGTAACTCCTAGTAATTATTAGATATACTAATTACTAGTTAATACATAGGTTACACCAACTTGAACTTGAAAAGCCTAAGACCATGTTTGGCAAATACTCATTATTTTAATTAATCAATAGCTTAACATCAATCAATCTCATCAAATTGTCACATAATTATATTTACTTGTTAATTATAATTTCATGTAACAATCATCACATAACTCATCAAATTTAATTATCTCAATTAAATTAGAACTATAACAAAAAATTATTATATTAATTAAATTAAATACTAAATATTCATTTCATTAATCTACTATACTTAATTACATTACTCTATAATAAAAACAAAATTTATTTATTTACTCAATAAATAATTTAATTAAATATTTATATATATTAAAATTAATATATAACATTCTCTTCACATCAATTCATATATTTTACAATATATGACATACACATACTCACACCCAACATATCTCATAAATAATACTTTTATTTATAAAATTCCCTTTTATAAATTCTAAAAATATGGGATGTCACAGTTGGAATTGGTCCAAATAGATCCATGTGAAGTAGCTGCAGGCATCTAATCTTAACTCCCTTCTCAATACGAATTTCATTTAATCCGTATTCATAATCCTTTCCTGAATTCATACCAATTCATAGTACAACTGACACACAACAATCTAGCTGTAAACTTTTCAATCATTAAATTAATTCTTCTCCCTGCTATCACCTTATCAGATCATGAGGTGATCTCATCTTATATATTACGATTCATTTCTATACTTTGATCGTTTTGTTTTACGATCTACTATCCCTGTACTTTTAGTCTTTTAGACTCTATCTATTCATCACCACTGTTCACCTTGATTATCAGAGTTAGGGGAGTCCGTGTCTTTTATACTCGTCGAGATTCGTCTTTGAATCTTACTAACTTACTAACTCTGTGTGAGTTAGATCTTATCCTAATCACTGCAGTTATTAGTCTAAGGTAACCCTACCCTAGATTTATAACCTAGAGCTTTGATACCAACTGTGAGAGCCCCAGATCCGGGTCCCGAATCACCGCAGATCTGGTACAATCAAATTCTATTACTATTGCAGAAGATATAAACATAAATTTTTTATACATTAAATATTACACACTATCCCCAAGGTCGAGAACCTTCACATAATACCTGAATCAATATCTTATCTAACATACAATGTTATTATCATACATTACTGTTACAATTTATCTGCACCTATAATCCAAAGCTGGACTTGTCTTTGTCCTTTCTTGTTTCCGATGCATTCGTCTTAATCTGCAATGTTTATCATGATATAGTAAGGGTGAGCAACAAGTTTGCCCATCAAGTAAAAGTTTAACAAATTAATAATATATCATGATAGAAAGAATTGAACAATAAGCTGGCTAAAGTTCTACAATATAATTGTGAACTAGCATGAATAAATTTTCATAACTGAACGAACATGGAACATGAACAAATATATTTGGACCAAATGGTAATGAAGGTGATCAGCCTTTCATACCTGATGAATACATGCAATGTGTATAGAATGCAAATCAAAATTCATAGACATGGTATAATCAGTAGAGATTAACCACAAGCATATTTCAAAAATATCAACTCGAGGTCGAGTTAGAGAAAACTTGCACAATAAATGAGTATAAGAAACTTGCATGTTCGGTCGATTACTGCTACGCAATTTATTTAACTTTGCCTGAAGACCTATTATAAATAATATTGATCTACAAATTAGAATAATATCATCACAATATTTAAAATAACCTAAACACATTAACACATAATCCTATCAGTCTATGTAGTACATAAGACCTAGAATCAGTCTGAGTTGAATCCGACACAATTCTGACATCCCGACGGCCTAATCGGATAAATATTGAGCCTAATATCAATAAGACTCGATTTAAACGCTACACAATTATCTTAGATAATTTATTAATTAGTCAAAATAATTTTCAAAGGTTCATAATAATTTTTTAAGTGATTATTATCATTTACTATGATTTTTCAATTATTAATATCGTATTTATATGATTTAAATGCCATATAATTCCATTATCATTAATATTTATTTATTATCAAATATTAATGAAAACTATAACATAATATTATAATATATTTATAATATCTCAAAGTATTTTTAATACCTTAAATCCATTATTCGATAATTACCATTAATATTAAAATATTAATATTTTTCATAACAAAATATCAAAAGTTATATTTTATAACTTAAAATATTTTTTATAACCCTTAAATAATATTTATATGATTTTTAAATCATTAATTCTATTTTTTCATAATTTATTTAATACATTTACTAAATAAATTAATTACCATTGATATTAATTTATTAATAAAATTCATTACAAAATATTAAAAGTCATTAAAAATAACTTAAATAATTTTTTATACCATAATATAATTTTAAATGATTTTTCAAGTATTAAAATCATTTTTAAGTAATTTATTTAATATGATAATTAAATAAATTAAATACCGTTAATATTCCAAAAATATTAAATATTAATGAAATATATTCAAAATAATTAAAAACCCATTTTTAGGCTTTAAAATAATTTTTAAGAATTTATTATGAATTTTTAATAATTAAAAACTATTTTTTTTCTATTTATTTAATAAAAATAATTAATTTATAATTTATTTGTCGCTAAAGGGGCTTTAGGCGATAAAACCGTCGCAAAAGATGTTCTTGGCCAAACCCAGAAGCTTCATGTCAGTGTTCAAGGTAGGTTGTTTGACCGCATGTAAATCTTTGATCCTAAGGTTTCTGGGTTTACAATTGAGTTATTGTTGTAGTACTGATGTAGTACTACAACTCTAAACAAATTCCAAGGCCAAATCATTACATAATAGCATGATCCGAGCTTCAGACAAACATGTCAGAGTTGTTCTTCATTTCTGGGTTTTCCAGAAATGAAGACCAGTTGCAGGGTACCACTTTTGATGCTCTGTAACTTTGATTCCAGGGCTTGTTTGTGTGATCTAAGAGTTCACACATGTAGTATACATGTCAGGGTACAATTTTATAACATAATATCAGTCTAACAACAACACAGGTGAGAGATCAAGGCCGGTCAAAGTGATGTCAGAAAACTGTTCTTGGTGAATTCTGGGTTTTCCAAAAATTCATCCCGACAGTTGGTCAAGCCTACTTTGACCACCCACGCTTTGATTCTATGCAAGATTTAAATGTTCTAGTGGCACAATCATGTAGCCTAAATGTCAGTCTACAAATCTATTACACAAACATGGCCAAATCACTTAACATCAGGAAGATCAGAGGCCACGAAAATGTTGTCAGGCCCTTTCTGGGTTTTTGGGCTGCCCAGAAACCAGTTGGTCATGGTCGGTTAACGACCTTTGAATCTTAATAACTTACAATCTACTCATGCTCTGGGCTTGATTCAAGTTCCAGATCAAAGCCCTCACAACATACTACAACTACAAATCTTTAAAACACAAAAACAAATAATAGGGAATGATCTATAAGGCCTGACATTTGCTTATCAGACGACTTTTTCAAATTTTCCAGATTTTTGAAAACTTCTATTTCGTGCATATAGATATTATGGATTCACTATATAGCAACCCAGATCATCTATTTACACTACAAACAACATATTTTAATACAAAAACTTAACATCCAATATCAAATCACATGATTTCTAAGTTTAGGGTTTTTATACCTTTCTAGCTTTGATCCTTGATTCTGATGCTGATTATCTGATCTTTGAGAGTTAAGTGTTGATATGGACTTAACTTTTCATTCTCTCTCACTCCCATATCTCGAATTTAGAGAGAGAAAAAAAAAGTTGGCTAGCTTGCTAAGTAAAGTAAGAAACTTTCCTTATTTTTTTATGTTTTGATAAATGATTCAATGAATTTGGCTGAGATAACTGCTGATATGATAGATATATGGCACATGGAAGTCTTAGAGTTGGTCACCAACTAAAGACTTGGGTAGATCTACACTCCAACTAATAAAGAATACTAAAAAGGGTACTTTGGATATTTTGCACATAATTTTGAGGGCATACTTGTAACTTGTCTAACCCTTAGGGTTTAACCCTAAGGTTCTACAATTTAATTTCTAGGATTTTTGCAATTAGGTTTAAAATGAAAATTTTAGTTACTAAAAATATAAATTAGGGTTTTCTAATTAAATTAGGCTTCCCAATCACTTAGGACTTGTAATTAGGATTAATATTTCCTAATTAACATAAAACTTTAGCAATTAGGGTTTCTAATTTTGCAATTAAGGTTTCTAATTAGCAATTAGGGTTTCTAATTTACAATGTAGGGTTTTCTAACTAATTTGTTAGATTTTACCTTAATTAAGTATGTAATCAATACACTTAAGCCTTTGAGTTCCCAATTTAGGGTTTTCAGATTCTGAATTAGTGTTTCGAATTCCCATAACTGAAATTAGGGTTTTTAGAACCGGTATTAGGGTTTATTATCTATCGTTAGGATTTTCTAACTGAACGTTGACGTTCTTAATATATGGTTAGGGTTTGTCACTGATATAAGTTATCTGGTCAACCCTTGACCCTGAACCACATACTATACACATATATGATCATATACACATAACATAAACACTTATACACTTAATCCTGAATAATTCTCCACAAAAATTTTTAAATTCTCAAAATTCCTTCCCGAAAATATCAAATCCATTCACTTATTTTCTGTCTAGGTTTATTATTTAACCTTAATTCAATCTTTTAAGATTTTAATAAATATCCAAATTCTCGGGTTGTCACATTCACCCCTTCTTCTAAAAATATTTACCTTACACCTTTCATACTTATCACCACATGCTACCCAAAACATCACTCACAAGAGTTAAATTATTCAAATCATGATGAGGAGTCATATAGACTAAGAACTTTCATTTTCGAAAAGGTTATATGGAAATTCATCCACAAACCATCATAACTTACAGACACAGAGGTTGATTAGCCCGGTATGCCCTGTACTCGCCAAGTACTACTGGTCGGAACAATTTCTCCCCGTATCCGTCAAGAGAGCAAGAGTCGAAGATGCGTACGAGAAAGCTTCTCAGCGTGCAGACGGAGCAGAGGGAGAGGTACAAGCAAAGAAGATCAAGATGGAGGAAATGAATGGTATGTTTAACACTATGATAAGCCGAGCTCAAGACCGAGTCATATATTATCTGATTCAGTTTGAGACGCTGCCATGGTATATGTTAGATCATAGAACAATGTTCCGTATTATGGAAGAGGTGCGTCGTAAGGCTATGCAACATTTTAGTAGGTCATAGTAAAGAATGTGCTTTTTATGTGATTAATTATATAATGAATAAGATGTAAATCCCAAGAGTTTTGTAACCAATGTGATATGATGATGTTATCCTGCAACTTTTGTAGTTCAGTTAAAGTAATGTTATTGTTCTTATATATTTTTTCTAAAAATGATGAATGAATAAAATGTTAATATTTATTCAAGATGTGATGTGTTTGTCCCTTCCCTCATAGTTGGGTGCCGCAAACAATGAATTGATGGCCTGACTACCAAACGCCACTGACTTCCCCCTAACTTGGACAACCGCAGGTCCTTAGGGAATGGCGTTTGCATAAAACTCCCGAACCACAGATACAATAGCTGACCCGGGTGGTTTTGTGAAATGCACCCAGCTGCGTTCAAGTAGCATGGTGGTTAGCTCACCATCCTTTTTGTCCAGCTTGAACCCCCGCTCAGGAATAAAATTTTGTGCGGCAAAGGAGCTTTTGTACCTTTTCCAGGCCTCCTCATTGATGAACTTGGTGTTGTCCCAAGCCGTTGGTGCAGTGGATGATGATCCTCCCATACTAAGGCGTTGCCTCTTTTGTGCCATGTCAGAAATCGCAGCAATTGGTATGACAACAAGCAGGAAACTGAAACACACACTCCCCCAAACTTAGTTCAGATAATCCACAATGAAAATCCAATGCCAAAACAGCCCAAACAGTCAAATTGCTCTCTCAGATAATTTTTTGAGCACCTAGTGTGCGCTCTGAAAACCAAACTAGATAGCCCTAAGTTTGTTGAAGCTCTAACCAAATTTCCTCCAGTGGAAATCACGCAAACAGAACACAAGAATTTCACAAATACCACAATTAAACCAAAATATTTCTGTTTGAATGAAATCCAACAAAAATACCTTGAGACGCAAACCCTAGTTGAGAAATTGAGTGGGGACGATTCTGACAAGCAATCGATGCTCTCGGTTTGTTATGGTAGGTTGAGATGAGACACGATCGATCACTGCTAGGAATTTTTGGGAGTGAAACGGCTGCTTGGGTTCTTTTGTGCTGTACTGACGAGAGAAATATGCTTGAAACTGTCGAGAGATATGGGCGAGTGGGCACAACTGTTGGCCTTCAGTGCATTTTCTAAAAACAAAATCTCACTGGTGGCACCGCGGCGCGGGTTAGCCTTTGTTACTTGGCGCCGTAGCGCGAATTAGCAGTGGGCAAGGCATATTCATGGCACCGCAGCGCGACCTGGCTATTGATCTGTGGCGCTGCATGGCTTTGAACACATTAAATTTCACTTCTTGGTCTTGTACCCTCATTGTTAACTCCCCTTTCTGAACATCAATGAGAGTCCTCTTAGTAACCAAGAATGGCCTCCCTAAGATGATTGAGATATTTTTGTCCTCTTCATAATCCAAAATAATAAAATCAGCTGGAAAAATGAACTTATCCACCTTAACTAGAATATCTTCCACAATCCCTCTCGGATAAGTTATTGATCTGTCTGCTAACTGTAGTGAGATATTTGTAGGTTTTGGTGCTGACAAACCCAACTGAGTATATACTGATAATGACATGAGGTTCACACTCGCACCCAAATCACATAGACATTTGTTGAAGGCCATGTTCCCTATTGTGCAAGGAATGGTAAAACTCCCCAGATCCTTCAACTTCGGAGGTAACTTTCTCTGTAATACCGCACTGCATTCCTCCGTCAATGCTACAGTCTCATAGTCTTCCAACTTCTTCTTCCTCGATAAAATACCCTTCATAAATTTAGCATAGCACCGTATCTGTTCTAGGGCTTCTGTGAAAGGAATGTTAATCTGTAATTTCTTGAAGGCTTCCAAAAACTTAGAGAGCTGCTTATCCAATTTCTATTTTTGCACTCTCTGCTAAAACGGTTGTAACGACCCAAAATAGGTCCATACCACCCAACCTATTCTGAGTCGCCAAATACATGGTACAAAAAATAACTACAACTTTATTACTACAATTGTCGTGCAAAATACAACAACACATATGTTGTGAGTTTTGATACAAATATACCAACTGTGACTCATGTCCCAACCTTGGATAGTACGTCACAATGGCACCTTACATAAAGGTACAGTCAATAACTGTTTTAGAAATTAAAATCTTTGGGAAGTGCTCAAGGAAACCTTCGTACATGGGAGGCCATACGTCTATGTTATGATAGATATCATATGTCCACAAAATTATCATTGGTTGACCCAATAGACCCCAAAGAAAAACGAGAAGATTACTATCATATTCTTTCCAATGGTGAGTCTTCTCTTGACATATCATTATCTCCACTGTCTCAAATTGAGAATTATACTTCAACCAAACTTCAAGATTATATAGGTAGTGCTCGTAAATATACTCAGCAAGTGGATGTGCACAACCCTGTCTTATGATGACACGAGGTTGTATGTCATTAGACATCTTGTATGATAGTGGCAGAACACCCTTCCAACGTTGGGTTCACCTCACCCTATATGATTCACCAAATATAACTACTAAATGATATATACAACACACTATTCTAAACTTCTCAATAAAATTATTTCCATACTATTTAAGGAGAACCTTCACAGCTAGAGACCACCGTTGTATTCCCTTGTTACCCCCGCTCGACCCAGCTACACTCTTATTACCTGAAAGGAATTGTGAAGCAAAAAGGGTGAGCACAACTAGCCCAATAAAGAATATCATGACTAAAGATAATTAAATTATCCATAGTCTTCGTCAGTAATGAATCAGAGATTTAAAATATATGGTAGATGATACAACTTTTCAACCATAGTTGCAGTGGAACGAGCAATCCATTAGAAGAGTCAAATAGACCATAAAGTCTATTATCTTCTCCATGTTAAAAGTCCATCAACAATGTTTTATCCCTGTAACATCAATCAACAGTTCCTGTCCATAATCATGTAAATAACTCATAATCATAATTGTGGTTCTAAATTCCTCTTCGCACCCAGGACGAAGATAATTTTCATCACCTGTCTTCACCTGAAACATCAAAGATCATGGTTATACCAAATCACAATTCATGTTTCATAATTATACCACTAAATTCATCATTGCACTATGAGCCAAAGATATTCATCAACAGTTCATCTTTGTACTACAGGCCAAAGATATTCAACAACAGTTCATCTTTGCACTACAGGCCAAAGATATTCAACAACAGGTCATCTATGCACTACAGGCCAAAGATATTCAACAATATGTCATCTTTGCACTACATGCCAAAGATATTAATATCTCAAAGAAATATATAATCATTTCAGAATTTATATAAACAATACTTATAACCATGTTGATCAATTCACCTTTGCACTTAAGCTAAAGATATTCAATTATAAATTCAATGGTCATGATCATACCAGTCAACAGTTCAACTTTGCACTACTGGCCAAAGAGAACCCATAGTCACGATCATACCAATAATCTACCCATCTTTACACTCAAGTCAAAGAGAAATTTCATCACCGAGATTATAAAAATGTTATATATGATAATAAAAAAAATATGATCAACAACTGCATTTAATTTCAAGAGTAAGATTCATAAATTAACGATAATTTGGTCAGAAAAAGAAACCAATTTTGTCGTGAATGATACCCATGAATAGTAACTCGTGAATAGTAACTCATGAATAGTAACTCGTGAAAAGTACTCCGTATTCATACATAGTACTGTATACGTAAATAATGTCATATACGTAAATAGTGTCATATACATGAATAGTGTCGTATACGTGAATAGTGTCGTATACGTGAATAGTAACCCCAACATAAAAAAAGTAGAAATTCTACAATAAAATTCATACCAATATTTCGGTATAATGATATTGAAAGAATAACATCATTAGGAAGAAAATAACATCCCTTACTATCCCTTACCATCCCTTACCTCAAAAGAGTAGTACTTCCGACTGGAATATCGGATTTAACACTGAAGGAAACTTGCACTGATTAGCAACTCTCAAAGTATCTAAATACTCACAAAATACGCTCAATAATATAGAGAGAGAAAGAGAGAAAACTTGTTTCTGGTGTGATTTTCAATTCTAACTCAACACTCTATTTATAGGAAAATGTTAGAATGCCAAAGCATACTTGACCTGCAACCTGATGGCTTTACCTGCTACTATTCGTACCCACCAAAAGTGGGGCCCACCCATATTTTTAATAAAAATATTTTAATTTCTAAAACTTATATAATTCATAATAAATTGCCCTTTTATCAGAAAAATACAAATTTTATGTCCATTCCACACGAAATCAAATTCTCTACAACTTTGTAGCTTTAAGTTTTTCCAAATTCCAAACAGAAAATATCCAAAATTCACATACGGACGTTTTTCAACACCTCTTAAAATTCATAACAAATCATACGTTAATTTTTAACGGTTCAAAATTTGTGGACATATACTCAACTTATATATCTATAACATATCCAAAAATCACAACGATCCAACGGTCAGATTAAAATTATAACTCACGCAATAGAGCTTTAAGAACACTGATTTTGATTTTCGGAGTATAAGTCCCTCATACTAGTTTCACTCAAACAGTCACCACGAAAAATCCACAAAGAATATTTGGGTGATTCAAATTTCTACGATTAGCTTACTTTCAGGGCTTTCTTTTGATATAAGGCTCATCTCCTAATTCATTATACACAAAGAATTATAGATTTTACAAAATTAAGTAATAAACTATTTTTTTTGAAAATCCCATATTTCTTTCTTCATTTTGACAAAATACTGATAAACCACCTCAGCATTAATTCCTTCATTTATATCCACATAAAATAAATATTTTCTTATCATATAAATCAACAATTAATTATTGATAAATAATATTACAGAATCACAATTATGACAATCAGGTCGTTCCCAGGAAAGAGGGGGCTTTTCGATAAGGATTTCTCCTTATTGGCGCACAATTAGGTGACCAAACCTCTCCTTAGACAGAACTTCCTTAGACATTGCCAATAATGCTATCCAATAATATTATTCAAATAATGTGAATTATTGATATGGTAAAGGAGATACTGTGCAGTGACAATTATTGAAATAACAATAATATAAAATATCAACGCAGCAATTATTGAATCAATAAAATAAAATATTGAACAGTTATTACTGTAACAATTATTGAGTAGTGCCTTCTTACGTAAGAATCAATAATTCAATAAAAATACTGTGCAATACCGTGCTCTACTGTGCAACCACGCGTATTACTGTATTTTAACCACCAGGTATTCTAACAGTGTTAACGGTAACAACTACGTCGTTATTTATAAAAACTCAAATTTGTCGTTTTCTTCATCTGACCGTTTTTCGTTATGGGGCCCACAAATGGTTGCGCCGTCGTACGAATATTCCCCGACAGCAAGAATATTACACGACCAAACGAATATTCCCCGACAACAATGAATATTTTATAACCACTTGCTTATTTTGAAAAAAATTCCATATATCACCCTTAACTTTAACTTTTTATCAATTTAACCATTTACTGAATAGTAATTATAAGAAAAATTGAATACTTTTATTTCATAAAATTCGGGATCTTACACGGTGGTGGAGTAATTGGCTTAACATCTGTCTGATTCTTGTCCACTTGCTTATCTTCACCCTGTTTCTCTTCCACCGACTTTTTTTCACTTTCCTTTACATCTTTCCTTTGTAAATTTTTTGCATTTAGTCCCTCGAGATGTTTACCACTTCTCAACGTAATTGCTTGACACTTTTCATGATTTCCCCTCGAATTCTTTTCAGTGTCACTCAGTAGAGTCCCTTGAGGCCTGTTATTCAACACTAATGCAAGTTGTCCCATCTGATTTTCTAAGTTCTTTATCGCCACTGCTTACGTTTTCATCGCTGCCTCATTACCTGATATGTACTTCAACAACAGCTCTTCTAAATCTGACTTTTTCTCTTGATGTGGAGCTGGTTGTTGATGCTGATTTTGAAACCCAGGGGGATAAGATTGTCGTGGAGCCTGCTAATTTTGGTTGTTACTCCACGAAAAGTTAGGATGATTCCTAGCCCCTAAATTGTAGGCATTCTGATACGGATTCTGAGGTATTCTATTATAACTACCTACAAACTGTATCGCTGCTAGATTAATAGCACATTGCTCGGTCGGATGTTCCCCAACACATAACTCACAAACATAAGCCACCTGTTGAACCTGTGCACCTGTAAGAGCATTCATCTTCTGTTGAATCTGTGCACCTGTAAGAGCATCCATCTTCTTTGACAACGCTAAAATTTGTGCTGCTAATGTTGTCACTCCATCTATTTCTAACACCTCAGCTGTCTTCGGCTGTGTCATTCTCGCTATGGGCCACTGGTAATTGTTAGCCGCCATTATCTCAATCAATTCATATGCTTCCTCAAAACTTTTAGCCATGAAAGCTCCCCCAGACGCTGCATCAATGCTAGTACGGAGATTTTCATTCAGCCCATTATAAAAGGTATTCATCTGCAGCCACTTGGGTAGTCCGTGATGTGGGCACTTCCTAAGCACTTCCTTGTACCTTTCCCAAGCTTCGTAAAGTGACTCTCTGTGACGCCCCCAAAATAGGTATACAACACCCATTCTGAGTCGCCAAAATACATGGTACAGAAACAACTACATCTTTACTATTACAACATAAGAACTGTGAGTTTAAATACAAATATTGTCATCTAGACAATATCCACACTCAAATAAGTCCTCATTACAATTATTGATACATTATTTCATAAAAATGGTGAGGACTACTAAAATAACTTCTAGAACCATCATTCCATACCCCGACTAGTACTCGCTACATTCTCGCCTCCTGAGAAAAATAGAACAAAAAGGAAAAGGGTGAGCTCAACTAGCCCAGTAAAGAACATTATGACTAAGATAATACATAATAAATTATCGTTAGTCTTCAACAGGGGAAAAAATCTAATAGAATACAATAGACAACAAGTTTTAAATCAATATTCGCAGCGGAAAATAATAATTCATAGAAGAGTTACGTAGAGAATGAAATCTACTATTATCTATGAATTTAAAAGTTCATCATCAATATTTTATCCCTGTAACATCAATCAATATTCATCTTTGCACTACAAGCCAAAGATATTCATCAGTTGGTCATGTTCATCTCAACACATGTTCATCTTTGCACTACGGGCCAAAGATATTCATCAGAAATCATTCATCTTTGCACTACAGGCCAAAGATATTCAGTTATATCATCATTTAGGACTGAGGATGATGAAAAATATTTTAAAGGAAACGAATCCAGTGAAGCAAAATAACAAATATTAAGGATTCATATTTCGATTTATCCATGTCCAAAAATACTTTATAAGTAATCATAGTGAAGTAAAATTCAAGAATGATCAAAATATGGATACAATCAAAGCTAGTATCCAGAATAGATATTTTGGACGAAAAGAAGAAAATTTTATTTTTCGGTGAATAGTAACTCATGAATAGTAACCCCGACATGAAAAGTTCTAAATTTGATAAAAATTTCTAACCAATATTTCGGCATAATGATATTGAAGAAATAATATCATTTTTGAATAAAATAACATCCCTTACCTCAAAATAACGGTACTTTTGATCGGAATATCGGATAGAAAGCCGAAGGAAACTTGTACCGAACAGCAACTCTCAAAGTATATAAATAGTCACTAAAATACGCTCAACAGTATAGAGAGAAAGAAAACTTGTTTCTGGTGTGATTTTCAATTCTAACCTAAGCGTCTATTTATAGGAAAATGCTAGAACGCCATAGGAGACTAAATAATAAATTAATATTATTTTAAACAACCATTCTACGTATGCTAATCAAGACTCAAGACCAACCCCTCAATGTTGAAAATTTTAGCAGCCCATGTGTTGTCAAACAAGAGTGGGTCCCACCCATAATTTAATAAAAATCATTTTATTTTTCGAAACTTTAACAATTCATAGAAAATAGACCGTTTATCAGAAAAATACAAATTTTATGTCCATTCTGCCTGAAATCGAATTCTCTACAACTTTGTAGCTCTGAGTTTTTCCAAATTCTAAACATAAAATATTCGAAATCCAAAAACGGATGATTTTTAATACATCTACACCGATAAAATACTAATAAAACACTTCAGCATTAATTCCTTCATTTTTATCCTCATAAAAATAAATATATCCATCATTTATATCCACATAAAATAAATATTTTCTTATCATATGAATCAATAATTAATTATTCACAAATAATATTACAGAATCACATTTATGACAACCAGGCCGTTCCCAGGAAAGAGGGGGCTTTCCAATAAGAATTTTTCCTTACTGGCGCGCAATTAGGTGACCAAACCTCTCCTTGACAGAACTTTCTAGATATTGTCAATAATATTATCTAATAATATTATTCCAAATAATATGAATTATTGATCTGATAATGAAGATGTTGTGCAGTGACAATTATTGAGCAACAAAAATATAAAATATCAATGCAACAATTATTGAAGTAATAAAATAAAATATTGAACAGTAATTGCTGTAACAATTATTGAGTAGTGCCTTCTTACGTAAGAATCAATAATTGGTGCAATACAGTGTGCTACTGTGCAACAACGCATATTAATGTGTTTTAACCATCGGGTATTCCAACAGTATTAACGGTAACAACTACGCCGTTAATTATAAACAACTTGTCGTTTTTTTCATCCAATCGCTTTCCGTTATGGTGCCCACAAAAGACTGCGCCATCGTACGAATATTCCCCGACAGGAAGAATATTCCACGACCAAACGAATATTCCCCGACAACAATGAATATTTTATAACCACCTGCTTATTTGAAATATTTACGCATTTTACCCATAACTAACCTCATTAATCAATTTAACCCTTACTATTTCAAAATAATAAATAGAGGAAATTTAAATTTCATTTATTAATAATTTGGGGTCTTACAACCTCCCCTCCTTATGAAATTTCGTCCTCAAAATTGACGTACGTACCTGGTGTTTCGAAAAAATGAGGATACCTCACTTTTATTTCCGTTTCCAACTCCCAGGTCATTTCCTCAATAGCATGGTTTCTCCACAAAACTTTAACTTGTGGTATGACCTTCGTGCGTAGGACATGCTCCTTCCTATCCAAGATCTTGACAGGTACCTATTCGTACGTTAAGTCTTCAGCTATCTCGTTTGGTTCTAACTCAATAATGTGGTTTGAGTCTTTCACATATTTACGTAACGCAGATATATGAAAAACATTTTGAACACGAGACATACTTGGAGGTAACGCGAGTCTATAGGCCACATTTCCTACTCGGTCAAGAATCTGAAATGGACCAATAAATCATGGATTGAGCTTTTCTCTCTTCCCAAATCTTGTAACTCCATTCCATGGAGCCACACGCAATAATACATGATCCCCAATGTCAAATTCCACGTCCTTTCGATGAAGATCTGCATAACTCTTTTGTCGATCTTGTGTCGTTTGTATACGTTGTCGAATCGTTTGGATCTTCTCTGTAGTCATCCGTACCAACTCTGGTCCTAGCAACGTTGCTTCTCCCACCTCATCCCAACATACTGGAGAGAGACACTTTCGTCTATATAATGCTTCAAATAGGGCCACACCTATACTTGCCTGATAACTGTTATTGTAGGAGAATTCCACCAATGGTAGGTACTTTTCCCAACTCCCTTTGAAATCTAAGACACAAAGTCTAAATAGATCTTCAAGAGTTTGAATAGTCCTCTCTGATTGTCCGTCTGTTTGAGGATGGTATGCCGAACTAAATCGTAAATCTGTGCCCATAGCTTTTTGCAAGCTAACCCAAAATCTTGAAGTGAATCTTGGGTCACGATCCGAAACTATGGATACTGGCATGCCATACAGTCTCACAATTTCATCTACATATATACGAGCAAGACGTTGAAGGGAATAAGTCTCTCGTATCGGCAAGAAATGAGCAGACTTGGTTAATCTATCAACTATAACCCAAATAGCATTTATGTCTTGAGAAACCGTGGGAAGACCCGTAACGAAATCCATGGTAATGTGTTCCCACTTCCATTTCGGAATCTCAAGTGGTTGCAATGGACCCTTTGGTACTTGATGCTCCGCCTTTACACATTGACAAGTTAAACACCTCGAGATAAACTTTGCAATCTCTCTCTTCATATTGTTCCACCAAAATGCATGTCGAAGATCACGATACATTTTAGTACTTCCAGGATGGATTGCAAATGGTGTATTGTGTGCCTCCATCATGATCTTGTACTTCAAATCAGAATCGTTAGGAACACAAAGTCTGGAGTGGACTCGAAGTATTCCTTCTTCATAGATTCTTGCTTCTGGAATAGCACCTTCTTGCACTTTCTTCTTTATACGTATCAGCTCCGGGTCTGTGGTTTGAGCAACTTTAACTTTATCGATTGAAGTTGGTTCTATGCGTATACTTGACATTATCGCACTCGTTCCTATATATGATCTTCTACTCAACGCGTCAGCTACCACGTTTTCTTTTCCAGGATGGTATTGAATAGTGTGGTCGTAATCTTTCAATAGCTCGAGCCAATGTCGTTGCCGCATGTTGAGTTCTTTTTGAGTGAAGAAATATTTGAGGCTTTTATGGTCTGAATAAATCTCCACTTTCTCCCCATATAGATAGTGCCTCCAGATCTTTAGCGCGAAAACGACTGCTGCCAACTCTAGATCATGAGTAGGATAATTTCTCTCATATTCTTTAAGTTGTCGCGAAGCATAGGCTATAACTTTCCCACGTTGCATGAGAACACATCCTAGCCCTTTGCCTGAAGCATCGCTGTAGATAACAAATCCATCCGAACCAGATGGTATGGTCAAAACAGGTGCCGAAATGAGTCTCCTCTTAAGCTCTTGAAAACTCTTCTCGCATTCCTCGCTCCATACGAATTTGATATCTTTTCGAGTCAGCTGAGTTAACGGGGTAGCAATTTGAGAAAACCCTTCCACGAACCTCCGATAATAAGCAGCTAAGCCCAGAAAGCTACGTACTTCGGTCACCGTCTTTGGTTGCTCCCAACTTTGTATTGCTTCAATCTTCGCCGGGTCAACAGATACTCCATGTTTTGACACCACGTGCCCTAGGAATGCTACTTCCTCAAGCCAGAACTTGCATTTCTTCAACTTAGCATATAACTTATTTTCACGCAGCCTTTGGAGTACCAGCTTCAAATGGTGCTCATGATCTTCACGACTTTTGGAATATATGAGGATGTCATCAATAAAGACAACAACGAACTGATCCAAATAATCCTTGAATACTCGGTTCATCATATCCATGAGAGCCGCATGAGCATTAGTCAATCCAAAAGACATGACTAGAAATTCATAATGCCCGTACCGAGTTCTGAAGGTAGTCTTCAGAATATCCTCAGTTTTAACCTTCAGCTGATAATATCCAGAACGAAGATCGATCTTTGAAAAGAATTGTGCTCCTTGTAACTGGTTAAACAGGTCATCAATACGAGGTAGCGGATACCTATTCTTGATAGTGACATGGTTTAATTCCCGGTAATCAATACAAAGTCGCATACTCCCGTCTTTCTTCTTTACGAATAAAACAGGAGCACCCCAAGGAGATGTACTAGGACGAATGGAACCGATGTCTAATAACTCCTGTAGTTGGACTTTTAACTCCTGAAGTTCAATAGGAGCCATTAGATATGGGATTTTAGAAATGGGCTTTGTACCCGGTTCAAGGTTAATAAAGAATTCAACATCACGTTCTGGGGGTAGACCGAGAAGCTCTTCAGGAAATACGTCAGGAAAGTCAATAACAACAGGAATATTATTCAAATTTGACGTGTCTTTATTCAAATCCATAACATGGGCTAAGAAAGCTTGACATCCGTTTTTTAATAAACGAATGGCTTTATGGCTTGATATAACAGTGATTGATTTTAATGGCTTAGTTGCTTGAATTTGTACAACATGTTGGTTAGGAATATGAAAACTAACAACCTTACAAAAATAATCAATTTTGGCATGATGAGTAGTTAACCAATCAATCCCTAAGATCACATCAAAAGCAAGTATCTTTAAAGAGATAAGGTCAACAGGTAATGTGATGGTGCCAACTTGGATCAAACAAGATTTATAAACAGTGGATGTGATGAAAGTTTCTCCTAACGGAGTCTCCATAGATAAATCAAAGTCTAACTTCTCCGGAGTCAAGTTTAAACGTTGAGCACAAGCAGGAGAAATAAATGAATGGGTAGCACCAGTATCTAGTAAGGTATAAACTTCGCATGAATTTATGATTAGCTTACCCGTGATCACCTCGTTTGGGTTCCTCGCATGTTGACCAGTCACGACAAACGCTCTTTCAGGAACCATTGACTTTATCTTTTCTGGGACAGCTTTTTCAGTCACCATCCCCGCTGGACTTGGTTTCGATACAGTGCAATCTCGAGCGATATGTCCTTCCTTTCCACAATTATAACATACCTTAAACTGTTGTGGGCAGTTTGGGATGATATGTCCTTCTTTTCCGCACTTATAGCATATAACTGGTGGTCGTTCTCGTCCCTTGGAACCAGTTACTGCTGGTGCTAACGTCTTCGTATTGTCATTGTTGAATCTCCTCTTTTTAAAATCTCCTCCCGACTCGCTTCTTCTATTTTTATAGCCACGATTACCACCAGAGTGGTTTCCGTTCTTGTCTGTATTTTTCTTTCTCCGCTGGTTATCATTGTTCTGATGACTGCTGTCACCGATATGATCCTGATTGTGGTCCCTCAGTTGACCGTACTCGTTATCTCGCTCTAATAATTGAGCCCTGTTGACAACATCTGAATAGAGAGAAAATTTATGAGAAATGAGATATTGACGTATGTCGGGTTTCAAACCTCTCAAAAACATCCTCGTCATACGTACTCCACCAAATGAGGTGCAAACCTGGACAACTCTGCAAACTTCGCCTCGTACTGAGACACCATCATGTTATTCTGCTCCAGTCTAATAAACTCTACCTCCTTCATATGACGAATACTTTCAGGAAAGTACTTGTCATTGAACAGTTTCTGAAATGTCTCCCAAGACATGCTGAGTGCGGCTGGATGGGTACACTTCACATACTCCCACCAGTAGTCTGCCTCGCCACGGAACATAAAGGTGGTGAATGGAACCTTCTGTTCCTCCGTGCATCCCAAGACATCGAATATCTTGGTAATTTGCTTGACCCACGTTTCTGCCGTGATCGGATCTGGCTTTCCCTTAAATTCTGGTGGTCCCAATTCTTTGAACTGTTTGGCTGTGACAAACCGTGAATTGCTATCATTTCCTCCTGTATTTTGAATACGAGTCTCCCTCGTCTGGTTTTGCATGAATTGCAAAAAACTTCTAAACATTCCATCGTTCATCATCTGCTCATTGGTATTGTTCACAGGAGGAACATTGCCAGCCTGTTGCACATTCTCCTCGTTGGTGAGCACAGGTGTCTCCACGGTCTTATTTACTCCACTGTTAACATTCTCAATCGACATTCTCAAATATTGCCATAAAACAAGGGTTAATTAAATAAATTAACAAATCACATACTACCCCTATATTATGACCGACCAATAAATAAGCTTAGGTAGGACACACTAGCGAAGAAGTTACTCGTCTCTCCCCTCCTAGTTCTATTCCCCGATCTCTGCCAGAGATCATATCCCTAAGCTCTGATACCAACTGTGACGCCCCCAAAATTGGTATACAACACCCATTCTGAGTCGCCAAAATACATGGTACAGAAACAACTACATCTTTACTATTACAACATAAGAACTGTGAGTTTAAATACAAATATTGTTATCTAGACAATATCCACACTCAAATAAGTCCTCATTACAATTATTGATATATTATTTCACAAAAATGCTGAGGACTACTAAAATAACTTCTAGAACCATCATTCCATACCCCGACTAGTACTCGCTACATTCTCGCCTCCTGAGAAAAATGGAACAAAAAGGAAAAGGGTGAGCTCAACTAGCCCAGTAAAGAACATTATGACTAAGATAATATAGAATAAATTATCGTTAGTCTTCAACAAGGAAAAAAATCTAATAGAATACAATAGACAACAAGTTTTAAATCAATATTCGCAGCGGAAAATAATAATTCATAGAAGAGTTACGTAGAGAATGAAATCTACTATTATCTATGAATTTAAAAGTTCATCATCAATATTTTATCCCTGTAACATCAATCAATATTCATCTTTGCACTACAAGCCAAAGATATTTATCAGTTGGTCATGTTCATCTCAACACCTGTTCATATTTGCACTACGGGCCAAAGATATTCATCAGAAATCATTCATCTTTGCACTACAGGCCAAAGATATTCAGTTATATCATCATTTAGGACTGAGGATGATGAAAAATATTTTAAAGGAAACGAATCCAGTGAAGCAAAATAACAAATATTAAGGATTCGTATTTCGATTTATCCATGTCCAAAAATACTTTATAAGTAATCATAGTGAAGTAAAATTCAAGAATGATCAAAACATGGATACAATCAAAGCTAGTATCCAGAATAGATATTTTGGATGAAAAGAAGAAAATTTTATTTTTCAGTGAATATTAACTCGTGAATAGTAACTCATGAACAGTAACCCCGATATGAAAAGTTCCAAATTTGAAAAAAATTTCCAACCAATATTTCGGCATAATGATATTGAAGAAATAATATCATTTTTGAATAAAATAGCATCCCTTACCTCAAAATAACGGTACTTTTGATCGGAATATCGGATAGAAAGCCGAAGGAAATTTGTACCGAATAGCAACTCTCAAAGTATATAAATAGTCACTAAAATACGTTCGACAATATAGAGAGAAAGAAAACTTGTTTTTGGTGTGATTTTCAATTCTAACCTAAGCGTCTATTTATAGAAAAATGATAGAACGCCATAGGAGACTAAATAATAAATTAATATTATTTTAAACAACCACTCTACGTATGCTAATCAAGACTCAAGACCAGCCCCTCAATGCTAAAAATTTTAGCAGCCTATGTGTTGTCAAACAAGAGTGGGTCCCACCCATAATTTAATAAAAATCATTTTATTTTCCGAAACTTCAACAATTCATAGAAAATAGAGCGTTTATCAGAAAAATACGAATTTTATGTCCATTCTGCCTGAAATCGAATTCTCTACAACTTTGTAGCTTTGAGTTTTTCCAAATTCCAAACATAAAATATCTGAAATCTACAAACGGATGATTTTTAATACATCAACACCGATAAAATACTAATAAAACACTTCAGCATTAATTCCTTCATTTTTATCCTCATAAAAATAAATATATCCATCATTTATATCCACATAAAATAAATATTTTTTTATTATATGAATCAATTAATTATTCACAAATAATATTACAGAATCACATTTATGACAACCAGGCCGTTCCCAGGAAAGAGGGCTTTCCAATAAGAATTTCTCCTTACTAGCGCAATTAAGTGATCAAACCTCTCCTTGACAGAACTTTCTAGATATAGTCAATAATATTATCTAATAATATTATTCCAAATAATATGAATTATTGATCTGATAATGAAGATGCTGTGCAGTGACAATTATTGAGCAACAAAAATATAAAATATCAACGCAGCAATTATTAAAGTAATAAAATAAAATATTAAATAGTAATTACTGTAACAATTATTGAGTAGTGCCTTCTTACGTAAGAATCAATAATTGGTGCAATACAGTTTGCTACTGTGCAACAATGCGTATTACTGTGTTTTAACCACCGGGTATTCTAACAGTATTAACGGTAACAACTACGCCGTTAATTATAAACAACTTATACTTGCCGTTTTCTTCATCCAATCGCTTTTCGTTATGGGGCCCACAAAAGACTGCGCCGTCGTACGAATATTCCCCGACAGGAAGAATATTCCACGACCAAACGAATATTCTCCGACAACAATGAATATTTTATAACCACCTGCTTATTTGAAATATTTGCGCATTTTACCCATACCTAACCTCATTAATCAATTTAACCCTTACTATTTCAAAATAATAATTAGAGGAAATTTAAATTTTATTTATTAATAATTTGGGGTCTTACACTCTCTATGCTGCTACTCAAGCATAGTAATCTCATTCCTCATCTTAGCAGTTTTCGCCGGTGGGAAAAATTTAGCTAAAATTTTTTGATCAAGGTCATCCCATGTATTAATCGACCCTGGCGGTAGTGAGTGTAACCAACTTTTTGCCTTGCCCTGTAGTGTGAAAAGAAACAAGCGAAGTCTAACTGCATCATCAGATACCCCGTTGTACTTGAAGGTATCACAAATCTCTAGAAAGTTGACTAACTGCTCATTCGGATCATCATTGGCTAATCCCCCAAACTGGACTGAATTCTGTATCATTTGTATTGTCCTATGCTTGATCTCAAAGTGATTCGCAGCTATCGTAGGCCTGGTAATACTTCACTGAATTTCAGTCACCCTGGGAGTAGCATAGTCCCTTAGTGCTTTCTGATCCTCTGCAACCATACTCTCTTCCTGTTTATCAAAGTTCTCCCTGTTTTCCTTAATCCACTTACTAATTCTTTGAAACCGTCATTCGATGTCATCGTTCGATGCCGAGTTTGCATACACTAAGTCAGAGAACCTGAAACAAGAAATAACAAAAACAAAAACAAAATTGTTTAACTAAAACTGAACTAATTAAACTGATATTGAAAGTAATAAAATCAAAATTTGTCCCCGGTAATGGCGCCAAAAACTTGTTGAGTAAATTCTAAACTACGCACAGCACGTAAGTATACGTGATCAACAAGTAATGTAATGATAAATAGAGTATTGTTCCCACAAAGACAAGTATGAATTTTTAATCTAACAATTACCAGTCTTGTATTATTTTAATTTTATTAAACTAATCGAATTAATTATGGAAAATAATGATAAACTAATAAACTAGAAATCAAAACAAATCAACACATCACTAACGCTAATTTTAATCAGATAACGGAGAATTAAGCTTATAATTTCACTTTAAGTTTCACTCTGATTATCACACTTCTTTTCAATTCAATTAACTATCTCAGTTCATTAATCAAGAACACTAAAGTAGAATTAGCCATCTCTCGATGCACTAACACCGTATTAACTTAAATCCACAATTTGATAGAATTAAGCCAAATACCCTAATTAACTAATTCACTATATCTCTATGTGAATTAAAATCAAATAAGGTTTAAATCTCAAGTTCTTTACACGATTACATGCGATGTTAGGTATATCTCTATCATAAACATACATCAAGAATTCCATCAAAATGCAGAAATCATGAACACATGCTATTATGATTAAGTCTAGATTCATACATCATCTCTCGAGTCCATACAAATCCACATAAAATTGGTGATCAAGCAATTCATAAATTAACCATAAATCACAATAGATGAACTGAATAGATAGATTTATTAAACTGAATTCAAGTACGATAATCATCGTTCCACATTAAAGATCCATTGCAAGCTTAATAAGTAATTTAGTTCATAACAGATGAATTAAAAACTAAATAGATAAAGAAATTCATCATCCCAATTTATAGAAACTGAATTGAAAGACTAAGAATCGTAATACACCACCCTTATCCTCACTCAAATCCGCAATTTTCGTGATCTTGGTTCCTTGCTCTACTCCTCCAGTGATCTTCAAGAAATTAGGGCTCAAAAGTGTGATTGATTGAATGATGTGTTCCTTCCCTTATGTCTCTGTAATAACTGATAAAGACACGCCAATTCCATTCCCAATCAGAGCCAAAGTAGTCCAAACCACGCCACTACAGTGTTAGAATCAAAGCACAACTCTCCCTCTTATCCGCGTACTCCCGCCCCATCAGGGGTTTTGTACCTTAGGAAGCCTGCCCCGGCGAGGTCTTGATCTTCTTTACACGTGCACCCCTACCCCGGCAGGGTAATTTCTTTATTATAGGGCCCACCCCAGCGGGGGTCAACTTCTGCAGTTGCTATTTTCTTGCTTTCAATGTTATTTTCTCGCCACATTGCCACCACATATCCAAACTAAAATGTAATAGAAACCTACACACAAAACAAAACAAAAACACATAAACTATACAGAAATATACGGGATAAACACCGTTTAAGTCCAAATAGGAACCCGATTCGTTGGTATAAAACCCACTCATCAGAATACAACATCCCAATTACAGAAACTGAAATAAAAGAATAAGAATAGTATAAAACCACCCTTCCCCTCTCTCAATTCTGCAATCTTCGTGATCCTTGCCCCTTTGCTCCGTTCCTCCAAGATCTTTACAAAATTAGGGCTTCCCAACTGCTCTTGATTGATTATATCATTACTTGTCAGAATAGAATAGCTTTTGACTCTGAAATCACAACTAAACACGTCCTCTGTCAAATCCTAATCGAAGCTAAAGTCATTCAGTCCACGCCATAGCAGCAGTAGAATTGCAATAAAACTCTTCCTTTCTGTCTGCGTACCCCTGCCCCGGTGGGGTATTTAAGCTAGGGAACCCCCGCCCCGACGGGGTACTTAGTCTCTGCCACGTGTCCACCCCCGCCCCGGGCATTGTTTCCTTTATTATATAGCCCGCCCCGGCAGGGTACTATGCTACAGTCTACTGTTTTCCTTGCTTTTCAATGCAGATTCCCTCCACATTACCACCAACATACCTTAGCTAACACATAATGAAACCTGCAAAGAAAACAAGCACAAATACATAAAATGCTACTAAAATAGACGGATTAAGCACTTTTTAAGTCCAAATAGGTATCTGATTCGTAGGTATGAAACCCACTCATCATGTATCAAATCACCAAGGTTTAGAAGCAAAATAGTGAATCTTTCCATGAATATGCCCAACGGTGGAGACGCATGGCTGCCTAAGTCATTCCATCAATGACAGAAACAGAAATGGTAATGACATTCATTGATATGCATAAAGCTCCATTTTATGAGAGAGTCCTAGCAGGTATAGGAAAACCATTCTCGGAAATGATTAAACATGAAAAATGGCTGAAATGGGGTTAAAGTCTAGAAAAATTAAAGACCTCACTGCTTTAAAAGTCGTGGCTGAGCATATTCAGGCTAGAAATTATGGGAAAAATCCTCGAAGGGGTCATAAAAAGAAAGAAGAGGATGTATCCTTGGTACTGCAAGGACAAAATTAGAGGAGTAATCAGAACTTGCCCATTCAAAGGAGAAATTATTCCCCTTTCCAAACTCTTGCACAATCTTCAAATCCTCCACTTCAAAAAATCGGAGAAGTTAAACTTCGCAAAACATTCACACCATTAGGGGACTCGCTGGAAAATATACTCAAACTTCTGACAACGCAAAAGAACATTGTCCAGCTCCTTCCCCCGGCCAATCCAAGTGAAAAGAATTTTGACACAAATAAGAAATGTGCTTATCATTCTGGAACTCTGGGCTATGATACCCAAGATTGTTGCTCTCTTAAACACAAAATTCAAGATATGATAGACAGTAGGGAAATTGTGGTGACAACATAAGAACAACCATATGTGCAAGATGATCCTCTACCCCTACACAATGAATGGGCGTCAATATGATTAGCAGTGGGAGTGAAGAAAGTTCCAATTACCTCAAATATGTAGGTGATTCTCCCCAACAAGTAAAGATAATTTTGATTAATGGGATTATTCAGAATTCAGTTTATGATAGAGCAAGAAATGAAGTCTATCAAAGAACAGATTGATCAACTGGCAGAACTGGTGATACATCAGCATCGAGTAACTTGACAGCTGATCAGTTAGGGGCATACAAGTCTCCTCTCCCTTATCACAAGAAATCAACAACAATTCCAAGAGAATGAAACTTTGGAAGAAAAACTTGCAAAAAAAATTAGAGCCCAATCTCGTCGAGACTATGCAGACCAAAGGAAGTTCACTCCTTTGAGTAAACCAATGGAGGAGATTTTGCAAATGTTGAACAGTGAAGAGAATATCACAGAACTGTTACCCCCAATCAATCCACATTCGAAGAGGTTTGATGCTACCGTGGTCTGTCAATACCATTCTAATACTCGGGGTCATAACACAGAAAGTTTTTGGGCACTTCATCATCTAATCTAGAATATGATTGACAAATTCAGCAAAAAAAATTACTAACAATGATGACCTGTAAATGGCAAATAGTGGTAATATCTTGCCTTAAAAAGAGGAAATATTCCCTCTTGGAACACAGAGATGGAGGGAAGTTATAGCAGTCATATCATATGAAGGAGACTTGTCTACGGTACCTCTAGTAATTAAAGGAAAAGGGGATCAAGATGGAAAAAATCATGTGAAAGTGGTTGTGCCCGAGCCTCTAATGCCGCCATTTAGATCGCAGTACCCTGTAATCAGCTTGAAAAGAGTCCCATGGAACTATGGGAATGATGGGAGATTAACATCAAACCACACTATTGTTATATCAAAAGAAAACCCGTTGTATCTACCTCAGCGAGTAATAAAGGCAGTTATTAAATCCAAGGGGAAAGTGCCCAAGGAAGAAGTTGAAGAATTCCTCCGCAAAATGGGACATAATAAAGCCAAAGTGGTGCAAAGATTAAAAGAAGCACCCCGACATATATCCATCCTAGATTTAGTTTTATCTTCAAAATATCATCGTAAGGTCTTAGTGAAAGTACTGGAAGAAGCTCACCTGCCAATGACAGTGGATACTAAAAAGTTTCATCATTTGACAGATCACATTTTCAACAGAAATGTGATATCTTTCACTGATGATGACATACCATCAGAAGAGATGAGTCATTGTAAGTCATTACACATAGCAGTGATGTCCTCAGGATATGTGGTAGGAGGTGTGTTGATAGATGGAGGGTCATCCTTGAACATCTGTCCCTATAACACGTTGGAAAGAATGAAAATTAATCCAAAGCAAATCCAAACTAGTCATATAGTCATAAGGGTGTTTGCTGGATCTCGATGGGAAGCTGTAGGAGAAATTAAACTTCCATTAGACATTAGTCCCCATACTTTCTACGTGTCCTTCTAAGTGCTAAACATTACCACTGGATATAATTTATGATTAGGAAGACCGTGGATCCATATGGCAAGAGCAGTTTCGTCTACCCTTCATCAACATGTCAAATACATCATTAACAGTAATCTGGTAACTATAAATGTCCTGTTGAAAATATCTAGCTCGGATGGAGCTGAAGGGAGTGGTTCAAAAGAGGATGTCAACCCTGATGAGAATGTTATCTTAGTAATCATCAAGGAGGAGACGAACAACAACAATCCCTTTATCCTCCCAGTCAATGAGGATTTGACCCTAAGCAATTGGAGTAGCACTCCTTGCATCAGTCGAAAAGGGTAAAAAGGGTAGAGAATCCATCTGCCCTAAAATATAGATATTATTAACTGCTTACTTTTGTTGCACGGTCCTAGCAGTTACTTTTGTCATGCTTTTGTATGATCAAACAATTTCATATATTAAGTGAAAGCATTTTGTTTTCAGAACTCCATAGTTAGGTTTGTTTATCCTTACTGATGAAATGCCAAATCTCCACAATGACTACAACTTTGATGTACAGTTGGACTTTGACTTGATGGGGATTGAGAAAGAAGAGATAGATGACTATGAGGTGCCTGAGGAGATCAAAGAATGGGTTAAAGATAAACCCAAACCAAACCTCGATCAAACCACCTATGTCAATTTGGGATAAATTGGTTTGAAATAAGTTCCTTACCCCTAGGTTCTCTTTCACTCTTTGGTTGGCCTTTCACGAAGGGTTGCGTACCATGGATACATTGCTTAATTATGGCCTTCAAGTTAACCCTATATGTGTGTTGTGTAAAACTGACTTGGAATCTTTTGATCACATCTTTTTTCACTGTAACTACTCCATTTGGGTTCTTGTTTCTATCCTTAGACATTGTGGTTGGAGAGGTTGTAGCAGGAGCTGGTCTTCTATTACCAATTATCTTATTCACTATTCCCGACCTCAATTTCATCATAGTCTTCTTCATTTTGGATTTGTGACTGTGGTTCATAGAGTTTAGACTGAGCGTAATGCTAGTATCTTTTCTAACAAAACTACTCCTATCAGGACTATAGTGTAAGATATTATGAATTTGTTGAAGTGTAAACTTCATACAAATCATAGATTTCAAAGAGTCAGGGATAAACCCTGCTATAGACATTTGGTTTATAATGTTTATTGATTTGTTGTTGATTCTGCTATTTCTTGATGTTCTATGCTTTACCTTTGTTGTAGTCTTGGGGGTTATAGGGCATTATGGTATGGGCTAATGTTGCTGTGTGTGTTGTAGGTTACTGTTGTTTTGATATACAGTGGGAATTGGTGTCTTCTCTACTGCTATTACTGGGTATCTATGTTCTTCATGGAATATGCAAGTGGGCTTTGGTGTAGCTGGGTCACCTGGTTGTGGTTCAGGTTCTGGCTAGCCGATTTGCTGAAGCTGTTGTTGACTGTCCAGTCTTTTGACGCTTCAGTCGTGCCTTTGCTGTTTCTGGTGCTAGTATGTTTGATGTTGTACTTTGTTGCTATTGTTCTGGTGGGATGGGCTACTAGGGTTTCCTGATCATTACTGCTGCTCGCTGTTGTGTTTTGGCTGCTATTGCTGCTCGTGGTTCTTTTTGATGCTGGTTCGTTGAGCATTTCTAGCTTCGTACTAGTTTGGCTTGGACAGTTTGCCTGTGCAGCGCCTGGTGGTTTGGTCTAGCGTGCTGCTATTTCTGCTGCTCGTTTGGCTAACTGGATACTATGCAGGTTTGTTGCTGTAAACTGACTGGCCACTGCTACAGTTGTTCTCGGCTGTTGCTAACTGATATGGGCTAGTAATGATTTTTTTTGCTAAATTTAGACTGTATTAAAAGAAAGAATAAGTACAAAGTGCATGGGCCAAACCCGAAGAAGTACACCCTAACCATAATAGGACAGGCCCTGTGATGGCAAAAGTAAACCTAAACTAGGCACTAGCATAAAAGAAGCCAACAGATAAACGAAAACAACAACAATAAACCAACCAACCAACAGATTGGCTTGAAATCAGTCAATACAAACAGCATCAACCAAAACCTATAGCAATACCATAACAAATGAAACCCAACAAAGTAAGGAGTAGTTGCAGAAAAATTCGCAACAACATCGAACCAACAGCAGCAAACCCAGCAAAACCAAAGCCAAAACTAGGAGAAAACGTAGAAAATTGTAGCCAAGGACAGCCCCAGCCCATGCCCACTCTCATGCCCAAGAAAGACACACCAACTCACAAAAAGCCCCAACTGCAACAGCCCTAAACCACAGCTGCCGAGAACAACTGCAGCAGTGGCCATCAATTTGTAGTAGCAACCCTGCAATGCATGCCAGTCTAGAAACCAGGCACTGCCCAGGCAGAACTGTCCATGCCAGATCAAACCAACAACAACAAAGGGACCACGAGCAGCAGAAGGACTAGGAAACTTAGTAGCCCTTCCCACCAGACCAACAGCAACAAAGACATCAGCAGACAAAGTACCCGAAGAGGCATGATTGAAGAGATAAACCAGTCAATCAATCAACAATAGCAACTAGCCAGAACCCAGCTACACCAAAGCCCATTTGCATACCCATGGAAGCAAAAACCCAGTATAGCATAACATGAACATGAAAAGTAGTCAAGTCACTAGCAGCAGCAGAACCAACAGTAGTAGTAGGAATAGGAATAGTAGGAAACAAAACTTAGACTCCCACCCACAAGCAGCAGTAGTAGATACAAACAACCAGCTGCAGCAGCAGCCCATCTGCCATCAGCCCATGCCCAGACATCAGAGAACCATAATAGCCCATACCATGCCCATTACCTCCCAAAATAGCACACCCGCAACATATGCCAAATAGCAACAGACAGACAGACCCAGCAGACAGGTCCCTCAAGAAAAATAGGTTCAAACATTGTTTAAATTAAGATGTCTAAAACCAGATCTGGCTTTTACTTTTTAGAATTTTGCATTCGTGTGAAGCTTACATTTAAGTATGTGTAAAATGTCAGAAACAAGGTTCCGAGCAGAGCAAAATTTATGACTAAAGATCCTCACATTCCTATCATTCCAAACACGGTAAACAACCGCAGCAAACCCAAGATGAAGCTGGCTGTGATGAAAATTAGGACTAGAATAATGGATGAGGTAGCCCGTTATAGAACTCCAACTCCTACTAAAATCCCTCCACCCACAATGTCTAAGAATAGATAGAAGGACCCTAAAAGAGTAATCACATTGAAAAAATAGGTGGTCAAAAGTTTTCGATTGAGAGGAACAAAGAACACAAGTAGAGTTAACAAGCATCCCAAAACTGATCAACATGTCCATTGTACGCAACCCACGGTGAAAAGCCAACCAGAGAGTAAAAGAAAATCTTGGGATCAAAACCTTATGACACACTAACTTATCCCAAAGGACAACAACCTCTACCAGTCTAATCGAGCGCCATAAAGTAGAGGCTTTAACCTCATTTGATTTTGCAGTATCCCAAAAAATCTCATCAGGCCGAGAAGAGTCACAAAGCCTATTAAGATCAAAAGAATCCCAAAAGATAATAAAATCATTATGGTTGGAGGAAGGGAGATGCCAAGAGGAATCTCTGATAATACCACTCACAATAGCATTTGGGCCCAAACTGAAATTGATGATCAAGGAAGAATGAGGACTGGAAGCCAGGGGGATCGCATTAAGCTAAGGATCAAACCACAAGCTAGTACTCTCCCCATTACCAATATGAAAACGAATATACTTAATAGCAAGAGATCTCAACTGCAGTACCTTTCTCCATATCCATGATCAGTTACACAGAATCTTCAAACACCAAAAGTGGTTTGATTTAATATGATTATCTCTTACCCATGAAGCCCATAGAGACTGGGAATTAGGATTAACCACCCTCAATAGTTATAGCAAAATCATAGCTTTATTCTAGTCCTCCAATTGCTTGATAGCTAAGCCTCCATCAACATACGGTAGAGAAATTTTGCTCCATACAACTTTGGCCACAAACTTCAACATAGAGGGACCTTTCCATAAGAATCTGCTCATAGTGGACTTAAGATCTTTAAGCACAGCCGCTGGGAGATTGAAGTGAGCAGACCAATATGATTGGATAGCAAAAACAATCGATTTAATAAGTTGCAATCGTCCAGCATAAGAAAGAAACTTGTTAGCCCATGAAGCAATTTTGGTGTTAACCTTTTCTAAAAGAGGGGGGCAGTCAGCAAGGCTAAGCTTCGAGGTGATCAAAGGGACCCCCAGGAATTTTGCAGGAAACTGTCCCACTTGAAATCCCAGAATATTGAAAATGACCTCAGCAGAAGCAGAAGATACATTAGAGAGAAAACACATACTCTTCGAACCATTTATGTAAACCTGAGAGGGACGTGAAGTGATCTAAACAATGTTTGATAACCTTGACCGAATTCGCATCACCATGACTGAAGATAAGCAAATCATCAGCAAAACATATGTGGGATAAGGACAGAGACTTTGTTTTCCAATGATGCTTGAAATAAAGAGTCCTTGTTTCCTTTGATAGAATAAGATAAAGCACTTCCATAGCAATAACAAAAAGATAGGGAGAAAGAGGGTCCCCTTGACGTAATCCCTTAGTCCCTTTAAAATAGCCACAGAGGGCACCATTCACTCTAACTGAGAAAGAAGGAGAACAAATACAAGCCTTAATCCATTAGATGAACTTGGGGGGGAATTTGAAAAGCCGAAGAACAGCAAGCATGAATTCCCAGGAGACAGAATCAAAGGCTTTACGAAGATCAATTTTCATTGCACACCTAGGTTAGCCAGAGGACCTATGATAGTTCCTGAATAACTCTTGAGCCAGTAGAATATTATCACCTATCCTCCTGCCTGGAACAAAAGTAGACTAACTAGGAGAGATTAAGGTAGGAAGGAAACCCTTGAGCCTAACAGTAATAATCTTCGAAATGCACTTATAAGTTATGTTACAGGAAGAGATAGGTCTATAATCAGTCATAGATGTAGGATTAAGCACCTTTGGGACAAGAGCAATGGCAGTGGAGTTTGTACCCGGGAGAAGGCATCCCTGTTTGAAGAAAGATTGGATGGCCAAAGTAAAATCATTACCAACAATGTCCCAAGCAAGGAGGAAGAAGTTCACATTGAAACCATCAGGACCAGGACTCTTGTTTTTCTTCATAGACTTCAAAGTTGTCAAGATTTCAAGATCAGAGATGTCTCTCTCAATCAAAGAGGCTTGAAGATCAGAAACAAATTTAGGAGTATAAGGAACAAGGTCCGGTAAATAGGACTCCCCCACCATTGAAGGAGAACCAAGCAAGGAACGAAAGTGGTCAACCGCAATATTTTGAATATCCTTTTACCCAGTACAAAGAATACCAGTCTCATTTTCGATAGCAAGAATTTAACTTTGATTCCATCTGTTCTTAATTTGATTGTAAAAGTAGCCCGAGTTTTTATCCCCATCCTTAAGCCATTGGACTCTAGATTTTTGCTTAAGTAACTTCTCTTCACAGCTAAGGGCGTACCACAAATTTTCAGAATGAAGCATTTGAGCCTTTAGAAGAGAAAGATCAGTTGGATAATAGGAAACAACATTCTGAGTATCATGAAGAATGGTTCTAGCTAAAGCCTGAAGAGGATCCCTAAGAACAAAGATATTCCAAGCAGACTGAACAACCTCATGAAAGTTTCCAAGCTCGCCCAAGAAGTTAAAAAATTGGAAAGGTTTGGGAACTCTAGGCAAGGACAGACCAGTTTGAACCATCGCTGGACAATGATCGGAAAGATCACGAGGAGTGAATATAACCTGAGAATCATGGAACTGATGCAACTAATCATAGTTAACCATAACCCTATCAAGCTTTTTAAATTGGGGTTTAGTGTCACTAGAATTCTACCAAGTGTGCATAGGCCCAACCGTACGAAGATCAGACAAGAGAAGATCAGTAGAACAGTCCAAGAAGTCCTGCATACCCCCATTCCAGGATTCATCCCCTCCCAGAATTTTAGTAATAGACAAAACCTCGTTAAAATCCCCTAGCAGACACCAAGGCATATTAACAAAATGACATAAGGAATGTAGATCTATCCAATGAGCTTTCCTCTCAGAGGGAGTATTGAAACTATAAACAAAAGTGACAAAGAACTGCAGAGAAGAGGCAACAGACAAAACTAAGCAGTGCATTTACTAAAAAGATTTAGAAATAATATTTATAGTCCAAAGCGAAGGGTCCCAACCAACCCAAATTCTCTCATTCACATGATGCTCATAATTAAACTGCCAATTCCATTTACTACATATGGCTTTGGAAACAATATTGGCTTTTAGGCATTTGACTCTAGTCTCAACTAGGCCAACAAAAGATATTCTATGCTTACACAAAAGACCAAGGACACTATCCTACTTGGACTTCATATTTACACCTCTAATATTCATAGAGCAAAAATTAACCATAGATAAAAATAAAGGTTAAGGTGGGGCAGGCCTCCCCCCTCATTTGATCTTTTTCTTTGAAGACTAGTCGAGTTCCAAACCTACTCAAGCTTTTTCCTTAAGATCGCGACCTACCTTTTCATCAATCAATTTTAGCTTTCCCGCAAGAGGATTAGGAGAAGGGGAGCAGTCAGTGTCAGAAGTACCCTCCATAACCTCACCAGCAGCAGCAATACGCACGAAAGTATTGGAGTCACCAACCAAGGAGGGATCACTTTAGCCACCAAAGTCCAGTTTTCAGAAGTAGCAGTAGAATCAGTAATGGACTTTGGGATAACAGGAGTAGATAGAGAAACTATAGGGGCAACAGCCAGAGAATCTTCAGAAGATTGTTGGACTTTAGGCAGCCATTTATAATTTGCTTTAGGACAAAGGAGAAGAGAGTGCCCAAAAGTTTTATAGTGAGAACAAATTTGGGGTCTATTTTGGTACTCCACTTTGACGTTAACAATCTTTTTAGAATTAGTTTCCTTATCAAGAATAACCACTTCAAGAGAACTAGGCAAAGCCGAAGAAAGTGTTATTTCAACATAAATCCTAGTAAAATTCATAGGTTCTAATTTTTCTGTGATCTTATCCGTAAAAAGTGGTACACCAACCCCACTAGCAAGATAACTGAGTCCAGTAGAAGACCAATAAGACATAAGGATGTTATGGAATTTAACCCAGACATGAGCTTTAGCACAAGAGTCAAAATGAAAGTCCATGCCTTCCTTCCATTGTTTAAGACACAACTGCTTATAAAAGATATACCAAGGGCCAAGAGCAAGCATATTCTCACATTCTCACTATCCTTAGGCCTGTCCTATGATGGTTATGGTATACTGCTTGGGGTTTGGCCCATGTACTTGTACTTACTTTGTACTTATTATTTCTTTTAATACAGTCTAAATTTAGCAACAAAAAAATGCAGTTTGGAGTGCAAAAACCCACCCACAAGACAAGAGTTCCACAAATTATTACCTTGAAGTAGAATCTCATATGGAGGTCGAATCAGGATTGACCCACTATCCGTGCTAGGGGGAGAATGAGGAAAAAATTCAAGCTTCAGTGAAGCAGCAGCCTGGGCTACCACCTCACTCCATGTTTTCACTGCTGGGATGCACACAGCACCAGGAAGAACAGGGGCAATACCTTCAGACCCAGCGGTACCCCCCAAAAGTAGCCGGGCCAGGACATTACCCTTCTTCTAAAGCAGACCCAACACCTGCCAAATCTAGTTTTTGAACAGTTCCACTCTGACCCAAAGCCGGAACAGAAGACTTTGCCAAAGATGATTTCAGTGGACTTTTATCAAATATGTCATGGTCATTAACTGAGCAAACAGATTTCCCTTTATTAGAGAATTCATTAACATTGTTCATAGAAAACCCTTTTGCTTTGATAAAGTCCAATAGCAAGGTGCACTTCCTACGCTCATCAGCCGCATCAAGATTACCCTGCTGCGAAAAAGCCTACGTAGCTCTAAAAATTTCCTTCATAAAGGTACCATCATGTAACCCTAGGCTAGCATCAGCAAGGCTATTAGCTTTAAAGGCTTCAGAGCTATCAAAAAGGATAGCAATAACAGTTGGAACAGGATAGGATTCGGCCATTGAAGATTTGTCAATGACAGGTGAGTTAGGGTAAGAAACCCCAAACACAGCGAAAAGATCCCGGGAGGGACTACTAATTGAATTACCTACCGAAAGGTGAGAGAAACTAACCATTGGAGGAGGAAAAGGAAGACGGAAAAAAGAAGAGGAAAAAGACCCAAACCAAAAACCAGAACCAAAACCAGAAGAAGAAGAGAGAAGGCAGAGCGAAATCCTAGAGAGAGAAACTATATGGTGGAAGTAGGTGGGCTAGTACTGATACATGCAGTTGGGCTTCTATTGTTTCATCCTTTCAAATTGTTGTTGAAGCCTGTGTTGGGGATTTGCTACGATTTTATGGGCTGCTTCTATAGCCGAATGTTTGGGTTCTACTCTGCGCATTGGGCATGTTACTGCTGCTTGATGTTGAATGTTTTCTTTTATAACAATGATTGTTGTTTGTTTATTGTAATAGATTTCTTCTATAGTCATGTCATCATAGGGCATGTCCTATGGTGTCTATGCTATATTCTTATTATGGTTTCCCATTAGGTTTGTATTTTCCTTTTACTTTAATACAGTTTTAATTTAGCAAAAAAAATATCAAAACCTCAAAAACCCTTAAAGAAATCCAGATAGGCACGGACCTTACCCCAAACCAAAGAAAAGACCTGATTACACTGTTAACTCAATTCTAGGATGTGTTTGAATGGTCACATGAGAACATGATTGATTTGTCTACTGATATTGTCATTCATCGACTGCCCATTCAAGAAGGATTCAAGCCAGTCAAACAGAAGCTTAGGCGACTAAAACCTGAGTGGAGTCTGAAAGTCAAGGAAGAAATTGTTAAACAATTCAAAGCCGGCATCATCATGGTATCAACTTACCCTGAGTGGCTGTCTAATATAGTTCCTATGCCTAAGCCCAGAGAAAAGGTACGAGTATGTGTGGATTATCGGGATTTGAACAAAGCTTGTCTCATGGACAACTTTCCAGTACCTTTTATCCATATACTAGTAAATAACACGGCGCAATCTGACATGTACTCTTTTGTTAACTTCTTCGTCGGCTATCATCAGATCATGGTTGCTGAAGAGGACAGGGAGAAAACAACCTTCATTACCCCCTGGGGAACCTTTTGTTATAGACGTTTATCCTTCGGCCTTATCAATGTCGATGCCACCTATCAGCAAGCCATGATAGCCCTTTTTCATGACATGATGCATAAAGAAATAGAGGTCTATGTGGATGACATCATCACTAAATCCCAAAAGGAAGATGACCATATCAACCACCTTAAAAAGTTTTTCAACCAGTTACATAAATATAACTTGAAGTTGAATCCGGCTAAGTGTGCCTTCGGTGTCAAATCAGGCAAGTTGTTGGGATTTCTAGTGAGCAACAGAGGCATTGAACTAGATCCCACCAAAATTAAAGCCATCACTGAGATTCCCATGCCCTGAACAGAAAAGGAAATTTGGGGATTTCTGAGGAGAATCAATTTCATAAGCAGATTCATATCTCAACTCACGGTGATCTTTAAGCTATTAAGGAAAAATTGAAGATTGTCAAAAAGCCTTCCTCTCCATCAAAAATAAATTGGTGGAATCTTTTGTCTTGGTACCCCTAAGGGACAAGATTCTCATGTTTATGTACCTATCAGTCAATGCCAATGCTATGGGTTGCACGCTGGGGCAAAAAGACGATAAAGGCAAAAAAAAAGTTATCTATTACCTCAGCAAAAGATTCAGTAGCGGGGAGCAGAAGTACACTTTGATTGAAAAGACCTGATGTGCGTTAGCATGGGCCGCCATGAGATTACAACATTATCTTCATGGGCACACAACTTATCTCATATCCTGCATGGATCGTCTGAGGTACGTATTCAACAAACCAATGTTAAATTACCGATTGTCCAAATGGCAGTTTATCCTACAACAGTTCGATATCATCTACGTGACTCAAAAGTCCATCAAAGGTCAAGGAAATGCAGATCAATTGGCCAAAGCACCATCAAGGAGTTTCGAACCCTTGGAAACATATTTCCCAGATGAAGGAATAATGACAATTCAACAAATCCATCAGGAAAATACAGTCTAAACTTGGAAATTGTATTTTGACGGAGCCATAAACATGGAAGGTGTCGGAGCAAGGGCAGTTCTAGTTTGTCAACACCAACAACACAGCTGAGTATGAAGGCTGTATAATGAGATTGAAACTGCCCCAATCTATGGATATCAAACGGTTGTTGGTCTTTGGAGATTTCGAGTTGGTTATCAAACAAACCACCGGGGAGTATTATACCAAAGAATTGCATTTGCTGCCCTATCATTGACAAGTTATCAAGATGGCTATGGAGTTTGAGGAAATAACCTTTATCCACTTCCCTCGAAGTAGGAATAACTTTATTGATGCATTGGCAACATTGGCTTCCTTGATCCACATATCTGATAGGATGGGAATTCCTGATATCAAATTTTTATGCCAAAAGGCACCAACTTATGGCTCTACGCCCGCTGGAGTAAGTTAAGCTGAATGAAAGCGAATCCATAAAATGGCCATGAAATTCTATTTGAGTGGAGACACTTTTTAAAAGGGATGCTGGAATAGGCCTTCTAAGATGCCTAGATAACGATCAAGCCCAAAGACTCATGAATGAAGTCCATGGTGGAGTATGTGGTCCACACATGAGCGATCATTTACTTGCCAATAAGATATTAAGAACAGGGCATTATTGGGTCTCTCTCAAAGCTGACTGTAATAATCACCTCAAGAGATGCTATCAATGCCAAGTCCATAGAAATACCCTCCATGCTCCTCCAAACGAATTACATTGTATGAATTCATCGTGGCCCTTTTCAATATAGGGAATGGACGTGATTGGGCCGATAGAACCCAAAGCCAACAATGGTCATCGATTCATCTTCACTGTGATTGATTACTTCACAAAGTGGGTAGAAGTTGCTTCCTTTCCCAAAGTGACTAAGGAGGTAATCATTAGTTTCGTCAGAAACAATATCATTTGTCGATATGGACAGCCAGAAGTGATCGTATCGGACAATGCTAAGAATCTGAACAACTAGATGATGAAGGAACTGTGCAGCAAGTTCCACATTAAATATCTTAATTCCGTCATTTATCGTCCCAATATGAATGGTGTTGTCGAAGCAGCCAATAAGAATATCAAGAAAATTATGCAAAAGATGTCCGCCAATCATAAGGGATGGCCTGACTTGTTGCCTCTGACTCTATTAGCCTACAGAACATCAATGCAAACTTCTACTGAGGCTACCCCCTACTCACTAGTCAATGGCATGGAAGCAGTATTCCCCATAGAAGTAGAAATGGAGTCATTAAGAGTGTTAATGGATTCTCAAATGGATGAAGATTAGTGGTTGCAAGACCGATACCATGAGCTCTCTCTGATAGATGAGAGGAGGGCTGCAGCCATTTTTCATGGCTAGTTGTATTAGCAAAGGATTGCTCAGTCATACAACAAGAGAGTCCGACTCTGATAATTCAAAGAGAATAACTTGGTACTAAAGAAAGTCCTTTCTAATCAAGATGAAGCCAAAGGAAAGCTTGCCTCGAACTGGGAAGGCCCTTTCATTGTCAAGGAAGTATTGATGGGAGGATCCATCAAATTGAAAGAGATAGATAGGGAAGAATTCCCTCAACTTATCAATTTAGACACCATGAAAAGGTACTACGTCTGAAATGCTTGCAAACCACCATCCTGATCCTGAAAAAAAATGAATAAACGATAAAAAGAAAATCAATCAAGTCAATTCAGGTTTTCACTACAAAGCCTGAACTACGAAATACATGATCTCCCCTCATCAATGGGAGTACGTAGGCAGCCATCTATGGTGCGGTCAAACCATAAAAATTCTAAAAAACCCTTCAAATCAAACCAAAAAATCCAAAACCCCTCAAACCAAGCTTAAAACCCTAATAAACACCTCTCAAATTCCCAGAATATTTCTCTCCCTGCACAAAGTACCAGCTTCAAACCATTCAAGCCAAGCCTGAACTATGTAAGACCTGATCTCCCTCCAGGAGTACGTAGGCAACCATCTATGGTGCGATCAAACCTTCGAAAGAAAGTCAAACACTTTGTCTAAACCTTGACCATATTCAAAGACCAGTTCATGGACACCAAAAGTTGGTATACCTGAAAAGCTTAAAAATCAACGACCCATTCTGAGAGATCCTAGGACATCTCAAGGTCAATCCATCAAGGAGAAGTTCAGACACATCAAGATAATGAGTCATACAGAAAATGGCAACTGTCAAGTAAGTGATAAGACATATCTAAAAGGGAAGTGAAGCAAAATATATTTCTTTGCCATATGATACTGTTTGATATATACAATGTATATTGTGCATGACAAAAATGGCTAACCTAATCTATGCAGAAAAATAAAAGCTAGTCTATAAACTCGTCAATAAGCAGGCAAACAAATCCAACATGGCATCCCTCTCGAAAGATGGAGGCGAATCTATAAGTTCCTACCCTAAGGTCTCCATGCGAGTCAGAAGAACCAAAGATATCTGCATAATGCTAACATGGTCATCTATAAATGCACTCATATCTATAATAATGCTATTTGTATAAGATCTGAGTGCAGTACTATCAGCAATGGAAGCATCACGGGTAGCTCGAGCATCATCCCGATCAACAAAAGTATTATCCCTAGCTGGTCGAGTGTCATCCCTCTAAACAAAAGTAGTATCCCGAGATGCTCGAGCCTCATCCCTCTCAACGAAAGCTGTGTCCCAGCTAGCACGAGCATCATCCCTCTTAGTAAAAGTAGCATCCCGACCAGAAAGGGTTGTTAACATCAGGGCCCTAGCCAGATCCCTCTCAAATATCATAAGATGTAGCCTCTGCCCTAAATACACTACAGAAGGTGGAGCCGTAGTAGTAGAAGTGCTAGGGGAATCACTGACTAAAGCTGCTATCAAACCAGCAAATAGCTCGTCCTCGATGGGAGAATCAGAGTCCTCCATAGGCTCCTCATCATCATAATCAATACTCGGCTCTGAGTGAACAACCATCGCCGATGTAATATACACCTCCAGCTATGCAGAATACTCTGAAGAGCGACCTGGATGGCTAGTCAAAAAATCAGCCCTCTCTCAATGAGTCCAACAATCATAAATCCTGGTCAGGTCATCTGCTGACAAAAATAGAGTTGATAATCGCTAACCCAAGTCCCCATCAAAGGGGTGAATATCCTGATACTGATCAAATTGTCCCATGACAGCCATTGGATGATATGTGGTCACCCCTCTCAAGCCAACCAAGGGTAGATAATACATGCCAACAGCATGAGTAATAAAGCTATAAGGAGAGCTAAGTCTTGAATAAGGAAAGATCGCAAATGGATCCTTGATCACTGATAGAAAAGCCAACCAGGATGTTGCATCTGTACACTCAGTCGACTGAAAGGAATAAGACATGGCTATCTCATGAGTAAAGTAGTACCTATGTCGTCTGAAGGTGCCAATCGGTCTCAAATATGTTATAAACCACACATACAACAAGACGACACTCCCCCTAAAAAACCCCCACAAGATGGGTATGGCAAAAGGTGGCCAACCTTAAGGTCTCCACCAATATCATGGGCAAGATAGTGCAACCCTTCCTGAGAGCACGGACTACGGTAATTAGGCCAATGTCTAGATGATCCATATATAACGGCATGTACAAATAGGCCACGATGCACATCATAGATATCTACACGGGTAACCTGCCACTCCCCCTCATTAATAGTGAAGTCCCCTGAATGTCGTAGATAGCTGTCCAGTGATCCAAATCGGTCAATTAAGAAATCCAAGAACACCTCATGCCCTTAGGTAATCTCGTCCATGATAACTCTACATTGTAAGCCCGTCAAGGTCATAAACTGCCATCTCAAATCATCAACGGCCATCATAGCACAAGGCCGATCCAAGGGAAAATCAGTGAGGCACTAATACTCTAACATAGGAGTCGGCTCATGGATATCAAATCTAAAAACTTATCTCTCTAGTATCCAATAAGATATCATGCCCTCTACAAAGCCCAAGGGTACGTGAAACATCATAAGGGTCATAGAATGCCTCAATAGTTGATCAACGATCACCCGATCTCTAGGAGACAAACTGCAATACCATGATCTCAGAGAAGAAGCTATCAGTGTGGGTGGTGTGTGCTCAATCTAACTGACGGAGATAAAGACATCTATAGAATCGTATCATAAAACCATCCAGGGGTCAATGCTAAACTCACCTATGTGAATGAATATCCATGACATAATGCATGCATCATAAATGACAATGATAAATGGCAATATGATGCAAGAAATAGAAAGCGTTATACATACATTCCTAAATACATCGTCATCTAATACATCATCTATGTATACAACTGAAAATAAAAAGTATACAGAAATGGGACACAGCCGCCCAATATCTAACAGAGACCTTCCAAAAGATATAACAAGAGATGAGGCACAACCATCTAATATCTAATAGAGGCCTATCAAAAGAGATAACGAGAAATCTATCAAAAGAAATCTATGATGTCCACATCATCCAATCGATCACATGTTGTAGCTCCTCTTGAGTCACTGTATCTCTGCCAGATGGAACATCAAGTTAATACAAAGTGGGATCTGCACCAAAAAAGCTATCAGAGTAGGGGGGGCCACCTGAGGGGCCAGATCAAAAGAATTTGCCTCCGATGGATCTCTGCCCAAATGCTAGATGTAAAAGTGTGCCCGGTCCAACCTTTGGGTCAAGTAGTCAATCTGCGCCAAATGAGTGGGCTCTCGAACACAGGTAATCCAGTTTGTCATCATCACAGACCTAGGAACCATATCCCCCATGAACTGAGTGGCGCGAGTCTGAGCCCCAATGATGCTAGGGAACCACCAGTGGTAGAAAGCCTCCTGAGTAAAAGGGCCTTATCATAAAGTAAAGCCATCTAAACCCATCAAGGGAATCTTGCTGATCAGCTGAGATAAAGGCCAGTGTCCCCTATCAGGAGCAAAAAATGGAATGTGAATCTCCCATGTGATGCTCTTGATAGCGCGCTCTCCCAAATAGAGCTCCTAGCCTCCATTAGTCAAGAGAGGGATCCGACGGGTGGATAATACATACTCTATCCCAGTCAAAAAGCCACTCTCAAAACCTACTATCAAATGATCCTCGGTGTAGGGAACCCACGTAATAACATCAACAGTCAACAACTCCAATTGTAACCGAGAATGGGTGAACCCCTCTGCTATGGGAACCTCTACAAGAGTGGAATGATGTCATCGTCATCCCCATCAATAGGTCTCCAGACCTAATATAGTCACGTGACGAAAGCAAGGGAGCCTCTCATATGCCCAAAACTAAAAATACAAAAATCAATTGACATCTGTTATGAAAACTGACAACCTGAGCGGGGAAAAATCGGAAGATAAGGGGAAATTACTCACCAGCAAAAATAGGTAAAAGCCTAGCTAAGCCTCCGTCACACCCTCTGACCATAGGCGCATCCCATAAATAAAGTAGGCAAAGGTGAATGAGCCCTAGTTAAAATCCCTGATGCTATCCACATCACGAGTGGCGTTGGCCATGATAAAAGAAACCGTTAAGGAGTTGTCCACTAAGAAATAACCCCTAATGATGATCAGGAACAATCGTCGAAGAATGCGATCTTTAACCCTCTGATCATCAGGCAAAGGCTCAGTCAAAGCCTCACTCGTGGCATCCATACTCAAGGACCCAGAGCGAACGGTCCGACCCTTGAGGGCCATATAGCCAAAACTCCCAAAAGGGATCGAACTGTAGCTGGTGAAATGTCAACCACCAAAAGTACCAGTGCCCCTGTAAACTCCAACCTAGTGATGAACCGCCAGTCCATCGGTGTCATCATCACCTCGTAATCCAGAAAATAGAGAAACTGAGTCTGATGGAACCAGCACTCAAACAAAGCCCTCAGATAAACCTAGGGGCAATAACAGGGAGGAATAGAAAAGAAAGCCTGAAAGCCCCATGAATGGACAATCTCTTGGTACTCTGGATAGAGGGATTGGTACAAGGAATGAATGTTAAACCAGTTCCCTTGGGCTGAGTAAAGTCAGGAACCTGCATCAAATTGGAAATTAATATCAAAACCCTTGCCCCAAAAGTGGTAAAAGAAGAAATATAAAGATGGAAACAGCTATTACCTCGTTCGCATGAAGGTAGATCGAGGGATGACGACTCAAATCCTCGTAAGGATCTGGAATCGTCATGCTGATGGTTGAAAGATCCTGACGCGAGGTTGTAGAAGAAGAAGGAGCATGATCAACAATAGGAACATCCTCCTCCTCGTCCACGGCATCCGGCCTATCAACCCAGTAGGGCGAATCACTAACTCAATCAACCGACAAAGTTGGCGGGCTGAACGAGGCTGAGGAACATCAGAAGCTCTCCTCCTTACACCTATGAAGGCCCTACGAGAGCTACTCGGCTGGTTTGGATCCATAATCTAAACAAAGTCTCCAAATCACCTCAGAAATTGTGAGGTAAGTTTCAAACTTAAAGCTTATTGAAGTTAAATCATTGTTTCCTATCTGGTTTAAATCCTAAACATGCATTGTGTTAACATACATCCATAGTAGAGTTAAAATTGCATGTTCATTAAAGTCTTAGGCTCATGAATTTTTTTTGCCAAAGTCTCCTTTGTAAAATGGACTATCCACGTGCACATAGACATGACTAAGTGGCCATTCAGTAGCACATCATCCCAAAATCATAAACATCTCATATGCATGAAAAACATCAAAATTAAACCCACCATGGCAGCTAAATTACCATGTGTGCTTTATTTGAAAACATGTGCTCATTTGACTTCAAATAGGATGAATAAACTAGCAAAAAAGGGTGCCAAATGATTGTCTTAGAAATTAATTTTTTTCACATCAGTATGTTCAGCATGGTAAAATATGAACATTTACTGAGTTTAATAATTTTTATCAAGTCATATGAACATGCTTTTTTTTTTGCTAAGTTTGTTTATATTAAGAAAGGACCAAAAAACAATGGCAAGGGGGCATACCCCATATTATAGCTAATTCATCTGTTGACATAACCAAAGATGAAAACACTATAATAGGAAAGAGATCCCGAATACACAAGCATGGAACAATAACCATAGCTAATTACATGAGCTAGTTATAGTAGTGTTGGCAAGTAGTGGCCTTAATGAATGATTTACAAGTAGAGAATCTAGATTTAATGAGATGGATAACATCCTTCGCGAGACTATCTGGAGGAATGAGAGAGTTCTTATGAATCTTTTTGTTCCAAGCTTCCCAAACTTTGTAAAAATAAACAACCACTAAGAGGCACACGATGTTTCGTGAGAGAGCGATGCCTTGGAAGGAAATGAGATAAGCCATAAGATCATCCCAAGAGTTGGGAATATTGCTCCAGTTGCCTAAGGAGGGAGCAAACCTGATAATGAAGGAGGAGTAGGCACAAGAAAGGATGTATACGTTACCAAAGTTATGTAGAACGATTGTACGGTGAAGGATTTTGCAAAAAGCAGCACGAACTCAATAGATCTGAAGAAGAATTTTAGATTTTTCAGTATAGTTCAACTTGAAAATGACTTGTGAAAGGAACGGGGGGAGTAAATATACCCACGAGGAGCCACGGGTCTACCTACGGCCACCCAGGGTGGGTACCACCCCCTCCGGCTCGATCAAATTTGAGTTATAATGGAGTTCCCAGAAGTTAAAAAGTTAAATTAGGAAAAAAGGTTCTATGCGATTGAGCAGAAAAGGCCTAAAACCATGATTTTAGATATCAAACTTTCGATCTTCGTGTAAGTCATTGGTATTAACCCGGATGTGGGGTTCAGAAAGCTGATGATAAAGATTATTGAAAACAACCCTTGTCAAAACATCGGGGAGGTCCGGTGTTATGAACTGTTGGTCTTGAATGCATCAAAATGTTTAGATTTGTTCCGAGATATAACTTGTCAAAAAGATGTCACCAGCAGAGATATCAAAAATGTCTAGGATTTTAAACCATTGGCGACAACTCCAGCGTAGCATCAGGAATGGTCCGGTGATGGAAGTCGTTGAAAACTATTTTAACTTTGGGTCAGAATGATTGACATTATAAACCGTTAGCGACAACTCCAGCGCATCATTAGGTTTTAAAATTTTACAAACCATATACTCGGATCATCCTTTATGCACAATTATTAATTAAACGAAAAGATAAAGAACAAGAATCATACCCTTGAAGATTTGAGCTTCCTCATATACAAGTTCACCTCCAATCCTTTTCGCGTTCAACTTGAATCCACCGGGTTTGGTTCCTTCCTTTAATCAATGTTAGCCACCCAAGTGTTTGGCCTCTAGAAGTGATCCACCAAGGAAGAAGAAAGATTCAAGAAGATGGGTGGTTGGCTAAATCCTAGTTTTTCTATCTCTATAAAAAAGAGCGTACTGTCCAATAGAATTATGTATGTTGTGAAAAAGGCAACCATCCACATAATAAGACTCCTCTTATTTATAGATGTGGGCAACCCTCCTTAACAATTAAGGAATTGGGTTTTATTTTAATTAATTAAACTACTTTAATTAATTAGGCTCCTAATCTTATTAGGATATATGAGAGTACTTTTATTAATTAATTCACAAACTCCTTTAGGAATTAAATAATAATAATAATAAAACTCCTCTTACTAATTTATATTTAATATTTCCAAAATATTAAGCTATTTAATTTATTCTATCACCATAGATTAAATTAAATATACTTAACTTATTATTATAATTATGCCATTAACATCTTAAATAAATTATTCTTCCTTTTATGGTGTGATTAAATAATAATAATAATAAGACTCCTCTTATTAATTTATATTTAATATTTTCAAAATATTAAGCTATTTAATTTATTCTATCACCATAGATTAAATTAAATATACTTAACTTATTATTATAATTATACCATTAACTTCTTAAATAATTATTCTTCCTTTTATGGTGTGACCCTTTAGGTTCTCCATATTAAACCGGTTGTGAATAAATCAATTAGAACAATTCTAATCTTATTTAAATAAATAAATTAAACTATTAATTTATTTAAATAAATAATATTTATTCTACAATAGGGATAAGCCTCCCTAGCGATCAACGACTTTCTAGATAATATAGATTTTAACATTAATCATAAAAGAACATTTGAGTAAATAGTTACCGTACAATTCAATACTTCCAGCATACAATGTCCCAATTAAATTTAAGACATGGAATTACTATCAAGTCTTAATTTATTTAATTATATGTATTTCGACTCTTAAATGCACAACTCCAAATAATGCAAATTAGAAACTCCTTTCTAATTTCATTCTGCCTTGGCCAAGGACTACTGGGTTGTCATTTATCGAATCACATAGAACATTTCTCTTCTTTTACTAGAAGCGGTAGATTCTTTATTGATCATACATTATCTCCATATACAACTTATTATACCCAAGCATACCCTTTGATATACCCTAAGGGTCTTAAGGAATAAGTCAAAGTATAACTCATCATACACAAGATACTTTGATGATCTCAAGTCTAAGGATCACTTATACTACTATCACTACAGGAATTCCTATTGACAAGCAAGTAAAACTCTATTAGGTATTCCTTAGCGAGTCACGTTCAGTGTACTTATTCTCTAATAAGCACCTACATACTTGCTTTAGTGTATCCACACAAATGATCATGAGATCACTCATCCTCATCTAATAAGAAAGCAACGTATGTACCAATCTATCTGGATTCACTAATCCCCAATTTAGTAATCCAATGATTGAGAACAATTTTAGTTTTAAGCTTTCTAAGAATTTAGATCTCATTAAAATTGTGATAACCCGAGATTTCGAATAATCAAAATTTACGAATAAATTTTTTTTTATTAATATTAATATTGATTATTAATTTTGTGACAAGTATCGGTGATACGTGTATCGAGAAAGTCAATTTGTGTATTGACTAATAAAATTAGAGTAGAGTTGTGCTTCACAGCTTTAGAAACCCTAACCCTAATTTCTGGAAAGGGATTCGATAGAAAATATAATTAAAATAACTATTTTAATGAGTTTGTGTTTCTACCGAAGAAATTTATTGATCAATGATTGATCGGATAAGGTTTGAAATTAATAAAACCAAATAAGGGATTAGAAACCCTAATCTCAGGATCAGAAACTCTAACGTACCGTTGAAAATCCTAATTGGCAAGCCTATTGTGTGTATTAAACTTTAATATGATTAGAAAACCCTAATTATATTTTAGTTATTTTAATTTCTATTTTACAAACTCTAATTGTAATTTAGAAAAATTATTTTTCTAATTAAAACCCTAATTCGTGGGTTATAAACCCTAATGACTATTTTGACCCTAATTGCTAAATTAAGCAATTTTAATTAGGAATATTAATCCTAATTAGCAAGATTGAATTTTATGATTAAGAAATATTAATATAATTATTAAATCCTAATTATAATTTAGGAATATTAATTCTCTATTTTGAAAACCGATATTCGAAAATTTTGGAAATTAATTGCAAATCTAAAGGGTTTAAACCCTAAACCCTAAAGGGTCCAAACTCTAAACCTTAACCCAAACCCTAAACCCTAAGAGCTTGTGTATTTATCAAGATTGCCCTTAAAATTATTTTGTAAATGACCAAAATACCCGTTTTACTTTCTTTAAATGGTAACTTGCATAATTCACCAACACCTTTAGTTGGTGAACCACCACATTGACTTGGTGAGTGTTTAATATCAGCTACCAGCCGAAAATATCAAGATCTAGCAACATATAAGCAATATATAAGAGATTTAGAGAGAGAAAGTTACTACATTTGCCTTATTTTCCAACCTAGCTCTCACCAACTCTCATTCTCTCTCAAAGCTCCGAAAATCTCAAGTGTTTCTGTGACATAACAGCCCATTAAAAACCCAAGATCAGATCTGGAGAGTTGGGATCAAATACTGTTCAAGAAAAGGTATAAACCTATTTTTATTTTTGATCCATGTTGCTAAGAAAACTTTTGTGTTTTTGTGTTTAGATTCATGCTAGAGGATGTTTTATGTTGATCTATGATGATCAAACATATATCCATAGCATCAAAGTGCCTTAAAATAGAGTTTTTCAAAATCTGTTCTTGAGTATGAACTATGGTCTGACAATAAATGTCAGTGGCCGTAGATCTTGGTACGTTTGTGTTTTATGTTTTGGATCTATAGTCTGACATGAGGTCTTGGAACTGGAAATGGTATAACAGCCATTCAATGTCTAGATTGTAAGATATTCAAGGTCAAAACCCGTTGACCGACGTTGACTGGACTAAAATATGGGCAGCCCAGAACATATGAAAGAGCGTCTGACATGCTTTTGTAGTGTCCGGATTTGTTAGTGTGTACGAATTTTGTTGTTGTTGTTGTAATACATGTGTAGCCTGGTATCCTGAATATAGATTTATAACTTTATATCATATAGTTGATCAACAGGATGAGTGTAATATTTGGTCAAAGTAGGCCAATCGGCCATGACTTCACTTTCTGATAATTTCCAGAAAATTTATAAACTTAGTTTTGACAATGTTTGACCGGATTACATCTGGATGTTGTGTTGTTTTTTTATATGATCTGTTGCTTCGTGCTTGTTCCTTGACACAAGTAGTATGTAATGGAACCATTGTATTACATGAATCATGAACGGAGCTTATAGAAAAATTAATTGGAAAGTGGTCACTCAGACTGCTGGGTTTTTGGGTAATCCCAGAAACTGTCTGACAATGAATTCGAAGGCATAGATCATCTTGTTGTGTTATTGTTTGATCAAAGTGTGAGTTGGATATTGTAGAGTTACATTTTCACTACACGATTGAAGATTTAACCTAGCCAGAACAAGAATATATTCAATTTTATGATTGGTCAAACAGGGCAGCCTGATAACGAAACTGTTAGTGTTCTTGAGCTCAAAAACACCAACAGCGACGCTTTCTGTCGCTAAAGACCAACAGCGACGGTTTTAATTATTTTATTTTCTGAATTTCCGAAAAATGATTAAAAAATATAAATAAATTCTAAAAATTACCAAAAATAGTTTTAAAAATTATTTTAAATTATGAAAAATAATTTTTGACCAATTGGAATATTTTTCTTTAATATTTATAATTATTTAAATATTAAAGGTATTTAATTTATTTACTTAGTTTACTAAATAAATTAGAGAAAAATAATTTAATATTATGAAAAATTATTTTAAATAAGAATAATGTATTTAAAAATATTTTGAGTTATAAAATGTGACTTTTAATATTTTTAGAGAATTTTTATTAATAATTTAATATTAATGATATTAGATTTATTTAATTACTAAATTAAATAAATAAGTTAAAAATGATTTTAATGATTTAAAAATTATTTTAAATAAGAATAAAGTGTTAGAAAATATTTTAAATTATAAGATATAATTTTCAATATTTTTGGAGAATTCTCATTAATAAATTGATATTAATGATATTAGATTTATTTAATTATAATATTAAATAAATGAATTAAAAATGATTTTATTGATTTAAAAATGAGAAAAATATTTTAAAAATATTTTAAGTTATAATTAATGACTTTTAATATTTTTATAATAATTACATTAATATTTAAATATTAATGGTAATGATTTAAAAATGATTTTAATTATTTTAAAAATCATTTAAATAAGAATATTGATGTTTTAAAAATATTTTAAGTTATTAACAATAACTTTGATATTTTGACAAGTATGTTATTAATATTTTTATATTATTAAATATTAATATTGATAAGATTATTTGAAAATTAAATCATTTAAAAATGATTTAAGTGTTTGAAAATTTATTATTAATTATAATAATTGTTTATAAATTATTAAAACTTCCGAAAAATATTATAAACGATATTTGACTTAACTAAAATAATATTGAAGCTTAGAGATCAAGTTTAATTGACAATCAATGTGTTAATTGTCAGATAGGGTGACCAGAATACCGAGAATGGATCGAAGTCCAACCAGACCGAAATAGTTATACTTGATAAGTGTTTATATAGGTTATAAACACTAATGTGGTTATGTGGTAATGTGCCTAGGAGAAGTTTGACTGTAAAATACAGTGTTACGTGTTATAAATGATTGTGCTAATTGTGAGACCGATATTATTGGTTATAGGTCTTACGAAAGCAGATAAGTTTATTATGTTGCTGTAATCAACGCAAAAGGCAAGTTTCCTAACTCAATCTTGAGTTATATTCATTCAATTATTTTAATGGTTAATTATTGATAATTATATCATGTCCAGGGAATTTATTGTTGATTATTCGCAGTTAGTGCATGATTAAAATTCAAATTGAATTACTGATTCGGAAAAATATATATTCGTAGAATTACTGTTGTTGGATATTTATATCTGTAGAAACTAATATTGACAGTACAGATAATTCATGTTTATTGTCAAATTATATTGAGAAATGTCTTAGCTAATTATTCTGGCTAGACAAACATTTGTTATAACTTGATAAATACGAGAAGAGAAATCATTTGTTATTGATAAATCGATGTCAGTTGTTTCAGCTAGATTGATAAGTAGATAGAATTTGAAATCACAGCATTTCGTTGTTAAATCAAAATCTTGATTCTGAAACTGAGAAGAACAACCTTTTATATAAAGGGAACATTTTGGGTCGTATATTCGACCATTGCGCGCTGTTAAGTATTATGCATAATATAGGGTACAAGGAGTTGGCCGGCTCTAAGTACTTACAGAGGGGTATGATTTAATCTTTATGGTTATCTGATACATCTGGGTATATCAAAGTCCAATCTTTGATAGTTACTCGAGAAGAGAAGTTTTAGATCTAGTGTGATCACTCAGCATAAATCTGGAAAATATTCCACTTTGCTATTGCGTAGAATTAATTCTTGATTATTTAATAGAATATCGTAAAAATTTTGAAAGCGTTGTACTCTTTCATTATCAGATTATTGCGTTGCCTAGAATACGAGAAGACTTGTTATTGAATAACGATTTGTTCAGCTATTTCAAAGTTCCCCAAACTTTGGTTTCATTCTATCAAAATAGATAGTCTGTTCTTATTGATTCGTATACATTTATTGTATATTTTAACTTGCGAGGCAAACTTGTTGCTCACCCTTGCTATAAATAAAACATTTCAGCTAGGAACGAAGAGGCCAGCGGGTCAAAGAAGAACAAAGGCAAAGGCAAGATATTTGAGTAGTTATAATGAACAGTATTATTGTTATGTTGTATTGTAAACCATTTTTGTATATCTAAAGGGGTATTTCTGTAATGTTAAGGTTAGTGGACCTGGGACTTATGTATTAACAATATACGTTAATGACTTATGTAATCCTATTTATATATGAATGGATAGTTAATTGGTATTATATTGTGGATCGTGAGCACCAAATTCGGGGGTCAGGTAGCCCGAATTTGGGGGTGTCACAAAAATGATCATCATCATTATTCTAAAAGCATTGCTTAAAACTATGGGTTTATCACATATTATAAAGCAGCATCATGTAGATAATTAAAAGCCTATAATAAATTAATACTTTTTATTAATAAATGAATAAGATTGTTACAAAGTATATGCTTTATCATCAAATATGATTGGCTTGTGTGCATACTACTTTCAATCTCCCACTTGCACTAAAATCAATCGTCATGGTATCTCATACCCTTCTTCTCTAAGTGACGATTATCCTGTTGTTAGATAAGCTTTAGTTAATAGATATGTAATGTTGTTCTTGAGAGTCCACTGTCTCTATAGTGATTTCTCATCTTTCAATGATTCCTATAATCAAATAAAACTGTCACAACACATATTTAGATCCAAGATGAGTCTTAGGAACTATTCCTACTTCTGTAATGAACTTTTCATCCAAACAATCAACTTGCAGCTTCATTTATAGCTATATACTTTGTCTTTATCACTAAACCAGCAACTTTTTGCGGTTTCAAACATTTTCAATTCACTACACCACCATTCAAGGTAACACTTTACCTTAAAGTGGATTTTCTGTCGTCTTGGTCTGTCTAAAGAACTTGAGTCTATTAAGCCCTATAGTTTTAATTTAGACCCACCATGAATATGATCACATCCTTAGTACCGGGTAAGTACTTTAAGATATTTTTCACTGACTCATAGTGAACTTCTCCAAAATATGACTGATCAACATTAGGTCTCGTACATTTCATTGCATACATGATAGTTACTCATGCAATCTCTCTTTTATAAGTTTATGGGGACTATTAAGAGAGATACACTCCATGATTCATCAATATAAGACATCTCTTGGAGTTTGCCATGCTAAACGACTTTAGCATCAAATGAATATACGTTCCTTGGGTTAAGTTGAGCATCCTCTTAAATCTACCTATATAAATTTGTATCCCCAATTAAGATACTTTTCCCAAATTATTCATGAAGGAATGTTTAAACAACTTTATCTTTACTGATTGTAGCATTAGTATGTCATTCCTTATCCGTAATATATCAACATATAATATCAGGAATGTCACGGTGCTCCCACTGACCCTTTTGTACACACTAGGTTCATTCTTATTTTTGATAAAATCAAACCTTTTTGATTGTCTAATCAAAACGAATGTTCCATTTTGAGAAGTTTACTTCAATCCATTTCTCTGAGTGTCTACAACTTTTACGTCATCGTATTTAACTGGATCATCATCTTCTATGATGTGTACCTCATCATCATCATCTATGATGAATCCATGCCTCCTAGGTATCTTCGGTACTATTTCAGATTTACGATTCGGTTGTGGTACAATAGGTCTATCTACAGGTTTCTCTTATTTGACTTATAGTGTTTTATGGTTCTTGAACTCTTCAAGATCTATTATCCTCCCACTAGCCCCTTTAATGATAAACACCTTTATCTTAGAAGGTAGTGTGTTTCGCCATAAACACCTTTTGCTAAGTAGAATTATAGAACATATACCCTAAATTTACTTTAGGATGTCCCACAAATCTGTACTTGTCAAATCTTTTCCCAAGCTTATCCTTTGAAACCTTTTCACATAAGCTGGATAACCCCTTATATTAACTTACTTAAAATTAGGAATCCTCCCTGTCCATAACTTTTACGGAGTCTTGGGGCTTGATTTTGAGGTTACCTTTTTCGTAGATATGCAGCCATTTCTAGGGCATGACCCCAGAAGGATATTGGAATGTCGGTAAAATTATTATGGACCGTACCATGTCCAACAAGGTACGATTTTTCATTTCAGATACATCAATCAATTATTATATATCAGTAGGCGTCCATTATGAGAAAACTATTTGAGATGATCTAGAAACTTATTGCACAAGTATTTATTCCTTGATCAGATCAAAGAATCCTAATACTTTGCCAATTTATTTCACTTCTGAATTCTTTGAACATTTCAAATAATTCACACTTGTATTTCAACAAATACACACATTCAACTCTTTGAATGATCATATCCTTTTCTTATACTAATTTGTTCAATATGCAAAATTATTTTCACGTAAGTCAAGTATACTAAATCCATTAAGTAATATTTCAGTTCTATACAAAACATTATTATTATAAATAGAACAACAATTGTTCTTAAATATAACACCAAAGATTTCATTGTCCAACAACAAAATGGAAATAATATTTCTAACAAGAACTGGAATACAATAACAACTTATTGACTTAATTAATAGATTTTCCAGTAGACATTGCTAAACTATAAGTTTCTATGGCTAATGTAGCAACCTTTACTTCATTTATCAGACATAGAATTACTTATCCTTTGTTTAGCTTTCTACTTCTGCTTGGTCCCTTCATAAATCTATAGTTATGATAACCAAAATCAGTATCCAATATCCAAGTAGAACCTTGACTTAAAGAATAATTTATTTCAATCATGAACAAAAACTATATTTGTAACCAAAACTTCACTAAGCTTCTTCTGGTTAGCTCTTTAAGATGCTTCTCGCAGTTTCTTTTCCAATGTCCTAGCTTATTGCAGTGGAAGAAAACTCATTTGCAATCCGTATCAGTTTTGTTCGTATTATCCTTTATTTTTGCCTTTCTATTTACCTTCTTTGAATCGTTATTTTTTTAGAAGATCATTTGGCCCCTACCAGTAAGACTTGGTCTTTCTTGGTTGAAAAGTGACTCTCAGCTATTTTTTAACATGTTAAGCAAATCAGCGAAGCTGATATCTAGCTTGTTCATATGAAAAATTCACAACAATTATGATAGGAGTCTGGGAGTGAGTGCAAGATCAAATCTTAGCTCAACTCTCCATCCATGACAAAACCTGTTATCCTAATTGATTAATCAAATTGATAATGTTAAGGACTTTTTCTGTACTGTAGTGTCATCGGTCATTCTAGATCGGAAGAGCTCCTTAGATATCTGATATCTATCAGTTCTACTTTCCTCACCATCAACTACTTGATGTGCAGGAATATAGTAAGAGCATCCATAGTTTCATGCTGACACTGAAACTCGTTACTCATGGATGCGAGCATTATGCATTGAGCCAACTGTGCATCATCTTGCCACTTTCTAAAAGTAGCAATCTCTTCCTCAGAGGCATTGTCTACAACCATTACAGGGATAGGCGTATTAAGGACATAAGATAGTTTTTCAGCCATGAGAACTATTCTCAAATTTCTTAACCAATATATTTAATTCGGTCCGGTTAATTTAGCATCTAATATGCTACGCAGTGATAGTAATTTTAGACATTATAAAATTTTATAAATGAATTTGTAATTAACAACATTTTAGCATACATTATTTTATTAATTACCCAAAAAATTTAGGTCTTATTTTAAATTGGTATCTCCCACTATTTTCATATCTATTACCCTCACTTATATAGTTCGATAAAATCTAATTAAAGATTTGCTAGTGAGAATAAGAATCTCATTTCAAATGTATATAGCCTTGTGGTGACACAACAAACTATATATAAATAAATAGTTAGACAACTCTTGTCAATTACATCATCATGTAACTCCTTTTATTTTGCCTCTTAGATTATTTTGATCAAGTGGTGGCACATCCGAATCAAAATTATCTAAGTTAAGTCCAACCTAGCACTTCCATATGTTCAAAAAAAGGAAAATATTGTCCTTATGGTGACACAACAAAACAACATTGTTCAATTTTCTTTATAAGCATCAAATGTGATAAAATTAACATCTCAAAGAATTAAGATAAGCTTTGTGGTGACACAGCAAACTTATAATAATTAATTGATACTCTATTATTTTTATCATGCTAGAAGGCGACGTTCGATATTCCAAATATCTTTGAACGCTTATGACTTAATATAAAAAATTTGAGGGGTTTGCATGTAATTAATTTGTCTCATCATGTTTAGCGCGCATGTACATATATATATAATACGCGTCATATTAATGAACATGTGAAACATGTTTGCATATATATATATATATATATATATATATATATATATATATATATATATATATATATTATAAACATGCATATATAGAATACTATATTCTACCCGAATTGATTATGGACTTTTATTCTAGTTTGGTTCACTAGAGCCACCAAGTGAACTAAAAGGTCAAACCCTAGGGGTGCAAGAATTAATATTTAAATATAACTATTACATTTAAATATGGGCTCCATTACAAACGGGTCTTCAAGCGCTCCTTGATCTCCAATTCTTCAAAATTAATTCTAACTATTCCTATTACAAAACTATTTTAAAATAAATAAAAACCTTGACCAGCAGTCAAGGGGAAGTACATAGAAGAAAGATAGAATTTACATTAAGAAAAAATTAGAGAAGACGAGGTACGCAAACCCCATTAAATAAAATTCATACATTCATGCATCCAACTAAAATAAAATTCAATCACATTGGTCAATAGTCCATAATCAATCCCATTTATTATCATACACATCACCATATGCATCAATAAATAATATTCATCTCATGAATAATAAGCATTCAATATATATATTGATATCATTTAATGAGTAAATTTAGTTAGTATAAAATTTAATTTTGAATTAAAATAAACTCCTTTATTTTAATCTAAATTTAAATCAAAATAAACCTATTTTATTTTAATTTATCCAATTTTGAATAAAATAAACTATTTTATTTTAATCAAAATTCTTTAATCAAAATAAACTCATTTATTTTAATTAATTATAGAATCCAATTCCAAGTAAAAAAAACTCCTTTATTAAAGGAAACACGATTCTCTTTCCTATTCACAAATAAACTCCTTTATTTTGAATAATATGAAATCTTATTCCATATCTAAATAAACTCCTTTATTTAAGGAAATACGGATTCTCTTTTCTATTCATAAATAAACTCCTTTATTTTGAATAATATGAAATCTTATTTCACATCTAAATAAACTCTTTTATTTAAGGAAACATGGAATCCAATTTTAACTCCAATTAGTTATCATGGAATCCAATTCTAACTCTAATTAGTTAGCATGAAATCAAATTTTAAAATTAAAATAAACTTTTTATTTTAAGATTAAAAGAAATTTTTATTTTAATTATAAAATAATTAAGATTATATATATATATATATATATACACACACACACACACACACACGGAAGTAACAATAATATATATATAATGTAAGACCCCAATTTTTATAAATAAAGATGAATTTTCTATAAATATCATTTTTAAATATTATGGAGTTAATTTGATATAATGTTATAGTTGTGGGTAATATTTATAAATTTTGCAAAGTAAGCAAGTTGTTATAAAATATTCGTTTGGTCGGAGAATATTCTTTTTGTCGGGGAATATTCGTACGACGGCACAATCATTGGTGGACCCCACAACGGAATTATTGTCGGATTGAGAAAACGACAGAATTATCTTTCTATAAAAATAACGGCTGAGGTGTTACCGTTAAAACCGTTAAAACTGTTGAACTACTCGGTAGTAAAAGTACAGTAATACGCGTGGTTGCATAGTAGCACACGGTATTGATTATTGATGCTTACGTGAGAAGTCACTCAGCTATACTCAATTATTGCTACAGTAATTGCTGCATCATATCTCTTAAATTATTGTCATAGTATCATCTGTATAATATGTTATATTATTAAATCAATAATTGAGACGTTGTGGTAAGTTTGGTTATTTTATGGGGGGCCATATGTCATCATCTAAGAGTCTCTTCGTCAATAGTAATTACCGTCGTCAATAGTAATTACCGTCGTCAATAGTATTTACCTTGGTCAATAGTAATTACCTTCGTCAATAGTATTTACCTTGGTCAATAGTAATTACTTTCGTCAATAGTAGTTGTCCCTTCAATATTACCAAGAGTCATTTGACCCTTCGTTAAGACCAAGAGTCATTTGACCCTTCGTTAAGACCAAGAGCCACCCTCAGTTTTTCTATAAATAGAGGCCTAGGGCTTCATTATTTTTCACGAATTCATTCAAGCTATAGAGAGAGAAAGTATAGAGAGAATAAGAGAGAGAGAATAAAAGTATTCTGCTACATCACTTTTCCAATATCCAGTTCTTTTAAGGTAGAGAATATTATTTCTTTTATATTCATGAAGAGAACTTCTGTTATTCCATTTGTTATTATTCTGTTGGAATAACCAGTATACGCGGTCTACCCTATACTTGGTGACATTCTTCTATTATTCTGTTGGAACATCCTGTCTGTGTGTTTTACACCGGACCTGGTTCCGTTTATTATTCTGTTGGAACATCCTGTCTGTGTGTTTTACACCGGACCTGGTTCCGTTTTATCATTATTCTGTTGGAATATCCTGTCTGTGTGTTTTACACCGGACCTGGTTCCATTATTTATTATTCTGTCGGAATATCCTGTCTGTGCGTTTACGCCGGACCTGGTTCCATTATTTATTATTCTATTGGAATAACCTGTCTGTGCGGTCTATCGCATGCATGGTGATTTCTTTTGTTATTCCATTCTTTATTGTACTCAGTTGGTTAAGTTTTGACTTCTATACTCCATGAAATTTGTGGAATATCCTTGATAGTTGCGTTTCATCCAGTATTTTTTCAAGAAAATATTCTTCTAAGCATTCTTGAATTTTACTCCACAATGCAGTATCATGTTGACAATTTGGACGTTGTTAATTCCTGGATAAATTAATTCTTGAACTTGTTTTATTGAATTCTTATATCATTGTCATCATCCTCATGTTTATAAAATGTTAAAAGTCATCTGTGGCATGTAGTGCATAGATGGACTTGGTATGATTATGACCAGGGATTATTCGGTATAATTATGACCGTAATGTTACAAATGATGTGGTAAAAGTCCTCATTGGCCCGTAGTGCATTGATGGACAGTTGTTGGCATGATCATGACCATTAATGAATATACGAATATCCTTGGCCGTAGTGCAGGGGTGATTTGATGATGTGGATTATTTTATTAAGCTGAGTCCCAGCGATCACAGTGTTGAAAAACTTTTTCAATCATAAAAGATAGTAGCGTTTATTTTCTACTTGACTCTTTTAATGGATTGCTTGTTCCGCTACAGTTAAACTTGATGTCTATTATATTTTATCAGTTTAACATTGTTGAAGGCTAATGATAATTTATTCTGCATTATCTTAGTCATAATATTTCTTACTGGGCTAGTTGAGCTCACCCTTTCTTTCACTGTTCTCTTCAGGAAATGAGAACGTAGCTGGGGCAAGTCGGGGAACGGAGTGATGGTCCGAAGAATAGTATTAGTTAGTAGTCCTCACTATTCTATATAATGGTGTGTTAATAAATGTAATGAGGACTCCTTTTGAGTATGAATACTCTCTAGAAGATAATATTTGTATTCAAACTCACAGTTTATGTTTTGTCGTATTGTACACGACAGTTGTATTATTAAGTTGTATTTGTATTCTGTACTATGTATCTGACGACTCAAGATGGGTGATGTATACCTAATTTTGGGGGCGTCACAGTTGGTATCAGAGCTTAGGGATATGATCCCTGGCTAAGATGTGAGAATAGAACTAGGAGGGGAGAGACGGGGAATTCCTTCGCTAGTATGACATACCTAAGTTTATTTGCATGGTATTTAATTGGTCGGTCATAATATAAGGATAATATATGACATATCAATTAATTTTTATTTTGTGGCAGTATCTGAAAATGGCATCTGAGAACGTTGAGAATAGCAATGGAGCACAGACGACTGTTGATTCACCACATATCAATAATCAGGATAATGTGCATCAGGAAGGTGTCAATCCTCATGCAAACAACAACACTGACCAAATGATGAATGATCAAATGTTCAGAGGCTTTATGCAATTCATGCAACAACAGGTGAAAGCGGCTCCTGTCCACAACGTAGGTGGAAATACTGGAAACTCTCTGGCGGTCACCGCTAAACAGTTTAAGGAGCTGGGACCACCGGAGTTTAAGGGAGAACCCAAACCACTTGTAGCTGAAACATGGATAAAGCAGATCACCAAGATATTTGATGTCTTGGGTTGCTTCGAGGAGCAAAAGGTTCCCTTTGCCGCCTTTATGTTGCGAGGAGAGGCAGATTACTGGTGGGAATCGATAAAGCGTACTCAACCTGCCGCACTGAAGATGTCCTGGGAGAAGTTCCAAGAGCTGTTTAACGACAAATACTTTCCCGAGAGTATTCGTCACATGAAGGAGGTGGAGTTCATCAAATTGGAGCAGAATAATATGACCGTGTCGCAGTACGAGGCAAAATTTGCGGAGTTATCCCGGTTTGCGTCCCACCTGGTGGATAATGAAGAAAGAATGACGCGGATGTTTTTAAGAGGTTTGAAGCCGGAGATACGTCAACATCTTGTTTCTCATAAACTGTGTTTGTATTCAGATGTTGTAAATAGGGCTCAGTTGGTGGAGCGCGATAACGAGACAACGCAACCAAAAGAGAGCAGCCGGCAAAATGATAATACCAGTGAGAGCAGTCATCGAAGCGGTGACAACAAGCGTGGAGGGAATCAACAGGCCAGAAATGGTAACCACTTCGGTGGTAATCAGGGCCAAAACAATAAGAATGGACATTTCAAGAAGAGGAGATTCAACAATGATGGAAAGACGTCAGCACCAGCACCTGTCGTTAAGGAAGGAGAACGACCACCTATCATATGTTTCAAATGCGGAGGGGAGGGGCACATCAGTCCAAACTGCGCGATGCCGTCCAAAGCATGTTATAATTGTGGAAGAGAAGGTCATTTAGCCCGATTTTGTCGTTTACCGAAGACAAATTCAGCTAGGATGGAGGCACCAAAAGCCGTCCCAGAAAAGTCAAAACCGGTTGTGCAAGGGAGAGCGTTTGTTGTGAACTCCCAGAGAGCAAGGAACCCGAATGAGGTCATCACGGGTAAGCTTATTATAAACTCTAAAGAAGTTTATACTTTATTTGATACCGGTTCAACCCATTCTTTTATTTCTCCTACTTGCGCTCATCGATTAAATTTGATTCCGGAGAAATTAGACTTTGACTTATCTGTGGAAACTCCGTTGGGAGAAACCTTCATTACCTCCACTGTTTATAAGTCTTGTTTGGTTCAAGTTGGTACCCACACATTACCTATCGATCTGATTTCATTAAAAATACTTGCATTTGACGTGATTCTAGGGATTGATTGGTTAACTACTCATTATGCAAAAATTGATTGTTTTCGTAAGGTTGTTAGTTTTCATATTCCTAATCGACCTATTATGCGAATTCAAGCAACCAAACCATTAAAATCAATCGCTGTCATCTCAAGCCATAAAACTATTCGTTTATTGAAAAACGGATGTCAAGCTTTCTTAGCTCATGTCACAGATCTAAACAAAAATACGTCAGTTTTGAATGATATTTCTATTGTTAATAAATTCCCTGACGTATTCCCTGAAGAACTTCCTGGCCTACCCCCAGAGCGTGAAATTGAATTTTGTATCGATCTTGAACCCGGTACAAAACCCATTTCCAAAGCCCCATATCGAATGGCTCCTATTGAACTTCAGGAGTTAAAGATCCAACTGCAGGAATTGTTAGACATTGGATTTATTCGTCCTAGTACTTCTCCTTGGGGAGCTCCTGTTCTATTCGTGAAGAAGAAAGATGGAAGTATGCGACTTTGTATTGATTATCGGGAGTTGAATCATGTCACCATCAAAAACAGGTACCCATTGCCACGTATTGATGACCTGTTTGACCAGTTGCAAGGAGCACAATTCTTTTCAAAGATCGATCTTCGTTCTGGATATCATCAGCTGAAGGTTAGAACTGAGGATATTCCAAAGACGGCTTTTAGAACTCGGTACGGGCATTATGAATTCCTAGTCATGTCCTTTGGATTGACTAATGCTCCTGCTGCCTTCATGGATATGATGAACCGAGTATTCAAGGAATATTTGGATCACTTTGTGGTCGTCTTTATTGATGACATCCTTATTTATTCCAAAAGCCGTGAAGATCATGAGCAACACTTGAGGCTGGTACTCCAAAAGTTTCGTGAATACAAGCTTTATGCCAAGTTGAAGAAATGCGAGTTCTGGCTGGAGGAGGTAGCATTCCTTGGGCACGTAGTATCAAGTCGTGGAATATCGGTTGACCCGGCAAAGATTGAAGCTATTCAAAGCTGGGAGCAACCTAAATCAGTGACCGAGGTACGTAGCTTTCTTGGTTTAGCTGGTTATTATCGGAGATTTGTGGAAGGATTTTCTCGAATCGCTACTCCATTAACTCAGCTGACTCGGAAAGATACAAAGTTTGGTTGGAGCGAAAAATGTGAGCAGAGTTTTCAAGAACTCAAGAGGAGACTCATTTCAGCACCTGTTCTAACAATACCATCTGGCTCGGAGGGATTTGTCATCTACAGTGATGCTTCGAGCAAAGGGTTGGGATGCATTCTCATGCAACATGGAAAAGTCATAGCCTATGCATCAAGACAACTCAAGGAATATGAGAGGAATTATCCTACTCATGATCTAGAGTTGGCAGCTGTTGTCTTTGCACTTAAAATTTGGAGGCATTACTTGTATGGGGAGAAAGTGGAGATCTTTACGGATCATAAAAGCCTCAAATATTTCTTCACTCAAAAGGAACTCAACATGCGACAACGACGTTGGCTTGAACTGTTGAAAGATTATGATCATACCATTCAATACCATCCTGGAAAAGCGAACGTGGTAGCTGACGCATTGAGTAGAAGATCATATGCGGGTACAAGTGCAATATTAACAACGCAAAGGCCCATTTTGTGTGACTTGCAAAGGATGGAGATAGAGTTGAAGACTCCAGGGACCCATGTGATGATGGCGAATATACGAGTAGAACCGACTTTAATCGATAAAGTTAAAGCTGCTCAAGCTACAGACCTGGAGCTGATGCGTATGAGGAAGAAAGTGCAAGAAGGTGTTATGCCGGAAGCAAGAATCGATGAGGAAGGAATACTTCGAGTCAACTCCAGACTTTGTGTTCCTAACAACCCTGATTTAAAGTATGAAATCATGATGGAGGCGCACAACACACCGTTTGCAATCCATCCTGGAAGTACCAAAATGTATCATGATCTTCGTCATACATTTTGGTGGAGCAATATGAAGAGAGAGATAGCGTTGTTTATCTCAAGGTGTCTAACTTGTCAACGAGTCAAAGCGGAGCATCAAGTACCAAAAGGTCCATTGCAACCACTTGAAATTCCAGAATGGAAGTGGGAGCACATTACCATGGATTTCGTTACCGGTCTTCCCAGGGTTTCTCAAGGTATTGATGCGATTTGGGTCATTGTTGATAGATTGACCAAGTCTGCTCATTTCTTACCGATACGAGAAACTTATACACTTGAACGTCTTGCTCGTATGTACATAAACGAGATTGTAAGACTGCATGGTATGCCAGTATCCATAATTTCTGATCGAGACCCAAGATTCACTTCACGATTTTGGGTTAGTTTACAAAAAGCTATGGGCACGGAGTTACGATTTAGTTCAGCATATCATCCTCAGACGGACGGACAATCAGAGAGGACTATTCAAACTCTTGAAGATCTATTAAGACTCTGTGTCTTTGACTTCAAGGGAAGTTGGGACAAGTTCTTACCATTGGTGGAGTTTTCCTACAACAACAGTTATCAAGCAAGTATTGGCATGGCTCCATTCGAAGCATTGTATGGAAGAAAATGTCGTTCTCCAGTATGCTGGGATGAGGTGGGCGAAGCAACGTTGTTGGGACCGGAGTTGGTACGTATGACTACAGAAAAGATTCAAACGATCCGACAACGTATAAAAACCTCACAAGATCGACAAAAGAGTTATGCTGATCTTCATCGAAAGGACGTGGAATTTGATGTAGGAGATCATGTGTTCTTACGTGTTGCTCCATGGAAAGGAGTTACGAGATTTGGAAAGAGAGGAAAGCTAAATCCTCGATTCATCGGTCCATTTTTAATCCTCGATCGAGTAGGAACTGTGGCTTATAGACTCGCTTTACCGCCAAGTATGTCTCGTGTTCATAACGTTTTCCACATATCCATGTTACGCAAATATGTGGAAGACCCGAACCACATTATTGAGTTAGAACCGGACGAAATAGCGGAGGATTTGACGTATGAAGAAGTTCCTGTTCAAATCTTGGATAAGAAGGAACATATTCTACGCTCCAAGGTTATACCTCAAGTCAAAGTTTTGTGGAGAAACCACGATGTTGAGGAAATGACTTGGGAGTTAGAATCAGAAATGAAATCAAGGTATCCTTACCTCTTCGACATACCAGGTACGTACCCTAATTTCGAGGGCGAAATTTCATAAGAAGGGGAGGTTGTAAGACCCCAATTTTTATAAATAAAGATGAATTTTCTATAAATATCATTTTTGAATATTATGGAGTTAATTTGATATAATGTTATAGTTGTGGGTAATATTTATAAATTTTGCAAAGTAAGCAAGTTGTTATAAAATATTCGTTTGGTCGGAGAATATTCTTTTTGTCGGGGAATATTCGTACGACGGCACAATCATTGGTGGACCCCACAACGGAATTATTGTCGGATTGAGAAAACGACAGAATTATCTTTCTATAAAAATAACGGCTGAGGTGTTACCGTTAAAACCGTTAAAACTGTTGAACTACTCGGTAGTAAAAGTACAGTAATACGCGTGGTTGCATAGTAGCACACGGTATTGATTATTGATGCTTACGTGAGAAGTCACTCAGCTATACTCAATTATTGCTACAGTAATTGCTGCATCATATCTCTTAAATTATTGTCATAGTATCATCTGTATAATATGTTATATTATTAAATCAATAATTGAGACGTTGTGGTAAGTTTGGTTATTTTATGGGGGGCCATATGTCATCATCTAAGAGTCTCTTCGTCAATAGTAATTACCGTCGTCAATAGTAATTACCGTCGTCAATAGTATTTACCTTGGTCAATAGTAATTACCTTCGTCAATAGTATTTACCTTGGTCAATAGTAATTACTTTCGTCAATAGTAGTTGTCCCTTCAATATTACCAAGAGTCATTTGACCCTTCGTTAAGACCAAGAGTCATTTGACCCTTCGTTAAGACCAAGAGCCACCCTCAGTTTTTCTATAAATAGAGGCCTAGGGCTTCATTATTTTTCACGAATTCATTCAAGCTATAGAGAGAGAAAGTATAGAGAGAATAAGAGAGAGAGAATAAAAGTATTCTGCTACATCACTTTTCCAATATCCAGTTCTTTTAAGGTAGGGAATATTATTTCTTTTATATTCATGAAGAGAACTTCTGTTATTCCATTTGTTATTATTCTGTTGGAATAACCAGTATACGCGGTCTACCCTATACTTGGTGACATTCTTCTATTATTCTGTTGGAACATCCTGTCTGTGTGTTTTACACCGGACCTGGTTCCGTTTATTATTCTGTTGGAACATCCTGTCTGTGTGTTTTACACCGGACCTGGTTCCGTTTTATTATTATTCTGTTGGAATATCCTGTCTGTGTGTTTTACACCGGACCTGGTTCCATTATTTATTATTCTGTCGGAATATCCTGTCTGTGCGTTTACGCCGGACCTGGTTCCATTATTTATTATTCTATTGGAATAACCTGTCTGTGCGGTCTATCGCATGCATGGTGATTTCTTTTGTTATTCCATTCTTTATTGTACTCAGTTGGTTAAGTTTTGACTTCTATACTCCATGAAATTTGTGGAATATCCTTGATAGTTGCGTTTCATCCAGTATTTTTTCAAGAAAATATTCTTCTAAGCATTCTTGAATTTTACTCCACAATGCAGTATCATGTTGACAATTTGGACGTTGTTAATTCCTGGATAAATTAATTCTTGAACTTGTTTTATTGAATTCTTATATCATTGTCATCATCCTCATGTTTATAAAATGTTGAAAGTCATCTGTGGCATGTAGTGCATAGATGGACTTGGTATGATTATGACCAGGGATTATTCGGTATAATTATGACCGTAATGTTACAAATGATGTGGTAAAAGTCCTCATTGGCCCGTAGTGCATTGATGGACAGTTGTTGGCATGATCATGACCATTAATGAATATACGAATATCCTTGGCCGTAGTGCAGGGGTGATTCGATGATGTGGATTATTTTATTAAGCTGAGTCCCAGCGATCACAGTGTTGAAAAACTTTTTCAATCATAAAAGATAGTAGCGTTTATTTTCTACTTGACTTTTTTAATGGATTGCTTGTTCCGCTACAGTTAAACTTGATGTCTATTATATTTTATCAGTTTAACATTGTTGAAGGCTAATGATAATTTATTCTGCATTATCTTAGTCATAATATTTCTTACTAGGCTAGTTGAGCTCACCCTTTCTTTCACTGTTCTCTTCAGAAAATGAGAACGTAGCTGGGGCAAGTCGGGGAACGGAGTGATGGTCCGAAGAATAGTATTAGTTAGTAGTCCTCACTATTCTATATAATGGTGTGTTAATAAATGTAATGAGGACTCCTTTTGAGTATGAATACTCTCTAGAAGATAATATTTGTATTCAAACTCACAGTTTATGTTTTGTCGTATTGTACACGACAGTTGTATTATTAAGTTGTATTTGTATTCTGTACTATGTATCTGACGACTCAAGATGGGTGATGTATACCTAATTTTGGGGGCGTCACATATAATCACCTATTAATTGTTATAAGAGGTATATATATGATAATATATATAGTTAATCAAAGATATCATGAATCTCCTGACACAACGAAAATTAGTTCCCAGTTAAACGTGATACGCGAATCACCTGGTTTTTTAAAAAAACGTGATATTGTGATTTTGCGTGATTTTTTTTTAAATAAATTTTATTCAACAAAATTATATCCAATTAAATTGTTCTAAACACATATCAATATACATATCAAATCAAACAATTAATAATTCGCATAAAACCTGGCTCTGATACCACTGTTAAGTTTGTAATAATCATAAACGCAATCAAATTGCACAAAATAAGCGGAAGCATGAAAAATCAGAGTTTTAAACTTTTACAAACCATATACCCGGATCATCCTTTATGCACAATTATTAATTAAACGAAAAGATAAAGAATAAGAATCATAACCTTGAAGATTCGAGTTTCCTCTGGTACAAGTTCACCTCCAATCCTTTTCGCGTTCAACTTGAATTCACCGGGTTTAGTTCCTTCCTTTGATCAATGTTAGTCACCCAAGTGTTTGGCCTCTAGAGGTGATCCACCATGGAAGAAGAAAGATTCAAGAAGATGGGTGGTTGGCTAAACCCTAGTTTTTCTATCTCTATAGAAAAGAGCGTACTCTCCAATAATTTAGAATTACGTATGTTGTGAAAAAGTCAACCACCCACATAATAAGACTCCTCTTATTTATAGATGTGGGCAACCCTCCTTAACAATTAAGGAATTGGGTATTTTAATTAATTAAACTACTTTAATTAATAAGGCTCCTAATCTTATTAAGATATATGAGATTACTTTTATTAATTAATTCCCAAACTCCTTTAGGAATTAAATAATAATAATAGTAATAATAAAAATAAGACTCCTCTTATTAATTTATATTTAATATTTCTAAAATATTAAATAATAAATATTAAGCTATTTAATTTATTCTATCACCATAGATTAAATTAAATATACTTAACTTATTATTATAATTATGCCATTAACTTCTTAAATAATTATTCTTCCTTTTATGGTGTGACCCTTTAGGTTCTCCATATTAAACAGGTTGTGAATAAATCAATTAGAACAATTCTAATCTTATTTAAATAAATAAATTAAACTATTAATTTATTTAAATAAATAATATTTATTCTACAATAAGGATAAGCCTCCCTAACGATCAACGACTTTCCAGATAATATAGATTTCAACATTAATCATAAAAGAACCTTTGAGTAAATAGTTACCGTACAATTCAATCCTTCCACCATACAATGTCCCAATTAAATATAAGACATGGAATTACTGTCAAGTCTTAATTTATTTAATTATATGTATTTCGACTCTTAAATGCAGAACTCCAAATAATGCAAATTAGAAACTCCTTTTTAATTTCATTTTGCCTTGGCCAAGGACTACTGGGTTGTCATTTATCGAATAACATATGACATTTCTCTTCTTTTACTAAAAGCGATTGATCCTTTATTGATCATACATTATCTCCATGTACAACTTATTATACACAAGCATACCCTTTGATATACCCTAAGGGTCTTAAGAAATAAGTCGAAGTATAACTCATTATACACAATATACTATGATGATCTCAAGTCCAAGGATCAATTATACTACTATCACTACAGGAATTCCTATTGACAGGCAAGTAAAACTCTATTAGGTATTCCTTAGCGAGCCACGTTTAGTGTACTTATTCTCCAATAAACACCTACATACTTGCTTTAGTGTCTCCACACAAATGATCATGAGATCAATCATCCTCATCCAATGAGCAAGCAACGTATGTACCAATCTATTCGGATTCACTAATCCCCAATTTAGTAATCCAATGATTGGGAACTATTTTAGTTTTGAGCTTTTTAAGAATTTAGATCTCATTAAAATGATCATCATCATTATTCTAAAAGCATTGCTTAAAACTATGAGTTTATCACATATTATAAAGCAGCATCATGTAGATAGTTAAAAGCCTATAATAAATTAATACTTTTTATTAATAAATGAATAAGATTATTACAAAGTATATGCTTTATCATCAAACATGATTGGCTTGTGTGCATACTACTTTCATGGTCAGGTGATGTAAGCCGTTGAAAACTACTTCAACGAAGGTCGGAATGATTGACAGTGTAAACTATTGGCGACAACTCCAGCGTAGTATCGGGAATGGTCGGGTGATGTAAGCCATTGAAAACCACTTCAATGAAGGTTAAAATGATTGACAGTGCAAACCATTGGCGATAACTTCAGCGTAGCATCGGGAAAGATCCGGTGATTTAAGTCGTTGAAAACTATTTCAACGAAGGTCAGAATGATTGACATTGTAAACTGTTATCAAGAACTCCAGCATAGCATCGGGAAACGTCCGGTGTTGTAAGCCGTTGAAAACTATTTCAACGAAGGTCAGAATGACGACAGTGTAAACCGTTAACGACAACTCCAGCGTAGCATCGAGAGTGATTCGGTGTTGTAAGCCGTTGAAAACTATTTCAATGAAGGTTAGAACGACGACAGTGTAAGCTATTGTCGACAACTCCAACGTAGCATCGGGAATGGTCCGGTGATGTACGTCGTTGAAAATTACTTCAACGACGATATTGCAAACCGTTAGCGATAACTCCAACGTAGCATCGGGAAAGATTCGATGATGTAAGCCATTAAGAACTGCTTCAACAAAGATTAGACTGTTTAATATTGCAAGCCGTTGGCGACCACCCCAGCGTAACATTAGGGAAGATCCAGTGATGAAATCGTTGCAAACTACCAGTTATGCAGGCATCGAGAAAGTTCAGTGATGAAAGTCTATGTAAACTATCGTTCGAATAGACATCAAGGCAGTTCAAGGGAGACCACCATTGACAATTCCATCCCTAGCAAAAATGGTGGGAGCAGTCAGTGATAGAATACCATTGGAAAATAACTCCAACCAAAAACATTCAGCATCCATAACATCATATCCTGCTACATTGCATGGCATCATTTAGTCTTGTTATATTTCAAGTGTCTAGTAATCTTTATCCTATTCATTTCATTACATTGCATAAACATGATAAAGAGGGGCATCTGTAGACACTCAAAATTTTGTGTTCCTATTACTAACCATACAGGAGGGCAGAATCGTCTTTTATCCTCCAAAGACAATCCTAGAAGTCAAAATCATCAAATCAAGCCCCGAAAACAAACCTGGGATATCAAATTAAGCCCTGAAGACAACCCCGGGAGATCAAATCAAACTCCGGAGACAACCCTAGGAAATCAAATTAACTTTAAAAATAACCCTAAAGACAAATAGCATGCCAACCTTGAAGATAACCCCGAGGAAGACAGATGTCTCCACGTCAAGCCCAGAACTGACCCGGGAGAGCAAAAAAGTAATTTTGCCAACTCAACATCAATTCAGCCTAATAACTACAAAAAAGGTCTTGCAGAATCATAACATCAATCCCGAGTAAAAATAGCACAAGACAGCTCAATGGCTAGACTGTAAAGACTTGAAGATCTTGTCATAGACCCATCTTCCTGGATTCGAAAAAGGTAAAATCATATGTCATTGTGTGGCACTCAAAAAGGGCTTTTCGGAAAGGTATAGCACGCCTCTATCTGATTCTCGGATTGAATGTTATGAAAGTTCAAGCAGACAGCGCGTTGGCCGGAGTGCACGTACTTCAAGACGACGAAACCCATAGGGTCCGGGTCCACCCGGGCACCCACATATAGAACCCGCTACTACTCTAGTATATAAAGCCCCATCAGCAAAAAAATAGAGGGAATTTCGTCCATTTCAGCTCTTAATCCCTCTTATAGTGTTCCAAACTTCGCTATTCTTCATTGTAAACACTTGTATACATATATACTACAACATATCAAATTTTAACCGGTGGAAATGGAGTTTTCAAGCTTCAAAACCGGTTTAAAGCTTTCTTCGCTACACACTATAAGACCCTTTCATATCTGAAGCTTTTACTCGATTTTTTGTATATATATAACTATATATATATATGGTTTAGGTTTGCCCAAATCGGAAATTTGAGGCTTTTATTGCCTTATATATATATATATATATATATATATATATATATATATATATATATATATATATATATATTGATAGTTGATTGTGATTAAAATATCTACTTTAACTGTTTATTCAAAGTAAAGTTGTGATATTAATGTTTGTGCACTAGATTTATTTAAATCTAGCCATATCTAACTTTTAACCGGTTCAAAAGTTGTAAAACTGGAACCGTTAAGTTAGAATAGCTCAGATTTATTTAAATCTAGTTTTCTTTCTAGTTTTTTTGTAAATATTAAGCAACCACGCGTCCCTAAATCTGTATCTAGAGGAAACAAGAAGCTTGGTTATGCGCCAGCAAGGATTTAACTGATGAATCCTTTGTTTTGCGACGTTTAGATTAAGTATCTATTTTATTTTATTATATTTGCTATGCAGGTTATTCATGTGACATTATGTGAGCCTAGGAACTACGGGATTTAAGATCCAGCTGACGGATCTAGATCTGGTTCCCATGATGGACCCTTTTTAGTTATACAATTAACTTGTAAATCATATTTGTGGTGTTCGGGACACTTCGATGGCTTTCATGCCCATAAGGAGCTCGGCACTTATATGTATATTATTGTGTTGAAGATGCTTCGCGTCTCGAGAATAAAATCAAAATAAGTCGAATACATAATAAAATGAAAGTATCAAAGGCCTCAATTACTACGCGAGCATAAGGGTTTGAAAGCCTATTTTCAAAATATCATTTTACATGCCTTATATTAAAATTGAACTTTTATACAAGTCAAACCCTTTGTATATAGGTGCAAACGAGGCATAGTACTACTTCTAAATAATGCACTTAGGCCCAATTAACTGCACACACATACACTTCAAATAATTAGAGAATTGAAAAGATGTGGTAACCGTGTTTTCACGGAAGTCGGGGGGTGCCTAACACCTTTCCCCCGCTTAATCAAGCCCTCGAACTCTAATAATATTGGTTTCCAAGGCATGTTAAACAGAGTCCAATAATTGGGCCTTTTTGCAAAACTTTTCATAACTCGGTTGAGTTGGTACAACCATTTCACTAGTACCAACTGGCGACTCTGAATTTTCAAATCGTCGACATTTTGTATCAGACTCTTTTGTCAAACTCGCCCTTTCAAACAAAATTCAAGACACGTATAGAGAACATAAAGGGTAAGAAAGACTAAAAGAGGAATCCAAAAAAGGAAATTTTTCCCGACGTCGACACACTAGTCAAGAGTACTTGAAACAAAGAAAAATATAAAAAGTAATAAGATAAGAAAGATTGTTTAACTAAGACCAATCTAATTTAAACTGATGATGAAAGTAATAAAAAAAAGTTTATATTCCCCGACAGTGGCGCCAAAAACTTGTTGGTTTGTTTGGGTATTAATCAAATCAAGCACATTACACGCAAGTGCACATAGTCAATAAGTAATATAGAATAAGTAAAGTATCGATCCTACGGACAATAGTAACTAAAGTCTAATCTATCAAGAACCAGTTTTATAACTATTTCAGTCTCTTTAAATAGATGGATTAATTGTGACTTATCTAAAATTAACTATGAATCAAATTAAACTAAGTAAACAAGTGATTAAATCAGATAGAGGAGAGTTGAGATTATAATTTCACTTATTGCTACACTTAGGTTGACCCGCTTCCTGTTAATTCCAATTGATTACTTTAGACTGTTAGTTGAGAACACGAAAGCAAAGTATGGTCATCTCTCGATGTACCATACTCATATCAGATTATATCCACAGATGATTGAAATAATAAGAACACCCTAATTAACTAATTCACTATTTTTCGATGTGAATTACAATTAAATGGAGTTGAAGCTCGATTTCTCAATAGAATACACACGGTGCTTCGGTATATCTCTATCCTAGGCACAAATCATGAATTCCATCGCCATGTAAAAATCATAAACACATGCTAATATGATCATATTTGAACCTATAATCCATTTCTCAATCTCATGTAGGTTATCACAGTAATTGGTGATCAAGCAATTAAATAATTAGCACAAATCATATTAGACAATCCAATTATAATCAATTAAATATCAACAAGGAAGTAAATCAACTTCAGTTATGCAATAAGATCCATTATAATCCCAAAATAGAAATTAGTTCATATTAGAATCAAGATCCATTATCTACAATTGATTATTCATGAAAACTACAAGTAAAGGAATAGAGAGTTGTAGGAAATGAAGTGCAAATCTAATAATTCTCTTTAATTCTAGTCTTGAATCTTTAGAAGACTTCAATTGCATCAATCTCTAAAATCTAAGCTAAAACTAATCTAGGAATTGAAATAAAATATAAGATAGATCCAAAAGTAGAGAGAAGAATATAAACAACGCTCTTTATGTGTAAGATCCCAGCTTTTTATGAATAAAGATTTAATTTCTTTAATTATTATTTTGAATAATAAGGTGTTAATTTGATATAATGCTTTAGTTATAGGTGAAATGTTCAAATTTTTCAAAATAAGCAAGTGGTTATAAAATATTCATTGTTGTCTGGGAATATTCGTTTGGTCGTGGAATATTCTTGTTGTCGGGGAATATTCGTACAACGGCGTAGCCATTTGTGGGCCCCATAACAGAATAACTGTCAGATATAGAAAGCAACAGAAATAACCTTTTTAAATATAACTGCAAAAATTTTACCGTTAACTGTTGAAATACCCGGTGATAAAAAGTATAGTAATACACGTGGATGAATAGAAGCACATGGTATTGCACAGTATTTTTAGATTATTGATTCTTACGTAAGAAGTCACTACTCAATAAATGTTATAGTAATTATTATTTAATATTTTTATATTATTGTTAATTAAATAATTGTCACTGCATAATATTTTCCATTATCAGATCAATAATTCATATTATTTGAATAATATTATTAGATAGTATTATTGGCAATGTCTAAGGAAGTTCTGTTTAGGAAAGGGGTTTGGTCACCTAATTGCGCGCCAGTAAGGAGAAATCCTTATCGGAAAGCCCCCTCTTTCCTGAGAATGCAGTAGGTCGGCTGGTCTGAGCTGGTCCAGTGATAGTCAATGCACCACCACCGTTGTTGTTTTCCTTTCCTCCACTTGCACTTCCCGCTGGCTTTTTAGGATAATCACGAGCCATGTGATCCTTCGAACTGCAGGTAAAACATGTTCCTTTCTTTGGGCTAAAATAGTTCGGTGCAATGTGTCCCTCCTGACCACAGTTGAAACACACCCGCTTTCCCTTCAAACATACTCCAGTATTGTTCTTTCCACACATAGCACAAGCTTCAAACTTTTTCTTCTGCTGACTTCCTTGCTGTCCTCCTATAATCGAATTCTCATTCCACTTCCTCTTCTAATTGTTTCTTCCAACATTACTTCCACCAGCCTTATTTTCACTATCATTCTTCCTCTTCTTTTGTTCTTGATTGTACTTGGTCAAGGCATCGCTTCCACCTTCTGCGATGATTGCCTTTTCCAGTACCGCCGCAAATGTATTCAGCTGGAACATTGAAACCTTGCTATAAAGCCAGGGCTTCAATCCTTGTTCGAACCTTCTCGCTTTAAACTCATCAATATTGACTTGATATGTGGCAAACCTTGCCAACTCGTTAAACTTCGCAGCATATTCTGGCACCGTCATAGTTCCTTGCTTCAGCTCAAGAAATTGCACTTCCAACTGATTCTGAGAACTCGCTGGAAAGTACATTTCAAAGAACATCTCCTTAAATCTATCCCACGTTATCACTCCTTGTCCCCCACGAACCTTATTTGTTTGCCACCAGATCTTCATGCTGACCCTTAGTATGAACTAGGTCCCACTCTATGTTTCCAAGTTTTGAGTTAAGTTCCTAAATCTCTGCATCCGTCTGCTCCATCGAAGCGTGATGCATCTCAACCATCTCCTTCAGTTCCTCTGCATCATCCTGTAACTCTATGTTACGGTCGTACAAAGCATCATACATTTCAGTCGGTACGGAGTTTGGTGGAAACTCCTCAGGATCCTCTTCCTCATCATCCTCTAAACTATCCTCCTCGGGATCGGTCACAGGCTCATCCTCCTAGATCAACTGTTCCCGCACTACATGAATATCCCGGGGTTCATCGTCTCTAGGTAACTGAGGTATCACATCCCTAGCTGGACTGGATCCTCCTTCGTCAGACATCTTGACAACAAAATATTTTAGGTTTTACTTAACATTATCGATACTCGCGAGCACATAAGTTATTAACACATAGCACATAATGTCTTTTATTGTTTAAATTCAATGGATGCCTTAATCCATTCCTTAAAACTCGATAAGAGTTAAACACCTCTATGTTTTCTATTTTCTTAAAGGCTACTTCCTAAGGTTTCTCCACCTAAGGTTCATAACCTAAGGCTCTGATACCAACCTATGACACCCCCAAATCCGGGTACTTCATTTCCACCGAATTTGGTGCTCACTATCAAAATAATTACATCTAACTACCCATGATAAAGGATAAAGACATAATTTAAATAACTTCCTATTAAAGGGTTACATCAACATCTTAAAAACAATCTCAGGTAATCTAACCTTAAAATTATTACATCAATTGCGGAATACATAATAGAAGAAAACAAGTCTTATAACATCATGCATTTTAAATAAATTCTAAATAATTCTTCATCACTTGGACATCTTACCCTTTCCTTTGCTGGTAGATGGCTCATTAACTCTTTCGACTTTAGCTGCATTGTTAATTGCAAGAGTGAACAAACAATTGCTCACTGATATATAAAGAGTAGTAATAACAACATGAGAATGAACAACAAATGCTGAACAATAATGAACTTGTTCTCCGAATTAGAAATAGAAAACAAGTTCGAACTTTAATATCTGAGGGTCTTACGACCACGAACTATGTCCACGGTATATAGGTTTTATTACCTTAACCTTAACAGTCATTTAGACTATACAGACTCTTCTTAACGTACTTAGGGGGATCAGCCCTTTGTACCATGTATTATGCACAAACATCTAAACGTTACTGTGACAACCCCAAAATAGGTCCATTCCATCCAACCTATTCTGAGTCGCAAAATACATGGTACAGAAAACAACTACAACTTTATTACAACAATTGTCGTGCAAAATACAACAACACATATGCTGTGAGTTTGGATACAATATATACCAAATGTGACTCATGTTCCAACCGTGGACAGTACCTCACAATGACACCTTACATAAAGGTATAATCAAAAACTATTTTAGAAATTAGAATCTTTGAGAAGTGCTCAAGGAAATCTTTGTACATGGGAGGCCATGCTTCTAGGTTGTGATAGATATCATATGGCCACAGAATTATCCTTGGTTGACCCAATATACCCCAAAGAAAAACGAGAAGATTACTATCATATTCTTCCCAATGGTGAGTCTTCTCTTGACTTATCATTATCTCCACTGTCTCTAATTGAGAATTATACTTCAAACAAACACCAAGATTATATAGGTAGTGCTCGTAAATATACTCAACAAGTGGATGAGCACAATCCTGTCTTATGATGACACGAGGTTGTATGTTATTAGACATCTTATATGATAGTGGCAAAACACCCTTCCAACGTTGGGTTCGCTTCACCCTAGATGATTCACCAAATATAACTACTAAATGATGACCATCGTTCTATTCCCCTGTTACCCCCGCTCGACCCAGCTACACTCTTATTACCTGAAAGGAATTGTGAAACAGAAGGGTGAGCACAACTAGCCCAGTAAAGAATATCATGACTAAAGATAAATAAGTTATCAATAGCCTTCAACAGAATTAAATCAGAGATTTAGAACATATGGTAGATGATAAAAATTTCAACTATAGTTGCAGCGGAACGAGCAATCCATTAGAAAAGTCAAATAGACTATAAAGTCTATTATCTTCTTCATGTTAAAAATCCACCAATAATGTTTTATCCCTGTAACATCAATCAACAATTCTAGTCCACAATCATATGAATAACTCATAATCATAACTGTAGTTATAAATTTCTCTTCTCATCCAGGACGAATATAATTTTCATCACCTATCTTTACCTGAAACATCAAAGATCATGGTTACACCAAATCACATTTCCTGTTCATAATCATACTAATAACTTCATCTTTGCACTACGGCCAAAGATATTCATTTGTATCACCAATTGGTCATGTTCATCTCAACACTTGTTCATCTTTGAACTACTGGCTAAAGATATTCAACAACATGTCATCTTTGCACTACGGGCCAAAGATATTCATCAACAGACCATCTTTGTACTACATGCCAAAAATATTCATCTACAATTCATCTTTGCACTACAGGCCAAAGATATTCCTCAATGATTCATCTTTGAACTACAGGCCAAAGATATTCCTTAACAGTTCATATTTGGCCATATTTGCACTACAGGCCAAATATATTAATATCTCAAAGAATATATAATCATTTCAGAATTTATATAAACAATAATTATAACCATGTTGATCATTTCACCTTTGCACTTAAGCTAAAGATATTCAATTATAAATTCAATGGTCATGATCATACCAGTCAATAATTCAACTTTGCACTACTGGCCAAAGAGAACTCATAGTCATGATCATACCAATAATCTACCCATCTTTACACTCAAGTCAAAGAGAAATATCATTATTAGGGCTATAAAAATGTTATATATGATAATAAAAATAATATGACCAACATATAGATTTAATCATTATTAGGGTTACTATTTACGAGTTACTATTCACGAGTTACTATTCACGAGTTACTATTCACGATAAAATTGGTTTCTTTTTCTGACTAAATTATAGTTGATTTATGAATATTACTCTTAAGATTAAATCTATATGTTGGTCATATTATTTTTATAATCATATATAACATTTTTATAACCCTAATGATGATATTTCTCTTTGACTTGAGTGTAAAGATGGGTAGATTATTGGTATGATCATGACTATGGGTTCTCTTTGGCCAGTAGTGCAAAGTTGAATTGTTGACTGGTATGATCATGACCATTGAATTTATAATTGAATATCTTTAGCTTAAGTGCAAAGGTGAAATGATCAACATGGTTATAATTATTGTTTATATAAATTCTGAAATGATTATATATTCTTTGAGATATTAATATATTTGGCCTGTAGTGCAAATATGAACTGTTGAGGAATATCTTTGGCCTGTAGTGCAAAGATGAATTGTTGAGGAATATCTTTGGCCTGTAGTGCAAAGATGAATTGTAGATGAATATTTTTGGCCTGTAGTACAAAGATGGTCTGTTGATGAATATCTTTGGCCCGTAGTGCAAAGATGACATGTTGTTAAATATCTTTGGTAGGTAGTGCAAAGATGAACAGGTGTTGAGATGAACATGACCAATTGGTGATACAAATGAATATCTTTGGTCGTAGTGCAAAGATGAAGTTATTAGTATGATTATGAACAGAAAATGTGATTTGGTATAACCATGATCTTTGATGTTTCAGGTAAAGATATGTGATGAAAATTATATTCGTCCTGGATGAGAAGAGGAATTTAGAACTACAGTTATGATTATGAGTTATTCATATGATTATGGACTAGAATTGTTGATTGATGTTACAGGGATAAAACATTGTTGGTGGATTTTTAACATGAAGAAGATAATAGACTTTATAGTCTATTTGACTCTTCTAATGGATTGCTCGTTCCGCTGCAACTATGGTTGAAATTTTTATCATCTACCATATGTTCTAAATCTCTGATTTAATTCTGTTGAAGGCTATTGATAACTTATTTATCTTTAGTCATGATATTCTTTACTGGGCTAGTTGTGCTCACCCTTCTGTTTCACAATTCCTTTCAGGTAATAAGAGTGTAGCTGGGTCGAGCGGGGGTAACAGGGGAATAGAACGATGGTCATCATTTAGTAGTTATATTTGGTGAATCATCTAGGGTGAAGCGAACCCAACGTTGGAAGGGAATTTTGCCACTATCATATAAGATGTCTAATAACATACAACCTCGTGTCATCATAAGACAGGATTGTGCTCATCCACTTGTTGAGTATATTTACGAGCACTACCTATATAATCTTGGTGTTTGTTTGAAGTATAATTCTCAATTAGAGACAGTGGAGATAATGATAAGTCAAGAGAAGACTCACCATTGGGAAGAATATGATAGTAATCTTCTCGTTTTTCTTTGGGGTATATTAGGTCAACCAAGGATAATTCTGTGGCCATATGATATCTATCACAACCTAGAAGCATAGCCTCCCATGTACAAAGATTTCCTTGAGCACTTCCCAAATATTCTAATTTCTAAAATAGTTTTTGACTATACCTTTATGTAAGGTGTCATTGTGAGGTGCTATCCACGGTTGGGACATGAGTCACATTTGGTATATATTGTATCCAAACTCACAGCATATGTGTTGTTGTATTTTGCACGACAATTGTTGTAATAAAGTTGTAGTTGTTTTCTGTACCATATATTTGGCGACTCAGAATAGGTTGGATGGAATGGACCTATTTTGGGGTTGTCACACTTTGTATAATAATTAGAAAAGTGAAATTTGCTCGATGTAACGAATTAGATTACCAGAGCTTAATCAAGCGTATATAAGAATAGAATCAATAATATTGCTCAACAGAATTTAGGAACTTGCATTCATTAACAAAAGAATGAAGTTAGAAAGCTTGCTCAATGTAAGAGTTAAAGTTTAGAAACTTGCACAATTATGAAAGTAGAGTTAGAGAACTTGCCTTGAATGTAAGCTACACAAATGTAATATAATCTTCAATTACCCTACATACATCATTACAATCGCAACAACAATTAGTTGTATGAATATCAACTCTAGGGGTATTAAACCATCATTTAGGTCATAATCCTAACCTAAAACCTTACCATTTAGGTTAACATATTTAACGCCTCTGAAATCACACATTAATTAACATAAACCTTATCGTTTATCTACAACTTTTGAAAACCTCACTTTTAGTTTCATTTTATAACTTATTTAAATAATTATTTCAAATCTTTACACTTTGCACTACAACACATTGACCTATTTTATTATAGTTTTTATCATGTTTTAACATCATTAACATACATGCTAAACTAACACAAGTCCATTACACATGACCTGCAATTAAGCAGACTTCACTGTCTGTGACTGGCTACTCACGCGGCCGTGCGAGTAATATAATGGGCTAACGCGCGCCCGCGCCCAAATGCTGCGCGCCCGCGCGACAACCGCGCGCCAGGCAGCACTCCCGCGCGATACACCAGACTCAACTTTGCAGAACCTCGAAAACAGACTCTACTTTAGCCAAAAATCCCAATCTTACAAGATTTCACCACACTTTAACATCTAAAACTTTGACATACTATAGTTATACATGCTAAACACCATTCTATATACAAAACATTATATACACGCCATTTTGAGGAATCAAAACCATAGTTTTTTTTTCCAATTTTTCTTCATTATTACACTTCTAACGAATTTGATTGCCACAAACTCGTTTCCTAATCAATTGACATGATTTAAACTTCGTTGTTTTCGTTTCTTAACATATTAACATAATCCAATAACAAACTACAGATTATTACACATATAGAGCATCATTTTTTGTACTTTCTAAGCCATATAATAAGAACATAAACACTGTTATTTCATTTTCTTCCTACACTCAATTTTACACGAATTTGATAACAAATAACAAGCATACATGATGATTAACAGAGTTTTGCAAACCTATGTTAACATATATCTATCACAATTCACGTGATTTCCAATCACATATATATATATATATATATATATATATATATATATATATATATATATATATATATATATATATATATATCGAAACTAAGAGTTAGAATTGATTAGCAAACCAATTAGCAAACCCTTCTCTTCTACTTGATATCACTGTGATTCTCTCTTCCAAGCTTTCTCTCCACACTCTCTGTTATTTCTCCTTCTCACTGAACTTAGCCTTAGAACAATAGATGCGTAGGAATTATAATAAACTGACTCCTACTAACGTCAGGTAAAAACACAAAAAGGCTCGCGTCAGTTAGAATAAGCCAAGGGCCACAAGGCCTTGTTTGGCTACCACATATTTGCCTAAACTAATTTATTTTTATATTATTTATACTATATAGTTTTCATGTCACACCATTAATTTAGTTAATTAAATAACTTTGGTTTTAGCTTATAATAATAATAAAATTCTTATTATCATTATACCTTATAATTAATAAATAATTATATATCTAATTTAACTAATAAATTAGAAACATCACTTTATTTAATTTGTTTATTTCCATTAAATTAAACAATTCATTTAATTTAATTATTTCCTTAAATTAAATTCATTAAATAAAAGTATCATCATTATTCAATTTAATTAGCATTAATCAATTTAGTTACTAAATTAATTCATCACAACTCAACAATTATTTAAAATATTTATTTAATTTAATAAATATTTAAATCAAATTACAAATTTCTCGAACGTTACAGTTCCTAACCAAGCAATAAGCAACTAACTTATACGCGATGGTTTTAAACTTCTCTGTCAACAACAATTATCCTACGATGGTTTTAAATTTATCCATCAACAACGTTCTTCGTGTTCTTCACGTGTTCTTCGTGTTCTTTATTTTTAATCGATATTTTGGATTACGATTTAACTTTTTATTAGAATTTGATGTTATAGAACATCATTCCTTACTTATTTCACCTACTCGTTCATATAATCCACTCGGATCGTTCTAATTCATTACGAATCTTATACTTTCTTAAGAAATTTATTTACTAAACTTCATATTTCTTATTTCTTCTTTTCTCATGATTTCAACCAAATGAAATTATCTCTAACCTTATCTACTTCTTATTTTCATTAAGTTATGTTTTTAAACATAAAAACTTAAAGAAAATTATAAGAGATTAGGTTTCGAATTACCTTTCTCCTTTAATCTCTTTCCGTCGGACAAAGATTGCTCACGAGTAAGCTTTTCCTCTTCCTCTTCCTCTTCCTCTTCTTTCTCCCATTCGAACTCTCTCTCTCTCTCTCTCTCTCTCTTAAAGTGTAGGATTTTTTAAATCCCAATACAATGAATTAAGCTTCCTATTTATAGAAAACCAAGGCTATTTTAGTCATTTTGCCCCCCAAACCTCCTTACTATTCAAGTCTTAAGCACTAAGTTTACTTGGCCTCCACATTTACTTAGCCATTAAGTCTACTTGGTCATTACATAACTTATCTCTTGCTTAGCCATTAAGTATAAGCACTTTACTTAGCTATGAAGTTTACTTAGTCATTACATAACTTATCTCTTGCTTAGCCATTAAGTATAAGCACTTTACTTAGCTATTAAGTTTTTTAAGTCATCACATAACTTATCTCTTACTTAGCCTTTAAGTTTACTTGCTCATCTCTTCGTATATAGTTCGTACGATATTCATATTATACGTCGTAATAATCTTCCTACTATACTCGTATAATAACTAGTATCATACTCATATTTCTCACGCATAATAACCCTAATGATTATACGTAATCATTAAATACTCGAAACTTACTTTTCCAAACCCTTAGGTTTTAAGTCCACAGGCAAAAACTTCGTTTTTGCCATAACTAAAATATTATTGAATATTCCATTACGCGTTTCTCGAAAATTCAAAATAAATCTCCAAGCAGAAACGAATGAATAGTGTCTATTTCGTCTTTTTCCCCAGAAATATTTTTGTTCCCGAAAATTTTTTATTTTCGTCTTGAAAATTCTTACTCGTTCAATCTAGCTCGTAGCCAGAATCCTCCCGATTTATAATCATCCTAGGTTATAGAACAATTAATAAACACATAGCACAGAATAGTATAAATAAAAATTTATTTTATTAATAACTAATTCTTTAAACTTAAATTCTGGACGATCCGAATTTTCAGGTCGTCATAAATAGGGTGCTTAGGTTAGAATTGAAAATCACACCAGAATAAGAAGTTTCTTTCTTTATAATATCAAGTGTATTTTTGTTAGTATTTAGATACTTTGAGAGGTGATAAGTAGTGCAAGTTTTCTTCAGCATTATATCCGATATTTCAGTCAGAAGTACTTGTCTTTTGAGGTAAGAGATGTTATTTTTCAAGTAAATGATGTTGTTTCTTTCAATATCATTTCACCGAACTATTGGTATAAATTTTATTCTAAAATTTTTACCTTTTCATGTCGAGGTTACTATTCATGAATACGATACTATTCATGTATACGATACTATTCACGAATACGTACTATTTACAGAAAAATTAAATTTTTTTTTCTTTGTCTAAGTTGTCTATTATGGTTACTATCTTTGATTGTATCCATGTTTTGATCTTCATTCTTGAATTTTGCTCCACAATTGATTATTATGGAGTATTTTTGAACTTGGATAAACTAAAGTACGAATCCCTAACCTTTGTCCTTTTATCTCACTGGATTCGTTTTCTTTAAAATATTTTTCATCATCCTTAGTCTTAAATGGTGATATAACTGAATATCTTTGGCCTATTGTGTAAAGATGAATGATTACTTGATGAATATCTTTGGCCTGCCGTGCAAAGATGAATGATTACCTGATGAATATCTTTGGTCCGTAGTGCAAAGATGGACAGGTGTTGAGATGAACATGACCAACTGGTGATATAAATGAATATCTTTGGCCCGTAGTGCAAAGATGAATATTTGATTCAAGATGTATATTAATTGATGTTACAAGGATAAAATATTGATGATGGACTTTTAAATCATAAAAGATAGTAGACTTCATTCTCTACTTAACTCTTCTAATGAATTGTTATTTCTGCTGCGAATATTGATCTAAAACTTGTTGTCCATTATATTTTATCTGATTTATTGAAGGCTAACGATAATTTATTTTTCATTATCTTAGTCATAATATTCTTTACTGGGCTAGTTGAGCTCACCCTTTTCCTTTTTGTTCCATTGTTCTTCTCATGAGGCGAGAATATAGTTGGTACTAGTCGGGGTCTGGAGTGATGGTTCAAGACAGTTGTTATAGTTATCCTCGCTATTTTAAAAAATAGTGTATCAATAATTGTAATGAAGACTTTATTTGAGTTTGGATATTGTCTAGAAGACAATATTTGTATTAAAACTCACAGCATATGTGTTGTTGTATTTTGCACGACAATTGTAATAATAAAGTTTATAGTTATTTTTTGTACCATGTATTTGGCGACTCAGAATGGGTTGAGTGGACCTATTTTGGGGACGTCACAGTTGGTATCAGAGCTTAGAGATATGATCTCTGATGGAGATTTAGAACTAGGAAGGGAGTGACGAGTAAATCATTCGCTAGTGTGTCCTACCTAAGCTTATTTGTTATTTGTTATTTGTTATTGGTCGGACAGAATATAGGGTTAATATGTGGCACGTAAATTTCTTTATTTAACCCTTATTTTGTGGCAGTATTTAAGAATGGCATCTGAAAATTTTGAGATGACCAATGGAGCACATGCGACCATTGAGACACCGACAATCAACAACTAGGATAAAGTGCATCAAGAAGGCAATAATCCTCCTGTAAACAACAACATCGACCAAATGATGAATGATGGGATGTTTAGGAGCTTTTTGCAATTCATGCAAAACCAAACGAGAGAGACTCATGTTCAAAATACAGGTGGAAACAATGGCAACTCTTAGCTGGTCACTGCTAAGTAATTCAAGGAGTTGGGACCGCCAGAGTTTTTGGGAAAGTCAGAGCCACTAAAGGCAGAGACATGGATTAAATAGATTACTAAGATATTCGATGTCTTGGGATGCACTGAAGAGCAAAAGGTTCCCTTCTCCACCTTTATGTTGTGCGGAGAGGCAGATTACTGGTGGGAATCCATAAAACGTATTCATATGTCTACACTTAAGATGTTTTGGGAGAGGTTCTAAAAATTATTCAACGACAAGTATTTCTAGAAAGCATTCGTCACATGAAGGAGGCGAAATTCATAAAACTGGAGCATAACAATATGACTGTATCGCAATACAGGGAAAAGTTTGCGGAGTTATCCCGATTTGCATCTCATTTAGTAGACAATGAGGAGCGGATTATGCGAATGTTTCTAATAAGTTTAACACCTAAAATTCGTCAATATCTTATCTCTCATAAACTTTGCTTGTATTCAAATGTAGTGAATAGAGCTCAGTTATTGGAGCGGGATTATGAGTCGGCTAAACCAAGAGACAGCAACCGACAGCAAGATAATAGTCATACCAGTGGCAACAATCATCGAAGCAGTGATAGCCATAGTGCTAGAAATGGTAACCACTTCGATGGTAATAATGGCCAAGATAATAGAAGAAATGATTCAAGTGAAAATTTCAAGAAGAGAAGATTTAATAATGACGAAAAGACATTGGCAGCAGCACCAGCAACAACAACAGTTTCTAGGGGAGAAGAAAGACCGCCAGTTAGATGCTACAGATGCAGAGAGGAGGGACACATAAGTCCAAATAGTTCACAGCCTTCTAAGGTGTGTTTCAGTTGTGGAAAAGACGGTCATATAGCCCAATTTTGTCGGATAGCGAAGACGAGCCCAGTTGGGATAGTGGCACCAAAGGCGACTACGGACAAAATAAAGTTGGTGGTTCAAGGGAGAGCGTTTGTCGTAACGTCCCAAAAGACGAGGAACCCGAACAAAGTTATCACGGGTAAGCTAATTATAAACTCTTGTGAAGTTTATACCTTATTAGATATCAGTTCTACCCATTTTTTATTTCTCCTGCTTGTGCTCAACGTTTAAACTTGACCTCTGAGAAATTAGACTTTGACTTATCTGTTAAAACTCCGTTAGGAGAAACCTTCATTACATCCATTGTTTATAAATCTTGCTTGATTCAAGTTGACACCATCACATTACCTGTTGATCTCATCTCTTTAAAGATACTTACATTTGATATAATTTTAGGGATTGATTGGTTAACTACTCATCATGCTAAAATTAATTATTTTCGTAAGGTTATTAGTTTTCATATTCCTAACCAACCTGTTATGCGAATTCAAGCAACCAAACCACTAAATTCAATCACTGTCATATCAAGCCATAAAGTCATTCATTTATTAAAAAATGGATGTCAAGCTTTCTTAGTCCATGTTATGGACTTGAACAAAAATACGACAGATTTGAATAATATTTATGTTGTTAATGAATTTCCTAATGTATTTCTCGAAGAACTTCCTGGCCTACTCCCAGAGCGTGATATCGAATTTTATATTGACCTTGAACCCGGTGCAAAACCCATTTCTAAAACCCCATATCGAATGGCTCCTATTGAACTTCAAGAGTTAAAAACCCAACTAAAGGAGTTGTTAGATATTGGTTTCATTCATCCTAGTACATCTCTTTGGGGTGCTCCTGTTTTATTCGTAAAGAAGAAAGATGAGAGTATGCGACTTTGCATTGACTATCGGGAGTTGAACCATATCACCATCAAAAATAGGTACCCGTTACCTCACATTGATGACCTGTTTGACTAGTTGCAAGATGCTAAATATTTCTCAAAGATCAATCTTCGTTCCGGATATCATCAGTTAAAGATTAAAATTGATGACATTCCAAAGACTACTTTTAGAACTCGGTACGGGCATTACGAATTCCTAGTCATGTCTTTTAGATTGACTAATGCTCTTGCGGCCTTCATGGATATGATGAACTGAGTATTCAAGGAATACTTAGATCATTTTTTGGTTGTTTTTATTGATGACATCCTTATCTATTCCAAAAGCTTTGAAGATCATGAGCAACACTTGAAGCTGATACTCCAAAAGCTTCGTGAAAACAAGTTATAGGCCAAGTTAAAGAAATGCGAGTTCTGGCTTGAGGAAGTAGCATTCCTTGGGCACGTGATATCAAAGTATGGAATATCAGTTGACCCGACAAAGATTGAAGCAATACAAAGTTGGGAGCAACCTAAGTCAATAACCGAAGTACGTAGCTTTCTGGGCTTAGCTGGTTATTATCAGAGATTCGTGGTAGGATTTTCTCGAATCGCTACTCCATTAAATCAACTGACTCAAAAAGATACAAAATTCGGATGGAGCGAGGAATATGAGAAGAGCTTCTAAGAACTCAAAAGGAGACTCATTTCAGCACCTGCTCTGACAATACCATCAGGTTCAGAGGGATTTGTCATCTACAGTGATGCTTCAGGCAAAGGTTTAGGGTGTGTTCTCATGCAACATGGGAAAGTCATAGCTTATGCCTCACGACAACTCAAAGAATATGAGAGAAATTATCCTACTCATGATCTAGAGTTGGCAACAGTTGTTTTCACGCTAAAGATTTGGAGGCACTACCTGTGTGGGGAGAAAGTGGAGATCTATACAGATCATAAAAGTCTCAAATATTTTTTCACCCAAAAGGAACTTAACATGCGGCAATGATGTTGGCTTGAGCTGTTGAAAGATTATGATCATACCATTCAATACCATCCTGGAAAAGCGAACGTGGTAGCTGACGTATTGAGTAGAAGATCATACGCGGGTACGAGAGCGATATTGTCAACGCAAAGGTCCATTTTGTATGACTTGCAAAGGATGGAGATATAGTTAAAGACTCCAAGGACTCACGTGATGATGGCAAATATATGAGTAGAACCGACTTTAATCGATAAAGTTAAAGTTGCTCAAGCTACAGACCTGGAGCTGATGAGTATGAAGAAGAAAGTACCAGAAGGTGTTATTCCAGAAGTAAGAATCGACGAAGAAGGAATACTTCGAGTCAACTCAAGACTTTGTGTTCCTAACGACTCTGACTTGAAGTACAAAATCATGATGAAGGCACACAACACCCCGTTTGTAATCCATCCTGGAAGTACTAAAATGTATCGTGATCTTTGACATACATTTTGGTCGAACAATATGAAGAGAGAGATTGTAGTGTTTATCTCAAGGTGCTTAACCTGTCAACGTGTCAAGGCGAAGTATAAAGTACCAAAAGGTCCATTGCAACCACTTGAAATTCTAAAATAAAAGTGGGAACACATCACCATGGATTTTGTTACCGGTCTTCCCAAGGTTTCTCAAGGCATAGATGCAATTTGGGTCATTGTCGATAGATTAACCAAGTCTTCTTATTTCTTGCCTATACGGGAAACTTATTCACTTGAACGCCTTGCTCGTATGTATATAAATGAGATTATGAGATTGTATGGTATGCGAGTATCCATAGTTTCTGATCGAGACCCAAGATTCACTTCACGATTTTGGCTTAGCTTGCAGAAAGCTATGGGCACTGATTTATAATTCAGTTCTGCGTATCATCCTCAGATGGACGGGCAATCAAAGAGGACTATTCAAACTCTTAAAGATCTATTAAGACTCTGTGTCCTAGACTTCAAAGGAAGTTGGGACAAGTACTTACCATTGGTGGAATTCTCCTACAACAGCAATTATCAAGCAAGTATAGGCATGGCTCCATTTGAAGCGTTATATGGAAGAAAGTGTTGTTCTCCAGTATGCTGGGACGAGGTGGGTAAAGCAACGTTGTTGGGTGTTGGGTAAAATTTAATTACGCAAAACATGCAAGTGTACGTGGTCAACAAGTAATAAAGTAATGAGTAGAGTATCGTTCCCACAGAGATTAACACAAATTTCCCTTGCAACTACCAATTTCCTTCTAATCCAAATTTTATTAAACTAATCAATCTCCAATTGAATTAAATTGTATCTCAATCATAAAAGAAAAAAATAATTAATCACCACAAATACCAAATAAGAAAGTCCAAACAAGTATAGAGAATTAGGCTAATAACTTCACTCTAAGCACCCCTTTGATTTGTATTACCTTATTCCAGTTTAACTCACCATTTCAGCTTATTAATCAAGAACACATAAGTAGTATTAATCACCTCTCGATGAATTAACACCGTATTGACTCAAATCCACAATTAAGATAGAATTTAATCAAACACCTTAATTAATCAAGTTACTATATTTCTAAGTAACTTCCAATTAAGCAAGGTTTAATCCCAAGTCCTCTTCAAGATTACATATGATGTTCAGCATATCTCTATCTCAACAATAATCACTAATTTGCTCTCAACAAATTTAATGACACATGCTATATTAATTAAGTCTAGATTTATATTTCATCTCTCAAATTCATACAAATCACACATAAAATTGTTGATCAGGCAATTTATAAATTAACGCTCAAATTAATATAGATAAACTGCATAATAGCTATATTAAACTGAAAACCAAGGTTTCACAATCATAGTTCCACTTAGAGATCCGTTAAAAGCCTAATAAATAATTTAGCCCATAATAAACGAATAATATGCTAAATAAACCAAAGGAAACATCATCCCTAATACAGAGCTAGGAAGTTAAAGAAGAAAATTGATACACCTCCCTTCTCCGCCTCTAATTCTGAAACTTCGTGAATTTTCCTCTTCTTCGTTCTTTCCAATCCTTACTCCCGTTGATAGATAAGCTCTCCTTTGAACGCCTCTCTATATCTGTTATTAATAGCCTTTTTACTCCTCCAACCAAGACTCCTATTCCATCACAAAGTTCTGCCCAACAGAGTCCAGCTCGCAAAAAAAAAAACAAAACACAGTTCAGTTCACGCACCAGCGCGGTCCGCGCTGGATTTTACACTACCACCGCGCGCTCCGCGCCAGCCTACCAGCAGCTCTTTCACGCCACAGCGCGGTCCGCGCTCTCCAGCCTAGTGATGCGGCGCGCTCCGCGCCAGGTAGACAGAAACTTCAACATATCCTCAACACATCCTCAAATGCTCCAATTTGAGACATGAGTCGGAATTACCTACAACCAAACGCAAACCCCATCAAAGATAACATGAAAATACTCAAAAACTAGCAAGATAACAAGCCATATAAACATAATTCATAGGTTAAAACCCACTCATCATTGGGACTAGAATTAGTATGCATGACTATGAAAATGATTCAAATGATCCGACAATGTATACAAACCTCACAAGATCAACAAAAGAGTTATGTTTCATCGAAAGGACGTGGAGTTCAATGTTGGAGATCATATATTGTTACGTGTTGTTTCATGAAAAGGAGTTACGAGATTCAAAAAGAGAGAAAAGCTTAACCCTCGATTCATTGGTCCATTTAAAATCCTTGATCAAGTAGGAACTGTGGCCTATAAACTCGCCTTACCGCCAAGTATGTCTCATGTTCATAACGTTTTCCACATATTCATGCTATGTAAATATGTGAAATACCCGAACCACATTATTGAATTAGAACCAGATGAGATAGCAGAAGATTTAAATTATGAAGAGGTACCTGTTAAAATCTTGGATAAGAAGGAACATATTCTACGCTCAAAGGTTATACCTTAAGTCAAAGTTTTATAGAGAAATCACGATATTGAGGAAATGACCTGGGAGTTAGAATCTGATATGAAAACAAGGTATCCTCACCTTTTCGACATACCAGGTACGTATATCAATTTTGAGAACGAAATTTCATGAGGGGAGGTTGTAAGACCTTAACTTTTTATGAATAAAGATTTAATTTCTTTAATTATTATTTTGAATAATAAGGAGTTAATTTGATATAATGCTTTAGTTATCGGTGAAATGTGCAAATTTTACAAAATAAGCAAGTGGTTATAAACTATTCATTGTTGTCGGGGAATATTCGTTTGGTCGTGGAATATTCTTATTATCGGGGAATATTCGTACGATGGCACAGCCATTTGTGGGCCCCATAGCAGAATAACTGTCGGATATAGAAAGCGACAGAAATAACCTTTATAAATATAACGGCAAAACTTTTACCGTTAACTATTGAAATACCTGGTGATAAAAAGTACAGTAATATGCGTGGATGCAAAGTAGCACACGGTATTGTACAGTATTTTCAGATTATTGATTCTTATGTAAGAAGTCACTACTCAATAATTATTACAGTAATTACTGTTCAATATTTTTATATTATTGTTAATTTAATAATTGTCACTGCACAATATTTCCCATTATCAGATCAATAATTTATATTATTTGAATAATATTATTAGATAGCATTATTGACAATGTCTAAGGAAGTTCTGTTTAGGAAAGGGGTTTGGTCACCTAATTACGCGTCAGTAAGGAGAAATCCTTATCGAAAGAACCCCCTCCCATTTCCTGGAAACGACCTGATTGTCAATATTATAGTTCTATAATATTATTTATGAATAATTAATTATTAATTTATATGATAAAGAAATATTTATTTAATGTGGATATAAATGGAGGAATTTTTAAAAAAGTGACAATTGTTAAAAATTGATATTTTATCTATTTTGATAAAATATTTTATTCAAATATATTATTATATTACATTATAAATGTATAATGTGATAATATAATAATATAATAATAGTGATATTTTTACACTAAATTCACGGTATATGAATAAAATGAGGAGGAAGAGTGCAAATTGTGTCTGAATTGATTTTGTTACAATAAATGCTAAAAATATGGTTTGTGAGTTAGTGGGCCCCACTTGTTGTTGTAAAATGTTGATTGTTGATTTTTCAAAGTTGATATACAGAGGTCTTTATCAGTATATTTTTTGTCAGAGTGGGGATTTGGAAAAATCATCTGTATGTAAACTTGGGTCATTTTTCGTTCGAAATTTGGAAAAACTTTCTTCTATAAAGTTGTAGAGAATTAAATTTTATATGGAATGGACATAAGGTTTCTATTTTTCTGATAAAAGGACTATTTATTATGAATTATAAAAGTTTCTGAATATTGTTTAAATTTAAAATATTTTGGTGGAGATTTTCTAAAATGAGTGGGCCCCACTCTTGTCCTTTGTTGGTGTGAAATGTGCTAAGAAATATTTCAAAGTGTTCTGCTCATTTTTCAAAGATGGGTGCTTAGAAGCCACTATAGGGATTTTGTCAATCTTGGTGTGCTAAGCATTTTCTATAAATAGGGTGCTTACGTTAGAATTGAAAATCACACCAAAATAAGAAGTTTCTTTCTCTATAATATTGAGCGTATTTTTGTGAGTATTTAGATACTTTGAGAGTTGATAAGCAGTGCAAATCTTCTTTAGCGTTATATCCGATATTCAATCAGAAGTACTTGTCTTTTAAGGTAAGGGATGTAATTTTTCAAGTAAATGAAGTTGTTTCTTTCAATATCATTTCACCGAAATATTGGTATGAATTTTTTTATGAAATTTTTATATTTTCATGTCGAGGTTACTATTCATGTATACAACACTATTCACGTATACGACACTATTCACGTATACGGCACTATTCACAGAAAAATTAAACTTTCTTTTCTTTGTCCGAGTTGTCTATTATGGTTACTATATTTGATTATATCCATGTTTTGATCTTCATTCTTGAATTTTACTCCACAATTGATTATTATGGAGTATTTTTAAACTTGGATAAATTAAAGTACGAATCCCTAACCTTTGTCATTTTATCTCACTGGATTCGTTTTCTTTAAAATATTTTTCATCATCCTCAGTCCTAAATGGTGATATAACTGAATATCTTTGGCCTGTAGTGCAAAGATGAATGATTACTTGATGAATATCTTTGGCCTGTCATGCAAAGATGAATGATTACCTGATGAATATCTTTGGCCCGTAGTGCAAAGATGGACAGGTGTTGAGATGAACATGACCAACTGGTGATACAAATAAGTATCTTTGGCCCGTAGTGCAAAGATGAATATTTGATTCAATATGTGTATTGATTGATGTTACAGGGATAAAATATTGATGATGGACTTTTAAATTATAGAAGATAGTAGGCTTTATTCTCTACTTAACTCTTCTAATCAATTGTTATTTTCGCTGCGAATATTGATCTAAAACTTGTTGTCCATTATATTTTATCTGATTTATTGAAGGCTAACGATAATTTATTTTTCATTATCTTAGTCATAATATTCTTTACTGGGCTAGTTGAGCTCACCATTTTCCTTTTTGTTCCATTATTCTTCTCAGGAGGCGAGAATATAGCTGGTACTAGTCGAGATGTGGAGTGATGGTTCAAGATAATTATTATAGCAGTCCTCACTATTTTGTAAAATAGTGTATCAATAATTGTAATGAGGACTTTATTTGAGTTTGGATATCGTCTAGAAGACAATATTTGTATTAAAACTCATAGCATATGTGTTGTCGTATTTTCCACGACAATTGTAATAATGAAGTTTGTAGTTGTTTTCTGTACCATGTATTTGACGACTCAGAATGGGTTGAGTGGACCTATTTTGGGGACGTCACATTATGTCTCTATATATCAAAATAGGCAATAAAAACATCCTAATATCCTGGCCCTAACTTCTAATGACCCCTCCTTTAAGTAATAATCTAATTGGTCATTTAAGTGAAAAGTTAAATTTTTGCATCAGTGACTGGCGCAGTTGTGTTGTGTTTACTCTTATTTTGGACGTTGTTGCGCTACAGTGCAATCCAGCCAGGCTCTGGCGCAGCTGCGCCATACTACAGGCAAGATGGGGTGCAGTTGCGTTGTCTATCAATTCTACAGTCTGATGTCTTCTATCTTGCTGCTTCCATTCCTGCACGCATTAATCATTTTAGCTTACATATTCACCATACTTTGGCTCTTTTTCTCCCAACACACCAAGTTCCATCCATATTATGCCAACTTGCTCTTATCAAAAGTACCATGCCAAATTGAAAAGGTAATAAAAGTTTATCTGATAATTTTGTCAGAATCTTGAATTTACCCAAAACATTTTCCTATTGTTAGCTATTATTTGTTTTCTTGGATTTCTCAGGGTTTGTACTTGGGATCCGTAGGAGCTGAAAAAAAAATTGATTTGATTAGCTTAAATGTCTCATATATATTGACAGTGTCCAATTCATTGCCATAGGCTTATCCAAATGATTTCAAATACAAGATTGTTGATGGTAAGAAATTTGTAACTTCAATTCATCCGGTGTTTCATTGAAACTGAAATCTTGTTAGGCTTTAGAGTTTAGATTTCCTTGAGTATTTTTTGTTGATTTTGTTTTAATAGTTGTTAGTGACAAATAACTTCTTAATCTTTTGTTCTTATACCATAAGATACATTTTATGGATTCCATGAGCTTAAATGAGTTCTTCTTACTTCTATGATTTATGGATTTCAAAATTTTACTTCTTTATTATTGTAATATCTGATTTCAAGAGATTAATATATGACTATCCTTATGATATTCATTTATGTTGGATATTGTTATTTTTTTGTCTTGGATATTTGTTTATGTTGGATATTGCCTACCCATGATATATGTCGCCTTGCTTTGGAATATATATAGACGCATGTGTATGACACATTTGCCTATACCACTTTTGGCTTTGTTATTGTGTTTCAAATTTCCCATATGTGCATTATCTCTTTTAGTTCTTTCAATTTCATCTATCACTTTTTATGGTCCATGTAATAACTGTTTCATCACAAGCACTAATGGGTTTGAGACTTGAGAGTGATTTGTGACCATCAAGTTGTCCTCCTGAAAAAAAAATTTCTATGTTTAATCTTTTTGACTATGATAACTAGACATTAGAAATGATAAAATAAAGCGTAGTAGATAAATTTAATATATACATAATGGAGCAGATCGATCATTTACTTAATCCTGAAAAGGATATTAATAATTTTGTTTTTGATTTTTTACGCCAGTCATCATCTTGTATTCCTTGTTTACTGATTAGCAATGTAATTGTGCTTCCTGATAAAGCTTCTCTCTATTTAACAACAATAGAGGATGTTGCTGAGTACAAGGAAGACAAGATTGATTGTGAGCTTACTACTTTTCTGATGTTTTAGAACTCAGAACTGTCAATGGTACTATTGTCATGCATGATGCCTTATCATTCATTTATTTTTCCCTTGGAAGAGTGTATATGATTTCAATATAGGAAGCAATTATCCATGATAATAACATGAACTACCTAGCCTTTTAATTTTTGATGATGATTCAAAATTGCAATTTAGATAATCATGCAAATTTTATTAAAACGATAATTAGCAACTAATGTGTTAGTTCCCAGAGGCACAATAGTTATCTAGAAGGGGGGTTGAATAGATATTTTAAAAATTCTTTTCGAAAATACTTGTTAGTTTTGATAATGATTTAATCACAGTAGAATTTGAGATTTGTTTGTTTTCCTTTTAAGATAAACCGAGTTAACAGGAGATAAGCAATTATGGCAGATATAGCAGTTATGGCAAGAATATAGGAGACACGGTGTTTTAAATGGTTCAGAGCACTCAAGGCTCCTAGTCCACTCTCCTACTCCTTGAGTAGGAAATCCACTAAGGATATCTTTACAATCTTTGAATCTCACAGATTCCTTCAAGACCAGCAGTCTTGGAACTTCTTAGTTCACTTTAGAACTCTTCAAGTCCAGCAGACTTGGTACTTCACAGTTCTCTTAGAACTCTTCAAGTGCTTCTGACTTGGAACTTCTTAATTCACTTAAAGATAGTTGAGTTCTTGAATGATGCTACTCAGTTGCCGTTAAGCTTGTGTTCAAAAGAACTGAGTAGCTGAGCAAGCTTTCTTTTCAGATCGTAGAGTTGAGCGTTGAGTGTTCTTTAGCGTTTCGTTGTATGCTTGCTTAGTCCTTGCATCTTCTTCTGTTTTTCATATAAGGTGCCTTTGAAAATGTATCCATTTTAAGACATCTGTTGAGGCATTAATTGTATTTGACATCTCTGAGCACTTATAGAGACTTTCTGTAAATCTTCTGTTTAGTTGTCTGGCCCACTGACACAGCAGACTGCTATCTCACCTAACACCTGAAAAGGTGTTTTCTGCTGACCCATAGTACTTTCCTTAGCTTCTTTAATACGTCTCTTTGTTATATACTAAGGATGAGTGTTGTGTTATTGGGATTCCCGTTAGTCTCAACGTCTATAATGCATTCCTCATTTGTTGACTTTTATCCTTAAACAAATGGACAGGGCTCGATGCTTCTAATGCAGACAGATGATACACTACAATCATGACTGTGGTGTCTTCCAACATTAGGGCTTGATCTGGTACTTGAAGATGAGAACACTATGATTTCTCTTAAGTACTGGTACACTACGATCTTAGCTTGCTTGTCTTGCAGACTCTACGCTTTCGAGAGCACACTATGATCGCTGAGTTGGCTCGGCAGGCGTTTGGACCACTCTATGATTCCGGGAGAGGCCCTCCAAAGCAGACAGACTACGATTCTCGATGATTTACGATTCTGCCTTGGCTTCTGCAATCTTTTGATCAGCTTGATAGACTACGATTCTGTTGAAGCCTATCTATTACACCTCACGACATAGATCAACCTAATAGCTTTGATCTTTTCTTCTATACATTCATTTATAGAATGATAAACATTAAAGCTCAGATCAACCTAACAAGTTTGATCTATCACTAAGTCCTTGTACATATATTCCTTGAAGGACCTTACATATAATCATGAATATTTACTTTCAACATCAAATTTAAATATGCAATTTCCCAACATAATGAACTTGATGTATTCTTGTACTATTCTTGGATTTGTTTATAAAAGTTGTCTATGGAACTTCTCTGCTGATATGATATATCTACAGGAGTAGGTTTCTTTGATTAGGCTATGAATTTTATGTATTCATGTCTTGCATGGGATTCTAGTATACAGGAAAATGGTACAATGGATATTGGCTTTTGGTTTTATAACAAGGAGTTTTCCATATATATATATATATATATATATATATATATATATATATATATGCAGTTCTTAGATGATGCTGAAGAGACCTTTGCAGATGCATTGACATTGTTGTTGATAATTTCTCTTTGTACAATTATATATCTATTCACAATTCAAAAATCTAGAATATGGTAGAATGATAAAAAAAATAATGTGTTAATTGATGAATCATTGAGAACCTTGTATACTTTACGAAGTGTCTCCCATAGTTTCCATCAAACATAATAGTGAAATGATTTGCATGTTTGTGGTTTCGAGTTAATGACTCTACATACTGCTTTGTTGAGGCATGAATTGGTTTGAAAACCTAGGGAAAAAGAAAACAGAATTAATTTTTTTTTAATGTTTAAAAGGTTATTTCCGACAGAATTTTCCGTGGGAAATAACTTATTTCCATCTGAAATAACTACTTTCGACCAAATTTTCGACAGACTTATCTACAACGAGCATATTTCCAATTGAATTCTCGACGAACATTTTCGTCGAAAATAAGTTAATTCCAATGGAATTTGCTTATTCCCGACGAAAAATTCTGTCCGAAATAATATTTTTTCTTGTAGTGTACGTCCAATTTCTTCATCTTTCGTAATTCATATAGTTTTAGGACAATTTATTTGTTTGCAATTTTTTATTTTATTTGTGCATTCTCATTTGTAATTTAACTTAAGGACACGACCCATATGTTGCCTAATTTTTTAATAGCACTTTAACACGCAAGTATACATGTTCAATTGTAATATTCAGCAAACAAGGATATCGTTCCCACGAGGAAATAGACTAATATTTATCAATTACTAATTCCAATGCAATTAATCCTATTTTAAACTACGAAATATTGTTTGTGATTTGAAAATTAAATTTAACAAAACTAATAATTAAAATCAGAATTTCACAAGAATAACTGTAGATTTAACACGTTAAGATTACAACTTCCCTTATTATTTCATTTAAACCAATTTACTTCCCCTTTAAATCAATTAATTAATATGAATCATTATCCAAGAATGTTTTATAGTACTCACGAACTTCTTCCAAAGACACGTGAACAAATCCTCCTAAATCTGATCCTTAAGACACAGAATTACAAGGAACACCCTAGTTAATTAATTCACTATAATCCTATGTGAATCAAGTTAATTAAGGTTTTACGCACAAATTCTTTTAATGCATACAAAAGACACATAGGTATATTTCTATCCTACATGCTAATCAGATTAACCCTATTCAGATTATATGAACAGATGTTATCATATCCAGATCTCAATCTATACTTCATCTTCCAATTTTATATAGATTATCACAATAATTGTTGGCCAAACAATTTATCAATAAGCAAAAGATATAATAAATAATTCAATAAAAACAAACTTTCATTCAATTGGAAGATTTAATTTAAACTACATATCAAGTTCCGTTGCAATCATAATGAAAAATTAGTTCATAATAATAATAAAGAAAAACATCATCCAGATTAATAACCCAAACATCCCAGATAATTACAAAAGATAAAACTAGAGAAGAGAAGAAGAAACTCTGAATTTGCTCCAATACTCTCTCTTTGATCTTCAGCCCTTGCAATTCTCCTTCGTGTTTTTTTTCGTTGTCCTCTCTGCTAATCTCTTGAAAAATTAAGTGATCCGTCTTTTCTAAAGTCTTCTCCTATTTGTATTGGTCTCAGCCATCATTCAGATTCCTTCTTGGCTTCAAAAACCCACTCAGCAATAGAAAAATCCCTCTCTAGCCACACATGAACGCCTAGGCGCTCAACCCAGGTCATTTCCAAGAGCCTAGGCGCTTAACCAGGACCAAAGAATTACAAAAATGCCACTCATCTCTAATTTTAATGATTTTTGACCTTTTTCTTCTCCCAAATGACTAATTTATACCTTCAGCTCCAACCTACAAGAAATAAACACAAAAACACATAAAAAGATACTAAAAACAATTAAAGATAGCAATAATTAAGTTTAATAATATCGGATTCATAGGTATAAAACTTACTCATCAAATACCCCCAAACTTAACCAATTGCTTGTCCCCAAGCAACAAAGCACAATGCAATAACTAAATATGCAATGAAAATGAAAATGCAGCTATCTACATGCCTACGAGTCCAGCAGTCAAACAGAACAAAATCTATTCATCAAGCCTCAGAGAAATCATAATAAACATGGCTAGATAACTATGCTAACTGATATAAAATCAAATTTAACATATAATAGGTCTCTTTGAAGGCATCATACAGTGTAAACTTAAGAAATCTAAATATGGCTAGATCCAGCTAAAATCAAACACCAACCAAATTCAAAGGTCAAGATGGGATACTTATGCTTTATTTTTCACTTACGGGGGCTTTTTGCTCTTATTTCCTATTTTATTCTTTCTTTTTCTTTTTCTTTTTGCTCATGGTTGTGTGATACCCCTTAGCGAGCTTTCAACCAATGACTCCCAAACCATTCAGGCTTTAGGGCCCTAGGTGTAGAGACAATCCCCTCGGGCGTACTTACTCAAGTAACAAAGGCCCCAAAACAAGACTAGCCACTGTTTTTATTTTTTTATAGCTTATATATCCCAAATGTTCCCCCAAACTTAGGTTCTTGTCTACTTTAGCCATCACTATCTATTCATGAGTTTCTTTCATTCAAACTAGCATTATCATTAAGAATTCCATTATGTGTCAATTTAGACTCAATCAGTCAACATAGTTGTTTTTATTGTGCTATCTTTATTATATCAGTTTCAAACATGTAAAGATACAAATCATGACAAGAAATCACATCAAAGTCTTAACAGTCAATATTATATTTGTCTACTCAATTCCAATCTCATCATTGGCCAAAACAGACTTAGGGTGTGTTTGATTAGCTCTTAACAGCTCTTAATTGGAGTGCCTCAGATTCGGTCAGAGGCAAAACATGTTTGGTAAAAAAAAATTACCTCTTAATGCCTCTTAATCGGTTAGACACAAAATTAAAGCTTAACCATTTAGAGGCACATCTGAATGAGTTTATATTCTGAAATTACAATATTTTCCTTCCACTTCCAATGGCCGTCTCCACCTATTGAGGTTTCCTCCCAGCTTTCAATCTTGGATTTTGTTAAAACTTTGAATTTAGAAGAGGATTTTCATTTTTGGATTTGTGTGGGGGGTATATTGGATTGTCATACTTTTTAGGGTGCCATTGGTATATTTGATTGTCATATAATATTTGACTCCTACCAACACCGAAATCAGAGTATGCGTCAATAAAATTTGCAGAAGAAAAGGGTCCAATGAGATCCTTCAAGTTCTCACCGGAATTGCGCCTCCCGATGTTGCCGTCAATTCCTGCGGTTGCCTCGGCCGCTGCGGTATCGGACCGAGTATAGTTGTTCTCCCGGGTGCTGTCTTTGTTTCCTATTGCGGAACTGTCGCTCGTGCTGCTGGTCTTATGTCGAAGATATGCGGCAGTGAATTGGGTTCTTGGAGTTAGAGCCTGGAAGCACTTGCATTAAGGAAAAGAGTTGAAGATGAAATGGGCAATTCCAATTTCTTTCAAGCTGAGATTTTACTCTCACAGATATAAGCATTTCGACCTATTTATGAATAACCTTTGTGTTTGAGAATTTTGTAGTTTATATATTATTTTTTTCGTTTAGAGGGTTAAAATGATAAAATATTGTTATTCAGACATTTTGAAAAAAAAATTATCAAACAACATTTTTTCATTCAAATACAATTCTATCCAGGTGCTCTATATTATTCAGATATCTAAACTGTTCAGGTCTTAACGTTCAGTTTTATCAAACACCACCTTAAACTATCTAACAGCTAGAAACATGCAAATACTTTTTTTTTAAGAAATTTGAATGAAAACTATATGAAAAACTACAAAATGAATAAGTTATACTAAATGAATGCAACTAAATGACTGCAATACAACTGGAAGAATGCACCCCCAAACTTAATATATGTAATATCCTCATTGTATATAACAAAAAAACATAAGAAATTAGGCACTGAAGACTTCCCTGAAAGATCAAAGCCTTACTCCTCGTCAGTATCCTCTTCTTCTTCTTCATCAACCTCATCCTCAGGGGGTAAATCAGCCGGGGTACGCAGACAAGGGTGGAAATTGGTAGGGAATACCTGCTGGATTCATGCGGTCAAACATCTTTAGGAATGCTGCACTACAGTTCTGATACATCTCTGTTTGTCGCTGAGCCAGGCTATCTTGATTCCTACTGAACTTGAGTAGCCACCATGTCAATCCTTCTAGTTTGATTTCTTAATTCTCGATGAATTTCCTCCAAAAAACTTGGTGGTGGACTATAACTCCCAGCTGTAGTAGGATTATCATGTGAATGTTGATTAGGCTCGTCAGCAGGCTCTGGAGGCACAATAATGAAACCTAACCCTCTTAGATGTGGTGTACCCCCAACCCATACATTGTTCTTTTTAATAACCGAGTGGTCAATTGGGGCTAAAGGAGGTTGTCTAGCTTCCTCGGCATCCCATTTTACTCCAGCTTATTGACATAGTCCAGTAATCAAAGATGGATGAGGCAGTCCACCTGAAGTCCCTCCTTGAATTGCTCTGTCGATTGAATCATGTATAACCTGGCCCATATCTATAATTTTTCCTTATGCAATGCAGAAAAGCAACGCTGCCCGTTGATTTATAACATCACTCAGATGCCTACACGGCATGAACTTGGCACAAATAAAGGCATGCCATGCTTTTCCGTAACTACTTAGTGTGGATGCAGGGAACAGAACAGCTTCTTGTTCATCTGTTAATTTCCATTTTGTTCCAGGTACACACAAAGCTTGAATGACCTCACTATAATCCAGCTTGTGCTCTAGATATTGCATGTAGCCATTATTAGGTATTATGTTCAAGCCGTAGTAAGCATTTATTGTCCTGAAACTGACCTCCACTAATTTTCCACGAACCCAAACTATGTTACCAACATCATCTTTTGTATTGGCGTAGAATTCCTTAACAATTTTAATGACCGATGAATTCGGTTGAACTGTAAAGTTCACCCATCTTCTACTTCCAATCATTTGTAGTAACTCCCCATCTTATGCCTCTGGCAATAATCCACACTCAGGAATTAGCGTTTTACTAGAAAGCAAATTGTAATATCTTTCGGATGCACTAGCACTTGTAAATCTCTTTTTGTCAAACTTTGTCGAAGTGCCCGAAGTCTCTCCTCTGTGCCTTTTAGTAGCCATAAGTCCTGCGTGTTAATTTCTTGCCCAACAAATGATGTTCAGTGGCTAGGCTAATCCTCTTTGTGATAAATTATCGAACACCTGGTGTGCAAAAATTTTTAACACTATTGTTAAGCACTCCCCCAAACTTATTGTTCACCAAATTTGTCAATTACTAAGCACACTATCCTTCCAATGTAATATAAGCAACAATTAAGAGTACCCAAACCCACTTGAGCCAACACAATTAAAAAAACTAACTTCAAATTACAGACTTAGCTACTATCCAAGCAAATCCAAATAATTTGCAATAAAATCTTGCACACTTACTTGGTTATAGCCAGATATGATGTTCCAATCCAAGTTGCAGGGGCAATTTTTTGAGGTTTCAACACTTACTTTAGATACATGTGTTTTGAATGTCAGTTAGTGCCCGAATTGGTGAGGAAGTTTTTTCCTTTGAGTTTGGGTAGGAGATTAAGTGTTTGGGTAGGATTATACGAGAAGAAGTTTGATTATCATGGGCTAGATTAGAGGAGGGATATAATTTGAGTGAGTTTGTGTTGGAGTAGGAGAGCAAGAGTGGTTTGGAAGAGTTATTCCCGATTAGGGCTTATATTTTTATTTTTATTTTTTAAGATTGCAGTAGGAGCGCCTAAACGCTTGACATTGCACTGGTTTGACCGCCTAGGCGGTTGGGAGCAGAATGTATTGGGCATTTAGAGCGCCTAGGCACTTGATTTGGCCTAGGTGGAGGCACTTAAGCGCTTGGGGCACATCTTGGCTACTACATTTAAGCGCCTAGGTGCTTGGTTTGTGCTTAGCTTGGGTGCCTAGGCACTTGGGCATGTCTTGATGATTTTTTTTCAACCTGCACAGCTTCAATTATTAGTTTTTGTTTGCAAGGAGATTAAGACATATTTTTAAACCCTAAACTAAGATAAACTACATAGTTAACTAAACAAACATACTAAAATAAAAGAAACTAACCAAAATTAAAGACTCGCCTAAAGTACTAACAAAAAAAATAAGATACCCTACACCACTAAGCAATTTAATAACACCAAAAATGAAGGAAATGATTAGAAATTTGAGAATTTGACAAATGGACATTCTTCTATTAAGCTCATAAGTGCTTGGCTTCTAAGGGGTGCTGCCCCCTTGCAACCCCCGCCGGCTCACCGGCGAGCTGGGCAGCCGCTCACTCACTGGGAAGCGAGACCCCCGATTGGGTATTCGTAGTGGCCATTAGTCGAACCCGCCAAATATGAAATCTTGTTTCCTATCCTAAAATCAATTGAAGATCGTGTTAGAGCACAGAAGGTGTGTAACAATTCCTAAACTATAAAAGTTTAACCACTAAATAAACTAACAGTAAAGCAAATAAAAAAAATAAAAATAAAAATAATAAATAACAATAAAAATTCCTGGGTTACCTCCCAGTTAGCGCTTAGTTTATAGTCTTCAGCCTGACTTTCTCTGTTCTAATCAGCAAGGTTGACTAATGTCTTTTCACGATCAACACAACCCCCATAGTAATGCTTCAATCTTTGACTGTTGACTTTGAAATTATGTTTAGCATCCGGGTCTTCCACCTCCACAGCTCCGTGAGGATAAACTTTTGTAATGATAAATGGCCCTGACCAACGGGATTTCAACTTTCCTAGAAACAGTTTAAGCCTTGAACTGTATAATAGCACTGTTTGCCCTGCTTCAAACTTTCTTTCTAGAATTTTCTCGTCATGCCACTGCTTAACCTTTTCTCTATATAACTTTGTGTTTTCATACGATTGGAGTCTGAATTCATCCATTTGGTTCAATTGTAAGAGGTGCTTCTCTCCCGCAGTAGACATATCAAAGTTTAACTTTTGGATTGCCCAATAAGCACTATGTTCTAGTTCAACTGGAAGATGGCATGCCTTCCCATATAACCTGTATGGAGGCATCCCTATCGGCGTTTTGTAAGTTGTAGATATGCCCATAAAGCATCATCCAACTTCCTAGCCCAATCTTTTTGACTAGGGTTAACTATCTTCTCGAGGATTCGTTTTACTTCTCGATCGGATACCTCGGCTTGACCACTTATTTATGGATGGTAAGCAGTAGTTATCTTATGAGTGACTCCGTACTTAATGAGAATAGCTGAGAGCTGCTTATTACAGAAGTGCGTGCCTTCATCACAAATGATTGCACGACGAGTGCCAAATCTAGAGAAAATATTCTTCGTGATGAACTTAACGACAACCTTAGCATCATTTGTGGGCGATGCTATAGCTTCAACCCACTTCGAAACGTAGTCCACCACTAGAAGTATATAGGAGTTGCTAAAAGATGATGGAAATGGTCCCATGAAGTCGATACCCCAAACATCAAACAATTCGACTTCTAGGCTCATATTTAGGGGCTTCTCTTGTCTCTTTGATATATTACCAACTCTTTGGCATCTGTCATATTTCAACGAAAACACATGGGCATCCTTAAAGAGTGTTGGCCAAAAGAATCCACATTGAAGCACCTTAGCTGCCATTCTTTCTCCCCAAAAATGTACACCATAGTCAGATGCATGACATTGGTATAGAATATTCTCCATTTCAACTTCTGGAACGCACCTTCTTATTACTTGATCTCAACATTGTTTAAATAAAAATGGCTCATCCCATAAATACTATTTCACATCATGGAGAAATTTTTTCTTCTGCTAACTCATCAAATCTGGCGAAAACACCTTACTAACAATGAAATTTACATAATCTGCATACCATAGTGTATCCATCCTTACCACAAATAGTTGTTCATCCTGGAAAAATTCGTTGATCACTGTTGTGTCATCTTTTTTTAGTTCTGCATTCTCTAACCATGATAAATGATTAGCAACCTGATTTTCTGTTCCTTTTCGATCCCGGATCTCCAAATCAAACTCTTGTAGCAATAATACCCATCGAACCAATCTCGGCTTCGCATCCTTCTTTTCTATCAAGTACTTAATTGCCGAATGGTCTGTAAACACGATCACCTTTGTCCCAATCAAATATGAGCGAAATTTATCAAATGCATAAACAACTACTAATAGCTCCTTCTCGGTAGTGGCATAATTCAGTTGAACATCCATTAACGTCTTACTAGCATAGTATATAGCATGAAAAATTTTATCCTTTCGTTGGTCAAAAACTGCGCCAATTGCAAAGTCGCTAGCATCACACATTAATTCGAACGGGATACTCCAATCTGGTGCTATGATTACAGGTGTGGTAATTAGTTTCTTCAACACATCAAAAGCTTCCAGACATGCTTGATCAAAGTTTAATGGGACATCCTTCTCCAAAAGAGTGCAAAGTGGTTTCGTGATTTTGGAGAATTCTTTTATAAATCTTCTATAGAAATTAGCCTGTCCCAAAAAACTTCGAATACCCTTTACTGAAATTGGTGGCGGAAGGCTCTCAATGGTTTTGATCTTAGCTCTATCAACCTCAATTCCTTTTGATGACACTCGATGACCCAAGATTATCCCCTCTTGCACCATAAAATGACATTTCTCCTAGTTTAAAACCAAATTCGTTTCCATACACTATTTGAGCACAAGAGTGAGATTTTCCAAACAATAATCAAATGAATCCCCAAAAACTGAGAAATCCATAAATACCTTGAGATTTTGTTTGACCATATCAAAGAAAATAGCCATCATACACCGCTGAAATGTCGTCGACGCATTACATAATCTAAAAGACATTCTGCGAAAAGCAAAGGTACCATATGGGCATGTGAATGTCGTCTTCTCCTGATCCTCTGGTGCAATGGCAATCTAGTTGAACCGGAACCGGATCCAACCATTTAATGATTTCCTTTTTTATAACTTCCTTCATGATGGGATTGAGTCTTCGTTGTTGTTCAGTAGTTGGTTTCGCCTCATCTTCCAATAAAATCTTATGCATGCAAATTGATGGGCTTATCCCTTTGATATCTGTAAGAGTCCACCCAAGAGCAGTCTTGCATTATCGAAGTACCCTTAGTAGCTTTTCTTCTTGAACCTTATTAAGTGATGCAGAAATAATAACTGAAAAGGTAGAAGAAGAACCAAGGTAGGCATACCGTAGATGGTTAGGCAATGGCTTAAGTTCTAAGGTGGGTAGTTCTTTTAAGGATGATTTCACCTTTTCAACCGGCTTTCCCCCATAATCCAGAGGTTCAAATTTTTACAAACAGCGTGTGAACTTCGGAGCTGAATCTAACATTTGAACCCATTCTAGCATAGTTGAATCATCAGATAAATTTTTACTAACCAATGCAGTTTCAAGAGGGTCTTCATTCATAGATTCAATAAATACCTCCCTCGTTACTCCTTCAATCAGATCAACTCTAAAGCACTCTTCCTCTCCCTTCAAAAATTTCATAGCCTTAAAAACATTAAAAGTTACTTCTTCATCTTGGACTCTCATCGTTAACTCTCCCTTTTGTACATCAATTAATGTCCTTCCTGTGGCTAACAATGGTCTTCCAAGGATAATGGGTATGTCTTTATCCTCTTCATAGTCCAACACAATGAAGTCAGCTAGAAATATGAATTTGTCCACCTTCACTAATATGTCTTCCACAATGCCCCTAGGGTATGTCACTGATCTATCTACGAGTTGTAAAGAGATATTTGTTGGCTTTGGTGCTGGTAGTCCCAACTGAGTGTAGATCGAAAGTGGCATCAAGTTAATACTCGAACCCAAATCACACAAACATCTGTTAAAGAACTGGGGTCCAATCGTGCACGATATGGTGAAGCTGCCCGGATCCTTCAACTTGAGTGGTAACTTTCTTTGCAGAATTGCGCTATATTCTTCTGTCAACGCTACAGTTTCAAACTCCTTTAGCTTCCTCTTCCTTGCTAAAATATCTTTCATGAATTTCGCATAGCTAGGCATTAGTTCTAAAGCATCTATGAATGGAATGTTGATTTGCAGCTTTTTGAACACTTCTAAAAATTTTGAAAATTGTCTATCTAATTTCTGCTTTTTCAATCTTTGAGGAAACGGCACAGGTGATACGACTGCTGTTTTCTTATCTTCTTGTTATTTTTTCATAACTTTTTCCCCAGATTTACTTTCTGAATTTCCACTCTCTTTTTCGCCATCCTCAGTAGAAATTATTTTCTTTTGTCTTTCTAAATCTGTAGTCAATTCCTTCCCACTTCTGAGTGTAACTGTCTTACATTGTTCATTTCCATTCTTCCATGGATTTTTCTCCGTATCACTAGGTAAAGAACATGGAGTTCTAGTATTCAAAGTACTAGCTATCTGCCCAATTTGGTTCTTAAGGTTCTTTATTGATGCTGATTAGTTTTTCGTTGTGGCTTCAAACTGAGTTGTCAATCTTGCCAGCAATTCTTCCATTTGTGATAGCTTATCACGTTGTTGAGGTTGTGGGTGTTGTTAGGATTGTTAATGTGGCTAAAATCCAGGTGGATATGATTGCCTTGGAGCTTGTGCTTGAGCATGTGACTGATTATTACTCCAAGAAAAATTCGAGTGGTTTCTCACTCCTGGATTGTAACTGTTTGGATAACTGCCCTGCTGCCTATTATAACTAGAAACAAACTGGACTGACTCAGGATTTATTACATATTGATCACTTGAGTGGCTACCCGCACATATCTCACAAATCGTTTCCATTTTCTGAACTGGTTGTACCCCAAGTGCATCTATCTGCTTTGTAAGAGCAGAAATCTGAGCTGTCACTTGAGCTGACAATGTTGTCATCGCATCCACTTTATAAACCTCGACTGTCCTTAGATGAGTCGTTCTTGCTATTGGCCACTGATAATTATTAGTTGCCATGGTTTCAAGCAAATGGTACCCCTCATGAAAATTCTTAGCCATAATAGCTCCTCCCGCTACAGCATCTATACTCGATCTCACTGTGTTGAATAAACCGTTATAAAAAGTTTGCACCTGAAGCCATTTTGGAATCCCATGGTGTGGACATTTTCGCAATGAGTCTTTGAATCTCTCCCATGCTTCATATAGTGATTCTGAATCGTGTTGAATGAAAGAGAAGATATTGTTCTGCAACTTTGCTATTTTTGCAGGCGAGAAAAACTTTGCAAGAAATTTCTGGGCTAGGTCGTTCCATGTAGTAATCGAGCCTGGTGGTAGTGAATGGAGCCAACTCTTAGCCTTATCTCTGAGAGTAAATGGAAACACCCTTAGCCTTATTGCATCCTCTGACACATTATTGAACTTGAAAGTATCGCAAATTTTTATAAAGCTGACTATGTGATCGTTCGGATCATCATTCGGTAACCCTCCAAAATGACATGAATTTTGAATCATCTGTGTTGTCCCCGATTTTATCTCAAAACTTGCAGCAGTAATGGCAGGCCTCGTAATACTCGACTGAATTTCAATAACTTTCGGTGTAGCATAATCCCGCGGTGCTTTTTGCTCTTCTTTAACCATAGTATCTTTCTTATCAAGTGCCTCTTTGGTTTCGTTAACCCACTTACACAACTGTTGAAACCGTTTTTCGATGTCATCCTCGTAAGGTAATAAATCTGGCTTCTTCGATCGCGTTTGAATACACTAGTCAACAACACCTGAATAGAACAGAAAAGAAAAAGTTTAAATTAAGATTAAATCTATCAAAATCAATAATGACGAAATATTAAACTAATTTCCCCGGCAACGGCGCCAAAAACTTGTTGCCTAATTTTTTAATAGCACTTTAACACGCAAGTATACGCGTTCAATTATAATATTCAGCAAGCAAGGATATCGTTCCCATGAGGAAATAGACTAATATTTATCAATTACTAATTCCAGTGCAATTAATCATATTTTAAACTATGAAATATTGTTTATGATTTGAAAATTAAACTTAACAAAACTAATAATTAAAATCAGAATTTCACAAGAATAACTTTAGATTTAACACGTTAAGATTACAACTTCCCATAGTATTTCATTTAAACCAATTTACTTTCCATTTAAATCAATTAATTAATATGAATCATTATCCAAGAATGTTTTATAGTACTCATGCACTTCTTCCAAAGACACGTGAACAAATCCTCCTAAATCTGATCCTTAAGACACAGAATTACAAGGAACACCCTAGTTAATTAATTCACTATAATCCTATGTGAATCAAGTTAATTAGGGTTTTACGTACAAATTCTTTCTATGGATACAAAAGACACATAGGTATATTCTTATCCTACATGCTAATCATATTAACCCTATTCAGATTATATGAACAGATGTTATCATATCCAGATCTCAATCTATAGTCCATCTTCCAATTTTATATAGATTATCATTGTAATTGTTGGCCAAACAATTAATCAATAAGCAAAAGATATAATAAACAATTCAATAAAAACTAACTTTCATTCAATGGGAAGATTTAATTTAAACTACATACCAAGTTCCGTTGCAATCTTAATGAAAATTTAGTTCATAATAATAATAAAGAAAAATATCATCCAGATTAATAATCCAAACATCCCAGATAATTACAAAAGATAAAACTAGATAAGAGAAGAAGAAACTCTGAATTTGCTCCAATACTCTCTCTTTGATCTTCAGCCCTTGCAATTCTCCTTCGTGTTTTTTTTCGTTGTCCTCTCTGCCAATCTCTTGAAAAATTAAGTGATCCGTCTTTTCTAAAGTCTTCTCCTATTTGTATTGGTCTCAGCCCTCATTCAGATTCCTTCTTGGCTTCAAAAACCCACTCAGCAGTTGAAAAATCCCTCTCTAGCCGCACATGAGCGCCTAAGCGCTCAACCCAGGTCATTTCCAAGTGCCTAGGCGCTTGACCAGGACCACGGAATTACAAAAATGTCACTCAGCTCTAATTTTAATGATTTTTGATCTTTTTCTTCTCCCAAATGACCAATTTGTCCCTCCAACTCCAACCTATAAGAAATAAACACAAAAACAAAAACACATAAAAAGATACTAAAAATAATTAAAGATAGCAATAATTAAGTTTAATAATATCATATTCATAGGTATAAAACCTACTCATCACCATAATAAGATAAGGTGGGTTAAATTATCACCCTTTTTTGGCTAACAAACTAGCCATTCATTTTGCATAACCTTGACAACTTAATAAAATCAAGTAGACGTTAGCCCCTAGGAATTTCTAGCTCAATGAGGACAAGAGAATCTAATATAAGACTAAATTTTAAATTAATCAAACTACTGGTGTCTAGACAAGTGGTTCAAAAGGCAAGCGCCTCAAAAATGTGTGGTTATTCAATTAGTTACCGTTCTCACTAAGGCTGTAAAATGAACAAACAGTTCGGGCTCGATTCGTACACGCTCGACTAAAAGTTCGATTCAAGCTCGACTCGAAATATAAATGAGTCAAATATGAGCACATTTTAAAATTTGATAAATTTCTCGAACCTTTTCAAATTATAATTTTCTATTGATACTCGGATCATATTCGTTGAAAAAGTCCAAACTAGTCGGGCTCGATTCAGAATCGTGCTCGACTCTCACTACAACAAAAAGGGTTATTTTCGACGAAATATTCTGTAACAACCCGGTATTTTCTACATAAATAAATCAGGAATTTTGCGTATAATTTTTTTTATTAATTTAAGGATGAGAATTTGTACAAGATAATGTGTGTATGTAATTATGCAATAGATAAAAATATATTTATTACATGAATGTTTACAAATAATTTTTATTTTAGAATTATTGACTAATATAAAGTTTATTCTTTTAATAATTAATTTTATAGTGAAAATGTTTTTATTAATTATTTTCCATGAAAACATGATTATTATATTATTTAAATAATATATGAAATGATTATAGAATTATTATAATAATTATTTATTTTATTATATGAATTTATGTTAGAATAATTAAGTTATTTATTTTAACTTAATTATTAATGGTATATAAGTCAGATAAATCAGATATGGAATCCAAACCTTAATTTTGGATTTTGATCAAGGAATGAGAATAAGAATATTATATTAATTATATTTTGATTTTTCAGTACTATACTTACGTACGGTATGTGTGTATAGAAAATGGTTGGTCAATTATGGTGTTTAATGTCAAAATCCTAGCATTAATTTATTTCACCCTATTTTGAAGTTCAGATGGGAGATTCAAGACTGTGTTATGCGATTTATGTGTGTATTATATAATTCTATGATTAATTAGGTAAACCCTAATTAATAGTTAGAAATATTAAATTTCTAGAAATCCTAATAATTATATTAGAAACCATAATATTTAAATTATAATTAAACCCTAGTTCAAGCAGTTAAACCTTAATTCAAGAGTCGAGTGCAAGCTTAAGACTGTTATGTAATCATTATAATGTGTGTAATGACCGGTATTAAATATATTAACCCTAATTAGGGAGAATCTTAATTATTTTCAAAACCCTAAATTTTTAAAAGGTATAAATCCTTATTATTTATATATAAATTATAAACCCTAAATTTGTTAATTGTGAATCCTATTTGCTAATTAAGCAAGTTTAATGCTAATTAGTGCACTTTAAACCCTAATGTTCATATATGATGTAATTAGTAAACATAATCTAATTAGGGATTTCTAAATTGTATTATTGGAAACTAATTTTTATTTTTGGAAGCTAAATTGTTATTTATTTTTTCTAATTTTGGAAATCCTAGAATTTTGGCTCTTAAAACCTAAAATAGTTCAAACCCTAAACCCTAAGGGTTAGATTAGACTGTCAATAATGCCCTTAAAATTTGAAATCAAATTGACCATATTACCCTTTTTGTATTATTTGAGAAATAACTTACAAATCTAGCTAAAATATGTAGTTTGTAAACCACCAAGATTGCCCATGTGACAAATATAACACAACTCAGCCATATATTGACAGCTAATTCAGTCAAATTCATTGCACCAAGAGATTATATAAGAGTTAGAGAGAGAAAGTACTCATTTTTGTTCATTTTTTTTTCAAAGCTCTCACCAACTCTCTCTCACTAAAAACCCACGAAATTATATAGTAAAATCAGTCACAAAACAAGCCCCACGATTTTCCTTAACAGATCATGAGGCTAGAATCAAGAATTGAGGCATAAAGGTATAAAATTCTAAGTCAAAATTTTGATCTTGTATGCTATGATAGATTTATTGTTTTTATGTTTAAACATGTCATATGTTGTGTTAATCCATGATCTGGGTTGGTAAATAGGTGACCCATAACATCTAGATACTCGAAATAAGAGTTTTCAAAAATCTGGGAAAAATTATTTTTGTGGTCTGATAATGAATGTCAGACCCTGTAGATCGCAGTCTGTTAAGTGTTTTTGTTGTTTAAAAGTTTTTAGTTGTAGTCTGGTATAAGCTCTCTCATCTGGTACAAGTATTAAAGTCAGATCATGAACCGATTGGAAGTTATTCACGGTCAAAACCCGTTGACCGGGCATGACCGGCTAAATTCTGGGTAACCCAGAAACTTAGTAACCAGCGTCTGACAATATATTTGAAAGCTTTGATCTGTCAGTTGGTTATGTATTTTGATGTTGTTATTTCAACTGATTTATAGTCTGTCATATTTTCTACGGTTTCATGTTCCTAGGTCACTTTGATAATCAATATACTAACATTAATCTATGGTCAAAGTAGCCTTCACGATCATATTTGAAATTTCTGGAATTTCCAGAAATGGGTTGAACAACGTTTCTGACATGGGTTGACCGGGCTGTATCATGTGATTCTGATGTTGTTGTTTTCTATCTGATGATGCATAGTTTTACTAGGTTATGTATACTACAATCTTAAACTAATAGATCACCATAACATTAATTAGAACCCATATAAATTTAAGCCACAAAGTGCCTACTCGGAACTGCCTGGGTTTCTGGGTTACCCAGAAAACCCAGAACAGCCCTGGCAATTGTTTTAGAGACTAAGAGCTTTTACGTTAATGATATCTGGACATTAGAAATGATCAATATTGATACCATACTCGTTTCTCTATGAGGCCCGACGTCTATCACCACCATTTCATCAACTGATTGACCAGAATAAGGCTACCAATGTCGTTGACCGGCATTGACCGAATTTTTCTGGGCAGCCCAGAACTTGATGAACAGACCTGACAATAGTTTTAACGGCTTAGATCTTGCATTTGAGTTGTTGTGTGACCAAAATAATTGCGAATAATTGTAGTTTTACATTTATACTACACGACCAATGCTTGAGATCGATCAGATCATGCAGGAACAAAGGAATTATAAGTGGTCAAAGTTGACCCCTCGGGCACGAAGCTGTCAGTGTTCTTGAGCTCAAGAACACCAACAGCGACGCCAAGTATCGCTAAAGGCCTATAGCGACGGTTTTCTTTATTTTTAATGTTTTAAACTTCTGAAAAATCATTAAAAATAGAAAATAAATTCTAAAAATTACAAAAATAGTTTTAAAAATTATTTTAAATTCAGAAAATTAGTTTTTAATTATTTTGAATATATTTCATAAATATTTTATATTTTTGGAATATTAAAAGTATTTAATTTATTTAATTATAATATTAAATAAATTATTTAAAAATAATTTTAATACATGAAAAATCATTTAAAATTATATTATGGTATAAGAAAATAATTTAAGTTATTTTTGATAACTTTCAATATTTGGTGATGAAATTTCATTAATTAATTAATATTAATGATATTTAAGTTATTTAATAAATGTATTAAATAAATGATGAAAAATAGAATTAATGATTTAAAAATTATAGAAAAATGATATAAAAATATTTTAAGTTATAAATATAACTTTTGATATTTTGTCATGAAAAATATTAATATTTAAATATTAAATGATATTAGATTTATTTAATAATTATATTAAATAAATAGTTTTAAAATAGTTTTATTGATTTAAAAATCATTTAAAAATGATATAAATAAATTAAAAATATTTCAAGTTATAATTAATGACTTTTAATATTTTGATACATTAATACTTTAATATTAATGATAATTATTTAAAAATAATTTTAATTCTTTTAAAAATTATTTAAGTGTAATATTAATACTTTAAAAGTATTTTAAGTTATTATAAATAACTTTAACATTTTGACAATGGTTTCATTAATAGTTTACTATTAATTAAATATTAATGATAATAGAATTGTGTAATATTTAAATTATTTAGTAATGATTCCGAGGTTTGAAAATTCATGATAAATTATAATAAATATTTAAAAATTATTATAAGTCATTTAAAAATAATATGACTGATACGTACGGATATTGAGTTACAGGATAGAGTCTTAGACTCGATAATTACCCGATAAAGTCGTCGGTACACCGACATATTTTAGAAATTGATCTGAACTTAGATAATTTGATTAGATATGTGTTTATTTGTGATTCAATGGTTGTGGAACATATGTAACAATGTGATTAGGTTATGTGCTGACTGCAATAAGTAGTGTTATGTGTTATAGTATGTTGTTCTAATCGAACGAATGATCTGATTAATGGTAGGTCGTGATATAAGCGATAAATCTTAATTACGAATTGTAAGCAGCGCATCAGGCAAGTATCTTACCTTTGCATTTTCTTTATGCAATGGACATGAGTAAGAATGTTTCTAAACTATATTATTACTGTACAGATTATTAACCTTATATTATATAAGCTCATTGATTATCAACATGTTAGTATATGGTAACTCAGATATATATATATATATATTCTGTTCGTTAATTTCTAGAAATGGTTAAACAAGTGTCCCCACTTGGATAATCATTGTATTTAATCACATGTTGATATACCTTTGTCAATTACCCGTATACATATATGTTGAATTATAGATTATTGTTGAACAAGATAAAACCTTTGATTTGAAACCCAGACAAGTATGAACATCCCTACACGGGAAAACTGTTTATGCACCCAAGGTGGATAGAGTGAACGATCTTATCGTTCTTGTAATGTAGTATTGATCAATACAGGGACCATGGGAAGTACAACCTAACGCCCGTAAGTTTTGACGGTTTACAGATGAATTTCTATTTAACCTTTTCGAAAATGAAAACAATGTTCATGGCATGTCACCATAACCCCAGTTATAGTCAATATGTAGTTTCAAAAATTTGAAAGAGAGTTGTTATGTTATTATTATCGGTTCAGAATACTTCACAACTATTGACTTGTTGTAGAAGAATAGTACAAAGAAAATATTTAAATTCTTTCAGATTATATATATATAATTGCTATTACTTGCTGGGCACTCAAATGCTCATCCTTGCTTAATTTAAATGTTTTCAGCTAAGTGTGAATGATCAGAGAGCTCTGCTAAGAACAAGGGAAAGGGAAAAGGTTGCTGAATAGATGAATGAACGTTATCTTATGTAATAGTTTAATACTATTCAGACAAGTATGATATATATTATATGTCATGGTTTGTAATGAATGTTTAAAGGTTACGTACTTGGGATTAGACTCTGATAAATGTAAGTTAAGTTTGATATTTATATTATTGTTATTATTATTAGTATTATTCCGTTCATAGAAATGGTATCGTGATGAACCGAGTTCGGGTTTCAAGTACCTGAGTTTGGGGTCTTCATAAGTTGGTATCAGAGCTTAGGGTTTGAAACCTTAGGTGGGTTAGACCTTAGGCTATAACCTTGGAACAAAGGGAAACGTTGAAAATACAATTAACTCATATAGAGTTTAAAAAAGGAGATAAATTGAATTAGTTCATCGTCAAACAATATAAAAGATAACTTATATAAAACTATTAATTGTTGTGTGTATATATTAAGTGATAATCAGGATAACTTAGGTGTATAGATGTCAGATAGAAAAGAATTAGAATACCCTCAAATCGTGAAGAAGAAGTCAAACCTGTACCCCGAGCCAATATCAAAGTCAATAGCTGAAATAGAGGCTCACATTGAAAGCTACCTCAATGGGGTGGTTATTTTGAAAAGTATAGTACCAGACCCTAAAATGATAGTATAACTGAAAGGTAAAGTATAGTTAAAGAATATGTGGTCAATGTCGGGTTCTTAAACTCATATGTTTGTGGTGAGTTTTTAAACTCATAATATATGGTAAGTGGGACGAACTAGGTATAGTTAGAGGTGAATGGATTATTGAGGATAATGGGAATAGACAGATATCTAAGCAATTGATCCTTAGTGGAGGCGTAAGAAATAAGTAGTACTAGTATTACTTGAATAGGTATGATTCTATTTTATGTTATGTATATTATAGGTATGTTTGTATAAGGTAATGTTTTTCAAATTTGAATAAGTTGTGTCAGCGATTCCCGACTTTTGAAGTCACAAAAGGGATAGCGTATGATTAAAGCAATATGTGCTATAGTATGGCAAGTTATATGAGTATGAATTTATATGGAATTAATGAAATAAGTTGGTATAAAGATAGTAGTTAATTATATGAGTACTGGTTAATGCAGAAAACCAAATTTTCAAAAATTAATATTTTGAGTACATGATTATTCGAATAGAAAGTTTTGTGTTATATGTTAAGCGTATACGATAAGGTTTAGAATAATTTATGATAATGTCGTCAAGACGAAAATGAAACTAAAGGGCAAGAGAACCTGTCAACAAAGTTGGAGGACAACCAGACCCGATACAGAATTTTGCGAATATAGACGATCAAGCTATGCAGAACGGAATACCAGACGCCGAAAGATCAGTCAGATAATCGATAGACGAACTTCAAAGACTTCAAGGCCATCGTACTGCCAGGATTTAGAGGGTCAACTGACCCTGTAGCAACATTTGTAATATCTAAGATAATGAAGAGGCAAAAGATAGTTTTGTCACCTATACGATAAAAGTAAATGAGATAAAAGGAAAGTCTGTGTGTTTAAGTGTGAATCAATAGAGTATAAGGTGGAAGACTGTCCAAGAAGGAGAATGGAGGCAAGGAATGTGATTACGGGAAAAAGGCAGCAGGACATTGGCGACGACGGGACCAACATCAACAATCAAACCAACGAAATCAATCGCAAGCGTCTTCAACATGACCGTTCAAGAAACTGTAACAGCCGGGGATGCAACTCCAGGTATTATTCAAACCCATTTTATTTTCTTATATTTATTATTTTCTTATAAATATAGTAAGTTATTTTATAGGTTATTTTTGAAGGAGGAATTTGAGTTCTATTAGAAATCAAATTTTCGTTTAATCAGAAAGACAAGCTTTATGTAAATAGTTAAAGATCGGTTCAATCAATTTTGATCGAGATCTGCTCGTAATGATTGTGTATGATATGTACCCTGGTATGTATAGGTTTTAAAACGGTGATTCTGGGGACGGAATATTTATAAGGGATGGTAAATGTAACAACCCGGTATTTTCTATATAAATAAATCAGGAATTTTGCGTATACTTTTTTTTATTAATTTAAGGATGAGGATTTGTACAAGATAATGTGTGTATGTAATTATGCAATAGATAAAAATATATTTATTACATGAATGTTTACAAATAATTTTTATTTTAGAATTATTGACTATTATAAAGTTTATTCTTTTAATAATTAATTTTATAGTGAAAATATTTTTATTAATTATTTTCCATGAAAACATGATTATTATATTATTTAAATAATATATGAAATGATTATAGAATTATTATAATAATTATTTATTTTATTATATGAATTTATGTTAGAATAATTAAGTTATTTATTTTAACTTAATTATTAATGGTATATAAGTCAGATAAATCAGATATGGAATCCAAACCTTAATTTTAGATTTTGATCAAGGAATGAGAATAAGAATATTATATTAATTATATTTTAATTTTTCAGTGTTATACTTACGTACGGTATGTGTGTATAGAAAATAGTTGGTCAATTATGGTGTTTAATGTCAAAATCCTAGCATTAATTTATTTCACCCTATTTTGAAGTTCAGATGGGAGATTCAAAACTGTGTTATGCGATTTATGTGTGTATTATATAATTCTATGATTAATTAGGTAAACCCTACTTAATAGTTAGAAATATTAAATTTCTAGAAATCCTAATAATTATATTAGAAACCATAATATTTAAATTATAATTAAACCCTAGTTCAAGTAGTTAAACCTTAATTCAAGAGTCGAGTGAAAGCTTAAGACTGTTATGTAATTATTATAATGTGTGTAATGACCGGTATTAAAGATATTAACCCTAATTAGGGAGAATCTTAATTATTTTCAAAACCCTAAATTTTTAAAAGATATAAATCCTTATTATTTATATATAAATTATAAACCCTAAATTTGTTAATTGTGAATCCTATTTGCTAATTAAGCAAGTTTAATGCTAATTAGTGCACTTTAAACCCTAATGTTCATGTATGATGTAATTAGTAAACATAATCTAATTAGGAATTTCTAAATTGTATTATTGGAAACTAATTTTTATTTTTGGAAGCTAAATTGTTATTTATTTTTCCTAGTTTTGGAAATCCAAGAATTTTGGCTCTTAAAACCTAAAATAGTTCAAACCCTAAACCCTAAGGGTTAGATTAGACTGTCAATAATGCCCTTAAAATTTGAAATCAAATTGACCATATTACCCTTTTTGTATTATTTGAGAGATAACTTGCAAATCTAGCTAAAATATGTAGTTGGTAAACCACCAAGATTGCCCATGTGACAAATATAACACAACTCAGCCATATATTGACAGCTAATTCAGCCAAATTCATTGCACCAAGAGATTATATAAGAGTTAGAGAGAGAGAAAGTACTCCTTTTTGTTCATTTTTTTTCCAAAGCTTTCACCAACTCTCTCTCACTAAAAACCCACGAAATTATATAGTAAAATCAGTCACAAAACAAGCCCCACGATTTCCCTTAACAGATCATGAGGCTAGAATCAAGAATTGAGGCATAAAGGTATAAAATTCTAAGTCAAAATTTTGATCGTGTATGCTATGATAGATTTATTGTTTTTATGTTTAAACATGTCATATGTTGTGTTAATCCATGATCTGGGTTGGTACATAGGTGACCCATAACATCTAGATACTCGAAATAAGTGTTTTCAAAAATATGAGAAAAATTATTTTTGTGGTTTGACAATGAATGTCAGACCCTGTAGATCGCAGTCTGTTAAGTATTTTTGTTGTTTAAAAGTTTTTAGTTGTAGTCTGGTATAAGCTCTCTCATCTGGTACAAGTATTAAAGTCAGATCATGAACCGATTGGAAGTTATTCACGGTCAAAACCCGTTGACCGGGCATGACCAGCTAAATTCTGGGTAACCCAGAAACTTAGTAACCAGCGTCTGACAATATATTTGAAAGCTTTGATCTGTCAGTTGGTTATGTATTTTGATGTTGTTATTTCAACTGATTTATAGTCTGTCATATGTTCTTCAGTTTCATGTTCCTAGGTCACTTTGATAATCAATATTCTAACATTAATCTATGGTCAAAGTAGCCTTCACGATCATATTTGAAATTTCTGGAATTTCCAGAAATGGGTTGAACAACGTTTCTGACATGGGTTGACCGGACTGTATCATGTGATTTTGATGTTGTTGTTTTCGATCTGATGATGCATAGTTTTACTAGGTTATGTATACTATAATCTTAAACTAATAGATCACCATAACATTAATTAGAACCCATATAAATTTAAGCCACAAAGTGCCTACTCGGAACTGCCTGGGTTTCTGGGTTACCCAGAAAACCCAGAACAGCCCTGGCAATTGTTTTAGAGACTAAGATCTTTTACGTTAATGATATCTGGACATTAGAAATGATCAATATTGATACCATGCTCGTTCCTCTATGAGGCCCGACGTCTATCACCACCATTTCATCAACTGATTGACCAGAATAAGGCTACCAATGTCGTTGACCGGCATTGACCGGATTTTTCTGGGCAGCCCAGAACTTGATGAACTGACTTGACAATAGTTTTAACGGCTTAGATCTTGCATTTGAGTTGTTGTGTGACCAAAATAATTGCGAATAATTGTAGTTCTACATTTATACTACACGACCAATGCTTGAGATCGATCAGATCATGTAGGAACAAAGGAATTATAAGTGGTCAAAGTTGACCCCTCGGGCACGAAGCTGTCCGTCGCTATATATAGAACCGTCGCTATATGTTATCTATTACTAAAAGTTAAGGCGATAGTTCTATATATATAGCGACAGACCGAATCGTTACCCGATCCGTCGCTAAAAGAGAGTGAGCAAGATATGTTAGATAAGGGGTGAGCTTTCAAAAATTAAAATTTGATAACATACAAGGATAAATATATAATTTTATCTATTTAGTCAACCCAAAAAACTTACAAACTGTTACTTAAAAAACTAAAGGGAATGTGAGTGTTATTATGATTATTTAAAGAGGGTGTCACTGTATTTTACAACATTAATGTAGTTGAGATTACAAAAATAGGATAGCTGCTAATTAAAGACATAATAAAAGAAACGGTTACACTGACGGGCACATACCATTCTGCAAATTGAGTAGTATCAGAACTTTCCGCTGCCATCAGACTTGCCACGACAAAATCTACAACTTCCAGCAACAAACATTACACGGTCGATATTTTATTGGCCCCCTCAATTAAGAACGAACTTCCTGTTGAGTATCTAAAACTTATCCACCAAATCATAAGTCCCCACAAAATCTGATACTTTCGGTTGGTAAATAATGTTTTGAAACATGTTTCCTAGCTTGTCATTACGTTGAACCATTGCTTCCAGGATCTCATCTTCAGAGACTGCAGATGACATTTTTTCCTTACAACTGTCCATGTCCTTAGAAGAAAAGACCAGGTCCGATAAACGCTCCTTCTCAATCTGATGTTCATATCTCTCAACCTCCATCATCCCGGCAATAAGATGGTAAATGTACACAATCTTCCTCTGGCCAAGCCTGTATGCTCGGCTGATAGCTTGCCGTTCCACAGATGGATTCCAAACAACGTCAAGCAAAACAACTCTTGAAGCGCCAACAAGATTTATACCTTCAGAGCAAGCCTTTGTTGAAGCAAGAAGCACGTGGACTTTGCTATTCGGATCATTAAGAGAACTAATTGATGATTGACGCAGCTTTTCATCAAGTTTTCCATCCATATACAGCACCTCTCTTCCTTCATTCCAATTAAATTTAGTTTCAAGTTGTTTCAGTATGATGGTTAACGGGTCAAGATATTGGCTGAAAACCAATACCTTTTCATCCCGTGCCACACACAGCCTAGCAAGCTCTATGACAAAGTTGGTCTTCACTCCAGCATGAGGATCCATTTTATGCATTTTAAGCTTGGCCCTATGAGCTGAGAACTCAGCGTTTTTAACCCAACTTCCAGGCAAGAGCGAGGGGTGGACTGATACTAGTGTAACCAAATGGGAAAATTCCAGGTAGTTCCTTGCATCATCCTTGCGTTTTAGGAGACTAAAGAGGCTCTTCTGCAAATCTGTTGGCCTTAAAAGAATTAGGGCATCCCTCAACCCAGGAAGCTTTTCTTGAAGTATGGTTCCTTTATGTACATGAACAAAGGGATCAATCATAGCTTTCAGTTCCCTTATTTTATGACGAGAATCACCAATGGAATTGGTCAAAGAGGCCCATTTACCTCTTGATACTTTGCTAATTTCCCTGTTATCTTTCTTCAATTCTCCATTATATTCAGAAAAGAACCTATCAGAAAATTTAGGGTTCACCAAGCACAGGGTATTATATAGCTCAGTGAAATTATTCTGGAATGGAGTTCCTGACAGGATGATGCGCCTTGTTGTCTCAACCTTAAACAAAGCCTTCCAGATAAGACTTTGCTCATTGCGAGGTGTGTGCCCTTCATCCAGTACTAGAAGGCTAGAAAGTTGAAGAAGGGCTTTCCCCATTTGTTCTTCTTGAGGGTCACGTTGAACTTTTCTTTTCGTTTCACCTCCTCCTGCTAGTTTCTCAAATAATCTATAGCTTATTCCCAAAACACTTGTGTCTTTTTTCCATGATAACAACTTAATGATGCGGGTAGCTTTTCTAGATTTGACATTGTACCCAACTTTCTTCAGAAAACAGACAGCAGCTTCATTTTCCTGGCCTGACAACTCCAGATTGTTTATATTGTGAAATGGTACGTCAACGTTCCATTTTTTGAACTCTTCCTCCCAAGTAAGCAGCATGCTCCGAGGAGCTATAATTACCGGTCTGGATTCTGGGTACAGTTTCATGAATGATTGGAGAAAGACTATACTCAGGCGGGTTTTCCCTGTACCTGGGGCATGAGATATTATGCATCCATTCCCACAACTAGAAAGGGGCTTCTCCAAATTCTCAATGCAGATACCTCCAGCTATATTTTTCCAAATGAATTCAAAACCTTTACGTTGATGTTCATACATACTGCTTTTAGTTCCAGGTATCAAATCCCACACTGTGCCTTTGTTGTGAATGGAGCCTTCAAAACAGTACAGGCTTTCAGCACTAGTGTCATGGAACTGAAAGTCAGAGTATAAGCCGTCTGCTTTGCCAAAGAAATACTTCCCAGGCCTTCTGCAAGGATGCTTGCTCTGTATACAAAACCAAGTTCCAAAAGAATATTATTTAACTATTAATTAGTAAACAATCTGAAAGGGCAATGATATTAAATGAAAGAGGACGAAAATTTAAGTTTACAAATAACTACAAAACCACTAGAAATAAATATAATTTATATCATCCCAGATGCTCCCATCTACTAACATCCTCAGATGTTGAGGAAGAATGCATTGCTGATACATATGCACAGTTTGGTCCTTGCAGTTACTCAGTATGATTATTTTCAGGACAGCATTAGAATCCAGCTAAAGCAGGTCCAGAATGACATTTATTATATTCTTAAAATCATTTTGTATATTATAAAGAAGCAAGTAACAGGACCTACAAATATGTGGATAAACGAATGCACTTGGAACAAAGATGGAGAATTGATTACATATGCTTAACAGTTAAAGCTATATCCCTTTAATTCTGTATAAAATAATTATAAACAAATCAACCAAGCCTGTAACTGCTTAAACCGGCAGCTCGTCAGCAGTTTCAAAATATAGATATTTAATTGTTATTTCCACAAGGACATTTGATATAGGCCCTCCCTCATTCTCATATTACCATTTAAGAGTGGAGGAGCTTTGCTGAAATATTAATTTTTTTTGTAGAAATATCACTCTCTAAACATATTATGTTCAAGTAATTGGTTAGAAACCATAAAAGCATAAGCAAATAGCAGAATCTGATTCCAAATATCGTGGATCCTAATACCGCCTTGTTAAATTTAGTATAACACATCAACATTTCAGGCTCATAACACCAACTAGAAGTCAAGAAGTATATCATTACTAAAAATCAAGTCAACATTGAATAAAAGACGAAGTCCGTATGACTTACAAAAGAGGGTAGTATATGTTTGATCTCCAGATGCACATAAGAACAATGTCGGCATATAATCCCGATTTCTTCATCAAGCCTATGTTGATGGTAGCCTTGACTGCAAAGAGTAGCTGAATCAGTTTTAGCCGGACATTCTGTGTCATCATTGTTAACCTGCATATCATCAAATGAAAGATGAATACCTCTAGATGGAAGTGAATTAATTTAAGAGCTTAAAAAGGTTAATAGAACTTATGATATCGGAGAATCCAATTAAGGGAAAAGGAAAAAAATGCTCGTAAGAATGTTCCTTTTGAGTATACCGCAGGCACTGAAAGGAGACATATATAAAGAATTTTCTTTTTTTTATACTTCGTATTATTAGATATTGCCCATAAATTTCATAATAGGCACCCAAAGATTCATATTGAACTTCAAGGGGGGGCTTCTTTTGCAGCAATAATGCGTTGATCTAGTCGCATGAAAACTATTAGCCCCACACAAGGTTTGTGAAAAAGTGATTGTCTGATAATGAGCAAGGAATATCCGTCTTTATGCTAAATAGGATTTATTGAACTCATAATTCATTAGATACTTTTTATGAATGCAACCTTAAAAAAAATTCATTAAGGTATAAAGACAGGTCATTAGAAATGAATGTGTGGTGAAATGACTTGCTATAATAATGGTAGAACAATAGATGTATCTGCAGTTGCCAAATAAAAACTTCTTAACAAATATACAAGAACTAAAAAGTGTTTCGGGCTGTCAATCTTGATAACTTGAAAAAATAATATCAATAAAAAATAATAATGAAATCAGTTACTTATATGACAATAAATTGTGCTTTTGCTTTATTCTAAAAATAAATAAAGGTAGACGGCGGACAGGCACACAAATGCCCAGGCATGCTACCCATATATAGACACAAGCACTTGGACACAGATACTGAGAGCCGCACAGGATTGGTCTACAAGAGGACAAACAGAAGAAAGCTATAGTGCAGGTTGCAAAGGCATAAATTAATGCATGCAATAAGACAAACAATTTTAAGTCTGTATTTAGGTTGCAAAGGCAAGTACGATTTCATGCATGCATTGGTTTGTAGACATCATCAAATACTATAAGAAATTCATTTCTAGCAAAAATAATGATAATCATTCTTAACCTGGCAAGTTATCTGGTTTATGCTACTCAACTCTTTGGAAAACAGAGCAGCAGTCTATGTCACAAGTTAAAAATATATAATCCCCCTGTTTCTCCCTTCAACATGGAGTATATTACATTACTAAGGTCAGACACATGAAAAATAAGTGTATCTTATTCAAACAGCATGAAACATATGCTGACAGAAAGATATAGATAAAAAGCTGCAGGTTTTATTTTGTATATCACAAGAACATTAAAGAGCACATAAATTTCAAATATTACTATAACTTACAGAGGTTTTGTTTTCTTGCTATCTATTGAAGCACAAGGAAGATAATATCCAAGAAGCAACAGTTATACATGAAAGATAAAAGTTAAAATTTATCAATAAGTATGCAAACAAAGCAGTATAAAAATCATACAAGTTATGTGGCTTCATGTGAAACATCTACTTTAAGATGCATAAAAGCGTTTTATTTATAATGTACTTCAAGATAAGACTATGAAGGTTTGGGCTTTCTGCTTTCTGCCATCAATGCCAATTCTTACCTCCACCTGACTAAATATTCAGTAGTTAAAGTTCATAAAACTGGAGATATTTTCCCGCATTAAGAAAATTTTAAAGAGGAGAAAAATAGTTGGTCAGTAGTACAGTCATCCACCTCATAGAGTCAACAATAAAACATGAAAAAAAATCTACAATTATTCTAGGACAAAAAAACATGGTCTATTACTGGCCAACTTACTTTTGAAGAATATATCATAATAATAGGCAAAATGTTCAAGAATTGTCCAAACAAAGAGTTAAGTTATTCTTTTTACCGATGAACTAGAACAACAGAATTGTTAAATAAGAAAAATACTCTTTAAGTAATTAATTAATCTAAGTCATAATACCGAACAGGAATCTTAAATTTGCTCCTTTTTGTGCAAGCTAGCTTAATGAGAACTTACCAAGGAAAAGGAACCAATCTCTTCAGCTGTGAGACACATATGCATCTCAGCAAAAAGATTATCAACTTCCTTCTCCCATTCTGATTTCTCCGGGGGTTTTGAATCCTGGTCTGCAAGGCTGAACTTGTAAACCAATTTTTCTTTAGCGTGAGCCTTTTCTTCAGAAGCGGAAAGCTTTTCCAGTAGACTCTCTCCCTCATTCCATATGGAATCAGTGAGAATTTTGAGAGGGTCAAAATATTTGCCTGCATGCAAATTCTTTCTTCCAGTGGGCTCCCCCAACTTTCCCATGCGTTTTCCACCATCTTTACGCACTACACTGCCATCTTTATCACCATCAGTCCCAGAGGAAGAATCAATAACCTTATCTAGAGGAAGAGGGTGGCTAGCTTTTCCTGTATTAAGTTTCTCCTTTCCAGACTTAGAAACAGAACGTGATCGAAGACGACTTGCCACGCCTTGAGGCTCTTCAACATTATCCTTGGTAGAATCAACTAAGATATCCAATCCACAAAATCGTTTTTTCTTTAACCCACTCACTCTTGCTGCATCTGTTTTCCCCTTTTCCTCCTCTGCCTTCTTTTCATTATTTCCATTGTTCCTAATAGTCCTGCCATTCCCATCTTTGCTTGTATCATCCCAACAGGAATATTCTTCCATTTGGGAACGATGTTTAAACTTTTCCCTCAATCTGCCCACAACTGCTTTTCCTTTTCCCTTTCCCTTTCCCTTTCCCTTCCCATTAAACTTTACTCTCTCAAATCCACTCTCACTAGTATTCTTATCCCACTTTCTTCCACCAACCCTATTTTCTTTCCCAGTTCTGTGCTCATTCTCCTCCTCCTCCTCATCATCATCAGCATCAACAACACCCTTTTCTTCCTTTATTTCCTCGTCAACATCTTCCTCCTCGGTATATCCACAAGAATCATCCGAATTATCAGTGTCACAGATGGACGAATCATCAGGTCCATACGCGTCATAAGATTCCTCATCATCCTCTTCACTAGATAATGATTCTAACTCCTCCGAGTATTCTGAATCAAAAGACTCATTCTCAGTAGCTTTCAGTTTTCGCTTCAAAGGTCCAACATTTTTCTTCCCCACGTTAATATTTTTAACTAGCTTTCCTCCTCCTTTCTTTCCATTATCCTCTTCACTAGGCCCTGATTCTAACTCATCCGAGTCATCTATATCAACAGACTGATAATCACTAGCTTTTGTTTTCCCCTTCAAATCTCCAACCTTATTCTTCCCCCTACTTTTTCTTCCCCCTACCTTTCCCTTATCCGCTTCACTAGAAGTCGATTCTAACTCCTTTGAATCATCTAAATCAAAGGACTGATTATCACTAACTTCAACTTTCCTCTTCAAACTCCCAACACTTTTCTTCCCCACATTGCTAAATCTTCCTTTCTGAGCCCTAGATAAAGATCCAAATTCCTCAACAACCTTAAGTACATCCAAATTTTTAGAATTGACAACATATTCACAATCAAAATCATCCCCTTTTATTTTCAAACGTGAACCATTTGTCTCATGCACCAACTCACAAAGAAATTTCACTTCCTCATCCTCACTCTCATCATCATCTCTATTTGACCTCCTTCCCAATTTTCTCCCCTTTTCAGAAATTTTCCTAAGTTCCTTAATTACCCCAACTCCATTATTATTTCCCCCATTTCCCCCCTTTCCCAATTTCAAAATCCTTTCATCCCCTGCACCAACCACACTCAACCCATTAGCCCTAGTACCCCCATTCAACTTCAATTCCAAATAACCGGCACCACCACCGGCTCCTGAGCCGTCACCGGCACGTTTCGCCTTCTTCCTTATTCCCTCCAAATGCCTCGCAATCAAATGTGACCTTGTACGCTTAGCTACTGGATATTTACTGTAATCCATTCTCACCTAGACGATCATCACAAAAACCTAAAATCCAACAACAAAAGAAATCATTCAACATGATCATTACAAACATCAATATATATACACGATAGATATAGAGAGAGAAAACTTACTTGAGAAGCTGCAGCAGAAGACGTACGGCCAAGTTGAAAAATCAAGTTCAAAACACTAAGCAAAAAAAAGTGACGCCGGAAATTTAGAGAGACGGTACATATATATATGTATAGATTTTAGAGAGAGAGAAGGACAATGAGACCGGAAAAAGTGCTAGTAAATAATGCATGCAATTCCTAACTATTTATAGGAAGAGTCGAAGAGTCGAAGAGGAATCGGAGACTAAAACTATTGGCTTACTGAAAAGTATTAGCTGTACTTAACAAAATACCTAAACTACCCCTTAGTGCAGGGTTTATTGCTAACCAGCCAAATTAATGCTAATTAGATTTTGGTAAGAGACAATTTAGGGTGGTTAGCGTATAGACGAATATGGTTAGACGGTTACACCCCTACAAATAAAACTCATGTAAACTAGGGGCTCCACAATTTAAGGATATATCTGATTTTTATTAATTGACTTTTTTTAGATATTATTATTTATACAAGTAAAAATTGATATTTTCACGATATCTCTCTCGCATGAATATGAATGTAAGAAGAATTTTGTGGAAAATATTACTTTCACTTGTGAAAATATTAACTTCCTTCTTTTATGGTCAGTTACGTGAATACATAAGAATGATAATCCTTTTAAATATATATTTAATATAGTGGGTCACATTTATAATTCTATACAATCTCGTGTATAAACAATCTTTTACAATTCTTTCTGAGAAAATACTTTCATAATATAATAACATTGACTCAATAATTTATATGTCGACCACTAACATAAAATTCTAAGCAATAAGATATAATTAATTAGTATGGGATCATTATTAATTTTCTCATATCACATATATTCACTTACGTTAATATTTATTATATGTCGACGTCAAAAAAAAAATTCTTTTTTCTAGAATTTCTCTTTTTACCCTTTATATTTCCTATGTGTTGAGTTGTGTTTGAAAGGGCGAGTTTGAAAAGAGTCCGACACAAAATGTGAAAGTAGTATGCACACAAATGTGATTGGCTTGTGTGCATACTACTTTCAATCTCCCACTTGCACTAAAGCCAATCGTCATGGTATCTCATATGTAACAACCCGGAATTTTTGATTGTCCAGAATTTAAGTTTAAAGATTTAGTTATTAATAAAATAAATTTTTATTAATACTATTATGTGCTATGTGTTTATTAATCGTTCTATAACCTAGGATGATTATAAATCGGGAGGATTCTGGCTACGAGCTAGACTGAACGGGTAAGAATTCTCAAGACGAAAATAAAATATTTCCGGAAAAAAAGACGAAATAGATACTATTCACCCAAAGAAACCCTAAGGGTTAGGGTTTGAATAACCTAAGCCTTTCCGAGAGTTCGGTATGTCGAAATAGCATTCCGTCGAAAAATTTGACGATAATATATCGTGAAAAGTTAAGTAAGCCGATAAAAGTTTTTCTCGAAGAACGTGCAGAAATTGGACGAAATAAAAGCGACGAAAAGTATTGTTATGTACTTTTCACTCGTTTAACTACGTTAGGAGAAAATGTGAAGGAAAACACTTAACACCAAAAAGTGTTTTTCAATTTTTTGAAGATCCGAAGAATACGTAAAAGTTAATCGGTAAAGGAAAGACGAAATATCAAAAAATATTTGGATTCCGAGAATCACAATTTTTGAACTGTCGGACGAATTCTGCAAGACAGAAACACGATGCTTCCAAGGAAAGTTACGTGAATAGTAAGAAGGTGGAATAGTAAGGAGGTCATAGTAAGGAGGTGTGAATAGTGATTTCGGGGGCGAAATGACTATTTTTCCCCTAGCCTTGGTTTTCTATAAATAGGAAGCTTAATTCATTTATTTAGGATTTTGAAAATCCTACAACTTGAGAGAGAGAGAGGGTTCGGATGAGAGGAAAGGAAGAGGAAAAATTGGCTCGTGAGCAAATTTTGTCCGACGGAAGGAGATTAAAGAAGGAAGGTAATCCGAAACCTAACTTTTATATAGTTTTCTTTAAGTTTCTATGTTTAAAAATATAACTTAATGAGAATAAGAAGTAAATGATGTTAGGAATGATTTCATATGGTTAAAATCATTGAGAAAAGAAGAAAAAAGCATTTAAAGTTTAGTAAATAAATTTCTTAAGGAAGTGTAAGATTCGTAACGAATTAGAACGATCCGAGTAGATTATGTGAATGAGTAGGTGAAATAAGTAAGGAATGTTGTTCTATAACATCAAATTCCAAGAAAAAGTGAAATCGTAATCAAAATATCGGTTAAAAAATGAAGAACGAATGAAGAACACGAAGAACACGCTAAGAACACGAATTGATGGACAAATTTAAAACCATCATAGGATAATTGTTGTTGATGGAAAAGGTTAAAACCATCGCGTATAAGTTATATGTGTATTGCTTGGTTAGGAACGGTAGAAACTGTAAGACCCCAACTTATTAATAAATGAAATTAAATTTCCTCTATTTATTATTTTGAAATAGAAAGGGTTGATTTGATTAATGTGGTTAGTTATAGGTAAAATGCGCAAATATTTCAAATAAGCAAGTGGTTATAAAATATTCATTTTTGGTCGGTGAATATTCGTTTGGTCGTGAAATATTCTTGCTGTCGGGGAATATTCGTACGACGGCGCAGCCTTGTGTGGGCCCCATAACGAAAAACGATTGGATGAAGAAAACGACAAGTATAAGTTGTTTATAATTAACGGCGTAGTTGTTACCATTAATACTGTTGGAATACCTGGTGGTTAAAATACAGTAGCACACGGTATTGCACCAATTATTGATTCTTACGAAGGAAGGCACTACTCAATAATTGTTACAGTAGTTACTGTTCAATATTTTATTTTATTGATTCAATAATTGCTGCGTTGATATTTTATATTATTGTTGTTTTAATAATTGTTGCTGCACAGTATTTTCCTTTATCAGATCAATAATTCATATTATTTGAATAATATTATTAGATAACATTATTGGCAATGTCTAGAAAGTTCTGTCTAAGGAGAGGTTTGGTCATCTAATTGCGCGCCAGTAAGGAGAAATCCTTATTGGAAAGCCCCCTCTTTCCTGGGAACGGCCTGGTTGTCATAAATGTGATTATGTAATATTATTTGTGAATAATTAATTATTGATTCATATGATAAGGAAATATTTATTTTATGTGGATATAAATGAGGGATATATTTTTGTGGTTAAAAATGAAGGAGTTAATGTTGAGGTTTTTATCAGTATTTTTGTCGGAATGGAGGTATTAAAAATAAGGGTTTGTGAGATATTTTGCGGGGATTATAATTTTTAATCCGACCGTTGGATCGTGATAATTTTTGGATATGTTATACATATATAAGTTGAGTATATGTCCACAAATTTTGAACCGTTAAAAATTAACGTATGATTTATTATGAATTTTACGAGATGACTGGTTCAGAAATTGTTGAATTTTCGGAGTTAATCATTTTGGTGGAAAATTCTAGAATTGGTGGGCCCCACTCTTGGTTGGTGAAGAAATGTGCTGAGATTTTTATTCAAATATGGTGGGTGGGAATAGTAGCAGGTAAAACCATCAGATTGCAGGTTAAGTCTGCTTCGGCGTGCTAACATTTTCCTATAAATAGAGGGCTAAGTTAGAATTGAAAATCACACCAGAAACAAGTTTTCTCTCTTTCTCTCTCTAGATTATTGAGTGTATTTTGTGAGTATTTAGATACTTTGAGAGTTTCTATTCATCAGAGCAAGTTTCTTTCAGCCTTATACAGATATTCCGACCAGAAGTACTGATATTTTGAGGTAAGGGATATTATTTTCTTCTTAAATGATATTATTTTCTTCAATATCATTATGCTGAAATATTGATGCGAGTTTTTTTTATCAAATTTAAAACTTTTTGTGTCGGGGTTACTATTCACGAATACGACACTATTCACGTATACGACACTATTCACGAATACGACATTATTCACCGAAAAATAAAAATTTTTCTTTTTGTCCAAGATATCTATTATGGTTACTATCTTTAATTGTATCCATGTTTTGATCTTTATTTTTGAATTCTGCTTCACAATTGATTATTATGAAGTATTATTGATTTTGGATAAACTGTTATACGAATCCCTACTATTTGTCCTTCTGTCTCACTGGATTCGTTTCTTTTAAAATATTTTCATCATCCTCAGTCCTAAATGATGATATTACTGAATATCTTTGGCCTGTTGTGCAAAGATGAATGATTAACTGATGAATATCTTTGGCCCGTAGTGCAAAGATGAACAGGTATTGAGATGAACATGACCGACTGGTGATACAAATGAATATCTTTGGCCTGTAGTGCAAATATGAATATTTGGTTAAAGATGATTATTAATTGATGTTACAGGGATAAAATATAGATGATGGACTTTTAAATCTTAGAAGATAGTATAATTCATTCTCTACTTGACTCTTCTAATAGTTTACTGTTTCCGCTGCAGTTGTTGATCTAAAACTTATTGTCGATTATATTCTATCAGATTTTTTCCTGTTGAATACTAATGATAATTTGTTGTATATTATCTTAGTCATAATATTCTTTACTAGGCTAGTTGAGCTCACCCTTTTCCTTTTTGTTCCATTTTTCTTATCAGGAGGTGAGAACATAGGAGGATCTAGTCGGGGTATGGAGTGATGATTCTAGAAAGATGTTTTAGCTGTCCTCACTATTTCTGTTTATAGTGTTTGAATAATTATAATGAGAACTTACTTGAGTGTGGATATTGTCTAGAAGACAATATTTGTATTTAAACTCATAGTATGTGTTGTCGTATTTTGCACTATAATTGTATTATTGAAGTTATAGTTTGCTTTCTGTACCATATATTTGACGACTTAGAATGGGTGTTGTATGCCTATTTTGGGGGCGTCACAGAAACGTTCATAAAGAATGGATTAAAACTGAGCTATAACGAAGTTATGGTAAAATTTTTGTAAAAGACGAATGAGAATTAGAAAGTTTGTAATTGAACCCGAATGTATAGGGTTTCATGCAAAAGTAAGAGAACGTAGAAAACGTGAGTTATGGACTCAAGAACGAACGAGTTCCAAGTTCGGATGACCGAATTATGGACGAACGAACGAAAAGCGTTAAAAACGTAAAATAAACGAAGGGTGAAGATTAAACCAATCGAATGGCACGTTAATGGATTCAGAACAAAGTTCTGTCCGAGGGGTATTAAAGTACGTAAGATAAGGAAGAGAATGGCTTTGGAACGACCTCGTTCCGAGTTATAACGAAGGAGTTATGATATCGGAAAGTAAGCGTCTCAAATTAGATTTAACACTTAGAAAATTTTTTTAGGGTTAGGGCTTGGCACCGCGGCGCCAGCCATGCCTTGTAGAGTGATGCTGAAAGTAGTATGCACACAAGCCAATCATATTTGATGATAAAGCATATACTTTGTAACAATCTTATTCAGTTATTAATAAAAAATATTAATTTATTAAAGATTTTTAACTATCTATATGATGCTGTTTTATAATATGTGATAAACACATAGTTTTAAGCAATGCTTTTAGAATAATGATGATGATCATCTAATGAGATCTAAATTCTTAGAAAGCTTAAAACTAAAATAGTTCCCAATCGTTGGATTACTAAATTGGGGATTAGTGAATCCGGATAGATTGTTACATACGTTGCTTGCTCATTGGATGAGGATGATTGATCTCATGATTATTTGTGTGGAGACACTAAAGCAAGTATGTAAGTGTTTATTAGAGAATAAGTTCACTAAACGTGGCTCGCTAAGGAATACCTAATGGAGCTTTACTTGCTTGTCAATAAGAATTCATGTAGTGATAGTAGTGCAAGTGATCTTTGGACTTGAGATTATCATAGTATCTTGTGTATGATGAATTATACTTTGACTTATTCCTTAAGACCCTTAGGGTATATCAAAGGGTATGTTTGGGTATAATAAGTCGTACATGGAGATAATATATGATCAATAAAGAATCTACCACTTCTAGTAAAAGAAGAGAAATGTCCTATGTGATTCGATAAATGACAACCCAGTAGTTCTTGGCCAAGGCAGAATGAAATTAGAAAGGAGTTTCTAATTTGCATTATTTGGTGTTGTGCATTTAAAAGTCGAAATACATATAATTAAATAAAATAAGACTTGACAGTAATTCCATGTCTTATATTTAATTGGGACATTGTATGGTGGAAGGATTAAATTGTACGGTAACTATTTACTCAAAGGTTTTTTTGTGATTAATGTTGAAATCTATATTATCTGAAAAGTCGTTGATCGCTAGGGAGGCTTATTCCTATTGTAGAATAAATATTATTTATTTAAATAAGATTAGAATTGTTCTAATTGATTTATTCACAACCGGTTTAATATGGAGAACCTAAAGGGTCACACCATTAAAGGAAGAATAATTATTTAAGAAGTTAATGACATAATCGTAATAATATGTTAAATATATTTAATATAATCTATGGTGATGATAGAATAAATTAAATAGCTTAATATTTATTATTTAATATTTTAGAAATATTAAATATTAATTAATAAGAGGAGTCTTATTAATATTATTATAATTATTATTATTTTAATTTCTAAAGGAGTTTGAGAATTAATTTAATATTAGTACTCTCATTTAATCCTAATAAGATTAGGAGGCTAATTAATTAAAGGATTTTAATTAATTAAAATAAAATTCAATTCCTTAATTGTTAAGGAGGGTTGCTCACATCTATAAATAAGATGAGTCTTATTATGGGTGGTGTTGTTGTTGACTTTTTCACAACAGACGTAATTCCAATAGTTGGGAGAGTACGCACTTTTTTCAATGAGAGATAGAAAAATAGGTTTTAACCAACCACTCTTCTTCTTGAATACTTCTTCTTTCTTGGTGGATCACCTCTAGAGGCCAAACACTTGGTGGATCACCTCTAGAGGCCAAACACTTGGATGACTAATGTTGATCAAAGGAAGGAACTCAACCCAGTGGATTCAAGTTGAACACGAAAAAGATTTGGAGGTGAACTTGTACCTGAGGAAGCTTGGATCTTCAAGGGTATGATTATCGTTCTTTATTTTTCGTTTAATTAATAATTGTGCATAAAGGATGATCCGGGTATATGGTTTGTAAAATTTTTAAACTCTGATTTTTACACTTTTCCGCTTATTGGTGCAATTTGATTGCGTTCATGAATATTATAATCCTAACAGTGGTATCAAAGCCAAACCTTTATGCGAATTATTAATTATTTTAATTTGATATATATATTGATATGTGTTTAGAATAATTTAATTAGACATAATTTTGTTGTATAAAATTTATTTAATTTTTTTATTTAATTCGATAATCCCGTTTTTTATTTACTGGAAATGGTGGTCTAATTGATTTTATTTTTCATGTAAAACGTGGCCAGGGATTCCTAATTCCTACGGTTTATATATAATATCTTAAAGACCCACTAGCCAATTTTTTCCTGATGCTTCACAAAAAGGAACATGGAGTATCACGTGCTTAAGTCTTCAGAGAACTTTATAAATGATTAGTATTCACGTGATATACTTTGGAGTAATTCAAAATGATCCAGGATTTGGGTGATTCTATTGCAGGGATGCTTTAATATTATATATTTTATTGTTTTTTCAAAAACCGATCCTGTGTTATTATATATGTGATAAGGTATACACAGTTGTTAATTCGGTAATATGAATAATATACATATATATATTATATTTAATTAATTTATAATTAAAATAAAAGTTTATTTTAATTTTAAAACAAAAGTTTATTTTAATTTTAAAATAAAAGAGTTTATTTTAATTTTAAAATTAAAATTTCATACTAACTAATTAGAGTTAGAATTAGATTCCATGATAACTAATTAGAGTTAAAATTGGATTCCATATTTCCTTAAATAAAAGAGTTTATTTAGGTATGAAATAAGATTTTATATTATTCAAAATAAAAGAGTTTATTTGTGAATAGGAAAGAGAATCCTAATTTCCTTAAATAAAGGAGTTTATTTAGATATGAAATAAGATTTCATATTATTCAAAATAAAAGAGTTTATTTGTGAATAGGAAAGAGAACCCTAATTTTCTTAAATAAAGGAGTTTATTTAGATATGAAATATGATTTCATATTATTCAAAATAAAAGAGTTTATTTGTGAATAGGAAAGAGAATCCGTGTTTCCTTTAATAAAGGAATTTTATTTTTTTACTTAGAATTGGATTCCATAATTAATTAAAATAAATGAGTTTATTTTGATTAAAGATTTTGATTAAAATAAAATAGTTTATTTTATTCAAAATTAAATAAATTAAAATAAAAGAGGTTTATTTTGATTAAATTTGGATTAAAATAAATGAGTTTATTTTGATTCAAAATTAGATTTTATACTAACTAAATTTGCCCATTAAATGATATCAATATATATATTGAATGTTTATTATTCATGAGATGAATATTATTTATTGATGCATATGTAGATGTGTATGATAATAAATGAGATTGATTATGAACTATTGACCAATGTGATTGGATTTTATTTTAGTTGGATGCATGAATGTATGGATTTTATTAAATGGGGTCTGCGTACCTCGTCTTCTCTAATTTTTTCTTAATGTAAATTCTAACTCCCTCCTATGTATTTTTCCTTGACTGCTGATCAAGGTTTCTATTTATTTTAAATAATTTTGTAATAGGAATAATTAGAATTAATTTTGAAGAATTGAAGATCAAGGAGCAAGGAGCGCTTGAAGACCCGTTTGTAATGGAGTCCGGGTTTAAATGTAATAGTTATATTTAAATATTAATTCTCCCTAGGGTTTGACCTTTTGTTTCACTTGGTGGCTCTAGTGAACCAAACTAGAATAAAAGTCCATAATCAATCCAGGTAGAATATAGTATTCTATATGTGCATGCTGATACTATATATATATATATATATATATATATATATATATATATATGTGTGTGTGTGTGTGTGTGTGTGTGTGTGTGTGTGTGTGTGTGTGTGTGTGTGTGTGTGCATGCGTGCTAAACAAGATGAGACAAATTAATAACAAATCCCTCAAATATTTTATATTAAGTTGTAACGTTCAAAGATATTTGGAATATCGAACGTCGCCTTCTAGTATGGTAAAATAATAGAGTATTAAATATTTAATATGAGTTTGTTGTGCACACACAAGGCAAGTATTAAATATTTAAGATGTTATTTTATCACATTTAATGCTTATAAATAGACTGAACAATGCTGTTTTGTTGTGCACACACAAGGACAGTGTTTTTCTTTCGAATATATGGAAGTGCTAGGTATGACTTAACTTAGATCATTTTAGTTCGGATGTGCACAGACTTGACCATTATGATTGATAAACACGTAATTCATACATTTTACTATCCTTAATTTTGTCCTTTTAATTATATTAGTTTATTAAATTAATATGTTTTATTTTATTTTGTAGGATTTAATATTTGTTGTAATAAGGTCAAAATCTTGGTGATCAAGCGATATTTAATGCTCTTATTCATATAAGGAATGTCCAAGAAGAATCATACAAGGAGTAGAAAAGAGGTTGAACAATCTTGGTGTGCAAGTCAAATTCAACAACAGAAGGGAACGTATATCTAGAAGATCTTTTTTTTGAGAAGTTGATGGGAAACAAAACTGTCCAAGTTCAATGAACCTTAATTAGGGTTCCAAATTATTTTTCCTATAAATATGCCTCTTTTTTTAGAGAGAAAAAGACCACTTATTATTTTCTTTTTCTTAATTTTTCACTAGTGTAGAAGGGAGTAAGATATTTAGAGTTTGTTTTTCTCTTATTCTAATCACGTGTGAAACTACTGTCAGGGAGTATTTGTATCTTTCTTTTATTTATATAATAGAAATTTTCTTTTTAATTATTATTCTTATTTCATGTGAATTGTAGTACTAATATTATTTGTTTTTGTTTTTAATTCCATGGCTAGCTAAATTTCTAATACCTAGGATCATGATGAAACTAAGTATTTCATAATAATATTTTCTTTTCGTTCCAAAATTAATGCCTAATTATTTTCGCCTTCATATTTTCCTCCGCATAAATTGCATATGATTTTTATATTGATTGCGAGGTTTTGATAAGTTATAGTTAATCTGTGAATTTTTCATAACTTATACTTACCCATATTAATTATATGAATCATTATTTTTAAAGGGAAGGGATAATAATTTGGGAATTGATTTAGGAAATAAGAAATTATTTATTATGTTAATATTAAGTGTATTCTTATTCCTAGGTATCTTTTCTCATTAATAGTTTCCGTTATTAATTAATAGTTTGAATAATTTAGTTAATAAATTTTCTCCACCATATTTATTTCTAATTCGCCTAAAATATTATATAAGGATATATTAAAGAATTAATCTAGTCTCTGTGGGTTCGACCTGTACTTGTCAGTTTTTCAATTTGACACTGTGCACTTGCAGTTACATATTTTTATCACATCAAGTTTTTGGCGCCGTTGCCGGAGATTAGACTTAATTTTATATTCCTTAATTTTTATTTATTCGAATTAGTTTTTTTTTCTCTTCTAATTTTTTTTTTCCAGGATTATTGAAGCGGATCGAAGGAGCGAAAAGATAAAAATTTTGTTGCTGCGCTTTATTCGGTACTTCGTATCTCCATATTTTTAAAAAAAAAATTTAAAAAAATATATAGTAGTTTAGTTTTTTGTTTTTTATTTTTATATTTTTTTTGTGCAACTTTCGTGGTTAGTTGTCTATTTATTTGTTATTTGTGGAAAAATAGATTCTTATTATAGTTGGAATAATAATTTTGCTTGGAATCAAGAACCCTATGAAAATTTTAATTCACACCAAGTAAATCAATTTTTTCCAAGTTATGAAAATTCTTATCTAAGTTCATATCCATATCCATATTCATATTCATATCCATATTCGGATCTAGAACCTCAATATCCACAAGAAATATCAAATGAAGTAGAGGAAAGACTTAGTGCCTTGGAGAAAACTACGGAAGTTTTAATGGAAGAGCAATTTAGTATTATATCTCGTCTAGAAATTCAAATGAGTCGATTAGCCACCATATTAAATGAACAAGAGGTGGGTGAATTTTCTAGTAACTCTGTGGTTAATTTTGAAAATCTTGATGGTTGTGGAAATGACGAGGAAAGTAAAAATTTTATATTCAATTCTACACAATTTGAGTCAAGCGTATTTGAGGAGTCTACAAATTATGAGTCTATGCCTAAAATTGATCATATTGCATTTGATGAGTCTGTTGAAAAAGTCTATAAGCCTAAAGTTCCATACCCCGAAAGATTTATTCCTAAAAAATCACTCACTGATTTTTTGGACCAGCCCATTAAAGTAAACATGATCCAAGAGTTGTCATTGACCCAAGAGATAATTGAAAATAGACTCTTAATTGAAAAAGATCTAAGTGATTTTTTCTTAAATCACCTTGACCAAAATTGGAATGAATCTGAATATTTAGATAAGGTCAATGAGCCGTTGAGATCCACTATAAATAAGTCAACTAAACTAGAACATGTATTTGAACCAATTCTTCTATCATTTGAACATGTTAATGAAAGTTTTCTTGAGGTAAACTTGAAGCATAACTGTGATGAAAATTCTGACTATTTTCAATTTTCTAGACCTTCTGAAAATAACGAAAAGTTCACACTCACTTATCCATTTGTAATATTCATTTTTAGTCACATAATTTTTAAGATTTATAAAATTTGTAGATATGTACATTTGTTTTCTTTCTCACCACATCTTCTTGCAGAACAAATGCCCCGCATACAAGGTACAATTCTTTCATATCTTTGTTCTCTTTTCTTCATTTACATACATTGAGGACAATGCATGATTTAGGTATGGGGGGAGTTTGTATGTATATTATTGTATTAGTTTTTTTTTTCTTTCTAGGAAAGTATAGTAAAAAAATACAAAATAAAATAAAAAAAAAATAAAAAATAAAAAAATTTGTTTGACTTTTTATGAATTAAATTAATTCTAATAAGTGTTTGTGGAGTAAAACTCATGAGTAAGATTGAAAGATTTAGAACTCCTGAATCTTTGATAAGGTACAAAATCTTAGTTCGAAACACCATCTGGATTAAAATTGATTTCACAAGCATTTTTGTACTTCACGTTTGCACTAATTCTTAGTTGTGGGGTATAAACCATGATTCGAGTAATTTCAAAAAAAAAATGGAAAAAAAAGAAAAGAAAAGAAAAGAAGAAAGAATGAAAAAAATGAAGTTGAAAAAAGTTAAAAATAAATAAATAAATAACTGCTTCAATGTCCATTAAACGAAATAACTGGGTATCCAAGTCTCGAGAAGCATCGATATTCACGCTAAAAAGTGTGATGGATAAAAGCAGCTTGACTAGTCTAATTTTGTGGCCTTTGTTACTCGAGTCAGTAAACCCTTAGGGGTGTCTCTACGCCTAGTGCTCTAAAGCCATTTGATTTGGGAGTCATTGGTCCAACGCTCGCTCTACATGGATAACTCTGAAAAGCCTAAGAAAATGAGACATTGCACAAGTCAAGAATCAAAAAAGTAAAAAAGAAAAGAAAAAAAAGAAAAAGAAAAATAAGCTTGCTTGATTTTCATGATAAAAATCCCTACTAAGAGTTACATCATATACACAATGCATGCATCACATGAAATTGATTTAATGAAGGATGGTGTCTAAAACGAAGATTGAGTATTTTTGATAAGGTAAAAGTGTGATTTTGAATTTAATCTTGCTTATGTATAATGCCCATATATATATTTAGAAGTTTTTTTTCAAATTTCATAATTTATTGAACCCAAAAATATTTTTGAATTTTGTGGGTATATTCCTCACGAGACACAACTCGTCCACTTGGGGTAACCTTAGGGTTTAAAGGCTTATTGCACATGCTAAGTGCAATCGTGTTTCCTACGAAAATGGGGTAGTGTAATTTTTGTTTTATTTTTACTTTTATTTTTATTTAATTTACTCGAGGACGAGCAAAAGCTAGGTATGGGCGTATTTGATAAACACGTAATTCATACATTTTACTATCCTTAATTTTGTCCTTTTAATTATATTAGTTTATTAAATTAATATGTTTTATTTTATTTTGTAGAATTTAATATTTATTGCAATAAGGCCAAAATCTTGGTGATCAAGCGATATTTAATGCTCTTATTCATATAAGGAATGTCCAAGAAGAATCATACAAGGAGTAGGAAAGAGGTTGAACAATCTTGGTGTGCAAGTCAAATCCAACAACAGAAGGAAAAATATATCTAGAAGATTTTTTTTTTGAGAAGTTGATGGGAAACAAAACTGTCCAAGTTCAATGAACCTTAATTAGGGTTCCAAGTTATTTTCCCTATAAATAGGCCTCTTGTTTTAGAGAGAAAAAGACCACTTATTATTTTTTTTTCTTAGTTTTTCACTAGTGTGGAAGGGAGTAAGATATTTAGAGTTTATTTTTCTCTTATTCCAATCACGTGTGAAACTATTGTCAGGGAGTATTTGTATCTTTCATTTATTTATATAATAGAAATTCTCTTTTTAATTATTGTTCTTATTTCATGCGAATTGTAGTACTAATATTATTTGTTTTTGTTTTTAATTCCATGACTAGCTAAATTTCTAATACCTAGGATCATGATGAAACTAAGTATTTCATAATAATATTTTCTTTCCGTTCCAAAATTAATGCCTAATTATTTTCGCCTTCATATTTTCCTCCGCATAAATTACATATGATTTTTATATTGATTGCGAGATTTTGATAAGTTATAGTTAATCTATGAATTTTTCATAACTTATGCTTGCCCATATTAATTATATGAATCATTATTTTTAAAGGGAAGGGATAATAATTTGGGAATTGATTTAGAAAATAAGAAATTATTTATTATGTTAATATTTGGTGGATTCTGATTCCTAGGTATCTTTTCTCATTAATAGTTTCCGTTATTAATTAGTAGTTTGAATAATTTAGTTAATAAATTTTCTCCACCATATTTATTTCTAATTCGCCTAAAATATTAATTAAGGATATATTAAAGAATTAATCTAGTCTCTGTGGGTTCGACCTGTACTTGTCAGTTTTTCAATTTGACACTGTGCACTTGCAGTTACATATTTTTATCACATCAATGATCTAAGAGGCAAAATATAAGGAGTTACATAGTTGATGTAATTGACAAGAGTTGTCTACCTATTTATTTATATATAGTTTGTTGTGCACACACAAGGCTATATACATTTGAAATAAGATCCTTATTCTCACTAACAAATCTTTAATTAGATTTTGCCGAACTATATAAGTGAGGGTAATATAATTTGATAAAAATAGTGAGAGATACCAATTTAAAACAATACTTAAATTATTTTGGTAATTAATAAAAGAATGTATATTAAAATATTGTTAAGAACAAATTCATTTATAGAATTTTATAATGTCTAAATTACTATCACTGCGTAACATATTAGATGCTAAATTAACCGGACCGAATTAAACGAATTGGTTAAAAAAATTGAGAATAGTTCTCACAGCTGAAAAGCTATCTTATGTCCTTAATACGCCTATTCCTGCAATGGTTGCAGACAATGCCTCTGAGGAAGAGATTACTATTTTTAAAAAGTGGCAAGATGATGCACAGTTGGCTCAATGCATCATGCTCGTATCCATGAGTAACAAGCTTCAGCGTCAGCTTGAAACTATGGATACTCCTATTATACTCCTGCACGCCAAGTAGTTGATGGTGAAGAAAGTAGGACTGATAGATATTAGATATCTAAGGAGCTCTTCCGATCTAGAATGACCGATGACACTTCAGTACAGATAAAAGTCCTTAACATAATCAATTTGATTGATCAATTAGGACAATTGGTTTTGTAATGGTTGGAGAATTGAGCCAAGATTTGATCTTGTACTCACTCCCGGACTTCTTTCACAATTGTTGTGAATTTTTCATATGAACAAGCTAGATATCAGCCTCGCTGATTTGCTTAACATGCTGAAAAGTGTTGAGAGTCACTTTCCAACCAAGAAAGACCATGTCTTACTGGTAGGGGCCAAAGGATCTTCTGAAAAGAAGAACGATTCGAAGAAGGTAAATAGAAAGGCAAAAAATAAAAGATAATAAGAACAAAACTGATACGGATAACAAAGGAGTTTGTTTCCACTGCAATAAGCCTGGACACTGGAAAGAAACTGCAAGAAGCATCTTGCGGAGGCTAACCAAAAGAAGCTTAGTGAAGTTTCGGTTACAAATACAAATTTGTTCATGATTTAAAATAAATTTTTCTTTAAGTCAAGGTTCTACTTGGGTATTGGATACCGGCTTTGGTTATCATAAATATAGATTTATGAAGGGACCAAGCAGAAGTAGAAAGCTAAACAAAGATAAGTAATCTTATGTGTGAGAAATGAAGCAAAGGTTGCCACATTAGCCACAGAAACTTATAGTTTAGCAATGCCTACGGGCAAATTTATTAAGTCAATAAGTTGTTATTGTATTCCAGTTCTTGTTAGAAATATTATTTCCATTTTATTGTTGGACAAGGAAATCTTTGGTATTATAATTAAGAACAATTGTTGTTCTATTTATAATAATAATATTTTATATAGAACTGGAATATTACTTAATGAATTTTGTATACTTGACTTATGTGAAAAATTAGTTTGCAAATTGAATAAACTAGTATAAGAAAAGGATATGATCATTCAAAGAGTTGAATATGTGTATTTGATGAAATACAAGTATGAATTATTTGAAAGTTTCAAAGAATTCAAAAGTAAAATAAATTGGAAAAGTATTAGGATTCTTTGATCGGATCAAGGAAGGAATACTTTTGCAATGAGTTTCTATATCATCTCAAATGGTATTCTCACAATGGACGCCTCCTGATACGCAATAATTGATTGATGTATCTAAAAGAAAAAATCATACCTTGTTGGACATGATGCGGTCCATAATGATTTTACTGACATTCCAGTATCCTTATGGGATAATGTCCTAGAAATGGCTACATATCTACGAAAAGGTAACCTCAAAATCTGGCCCCAAGACTCTATAAAAGTTATGGACAGGGAGGATTCTTATTCTTAAGTATGTTAAGATAAGGGGTTGTCCAACTTATGTGAAAAGGTTTCAAAGGATAAGCTTGGACAAGATTTGACAAGTATATATTTATGGGACATCCTAAAGTAAGTTTAGGACATATGTTCTATAATCCTACTTAGCAAAAGGTGTTTGTTGCGAAACACGCTACCTTCTAAGATAAAGGTGTTTATCATTGAAGGGGCTAGTGGGAGGATAATAGAATCTTGAAGAGTTCAAGAACCACAAATCACTATAAGTTAAATAACAGGAACCTGTAGATATACTTATTGTACCACAACTGAATCGTAAATCTAAAATAGTACCAAAGATACCTAGGATGTATGGATTCATCATAGATGATGATGATAAGGTACACATCATAGAAGATGATGATCCAGAGTTTCATACGATGAGGTAAAAATTCTAGTGTGTACAAAAGGGACAGTGGGAGCATCGTGACATTCCTAATATTATATGTTGATATACTATGGATAAGGAATGACATACTTATGCTACAATTAGTAAAGGTAAAGTTGTATAAACATTCCTCCATGAATGATTTTGGAAGAGTATCTTAATTGGGGATAAAAATTTATATAGATAGATTTAATAGGATGCTCGACTTAACCCTAGGAACGTATATTCATTCGATGCTAAAGTCGTTTAGCATGGCAAACTCCAAGAGATGTCTCATGTTGATGAGTCATGGAGTGTATCTCTCTTTATAATTCCCACAGACTCCTAAAAAAAGAGATCGCATTAGTGACAATCATGTATGCACTAAAATATACGAGACCTGATGATGATCAGTCATATTCTGGAGAAGTTCACTGTGAGTCAGTGAAAAATATCTTAAAGTACTTAACCGGTACTAAGGATGTGATTAAAATTTATGGTGGGTCTAAATTAAAACTAGAAGGCTTAACAGACTCAAGTTTTTCAGACAGACCAAGACAACAGAAAATCCACTTTAAGGTAAAGAGTTACCTTGAACGGTGGTGCAGTGAAATTGGAAAGGTTTCAAATAGCAAAGTGTTGCTGGTTTAGTGATAAAGACAAAGTATATAGTTATAAATGAAGTTGCAAGTTGATTGTTTGGATGAAAAGTTCATTACAGAACTAGGAATTGTTCCTAAGTCTCATCTTGGATCTAAACATGTGTTGTGGCACTTTCATTTGATTATAGGAATCACTGAAAGATGGAAAATCACTATAGAGATAGTGGACTCTCAAGAACAACATTACATATCCATTAACTAAAGCTTATCCAACAGCAGGATAATCGTCATTTAGAGAAGAAGGGTATGAGATACCATGACGATTGACTTTAGTACAAGTGGGAGATTGAAAGTAGTATGCACACAAGCCAATCATGTTTGATGATAAAGCATATACTTTGTAACAATCTTATTCAGTTATTAATAAAAAATATTAATTTATTAAAGGCTTTTAATTATCTATATGATGCTATTTTATAATATGTGATAAACCCATAGTTTTAAGCAATGCTTTTAGAATAATGATGATGATCATTCTAATGAGATTTAAATTTTTAGAAAGCTTAAAACTAAAATAGTTCCCAATCGTTGGATTACTAAATTGGGGATTAGTGAATCCGGATAGATTGGTACATACGTTGCTTGCTCATTGGATGAGGATAATTGATCTCATGATCATTTGTGTGGAGACACTAAAGCAAGTATGTAGGTGCTTATTAGAGAATAAGTTCACTGAACGTGGCTCGCTAAGGAATACCTAATGGAGTTTTACTTGCCTGTCAATAGGAATTCCTGTAGTGATAGTAGTACAAGTGATCCTTGGACTTGAGATCATGATAGTATCTTGTGTATGATGAATTATACTTTGACTTATTCCTTAAGACCCTTAGGGTATATCAAAGGGTATGTTTGGGTATAATAAGTCATACATGGAGATAATGTATAATCAATAAAGAATCTACCACTTCTAGTAAAAGAAGAGAAATGTCCTATGTGATTCGATAAATGACAACCCAGTAGTTCTTGGCCAAGGCAGAATGAAATTAGAAAGGAGTTTCTAATTTGCATTATTTGTTGTTGCGCATTTAAGAGTCGAAATACATATAATTAAATAAAATAAGACTTGACAGTAATTTCATGTCTTATTTTTAATTGGGACATTGTATGGTGGAAGGATTGAATTGTACGGTAACTATTTACTCAAAGGTTCTTTTATGATTAATGTTGAAATCTATATTATCTGGAAAGTCGTTGATCGCTAGGGAGGCTTATCCCTATTGTAGAATAAATATTATTTATTTAAATAAATTAATTGTTTAATTTATTTATTTAAATAAGATTAGAATTGTTCTAATTGATTTATTCACAACCGGTTTAATATGGAGAACCTAAAGGGTCACACCATAAAAGGAAGAATAATTATTTAAGAAGTTAATGGCATAATCTTAATAATATGTTAAGTATATTTAATTTAATCTATGGTGATAGAATAAATTAAATAGCTTAATATTTATTATTTAATATTTTAGAAATATTAAATATTAATTAATAAGAGGAGTCTTATTAATATTATTACAATTATTATTATTTTAATTTCTAAAGGAGTTTGAGAATTAATTTAATATTAGTACTCTCATTTATTCCTAATAAGATTAGGAGGCTAATTAATTAAAGGATTTTAATTAATTAAAATAAAATTCAATTCCTTAATTGTTAAGGAGGGTTGCCCACATCTATAAATAAGAGGAGTCTTATTATGGGTGGTGTTGTTGTTGACTTTTTCACAACAGACGTAATTCCAATAGTTGGGAGAGTACGCTTTTTTTCTATGAGAGATAGAAAAATAGGGTTTAACCAACCACCCTTCTTCTTGAATACTTCTTCTTCCTTGGTGGATCACCTCTAGAGGCCAAACATTTGGGTGGCTAACGTTGATTAAAGGAAGGAACCCAACCAGGTGGATTCAAGTTGAACACAAAAAAGATTTGGAGATGAACTTGTACCTGAGGAAGCTCAAATCTTCAAGGGTATGATTCTCGTCCTTTATTTTTCGTTTAATTAATAATTGTGCATAAAAGATAATCCGAGTATATGGTTTGTAAAATTTTTAAACTCTGATTTTTATACCTTTCTGCTTATTGGAGCAATTTGATTGCGTTCATGAATATTACAAACCGAACAGATGCTGCAGCGCCGGACCGGAGTGCCAAACACTGGAGTCTCGCGCCACGACGCAAGAGATAGAGAAGGTAGTGGCACCGCAGCGCCGATGGGCAGAAAAAGCCAGAGAAGGGCCTTTAACTGCTCAGCTCTTGGGGGAAACGTAAGGGAAGATAAAGAACATAATGTTCAACTAATGTAACACTTAATCAATTGATTCAAACCTTTAGTAAAGATTGAACAGAAAGATTAAGCGAGATTAAAAGACAAAGAATGTAGACGCGGGTTACGGAACCGATATCCGGGGACCGTAGTCGCGATAAACGAACGCGGGGGATTGCTAAGATTGTGATTCCTTAGACATTGAGTGACGAGGGTATTGAATAACATTTCGATGTTATGTTGTGGTAATGAGAGATAAGTGTAAAGTGTATAAACGCTGTGAACGCAACGCAGTTGCGTTGAATGACCGGTCTTAGCATACAGCGAACCGTATGGCTTTGACATTAAGAAAGAATAATGAATGTTATCAAGAAAGCCGTAGCGAACGGTAATAAGATTAATGGAAGCCGATTATGATTCAGATAGGAAATGATAGAATGAAATGTAAGCGTTGAACACTTTAACCTATGTGAAGGTTGAATGTACTCAAATACTAAACGGTTGGAACCTACACCCCGTGTATAGTTTAACCGTAAGATAAGATCAATGATTAAACCATGAAGGGTAAAGAACTGAATTAAAGACAATGATGTTAACGAAAAGAAGTCGAGTTAATGATTAACTTGAACGATCGCTCTAAGTATACAAAAGACGGTATGACTTAGATGATAAAGAATGAATCCTGAGGTATAACATTTAGTTGCCAGGAAGCCGTAAGGAATAAGAAATTGACTTAACGAACGTTATAGTTAATGGTTTGGATAAGTTACGATAAGTTAGGTTGTGGTACAATCGTAACCTTTGATGGTTGACATATGGGAGCTGGGCTAAATAATTCCTTCAGAGAGCGAATGTATATACGAAACTGGCAACCGATCTAACTCACTGTGATGGCAGTGTAGATGAGACGGGAACTTGTTTGTTGTTTGTGGAAAATCACTCAGAGTACCATATAGACTACTAGCAGAGAAGCGATGTGTGCTGAGTCCTAGAGAAGTTATAAGAAGAAGATAAGAATACAAATCATCAAAGATGATGAATGTTAAGTAAGACATCTTCGTATGTCATGAAGCTGTAAACCGGTAATGAAAGTTGGTCGAATAAAACTTAGGTTGCAAGAACGCGAATCCTAAGAAGTAAAGTTAAGATTAAACCAATGCGTAAGTCAAGAATATGACTAATTGGTGTTTATATTTTACCTTATGTGTTATATAGGAATTGGAATGAGCAGTTCAGCGTAAGCTGTAACTGTGCGTAATGCAAGTTTTCTAACTTCATTCATATTTTTAATGAATGCTAGTTTCTAAAACTTCTCAGATGTTGAACTTGAGAAGTTTTATCTATGTGCGAATGTGCGATATTTGTACAAGGTGAGGCCTTGTGCCACAATGTGAACACTTTGGTGTTTCAATGAGATGAACTGTTCTGTGATTAAACTGTTCAATAAGAGAATGCTCTGTTTATACATGATCCGTTATTGTTAAGTCTGTGCTAATAATTCTAGCCAGACAGAATGTGTATGAAAAAGGTAGAAGAAATGAAAGTATTTCAAAGTGAAAGTGAATATTGTTTTAAAATGATAGGAATCGAGATTATTCCTATTATTCAAGCTGCTTCATAACCTTTGTTCGGTTATCGAAGTTTTAAAGGAATGTTTGAATTCTTGAAGTTGTTTGTTCAACTGTTATGACTTGCTGGGCAATTGAATGCCCACACTTGCTTTAAATGAAAAATATTTCCAGCGAACGATGTTAGAAGAACTTAAGGATCCCGTAAAGATCAAGCTGACGGTATCCAGATGAAGTGCCATTCAGAATGTGAATGAACGAGAAGATCAAGTGAAGACTTGTAATGTAGAAAGATGAAATTGAACTATAGACTAGTTTAATGAACTGTTATGTATCCTTGGTGGAGGATAAATGTCACTCTTGTAAGATGAAATGAATAATGTATTTATCATTATTAGTAATGAAAGAGGTTATAAGATTTTTAGAACCTGTGATTTGAGAATGTATGTTGTTATATTTCAATATATAATGATGTATGTTGGATGAATGATGTACTCGTGACGTACGGAATCCGGGTGTGAAGATAGACCGGATTTCGGGGCGTTACAAGTCTCATACCCTTCTTCTCTAAGTGACGATTATCCTGCTATTGGATAAGCTTTAGTTAATGGATATGTAATGTTGTTCTTGAGAGTCCACTATCTCTATAGTGATTTTCCATCTTTTAATGATTCCTATAATCAAATGAAAGTACCACAACACATGTTTAGATCCAAGATGAGACTTAGGAACTATTCCTAGTTCTGTAATGAACTTTTCATCCAAACAATCAACTTGCAGCTTCATTTATAGCTATATACTTTGTCTTTATCACTAAACTAACAACTTTTTGCTGTTTGAAACCTTTTCAATTCACTGTACCACCGTTCAAGGTAACACTTTACCTTAAAGTAGATTTTCTGTCGTCTTAGTCTGTCTGAAGAACTTGAGTCTGTTAGACCCTCTAGTTTTAATTCAGATCTACCATGAATATGATCACATCCATAGTGTTGGTTAAGTATTTAAGATGTTTTTCACTGACTCACAATGAACTTCTCCAAAATATGACTGATCAACATCAGGTCTCGTATATTTCATTGTATTCATGATTGTCACTCATTCGATCTCTCTTTTAAGGAGTCTATAGGGACTATTAAGAGAGATACACTCCATGACTCATCAACATGAGACATCTCTTGGAGTTTGCCATGCTAAACGACTTTAGCATCAAATGAATATACGTTTCTTGGGTTAAGCCGAGCATCCTTTTAAATCTATCTATATAGATTTTTATCCCCAATTACGATACTCTTCCCAAATCATTCATGCAGGAATTTTTAGACAACTTTATCTTTACTGATTGTAGCATTAGTATTAGGGGTGATCATTCGGTTATAACCGAACCGAATAGGCTATTCGGTTATAACCGAAAATTGAAAATTGTTACTTTTTGATATTCGAACAAGTAACCGAATTACCCATTAATTGAATTACTGATTTATCGAATAACCGAATTGTAAATTCAGTTGTTCTGGTAATAACCGAAATTAAGAAATATAAGGCTCATCCATTCAGCATTTTCTAAAATACATTGTGCTTGCTTGGGCTAAATTGAGTATAGTATAATTATTAAGATGTCTCTCACTTCAAAATTGCCAAAACGAAACACAAAATCAAACGAAATTGAGATCAAACAAAATTGCCCCAAATGACAGAATTCAGAAACACAAAAACACAAAACAAAAAACAAAAATAAAATCAAACGAAATTCATTACAAAATCAAACGAAATTGCCCCAAATGCAAAGAAAAATTCGTCTCCCCCAAATGGCCAAATATCAATCCCTGCACAGTGCACAGAATGACAGAATTTAGAAACACAAAATCAAATAAAATTATCTGATCTAAAAATTTTAAATTTAATTCAAGATATATTAAAATTCAAAACTAATATACATTAATTTCTTGGCAATCAAAGATAATAATAAGGCCACTGACTCATTGAGACATAAAATACCCATTTCGAAAGAAAGGAGAACAACAGAAGCATAATCTCCTCTATAGAAGGAAAGGACTGAATTTCAAAAATAAGAAATGAAAATAACAGATCTAATAATTGAAACCTCTCCATCGAGATAGATATCAACAAAAATGGAATCGCACAACTGTCACGGACTCATGGTCGTCGGTTCGTGCTGAGGTTTGTCGAGGAGGAAACCAAGAAGATGAGCGACGCGCCAGCGGCGATAAGGCTGTCGTGGTTTTCTCTAACGAGAGATGAGAGATCGAAAGCGGAGGGGAGTTGAAAGAGTCTCAGATCTAAAATTTTGATTTTTGAATGACTAATGTGTTATGAGTCACACCTTTAATTTTTAAACACTGATTTGTTTATTGTATTTCGGGTATTCTGATGAGTGGGATTTATACCCGCGAATCAAATACTTTATGACTTAAATAGTTGCCTGTTCTCGTAGAGTTTATATGTTTTTAAATGATTATAGTGTTATTGTGCTTAATTGACGCAATGCAGAGCTTATCAGGTGTTTTCCAGCTTTCAGGGGCAAAACGGTAATTTTCTATACACTGGCACCGCAACACCAATGCCTAATGTTAATCTCGCGCCGTAGCGCCACATCCCTAGTCCAGCCTGACGTCATCATGGCGCCGCAGCCCCACTAACCCTATGTCAACTCGCGCCGCAGCGCGAGCTCCGTGTTTTCCAAGCTCACGTGGCGCTGCAGCGCCACTCATAGGCTGAAAGCCCGAGCCGCAGCGCCACCTCCGGTGCCTAGGTAGAGACCAAGCGATTTTGACCTAGCGAAGGAAGGAAAACATATATAACAGAGACCCAGCCTCTGCATTCTGAGGAACTCACCATATATCATATAGCTTAGATTAGGTTTTAGTTTTTCTTTCTAATTTCTCTTCGTTTCCCATAGTAGATGTTTGTAAATATAGATTAGATAGATTAGGGAGAAGTTAGTTTTTCTTTGGAGCACAAGAGGAACGAGCGACACGAATTGGAAAGCTTGAAAGGAGCGGATTGCTTGGTGACTGAAGGGCCTTGACAGAGTTCCTTCTTAGCCATTTAATTCCTCTATTATTGTAATCCATAAATGTGGTCTTATTTGCTACTTGTATTTGGTTTATTAAACATAAACTGATTATTGACTCTAAGGTTATAATGAATCCCTTTGTTATTTGAATTGACTGTCTTTATCTCTTTGGTTGGCACCATATGATTTGGTTCGATATATTTGTGCTTAATGATTCTTGCTAAGACATTAGTGATGATTTTGGTAATCTGCATGATATCGACAAAAGTATTGTAGATTTACACCTAAATATATTAGCTGTGATTGTGGGTTTCGACTGCATAAGTTGTGCATAGAATAGACATATCTCTGTGCGCCAGGTGCGACCTCAATGAGAACTTATGCTTAAATCCTTGTTATGATTGATTCGCATAGACATATGTAGGATTGCATCTAGCTTGGACGTTCTTTTCTGTTCTATTCCCTTTAGGGTGGATCTGGAGAGGATATGTTTGTGCATACCTCGACAGAGGTGCATTAGCACATGTGCGTTCTCGGTCGACAAATTGTCGTGACCATTAAGACCAAAGAGAGAAAGGGTAGCTAGTTTGATGAAACATAGCACGCCAGGTGTTTGACAGAATGCCTGTGTGGGGGTGAAATTGTGACCTTAGCTTATATTTCCTTAGACTTCCATTCGTTATCCATTTACTTGCTTTGTTAATTAGTTTAACTAGATAATTCACACTTCCATTTACTACTGTTCGAATAAGACTTTAGCGATTCAAAGTCGGTACTTGGTAAATATTAGTCATAGTTTCTCGTGGGTACGACACTCTCCTTATCACTGTATTACTTGTTAGACCGCGTATACTTGCGCGTTTTATTGATTGCTAAATCAGACAACAAGTTTTTTGCGCCGTTGCCGGGGAACTATTATTCTAATATTGTCCAATATTGATTTAAATCAATTTAGTCTTACTTTGAACTTGTATATATTTATTTCCTTTATTTGTTTGATCTTCCTTTCTTTTTGTTTTTAAGTTTACAGATTATGGACTATCAATGTTATCAATGGCTATATGAGGGGACAACACAAACAAGCTCAGAAGAAGGGCTCGAGAAATTGCAACTTCAGATTGCTAATGCCTTGAGGTTTTCTGGCAATCTTAAATGTCAGTCCACTCAGAATGTCTACTGTCAGAATCAAGCTGACTTTGAACCGATCTCCTATCATCCAAACAGCCAGAGGGTTATCCAAACTCTTGGAGCTACAGTCAGGAGTCATATCATGATCCGAATCATGCCTCTCAGTTTGACTATCAGTCTCAGCCGCATTATGAATTGACGTCTCAACCCAATGAGAGCTTCTATGAGACCTCAACACAAGAAGAAGAGAACGGGCTTGAAGAGCTTTTCACCGACTTTATTGAGAAAAATGAGGTTCGGATGGCAAGCCAAGAAGCCGCAGTGCACAACCTTGAGAATCAATTGGGGCAACTCGTCAATGCCATCACAAATCCACCGCGAAGCAATCTCCCGGTCTTAATTGATCTCGACGATGAAACAGTAGAGAATTGCACGGTGGATACGCAAGGAAAATGCAATGAGTCTCGCACAGTTGTTGAGGATGATGTAATAGTGCTTACTAGCCAACCGGTGGAGTCTGAAGTTGGAGACATAAGGATAAACAGTGGTTGTATTGTCAAGACTGATCAACAACCTGAACCCATGCTCCCAACTATGGAAACCCGTGAGGGTCCAATAGCGCACAAAGAGCGTTTTCAACTTAATGAAATAGGAGAATTAGTGGATAATTCCAGTGGCAAAAGCTTCTTTGTACCGATGGATGACTGGATAGAGGAGGAGAATAAGGATGACCAATCATCTATGTCTGCCAAAAATCCAAAGGAATTGACGAATAGGCGGCATGAAAAGGTTATCTTCGCTTATGATCCGGATTGAACGGCGTCGGTATAGTCAAGCCGACGACTTTAAAACAAGTGCTTGGTGGGGAGGCATCCCCATCTCGGTGTAAATTTCATCTGTTTTCCTTTACCTATATCTAGTTTACGCTGTAGTTACTTACTTATTAGATTGTATGTAATAATTTATTTTAGCTTTAAAGTGTTTTGTGTATTACTCGTCTTGGCTTGTGCAGACAGCAGTAGAAAAATTTCTGAGAATCCAAGCTCGCGTCGCGGTGCCACCATTTGTACTACACTCCACGCCGCGGCGCCGACTTAACGCCCCAACACCAAGTGTTGCGCTGCAGCGCTAGTGCCTTCACGCCCCAGCGCCAAATGTCGCGCTGCAGCGCCAGTGCTTGAATGCCAAACTTCTCTCTTTCACGCCGCATCGCCACACAACACTGGTTAACTAGCGCCACGGCGCCAAACCCAGGCAATGCCCCTGCAAACTCGCGCCGCAGCGCCACTTAACAAAGGTTTCCTCGCGCCGCGGCGCCAGAGGCTAATTTTTATTTTTAAAAAAAACTACTTTTGGTCAGCAGTTAGGCCACACCTCTCACTTTTTCTAGTCACATTTCGGCAGCACTAGCAACCACCATCGCCTCAAGCCTATAAACCAATCCCAGTCGATCAAGTTGAAAACCAAAGGCCGTTAAACATTTAAAACCACCAAAACAAACCAAGAACCTTCATCAAATCTGTTAGAGTACGAGCCCACACGGTTCTCAAACTAGGGTTCTTCAAGGTAATTTTTGATGTATTCAATTAGGAAGTTTTGTTGAGTTCATTGTTTGGATTCGTTCTTCTTACTGTGTATTGGTGTGAATTCCTCTGCCAGAATTCTAGATTGAACAATTACAAATAAAGGTTGTCCAAGTCAGTCTTGAGAAGTGCACTCTAGGTGTTCGATAAATTGCTTGAACCAAAAAGTTATTTGAATTGGGCCTGTTTTGGCTTGGATTCACTGGACTTTCATTGGGGACTATCTGCATTAAGTTTGTGGGAGTGTGTGCTTCAGTTTTCTGTTTGGGTTCATACAAATTGCTGCAATTTTTAAAATGGCACAAAAGCGTTAATGACTTAGTATGGGAGGATCATCATCCGCGGCACCACTAGCGGCATGGGACAGAGCGAAATTTGTGAGCGAGGAGGCCTGGAAAAGGTATAAAAGCTCTTTTGCCGCGCGAAACTTGATTCCCGAGCGGGATTTGAGGCCAAGCAAAAATGATGGCGAGTTGGTGACCATGATCTCGGGACGTTAGTGGATCCACTTCACGAGGTCGCCCAAATCGGCTGTTATATTTGTGGTTTGGGAGTTCTACGCCAATGCTAGTGCCGAAGGTCCGACAGTTGTCTAAGTCAGGGGGAAAGCAGTGGATTTTGGAAGCCTAGCTATTAACGAATTGTTTGCTACGCCCAACTATGAGGGCAAGGACTATATGGAGCCGGGGCTCCGCAGCTATGATTTAGAGGACATTATCAGGAGGCTCTGCAAGCCCGGGACTTCATGGAAACAGAACGACTACACGGGGGAAAAGACCAGTTTCCCGTCTTCAGTGCTCAGTCGCTATGGGAAGGCGTGGTTTAGCTTCATCTGTGCTAATATGATTCTGACCCGGCACCTGAGCGACGTGACGAAGGATATAGCGATCTTGTTATTTACTATTGTCACGGGCGTGAAAGTGGACATTGGGGTTCTCATACACGAGTCCATCATAAAAGCGATCAAAAGCACAGTTGTTTCGGGACTCCCTCACCCATCCATGATCACCTGGCTATGCAAGAGGGCAGGTATCCAGTGGGGGCCTGAAGAGATAACTCTACCACCCATGTCAGTCATTGACCATAAGACAATCTCACGCTTTGTTGTGTGGGACGAGGTAGAGTCGAATAGCAGAGGCGAAGGCTACGGACCTCCTACAGCGCTGCCTCCTACAGCAGAGCCAGAGCAAGCACAGACTTCAGATGCCAGCCCAGCTGGACAGGGGCTATTGACTGACATTATGGCGTCCCTCACTCTACTGCACCAGAAATAGGATGCCGAGGCGCAGAGACAGCGGAGGCACATAGCTGCAATGGCTCAGAGGAAAGAGATAGCGATGCAGTACCAGACTGAGCTGGTAAATACTATGCAGTGCATCTACACCGTGTACAATGGAGAGAATGATGAGTTCACACCATTCCAGTTCCCAGAGCCTCCAGTTTTCCCACCCTACCCTCCCCCATCACCGCCCACCGAGGCTGACGAGGACGAGACCGCTGCTGAGTGATCCCACTTCAGGGAAGCCCTCTTGTATCGATTGCTTTATGTTTAGCAATGAGGGCATTGCTCATCTCAAGTTTGGGGGTGTTTTTAGCTATTATCTATTTTATTTCTGTACTGCCATGCTAGGTTGAATATTTAGTACTTTGTTATGACTTTTTATCAGGATTGTGGTGCAGTCATTTTGAACTGCGAGATTTTCAGGATTATGCTTTAATTTTTATGCCATGAACTGTTTTTGGTTTTTATTATTTAATGCTTTGATTATTATCAGCATGATTGTGGTTTATAGCCATATTTTTGGGGCTTATACAGATTAGATGCTTGTGCCATATGAATGGTCTTTTTACCCTATTTTGAGCTGCTATTTAGCAAGGGTTATAGTTATCATTGATTTTTGATTATGGCTGATGACAAGCGTCAAGTATTTATGCCTATCTCTTAGAGTCGTGTCAAGCATGTATGAGCTAGGGGTTGTTCAATTGATAAGTTTAGACTGTTATTGATTCGTCTTCCTTAGCAAGCACCGACCAACTGTGTTAACTCGTTATTTTTCGAATTGAGTTCGCTTGTTTATTGCTTTGAGAGTTTGTTCACTTTTATAAACTTTCATTTTTACAAGGTAATAAAAGACTTAGGCGTTTATACAGTTTTGGATCTTGGTTTCTGGCATGTTGACATTTTAAAAAAAAATAAAATAAATAAAAATGAATGAAACGAATATAAAAATATAAAAGAAGAGTTTATATCGAAAGTTTTGCGGTGGTTCGAGATGGAGCGTAAAACGCACTCGGCCATAAACGCAGAACCGATATCGAGATGGAGCATAAAATGCACTCGCTAAATAATCTTTATTTTTGTTGTAAAATCTCAATGGCTTATGTTGATTACGTGGCCTTTACTGCTCGAGTTATTAGATTCATAGGGGTGTTCTACACCTAGTGCCCTAAAGTCATCTGGCTTGGGAGTCACTGATCAAAAGCTCATTCATGGATAGTTTTGAATAGCCTAAGGTAATTAAGTACTGTCTGAGTCAGATTTTGCTGTCGTCATGCTAGAGCCTTTTGATCTTTTCCTGCATTTGCATCTTATTCTTAATGCTTGTTAAATGTTTAAGTTGCGAAGTTTCCTTATTGATTTTAGCAATCGACTAATGCGAGCTTATTTGAGTTATGATTAGTTAGGATGGTTGGTCTCCACAAACACACATAGAATGGATCGAATACAGTCTTATGCTTGAAATTGAATGAACCCTTATTCATTTATGTGCTTGCCCTATTATCTGGGAGTGGCTGTGATCGAGCTTTGAAGCCATGGTACTATTTTATTGTTTTAGTTTTCTTTCGCATGTGTTTTATTAGTAGTGTTGTCTTTGATAGTTTGCTCGAGGACAAGCAAAGACTTAAGTTTGGGGGTATTTGATGAGTGGGATTTATACCCGCGAATCGAATACTTTATGACTTAAATAGTTTCTTGTTCCCGTAGAGTTTATATGTTTTTATATGATTATAGTGTTATTATGCTTAATTGACGCAATGCAGAGCTTATTAGGTGTTTTCCAGCTTTCAGGGGCAAAACGGTAATTTTTTATACACTGGCGCCGCAGCGCCACATCCCTAGTCCAGCCTGACGTCATCATGGCACCGCAGCGCCACTGACCCTATGTTGACTCGCATCGCAGCGTGAGCTCCGTGTTTTCCAAGCTCACGTGGCGCCGAGCGCCACTCATAGGCTTAAAGCCCGCGCCACCTCCAGTGCCCAAGCAGAGACCAAGCGATTTTGACCTAGCGAAGGAAGGAAAACATATATAACAGAGACCCAACCTTTGCATTCTGAGGAACTCACCATATATTATATAGCTTAGATTAGGTTTTAGTTTTTCTTTCTAATTTCTTTTCCTTTCCCTTAGTAGATGTTTGTAAATATAGATTAGATAGATTAGGGAGAAGTTGGTTTTTCTTTGGAGCACAAGAGCAACGAGCGACACGGATTGGAAAGCTTGAAAGGAGCGGATTGCTTGGTGACTAAAGGGCCTTGACAGAGATCCTTCTTATCCATTTAATTCCTCTATTATTGTAATCCATAAATGTGGTCTTATTTGCTACTTGTATTTGGTTTATTAAATATAAACTGATTATTGGCTCTAAGGTTATAATGGATCCCTTTGTTATTTGAATTGACTGTCTTTATCTCTTTGGTTGGCACCATATGATTTGGTTTAATATATTTGTGCTTAATGATTCTTGCTAAGACATTAGTGATAATTTTGGTAATCTTCATGATATCGACAGAAGTATTGTAGATTTACACCTAAATATATTAGCATGTGATTGTGGGGTTCGACTGCATAAGTTGTGCGTAGAATAGACATATCTCTGTGCGCCATGTGCGACCTCAATGAGAACATATGCTTAAATCCTTGTTATGATTGATTCGCATAGACATATATAGGATTGCATCTAGCTTGGACGTTCTTTTCTGTTCTATTCCCTTTAGGGTGGATCTGGAGAGGATATGTTTGTGCATACCTCGACAGAGGTGCATTAGCACATGTGCGTTCTCGGTCGACAAATTGTCGTGACCATTAAGACCAAAGAGAGAAAGGGTAGCTAGTTTGATGAAACATAGCACGCCAGGTGTTCGACAGAATGTCTGTGTGGGGGTGAAGTTGTGACCTTAGCTTGTATTCCCTTAGACTTCCATTCGTTATCCATTTACTTGCTTTATTAATTAGTTTAATTAGATAATTCACACTTCCATTTACTGCTGTTCGAATAAGACTTTAGCGATTCAAAGTCGGTACTTGGTAAATATTAGTCATAGTTCCTTGTGGGTACGACACTCTCCTTATCACTGTATTACTTGTTAGACCGCGTATACTTGCGCGTGTTTATTGATTGCTAAATCAGACAACATATTCGGTTAATCGAATAACCCAAAATTGAAAACCAAACTCGAAATGAAAAAGTGAAAATAAAATCAGATATAACCGAATTACAAAAAATACTTGAATAACCGAAAAAATTCGGTTAAAAAAATTCGGTTCGGTTCGGTAGTTCGGTTTTATCCGTTTTTTGCTCACTCCTAATTAGTATGTCATTCCTTATCCGTAATATATCAACATATAGTACTAAAAATGTCACGACGCTCCCACTGACCCTTTTGTACAAAATACTTACATGAAAAATTATTTTGCAAATTGAACAAACTAGTATAGTAAAAGGAGATGATCATTCAAAGAGTTGAATGTGTGTATTTGCTGAAATACAAGTGTGAATTATTTGAAAGGTTTAAAGAATTCAGAAGTGAAACAAATTGGCAAAGTATTAAGATTCTTTGATTAGATCAATGAATAAATAGTTGTGCAATAAGTTTCTAGATCATCTCAAATAGTTTTCTCATAATAGACGCCTCCTGATACCCAATAATTGATTTCTATGAATGATTTGGGAAGAGTATCGTAACTGGGGATAAAAATCTATATAGATAGATTTAAAAGGATGCTCGGCTTAACCTAAGAAACGTATATTCATTTGATGCTAAAGTCGTTTAGCATGGCAAACTCCAAGAGATGTCTCATGTTGATGAGCCATGGAGTGTATCTCTCTTAATAGTCCCCATAGACTCCTGAAAAGAGAGATCGCATGAGTGACAATCATGAATATAATAAAATATATGAGACCTGATGTTGATTAGTCATATTTTGGAGAAGTTCACTGTGAGTCAATAGAAAATATCTTAAAGTACTTAACCGACACTAAGGATGTGATCATATTCATGGTGGGTCTGAATTAAAAATAGAGGGCTTAACAAACTCAAGTTCTTCAGATAGACTAAGACGACAGAAAATCCACTTTAAGGTAAAACGTTATATGACGCCCCCAAAATAGGTATACATCGCCCATCTTGAGTCGCCAAATACATGATGCAAAATTCAAATACAACTTAATAATACAACTGTCATGTAAAATACGACAAAACATAAACTGAGAGTTTTAAAACGAATATTGTCTTCTAGATAGTATTCAACTTAAATGGAGTCCTCAATACAATTATTATCACATTATTTCATAGAATAGTGAGGATTATTAATGCTATCATCTGGACCGTCACTCCGTTCCCCGACTAGTCCTGGCTACGTTCTCATTTCCTGAAGAGGACAATGAAAATAAAAGGGTGAGCTCAACTAGCCCAGTAAGAAATATTATGACTAAGATAATACAGAATAATTTATCATTAGCCTTTAACAGTGTTAAACTGATAAAATATAACAAACATCAAGTTTAACTGCAGCGGAACAAGCAATCCATTAGAAGAGTCAAGTAGAGAATAAAATCTACTATCTTCTATGATTTAAAAGGTTTTTTTATCTCTTTTATCGCGAGACTCAGGTTAATAAATAATCCACATCATCCCTGCACTACGACCAAGGATATTCATTAGTATCACGACCACAAACTATCCATGCACTACGGGTCAAAGATATTCGTGTATTCATCAATGGTCATGATCATGCCAACAACTGTCCACTAATGCACTGCGGGCTAATGAGGACTTTTACCATATCATTTGTAACATTACGGTCATGATTATACCGAATAATCTCTGGTCATAATCATACCAAGTCCATCTATGCACTACAGGCCACAGATGACTTTCAACAGAATATAAACATGAGGATGCTGACAATGGTATAAGAATTCAATAAAACAAGTTCAAGGATAAATGTTTAAAGATTTATAATTTAATTTATCCAGAAATCGATAACGTCCAAATTATCAACATGATACTGCTTTGTGGAGTAAAATTCAAGAATAATATTGTACCAAAAATAATTTGGACCGAAAACGAATCAATTTTTATCATGAATAGTATCTCGGGTGAATAGTACCCGAGTAAATAGTATCCTGTGAATAGTACTTTAAGAATAGTAACCCCGTGAATAGTACTCCGGCATGAAAAAGTTAAAAACTTATCAAGAATGCTCAGAATAATATTTTAATAAAAAGATACTGGATGAAGCGCAAATATCAAGGATATTCTACTAATTTCATGGAGTATAGAAGCCAAAATTTTAACAAAATGAGTACAGAATTCGAAATCTGAAATGAAATAATATTACTTACATACTACAGAGTATGGAAGAAAATATTATTTCAAGCGAATATTGAACAAAAATAACATCCCTTACCTTGAAAAGAAGAGTATTTCAACTGGTATAGCGGGGATATTTTTGAAGAAAACTTTCACTGTTTTCTACGCTCAAAGCTTTCTAAAACTCTAAAGAAATACGCTGAAGATTATAGAAAAAGAATTCTCTGATTCTGGTATGATTTTCAATTCTAACTTAAGCACCTATTTATAGAAAAATGCTAGAACGCCATAGGAGACTAAAATAATAAAATAATATTATAATTTTTCTACGCATGCATGCTTTGAATAAATCAGCAGCCCACCATAATTGAAACTCAATTCAGCACATTTTGTTAACAAAGGACAAAAGTGGGTCCCATCCATAATTTAATAAAAATATTTTATTTTCCGAAACTTCAGTAATTAATAATAAATAGCCTTTTTATAAGAAAAATACGAATTTTATGTCCATTCCACAAGAAATCGAATTCTCTACAACTTTGTAGCTTTAAGTTTTTCTAAATTCCAGACAGAAAATATCCGAAAACCACAAACGGATAATTTTTAACACCTTTTTAAATTCATAACAAATCATGCGTTAATTTTTAACGGTTCAAAATTTGTGGACATATACTCAACTTATATATGCATAACATATCCAAAAATCACAACGATCTAGCGGTCGGAATAAAATTATAACTCACACAATAGAGCTTTAAGAACACCGATTTGATTTTTTAATACCTCCAATCCGTAAAACACCTCAATATTAATTCCTTCATTTATAACCACATAAAATAAATATTTTCCTATCCATCATTTATGCCTACATAAAATAAATATTTCTTTATCATATAAATCAATAATTAATTATTCACAAATAATATTACAGAATCACAATAATGACAACCAGGCCATTCCCAGGAAAGAGGGGGCTTTTCGATAAGGATTTCTCCTTATTGGCGCGCAATTAGGTGACCAAACCTCTCCTTGACAGAACTTTCTAGACATTACCAATAATGCTATCTAATAATATTATTAAAATAATATGAATTATTGATCTGATAATGAGAAATACTGTGCAGTGACAATTATTGAAACAACAATAATATAAAATATCAATGCAGCAATTATTGAACCAATAAAATAAAATATTGAACAGTAATTACTGTAACAATTATTGAGTAGTGCCGTCTTACGTAAGAATCAATAATTCAACAATACTGTGAAATACCGTGTGCTACTGTGCAACAACGCGTATTACTGTATTTAAACCACCAGGTATTCGAACAGTGCTAACGGTAACGATTACGCCGTTATTTATAAAAACTCAAATTTGTCGTTTTCTTCATCTGATAGTTATTCTGTTATGGGTCCCACAAATGGTTGCGTCATCGTACGAATATTCCCCGATAGAAAGAATATTCCACGACCAAACGAATATTCTCCGACAACATGAATATTTTATAACCACTTGCTTATTTTACAAAATTTATAAATATTACCCATAACTATAATAACATTATATCAAATTTACTCCTTAATACTCAAAAGTGATATTTATAGAAAATTCATCTTTATTCATAAAAGTTGGGGTCGGTGGTGCAGTGAATTAAAAAAGTTTCAAACAGCAAAAAGTTGGTGGTTTAGTGATAAAGACAAAGTATATAGCTATAAATGAGCTGCAAGTTGAATGTTTGGATGAAAAGTTCATTACAGAACTAGGAATAGTTCTTAAGTCTCATCTTAGATCTAAACATGTGTTGTGGCACTTTTATTTGATTATAGAAATCATTGAAAGATAGAAAATCACTATAGAGATAGTGGACTCTCAAGAATAATATTACATATCCATTAACTAAAGCTTATCCAACAGCAGGATAATCGTCACTTAGAGAAGAAGGGTATGAGATACCATGACGATTGACTTTAGTGCAAGTGGGAGATTGAAAGTAGTATGCACACAAGCCAATCATGTTTGATGATAAAGCATATATTTTGTAACAATCTTATTCAATTATTAATAAAAAGTATTAATTTATTAAAGACTTTTAATTATCTACATGATGCTGCTTTATAATATGTGATAAACCCATAGTTTTAAGCAATGCTTTTAGAATAATGATTATGATCATTCTAATGAGATCTAAATTCTTAGAAAGCTTAAAACGAAAATAGTTCCCAATCGTTGGATTACTAAATTAGGGATTAGTAAATCCAGATAGATTGATACATACGTTGCTTGCTTATTGGATGAGGATGATTGATCTCATGATCATTTGTGTGGAGACACTAAAGTAAATATGTAGGTGCTTATTAGAGAATAAGTTCACTGAACGTGGCTCGCTAAGGAATACCTAATGGAGTTTTACTTGCCTATCAATAGGAAATCATGTAATGATAGTAGTACAAGTGATCCTTGGACTTAAGATCATCATAGTATCTTGTGTATGATGAGTTATACTTTGACTTATTTCTTAAGACCCTTAGAGTTTATCAAAGGGTATGCTTGGGTATAATAAGTTGTACATGGAGATAATGTATGATCAATAAAGAATCTACCGCTTCTAGTGAAAGAAGAGAAATATCCTATGTGATTCGATAAATGACAACCCAGTAGTCCTTGGCCAAGGCAGAATAAAATTAGAAAGGAGTTTTTAATTTGAATTATTTGGTGTTGTGCATTTAAGAGTCGAAATATATATAATTAAATAAATTAAGACTTGACAGGAATTTCATGTCTTATATTTAATTGGGACATTGTATGATGGAAGGATTGAATTGTACGATAACTATTTACTCAAAGGTTCTTTTATGATTAATGTTAAAATTTATATTATCTAAAAAGTCGTTGATCGCTAGGGAGGCTTATCCCTATTGTAGAATAAATATTATTTATTTAAATAAATAAATAGTTTAATTTATTTATTTAAATAAGATTAGAATTATTCTAATTGATTTATTCACAACCGGTTTAATATGGAGAACCTAAAGGGTCACACCATAAAAGGAAGAATAATTATTTAAGAAGTTAGTGGCATAATCGTAATAATAAGTTAATTATATTTAATTTATTCTATGGTTGAATAAATTAAATAGCTTAATATTTATTATTTAATATTTTAGAAATATTAAATATAAATTAATAAGAGGAGTCTTATTATTATTATTATTACTATTATTATTATTTAATTCCCAAAGGAGTTTGGGAATTAATAAATAAAAGTACTCTCAAATATCCTAATAAGATTAGGAAGCTAATTAATTAAAAGAGTTTAATTAATTATTCCTAATAAGAATGAGAGCATAATTAATTAAAATAAAACTCAATTCCTTAATTGTTAAGGAGGGTTGCCCACATCTATAAATAAGAGGAGTCTTATTATGGGTGAGGGTGATTGACACTTTCACATAACACGCGAATACACAATTCTAATAGTTAGGAGAGTACACCATTTTCTATGAGAGATAGAAAAACTAAGATTTTGCCAAATACCAATTTTCTTGAATCTTTCTTCTTCCTTGGTGGATCACCTCTAGAAGCCAAACACTTGGGTGGCTAACATTGATCAAAGGAAGGAACCAAACCCGGTGGATTCAAGTTGAACGCGAAAAGAATTGGAGGTGAACTTGTACCTGAGAAAGCTCGAATCTTCAAATGTATAATTCTTGTTCTTTATCTTTTCGTTTAATTAATAATTGTGCAAAAAGGATGATCTGGGTATATGGTTTGTAAAATTTTTAAACTCTATTTTATCACGTTTTCGCTTATTTTGTGCAATTTAATTGCGTTCATGAATATTACAAACCTAACAAAATGTCGACGATTTGAAAATTTAGAGTCGTCAGTTGGTAGTTTTGAAATGGTTGTACCAACTCAACTGAATTTGAAAAGGGTTACACAAAGGCCCAATTGCTGGACTCTGTTTAACATGCCTTGGAAACCGAGATTCACAAAGTTCGAGGACTTAATTAAACAGGGGGGTAGGTGTTAGGCACCCCTGACTTTCGTGAAAACGCGGTTACATCGACTTTTCAATTTCCTAATTTATCTGGAGTGTGTGTGTGTATGTGTGTGTGTGTGTGTGTGTTTATTGGGCCTAAGTGCAGTTATTTGGAAGTAATGTTATGCCTCGTTTGCATTTATATACAAAGGGTTTGATTTGTATAAAAGTTTAATTTTAAGCAATATATAGCAGTGATGTTTTGAAAATAGGTTTTCAAACCTTTATGCTCACATAGTAATTGAGGCCTTTGATACTTCCATTTTATTCTGTATTCGACTTGATTTGATTTTATTCTCGAGATGCGAAACATATTCGACAAAATAATATACATAGAAGTGTCGGGCTCCTTATGGGCATGAAAGCCATCTAAGGATGTCCAAACACCATAAATAATTTACAAGCTAGTTGCACAACTAGAAAAGAGTTCATCGTGGTAACCAGATCTAGTTCCGTTAGCTGGATCTTAGATCCCGTGGTTCCTAAGCTCACATGGTTGCTTAATATTTATAAAAAACTAGAAAGAAAACTAGATTTAAATAAATCTTAGTCATTCTAGCTCAACGGTTCTAGTTTTATAACTTTTGAATCGGTTAAAAGTTATATATGGCTAGATTTAGATAAATCTAGTCCACATATTTACATATTATGGATTTACATTGAATGAGTAGTTAAAACAGATATTTAAACGCAATAAACATATATATATATATATATATATATATATATATATATATATATATATATATACAGGAAGGATCAAGAGCAGAATTCTTAAATAGCAGAATGCCTTAAGTAGCAGAATTTTGTCAAAACGACGCCGTTTTATAGGGACGCGGTGACATTTTTGTAAATACGCGGTGGCATGGTATTTACAAAAATACCACCGCGTCCCTATAAAATGGCGTCGTTTTGATAAAATTATGCTATTTAAGGCATTATGCTATTTAAGAGTTATGCTCTTAATCTTTTCTATATATATATATATATATATATATATATATATATATATATATATATATATATATATATATATGAAAGCAAGTAAAAGTCACAGATAGTCGATCCACACTCAACTGTTCGGTTTAAGTCTATATATTTATATATATATTAAAGAGAGAAAAAGCCACGGATCGATGATCCGGGCATAACTAATCAGCGAGAGTCTATATATATATATATATATTAAAGCGATAAAATGCCACGAATTTAGAATCCAGACATAACTGTTGAATGTATATATATATATATATATATATATATATATATATATATATATATATATATATATATATATATATATATATATGAAAGCAAGTAAAAGTCACAGATAGTCGATCGAGGCTCAACTGTTCGGTTTAAGTCTATATATTTATATATATATTAAAGAGAGAAAAAGTTACGGATCGATGATCTGGGCATAACTAATCGGCGAGAGTCTATATATATATATACATATTAAGGCAGTAGAAAGCTTCAAATCTGAAAAAAAACCTTACAGTGTGATGTAAAGAAGGCTTCAGACTGCTTTTGGAGCTTGAACACTCAGTTTCCACTGGTTAAAATTTGATATGTCGTATTATATATGTATACAAGTGTTTAAAAAGAAGAATATTGAAGTTTGGAACATTATAGGAGGAGTTAAGAGCTGAAATGGACATAATTTTCTCTTTTTTTTTTCTTTTTTTCTCTACATTTTATGGCTGATGGGGGGTCTTATTTATATACCAAAATAGCCGTGTGGCACCCCCAAATTCGGGTTTCCTAACCTCGGGTTTGGTGCTCACAATCCATCACATATAACACATCTAACTACTCATTCATTAATGAAAAACATCATTCATAATATTCCTTAATACAACCTATAACAATATCCCAGGTTAATTAACCTTGACATAACTTACATACCCTTATATAGCCAAAAAGTTTACATAAATAATTACATAATAAAACATAACAATTAAAAGTTGACACTAACTACTTCTGAGCCTTGCCTTTGCCTTTGTCCCTGTTAGAACATTCTGCTACATCGACATTAGTTGAAATATTTTATTTAAGCAAGGGTGAGCAACGAATTTGCTCAGCAAGTTAAAATATACAATAAATGATATATATCATGAATAGAAGAGTCTAACTTCTATATAACTTCAGCAATAATCAAAAGATTTCAAAGTAGCGGAATAATAATTCAATCTCAATAATAAAACTTTCGCCCATTTCATACTAAATAACATATCAGAGATGAAAGAGTAAAATTCTTTCAAAGATTCAATAATATTCAATTGAATAAGAAGAATTAACAATACTGCAACAATATTCAATAAAGTGGGATATACCCAGATTTCATGCTGAGTGATCACAAAAGGATCATGAACTAATAGATGAATCATTTAGTTATTAAAACTAAATTACCACAAGAATATAAATTAGTTATAAAAACTAAACTATACACTTCTGCAAGTACCTGGAGCGGCCAACTTCTTTGTACCCTATATTACATATAATACTCAATAATAGCGCATAGGTCGATTTACGACATTAAAATTTATTCATCTCAGTCCTACGTCACGAGTTCGTATGACAACAATATGGTTTGGATTACTTTCCAAAGAAATACTATGATTTCAATAATTAATAACAATACTAATCTAGCCGAAACCAATGGCATAGACCTTCCAATAACAATTCAATTCATAATAAATAGAACATTTCATGCTTTAACAAATATTAGTCTCGCCAAAACAATAAGCCGAGACATGATTTATAAACAGTTCAAATAATAGAACAAGAATCAATTGCACTACGTGCGAATTACAACAATTATTATAGATGTGAATAACTATCAATAATTATTCACTACCATGCTTGAAAAATAGTAACTCAAGTTGAGTTAGGAAACTTGCCTGATTCGTTGACTACTGCTACGCAATTTAAGTTAACTTCTTTTGTAAGACCTATCATTGATAAGATCGATCTCTTAATTAGCATCACATATCTTACTCATAGCAATTTACCATGAAATCACATAACCAATCATTAGTGAGTACACTATACTATCTTAGACTTAACACTTACACGTTCATTTATAAGTTCGTAATATAACTTGACAAACTATTTATGAACTTAGTAGACTTAATATATCATTTCAGTTTCTATTTTAGCAAGCTAAAACAAAACTGACTTCTCTTGCTGACATTTCAGTTTCCCTTTTCAGCAACCTGAAATGTTCATTTCGGGAAGCTGAAATACACTATTCACAAAAAAATGAAATCAGCTTATTATTTTTTTAATCTTTTGGCCAATCATATATACATATATTCCATACACAAAAAATATTTTTCTGGAATTTTTCAACTCCCTTAAGTAATTTTCAAAAATAAATTTCTAGTTAATTTCTTAAGAAATTAGCTACCTCGTGCTTAACTCAAGAATTCTCAACTCTTGACGGGATCTTACACGTGTTAACGTGAGCTTACAGTTTAAATTTCAAGGCCATCAGAGTTATACAACTTCGGTTATAGTGATTTCTGTCGGGAAAATACAAAAATTGAAATAGTCGTAACTTGCTCATTTTAACTCGGAATGAACTCATTTTTGAACACAACCTACTTTATCCTATATATTTTCATTCCCCAAAAGGCCGGATTTTATCTCGATAAATAAGTGGCCAAAATAGCCCTTAAAAAGTTTTGGACAGTTTGTTTTTGTCATTTTTCTATTTTTGACTCCTTTGTTAAAATCAGTCCACTCGAAAATCTACAACACATTTTCCAGTGATTCTACTTGTAGATGTTAGAAAACTCATAGATCTAACTCTAGGACTTGACCACACTCAAAAATTCAAAGTAGAATGAGAGATATGTTCATTTCCATATCATACTTTATTTTCTCAAAAATCTATTTTTCAACTCTTTATGTTCTGTATGAAAACTTCCATGATCTCCCATAAAACCAACATAAATCATCATATTAACTGAAAATAACTCATATACTCATGGATCTAACATGATCCATGGTTTAATTCACCAAATAATCAACAAACATAAGATCAAACACAACAAAAGCTAAGAAAAATTTTATTTTCTAACTTTTGAAAAACCTAACTCATATTTCTTAGTTTAGATTCAACTTTTGATCTACAAAAGAGTTGGATCTAAACATGAAACACCTTTAAACATATAATTCTAAGGTTTTTATTTTCAAGATCAAAGCTTCATACTATCAAAAATTAACTTAAAATAAAAAGAAATTTAATCTATATACAAATAGAAATCCTTATACCTTCTCTTGATTCCTCTTCTTCTTCTTTCTAATACTTAGATTAAAGAACTAAATAACTATCAAAACTCTCCCTTTCTGTTTCCCTATTATGGCCGAATCCCTCTTGCACTCTCTCTCTCTCTCTCTCTTGGTCTTACTTTGATAACTTAAGAATATGAAATGAGATAAAAAGATGTAAGAGAAAGGAAATTTGATGTTAGTAATTTTGTATAGATATATTTAGTGTATCTATAATCATCATCCAATGTCTCACTCTTCCTCTCTCTCCTTATCATTGTAAGCTTGCTTGCACTCTTGATTTAACTTGTGGGTTGGATGAAAAAGATAAGAATGAGACCAAGGCTTGACACCTAGCAAGTTAGTTCACCTACTAAAGTAATGTAATGATTACATGCCTCCCCCTTTCTCTCCTCTATGTAAATTTTGCCCATTATGGCCTTCTTGGGCCCCTTTTTATTATCTTTTAAGCTCCATTTAACTTACTTAATGGTCCAAAAGGTCCCCTCCCAATTGGGCTAAGAGTTGGGCCAATCAACTAATTATTTAGGCTAAAAATTCTAATTCTTTGGGCTTGCAATTCAACATAGTTTATACATTTTAATTTTTTATCCATTCCCCATTATTTAATTAGGGTTCCCTTACACACATTAATAAGTTAATTTCTCACTCAAATGTCTTTAATTTTATAACCCAATTAGACTTGCTATTCTTAGGTTATAAAATTAATTAATTGAGATGTATAAAATAAATCTCTTAGGATTAGTATATGTTGTTAAATACTATCATTCTCTTAAATTATAGCCCATTAGGTTATTTAATTATCATACCTAATATATATTAGGTTACATAACTTTATTCTTCATCACTTTACAAAATAAATGTATACACATTATATAATACATATTTACTCAATCACGTACATGATTCACATGTCCTAACATATTTTCCCTAGTTTATTAACTTATTAGCCCAAATTGACTTAATAAGTTATAAACACATACATACTCATATCAATAATCAATTACTTAAGGATTGTAAATCCTTTTAATTTAATAATCAAGGCTAACATTCAAGCTATGTTAATTTCTTACATAACTTTCATTCCTCTTTCTTGAAAATGATTAAGTATACTTCTTAGTTAATAAATTAACTATCTAGCTTAATTATCATATACACTTATATGATTCAAGTACTTTCTTTTTTTTTTCTTTTTTTTTTTTAAAAAAATTTATTCGAAAAATTTGAATTATGTAAAATTCTGGGTTCTCACATTCTCCCCTCCTTATAAGGATTTCGTCCTCGGAATCACCGCTTTCTTACTCTCTAATATCTTTTAAAGTTGTATCATCAATTCATTTATATCAACACAATATTAATTTGTGTTTCATATACTAACTTGTGACTTGGGATCTATAAAGAAAGCCATTCACAGCTATATCTACCCAATATTTCTCGCGTAATTCATTTACTCAACTAAATCATTACCTGTCACCACCTCCTGGGCAACCACTATATCTTGCAACGTCATTTTGAACGTGCGCGCTGTCGGTCTTCCCGGCTGAGCAGGTCCTTTGATCGCCAGTGTTCCACTGCTATTTCCTTTATTGTTGCTTCCTCTTTCGGCATTCTTCTTTGGACAGTTACGAATTTGATGTTCTAGCGATCCACATAAAAAATAACCTGGTATCTTCTTTGAACTTGGACAATTTGGAGAGATGAGTCCCTCTTGTCCACAGTTAAAACACACTCCTTTTCCCTTCAAACATACTCCCGAATGCTTTTTACCGCAATTTGCACATGACTCACCTCTCTTCCTATTATCTCCTGACTTGTCTCCAGATTCAGTGTTGTCCTTCCACTTATGCTTATTAGAGTTACTTCCTCCACTGCTACCTCCTTCATTCGACTTTTTCTTCTTCTCTTGATGATGCCTTGACACATCATCACTTCCTCCTTCGGCGATGATTGCTTTTTCCAACAGGGCCGCAAATGTCTTAATCTGCAACACAGCTACCTTGCTATATATCCCTGGCTTCAGTCCATTCTAAAACCTTCGCGCCTTTCGTACCTCAGTTGTGACACCCCAAAATCCTGGTACTTCATTTTCTCAAGATTTGGTGTTCACTTAATCAAAACATTCATTTCTAACTATCCAATCATAATAAAATTGAATAATAAAAACCTGCCCATACAAGATTAAACTTTAATAAAAATATCCCATGTTATCCAACCTTTGGTTACAAACATTCAAATGCGGAATTTAAAATTTATGACATCACATCATATTTAAAAGTCTATTATCAAAATGATAAAAATAAAATTACAAGTCTTTATCACTTGTACGTTTTTCCCTTTCCTTTGGTAGACGAAGGTTCACCTACCTTCTCTTCTTTAACTGCAATGAGTTTATAAATATGCAAGAGTGAGAAAAATAATTGCTCACTAGATATAATATGAAATTAACAGGAGTATAACAATAATAACTGTCGAAATAGGCTCATCAAAAATGAATAGGACTCTATCAATAATAATCAGAAACTGAAATCCCAAAATATGGAAAATATACATTACTGAGGGTCGTAAGACCATGAACTACGTCCACAGTTGCAAGCAATCTTTCAACTCCAACTTTAACAGTCATAAGACTATAAGGACCTCGTACTTAGGGGGATCAGCCCTTCGTACAATGTATTGTGCACAAATATTTTAACGCTATGCGTAAGTTAACCCCTAATCATAACAATAGGGTTGTTCATCTCAGTATTCAGAGTACAAGTCCGCACCAAAGAAAGTTTTGTTTGGATAAGCTTTCAAGGTAAATTTGGAATTCAACGAACAACAACTAAGGAGTAGTTGAATAAAACCAATAACACTATACTATAGAATAATCGTAATTGAATCAATCATAGTAAACTAAACTCATGCTTTAGGAATAATCTAATAGCATACAACTTGAATAACTATAGCATACCTTGCTTGAACAATACTAAGCCAAGGTTAATTAGAATTGAATACTAAGCATGCATAGCAATTTGAACGATAGAAATGTTCGACATTAGTATATATAGTTGTGCATGCTAAACAACAAGTTAAATACAAGAATAACTTGCTCAAGAATAACTTACATCATTATATTGTAATCGAATTGAAAACAATAATTGAATTAACAAGATAATAGATTAGAAAACTTGCTCAATCGAAAGAGTAAATTTATACAATGTAATAATAGAACTAGCTCAACGAAAATATAGAGTTAGAAAACTTGCCTTGCTCGTAGATTAAACTGAACAATTTGAATCACAATATCCTATAAACATATGTCATCATGACATAGTTAGCCATTACCACTTTACAAACATAACTAAGTACGTTCATCATTTAAAAATTGGATTTTTAATCACCTAATCAAGTTACAAAATAATTTAATTGCTAATAACATGTTTATCAACATTTTAAAGTCCTACTATCATCACATAATTTTCTTAAAATTTCGTGTACAAAAATACACTGTCAGACCATTCTGCTAACTCGCGCCGCGGCGCCACAATTTACACTGTGGGTCGCGCTGCGGCGTGAGGATGGCGCTGCGGCGTGGTGAATAAACTACGAAGCCGCGCTGCGGCGCCACGAACGTACTGCTGGGCCAAGCCGCGGCGCGAAACTGCAGTTTCGACTGACAGCTTCGGCAACAGTACAAGAAAAAGCCAATTTGGCCTACAAGCTCGTTTCTAACAGACTAATTCACATACAATTCATACAAAAACTTCATGTAAACATAATTCAAGAACTTCTAACATGCTTCTACCCATACAACAACATAAACAACAAATTTAAAACATCCAATTTCACTGTTTTTGATAAAAACTCACTTTTTGATATTTCAATGAAGATCAACACTGTAAATTTTATTTTTCAACCAAAACAATTAATTCAAAGTATCTTTATCAATAGTTATACATACTCTATCAAATTAGATGGTCAATTTATCAATTAAACAACTAATTAACTCTCAATTTCTACTTTAAGCTTCATAATATATATTCACAAAAACTCTTTGTAAAAATAGTTTTTTCTTCACAACCATATACATAATATAAATTCATGGACTATTCTCAATTATAGCTTAAGAAAATAGTTTAATAACACTAGATTATCATATAAACCACATACATAACAAAATTTCACTTCTACAAAGCTTTCATGGAGAAAATTAGGAGAGAGAATACAACTATAACTTTGAAAAGAACAACAATAATAGAGTTTAGATGGTACCTTGTTTGAAGAAGATGATGGCCAACCCTTTTTGATTCTCAAGCTTCTTCTTCTCTCCAATTCTCTCTCACTTTTCTTCTTCTCTGAGTTTTTGCTTTTGTCCCTAACTCTAACATACGTACTAGATATCTAACGTATATAGTAATAATATATATTAAATATATAATATAACTCTAAATATAAATTATATCAGTTATGTAAGTTTTTGAAAATCAAAAGCCATAAGGTTTGTTTGGTTAACTAACTAAAAATAACCCATTAACCCTTACACCTTGTTTGGTAAACTTAATTAAAACAAATGGATTAATCCTTATACCTTGTTTGATAAAACATCATTAGATTAAAGACTTATTATGCATTAAGACATGTTTGGCAAAAAAAACTAAAATTAAACTCTTTTAATTTATTTTTATAACTCCTTTATAGCAATGTTATTTGTCACACTTCTATTTAAATTAAATAATCGATTGAATCAATTAAATATTAATCTATTAAATTACTTTAACACATAAATTATTATCTTATAATTATAATTTCCTTTATAATTATAATTTTATTCAACCAACTAACACTTTATTTTAATCACAAATTTCAATTAAAATATTATAATTCATTTAATCATTTTTAGCTCTCTAACTTAATTATTAAATTAAATTAGTATATAACCTCATAACAATTAATTTTCTTAGCTCCTTAGTTATTTATTCAACAAATAATTAACTAAACCACATCAACTCAAATTGCCATTAAATACTTATATAATTCAATAAATATTTAATATTATAAATAAATATTTAATATTTAATATTTAATTATTTATTCAACAAATAAATAACTAAACCACATCAACTCAAATTGAACAATTATTTATTCAACAAATAAATATATTCATTAAATACTTATATAAATCAATAATTATTTAATATTACACTTTAAAATTTTGAAATGTTACATCATTCCCTCACAAGGATTCTGTCATCAGAATCACAACACAAACAAATCATTCGTTACATTCTTCCCTACTTATAAAGATTCTGTCTCCAGAATCAAACACACAGATTAAACAAATAACTCAGGGTAATCTTTCATCATTTTATCTTCGAGTTCCCACGTAGCTTCTTCAGCGTTGTGGTTTCTCCATATCACTTTCACAGAAGGTATAACTTTATTCCTGAGCACCTGTTCTTTCCTGTCAACTATCTGGATAGGAACCTCTTCATAAGATAAATCTTTCTTGAACTGCAACGGTTCACATGTTTGTAGTCGGGTTTATATGGTCGTAACACCAAAATATGAAAAACATTGTGAATGTTTTCCAACTCTGGAGGTAGAGCTACCTCGTAAGCCACTTCTCCCACTCTTCGCAACACTTCAAAGGGTCCAATAAACCTCGGGCTTAGCTTTCTCTTTTTACTGAAACGAATTTTTCCCTTCCAGGGAGAAACTTTTAGGAATACAAAAGTTTCTACGTCGAATGCACGATCTTGTCTGTGTTGATCAGCATACTTTTTCTGTCTGTCTTGGGCTGCTACTAATCTTGTCCCGATGAGTTTGACAATGTCAGCAGTTTGTTGTACTAGTTCTGGTCCTAACAGTTGGCGTTCACCGACCTCATCCCAACACAGTGGAGTTCTATACTTTCTGCCGTACAATGCCTCGTAAGGTGGCATGCCGATGCCCGCGTGGTAACTATTGTTGTAAGCGAATTCCACCAATGGTAAATGTTCTTCCCAGCTTCCTTTGAAATCCATGACGCATGCTCTAAGCATATCTTCCAATGTCTGAATTGTTCGTTCGCTTTGGCCATCTGTTTGTGGATGATAAGCCGTACTCATTCGCAACTGTGTCCCCATGCATTCTTGTAGTCTCTTCTAAAAATTGGACGTGAATCGCGGATCTCTATCGGACACAATTGATACTGGCACTCCATGCCTCGAAACGATCTCTTTAATGTACAATCTTGCCAACTGATCAAGATTGAATCTAATCTTTATTGGTAAAAAGTGCGCTGACTTCCTCAGTCTGTCCACTATCACCCAAATCGCATCGCATCCTCTCTGAGTAGTTGGAAGACCCACCACAAAATCCATTGTGACGTGTTTCCATTTCCATTCTGGTATTTCCAACAGTTGAAGTAATCCGCTGGGTCTTTGATGTTCGGCTTTTACTCTTTGACATGTTAAGCATTTCGCTACGCATTCTGCAACGTCCCTTTTCATATTCGGCCACCAAAAATGTCGGAGCAAATCTTGATACATTTTCGTGCTTCCTGGATGAATTGAATATTTTGAGCTATGAGCTTCGGTCAAAATTTCTTCTTTCAGCTCTGGTGTTGCTGGAACCTAGTTTTTTCCCTCAAACCGTAGTAGTCCTTCGGTGTCGATCTTGTATTTTACATCACTACTCTCAATCAGATTCTCTTTGATTTTCCCACACTCTTCATCTTGTAGTTGAGCATTCTTCAATTTGTCCACTAAAGTTGGACCAGCTTCTATCTAGAATAGTTGTTCGTCAGATTCCTTTGGAAATTTGATTTCCAACTCCAGTTTTGTCATTGCTAAAATGAGCTCCTCCTGAGTTGTTATCAGCATCAACTTCTCTTGACCTTTCCTGCTTAAAGCATCTGCCACCACATTCGCTTTGCCCGGATGATAAAAGATCTCACAATCGTAATCTTTTATCAGTTCCATCCACCTTCTTTGATGCATGTTCAAATCCTTCTGAGTGAAAATATACTTCAGACTTTTGTGGTCTGTGTAGATCTCACACTTCTCTCCATAAAGATAGTGCCTCCATATCTTCAGAGAAAATACAACTGCAGCCAATTTCAAATCATGAGTCGGATACCCTTGTCGACGTCGGGATTTTTAATTGTCCCTTTCCGTTACTTATTCTTTGGTGTTCTCATTTTAAGTGAGATTTGTTTGAAAAAACAAGTGAAAAAGGTCCGACATGTATAATGTCGACGATGGACTGTTAAGAGTCGCCAATTGGTTTTTTAAATGGTTTTACCAACACAACCGAGAAAAGATTTGCACATTGACCCAGTGATGTGACACTGCTAAGCGGGTCAGTGAAACTGAGATTCATTAGGGTTCGGAGACTTGGTTATGCGGAGGGAAGGTGTTAGGCACCCCCCGACATTCGTGTTACCACGGTGACCGCCTCTTTTCAAGAAACTGTTATCTGAATGTGTGTGTGTATGGGTCAATGTGCTGTTATTTGGAAGTGGTGCGAGGCCTCGTTCACACCTATATACACAGGGTTTGAATTTTATGTAAAAATTCAATTTTAAGCAAGATATGGCAGTGATGTTTTATAAAAGAGGTTTTTTCAAACCCTGATGCTCAATAGTAATTGAGACCTTTTACACTCCCATTTTATTAAGTGCTCGGCTTGATTGATTTTATTTGACAGATGCGAGGCATCCGTACAAAAATAAATGTACAAAAAGGTGCTGAATTCCTCGTGGGTATGAAAACTATCTGAGGAAATCTAAACATCACAGATAAATTTACAAGCTGCTTACAACTGAAAATGTCCATCACGGGAACCAAATCTAGATTCAGGGGATTGAATCTGTGATCACATGATTCCTAGGCTCACATGATGCCGTAATTGATATAAACGCAGTAAGCAGGTATATATATAAAAGCTATAAATATATATATACATACATGATCACCAATCACGAAGCACATCCATGGGGGATCAAAAATATAAATAAAGCTATAAAAGTTATCAACCGCCACGGAGGAAACTCCAGGCGGGACAAAATGTACAGAAAGCTGTAAAAACGGTTAACCACCACGAAGTAAACTCCAGGTGGGAAGAAATGTAAATATATATATATATATATATATATATATATATATATATATATATATATATATATATATATATAAGCATATAAACGCACCGGATATAAAATCCAGGCTCATCGGACGGAGTCCAACAACAGTTAATATATATAATATATATATATATATATTAAAGCAGTAAACGCACCAGATGTGAAATCCAGGCTCATCGGACGGAGTCCAACAACAGTTAATATATATATATATATATATATATATATATATATATATATATATATATATATTAAAGCAGTAAACGCACCGGATGTGAAATCTAGGCTCACCGAACAGAGTTCGATAGCAGTTCATATATATAATTATATATATAAGAAAGCCATTAAATGCACCAGACATAAGTCTAGGCTTATTGAACAGAGTTCGACACACAGTTCCTATATATAAATGTATATATATACAAAAGGAATTAAACGCTCCAGACCGAAGTCTAGGCTCAATCGAGGCATAACTCGATAATGTTAGTCAATATATATATATATATATATATATATATATATATATATATACAGACTGGAATGAAATCACGGATCGAAGCCCGGGCAAAAGCAAGCAACACGACTCTCAACGTGTAGAAGGGTGTGTGCAAAGATGAAGAGTAAGACTCTAAAGTGTGTGAGAAGGCTTATAGTTGATTGCTAAAAAAGGCTTCTATATCTTTAGAGTGGGTAAACACTGGCTTTTGTGGGTACAAAAGAGGCTATATATAAGCTCACAGGTGTTTAAAAGGGAAAAGAACACTGCATGGGATGAGTGTAGAGCAAATTAGGCAGGGCTTCCTCACCATCTTCTCTTAAAAAAGCAGCACCCCAAGCCCTCTATTTATAGGCATATTACGCAGGTGTACCTGCGGCTGAGCCGCAGGTGTACTAGAGGCAACCTGGGTTGGCCTAGGTTTTTCGGGTCGGGTCGTCTCAAAGTACGTGCACTCGGGCACTATAATGTCCACTCAAATTTTCAGAAGTGCAATCCGGGCATCCGTTTGAGGTATACAGGACCTATTTCGGATCGCCGTTATCGAGAGTTATACGATGGCATGGGATTAGAGTTTGTACGAAGTCATTGAAGATGGGACGGTGCCCTCCGGTCTTCAAGCTTTAACTTTCATCCATTACCCCGTACAATAGTCACTCGGGATTGATTAGTCTTGTAGGACATTGTTGCATAGATATGTTGAGACGACGTGGCATGGCATCGTGTTGGTCAAATGACAATGTTACCCCTCACCGGTGTTATTGCCGGATTGGGCTGATAAAGCAGACGTTGCTCAGCTTCGCTGGGATTGGACTGTTGCAATTGGTTGAAGGTCCTCATTGTCATCCTTGAGGTGTGTCTGTCTTCCAGATGTTATCACTGGGCTAGTACAGTGGATCTCGTTGGGAGCGCTGAGATTGAAGCTGGTCGCACTTGTAACAAGCATTTTTGGGGTTATTGCCAAAATTGCATTCCTTGGGGTTATCACCAAGGTTGGTGGCTATTCCCATGGTTGGGACTGAGACTGGATACCTCGGGGTTATCTCTGAGATTAATCGGTCTTCTCCAGTGTGTGTGCCAGTATTGATCTGTATGCCTCGAGGTTATCTCTGAGATTGAAATTGTTACTCCCAGATTACGATCTGGGGTTGATGCTGAACTTCTGGTAGTATTCGGTACGGATATGGATCGTCTTTCAGGGTTTCCTCTTAAAAGACGAATCTGCCCTCCTGCAATATTAGTGACAGTAGTACAAAAAATTTTGAGTGTCTACAGATGCCCCTCTTTATCTTACTCATGCATGGCGATGCATGGGTAGGATAAAGAATCCTAGACACTTGAAACGTAACAAGATGAACATGGTACTATAGATGGCAACATGATGCAAATGTATGATGCATGTGTACGGGGTTGTAGCCCAACACGCTAGGGATGATTGCTGGCTCCCTGTTGCTTCAACTGGGGGTTGGCAATGATGACCAGATTTGATGTGTAATCTGAATTTGTTAGGATGTTGATGTTGGAGTTATCACCAAAGTCCTGTGTCTTCGATTATGACTTGATCCCAAAGATGTACCTCTTATGTGTGAGAGATCTATGGGGATGAAGCTTGATCTGTTTGAGGATGTGTATAACATATTCCATCATCTATCCTCTTTATTGACATTCCCTTCGTGGACGTGTGAATCAACAGCTAAAACTTTGTGGGTAGATTGTCAAGGTTGCTTGACATCCGCTGTCGTGTAGATCACCGGAACAGTGCGTTGTGACCCCCACCGGGGATCCGCTGGGGAATACGAGCGGTCGGGTGTGAAAACCTTGAATAGCTCCAGAGCTCTGATAGGTTTAAATCGCTATCGACTGTAATAATGTCAAGGCTGTTTGACCTTCATTGATATATGTGTCAACGACTTGCATGTACGTGGTAATCCCCTGCCGTGACTTCATATTGTAACCCCCATCGGGGATCCACTGGGGAGTGATGAATATAAACGTACGCAATGATTGAACAACTTTCCATGCTTCGATGGGTTTACTTGTCATCGGCTAAAACAATGTCAAGGCTGCTTGACCTTCGTTGATTTGTGTGTCAACGGATGAGCATGCGTTGTAACCTCCGCCGAGGACCTCACGTTGTAACCCCCGTCGGGGATTTCACGTAGGGTAATGACCCGAAGTTGGTGGCATCAGACCTGTATAAGGTATTGTCGTCTGTGATTTGTGACAATTGGGATCATTGGCAGGGTATACCTTGTACTCAGGTGATTACCAATGAGTGATGTATAGATTCAAAGTCTAATCTGAGAGTACCAGGATTGTATGTAGTTTTGCTCAATCGCATGACGTTTTTATTTCCGATTTTGACTTTGCCAATCTACAAGAACTCCTTTGCAACTCAAACTGGACCGAGCCGGAGGGGTGGGTCCCATATAGGGGTGCCACAGGTGCATCTGCTGCAGCCGCAGATGGGCCTGTGGCCAACCGTGGATCATAAATCCTACAGGTTGGTCTTCACAAGTCACTTTCAACTTGCTTCGCATAGAGAAAACCACGAGCCATCTTCAGATCTGCTGAGTTCGGGCTGCTTTCTGCAAATTCTATCACCGTACAAGTGTTCTACACTATCCTGGTAACATATGCCTGTATTTTCTCTCATTTCTGTCCATTGGATTTTGAGTTATCGCATGAAATGCATCTAAACACATAGTAGTGATTATGTTTGCACAAATGACTTGATAAAAAATATTCAACATAGTAAATATTAGTATTAAACCATGCTGAACATAATGATGTGAAAAAATTTGACTTTTGAGATAGTCAAATTGGCACATTTTTCTGCTATTTTTTTGTCCTATTTGAGGTCCAATGAGTATAAGGTATCAAGACAAAGTACTCCTAGTATTGAGGTTGGCCTTATGCATGTTGATTTTAATGCATATATTATGTATATGACTTTGGGGCAGGTGTGCTACTGAATGGCCACCTAGACATGCCTGTATGCATGTGGATAGTCATATTTTCAAAGGGGACTATGGCAAATTTTTTCCAAATATAGGCATTGGGTAGTCATGCATTTTTAACTCTATTATATGTTAAAGTAAATGCATGCATGCATATAGTCATAGAATGCATTTTAGAAAGTTCCAGGTAAGAAAATACCACACCCTTTCTGAGGTGATTTGAAGACTTGTTGTTCAGATATTATAGATCCGGATCAGCCGAGCAGTTCCTATAGGACTACTTCTGGTATACGGCGGAGGGATTCTGAAGTGCCTCGTCCTCGTTCTGTCAGACAGCCTCGTCGGTTGGTGGAGACTGTGATACGTTCTGTTTAGGTAGATGTTCCAGACGTTGAGGACGAGGAGGTGGATATTCTGATAGAGGACCCCGCTCCTGCGGCACATGTCCCTCGTAGGGAGCTTCCGAGCATTCAGGTGGTGAACCCAGAGCTGCTGGGTGATTTGGGCAGACATCCATCGATGTATTTGCATGCTAACGAGGTATGGCGTTAGACTTTGATCTTCCTTCTATCCTATTGATGAGGATTAAAGGGTTTTGATGTTGATATGCATTTCATGCAGGTCCCTAGTTTTACACAGCCTCGAGGGAACTGGTTCAGCATTTACTCCATATACCAGGCGCTTCATCCTGATTATAGAGTGGTAGTGCATGAGTGGGGATTTGGGGCATTTTTCTCCACCCTTCTCTGTCGTTATCCCTCTAGGGTTATCTCAGGGCATTGTTTGAGCGATGGTTTCATCAACTCAGTCACTCCATCTGCTGGATTGCGAGGTGATAATGGCGCCTATGGATTGGCGATTTATCACAGGTATAGAGTTTGGAGGGGAGCCAGTACCTTGCATGGCAAATATTACCCCTACTGCCGTTAGATCCTTATTAGGAGTTCCGACAGCGGCGCTCAAAGGCAGGACTGTCCCTTCAGGTCCTTTGAGCGTAAATGCTATGAGCGGGCTATTGAGTGAGCCCATGTCTGATGATGTCAGGATCAGGGATCGCGTTCTTCGGCGATTGTTCCTGATGATCATTCAAGGCTGCTTCATAGCAGATAACTCTTCCATGGTATCTTTCGCTTTGATCAGCGCTACACGTGATGTGGACCGTATTGGAGAGTATGATTGGGGCTCCTATACCTTTACCTATTTCCTCTGGGGCATGCGTATGTGCTCACAGGGTTTGACCGAGACTTGGCTAGGATTTTACCCATTTCTGCTAGTGAGTATTTCTCTTATCGTTTCTTCTTTATAGGTTAAGAGTGTTAACTGATAGCAGATATACTTTTTTATTGTATTGGCAGTTCTGAGCCTATAAGAGGCTTCCATGCTTGCGTCCCATGAGTGTGTTAGGTTTAGACACCTATCCACGAGGACGACGATGGCACCATTCGATTCTGCCAGAGGTCCCTATAGCTGAGGGATTCACTCATTACCGTATGCAGCTGGAGTTGTTGACGGCCGACACCATCACATGACTTCCTTATTCCGGGGAACACCTGACCGTGGGTTTTGAGGATGGATACCCGACAGGAGCCGAGTATGTGATTTCCACCAGGAGAGTTCCACTCTTCACGGATGGAGGCTGGGAGCTCTATTTAGGAGAGCGTGCTATCAGGAGCACCACAGGGGAGATCCGTATACCGATCTTACCTCCTGCTAGGCGTTCTTGGCCCGTATCACAGTTACCCGCCATTGATATCCCGTTGTTGGGGGTTGACGGATTTGCATTATCAGAGGGTCCATGTACTCAGGAGATATTCCAGCGTTGGTGGTTCCCTCGCACTATTGGAGCCCAGTCCCGCGCCATACACTTTATAGGGGACATGGTTCTAGGATCCTTGATGATGAAGGATTGGGTAGCTTGTGTCCGAGCTCCGACTCATATGACCCAGATTGATGGCTTGACCCGACAGTTAGATCGGGCATAAATATTTATATGGCATTTGGGCAGAGATCCAGCAGAGGCGGAGTCATTTGTTCCTTCCAGCTCAGGCGCTGGCCCCTCGGACGACCCATTCGTTTTTGCCGACGCAGATCCTCCTCTTTATAGGCCTGACATCCCTGTTAATAGAGATACAGTGACTCAGGAGGAGTTACATCAGGTGGACAAGATTGATGATGTGGATATCGAGACCCTGGTCTTCTTCTGATGTATATTCTCGTTATATCTTTTGATAGGCCTCTGTTAGATATTGGGTGGCTGTTCCCCATTCTCGCTATATCTTTTGATAGGCCTCTATTAGTAGTAGGGCGTCTGTGCCCCATTTCTCTGTATTTGTAGCTGTACAGGGATGATGTATTAGATGATGATATACTTAGGAATGTATGCACAGTATTTCCATTTCCTATATCATATTGCCATCTATTATCTGTTATGCATGTATCATGTTATGCATATGTATGTATGTCCAGAGATATTCGGCATTGACCCCTGGATGGTCTTATAACACGACCCGCACAGATGTCTTCTTTGACAATTAGCCGTATAGATCATACCCCACCGTCAGTGGTGGCGTTGGGTATGCGATCGTGGTATGATAGCATGTCACCACCAGACAGGGTGACTGTAGATCATTTATTACACCATACCATGACCTTTTTGACTTTTCAGGTTCCCGCAGGATTTGTGGACGGGATGATAGAGCATTGGCTATCGGATAGGCAGGTATTCCGATTCAGCACCCATGAGTTGACTCCTACTCTGGAGGAGTATGCACGTTTGACGATGCTTCCTTTAGACAAACCTTGCGAGCATCTGACTTTGGGAGACATGAGCAGACGATTCATGGCTCTCACAGGATTGAGGAGCAGAGTAGTACATGATGAGTTGACATCTGGCCACGTGATATCCCAGCATTTTCTGTACGACAGATTTGGCTCGGAGGATAGCTATTCACGACATTCCGGGGATTTCACCGCACTGGAGGATCATTGGCGTTTGGCCAGAGTTGACGTACTGATGCTATGTGTATTGTCATATGTGTATATGCCGCGATATATGGATGAGATAAATATAGGCATTATCATGGCTGTGAGAGCTCTCAGGGAAGGTCGTACCATTGTACCTATGATTGTAGAAGAGACGCTGCGGTCGGCATCGTATTGTTACACGTATCCTACAGGAGTGTTCATAGGTAGCTCAGTCATGCTATATGTGTGGTTCATGTCACACTTGAGACCGATTGGCACTCTTAGACGGCATGGGTACTGCTTCACCCACGATGTAGCCATGTTATACTCTTTTCAGCCATCAGAGTGTATAGATGCTCTGTCCTGGTCCACATTCTTGGCAGATATCAGAGATCTATTCAGCATATTGCCGTGTTCGGGGCTTAGCTCACCATAAAGCTTCATTACTCATGCTCCGGGCATGGACTATCTCCCTCTGGCTGGTTTGAGGGGAGTGACCACTTATCACCCATTGGCCGTGATGTCGCAGTTCGACCAGTTCCAGGATTTTCATCCTTTTGAGGGGGCGACAGGTCAGCATTTAGCTTCTCGGTACCTCTCAGCAGAGGACCGATCTCGGGTATACGCCTGCTGGGATCAGCACGAGATAGCAGCTTTTTCTGTCAGTCATCCTGGTTATTTCGCAGAGTATTCCGCGTGGATGGAGAGATAGATTTTATCGGCTGCAGCAGTATTTGCAGTACCGGAGCGTGAGTTAGATGATGTAGAGCCCGTGGAGGACATTGATACTTACTTCGAGGCGGAACCCACTGCTGGGTTGCCAGCATTTCTTACGAATTCTCTTAGTACTAGTACTGTTGTGATTCAGCACTCGGCATAGTACTTAGAGCAGAGTCTTCATCTGATGACCTTTGAGAGAGATCAGATTCAATCTATGATGTCGACTGCTCTTGATAGGAGGGAGGCCGCTCTATTGGAGAGAGATGAGGCATTGGCTCGTAGAGGTGCCGCCGTCGTTGAGCGGGATGAGGCTATATCAGCTAGAGATGCAGTGATAGTTGAGCGGGATATCGCCATATCTGTCCGGGATGTAGTTGTCACAGATAGCACTGCAGTGAGGTCCCTTACCACTGGCATGATTGTAGAGATGAGTGCATATATTGATGATCATATGGTCACCATGCAGATGGCTGCAGATCTGTTGGGTCGTGTGGATATTCTCATACAGGAGACCACAGCTTCACCTCCATCTTCTGAGAGGGACGCCATATTGGGCTTGTTAGCTCGCATATACCCTGACTTGTAGATGATCTTGTATTTTCCTGCACAGACTAGCTTAGCCATTTTGTCATGTACAGTTTACATTGTGTATATCAAACAACATTATATATATGATAGGGAAATATATTTTTGATCACTTCCCTTTTAGATATGCTTTGCTACTTGCTTGATATTTTGCCTGTTGCTTTAGGGCTTGTGATCTTGATGTATTCTGAATTTCTCCTGGGTGGATAGACATTGAGTTATCTCTGGATAGTTCAGAATGGATCATCGATCTGGATGTATCCCTACCATCTTGGGTGTCTTGGGACTGGTTTCTATATGGAAATGAGGAGAGGAGTATGGCTTTCCTCTCTGAGAATAACTGCACCACAGATGGTCGCCAGTACTTCTATTTAGGAGAAGCCTAGTTAATTCCATCTCTTATGGATTGGTGTTGCTCTTCAAGGTATGACCGCAGCTTAGATGGTCGCCAAATCTCCTAGTTGGGAGGAGTTCAGGTAATTCCATCCCTTTGGTCTGAAGCAGAATGAAATGTAGTGGTTTGAAGGATGATCCCAGTACTGACTAACAAGGGTTTATATTTTGGTAGGGGGTGAGACCGCACCATGAATGACTGCCTACGTACTCCTATTGAAGAGGAGATCAGGTTTGCGTAGTTTGAACCTGGTGTAAGAGGTTCAAAGCTGTATGTGGCAGGAATGGTGTGGGAATGTTTGTTTTATTTTTGTTTTTGTAAGGAAAAGGGTGGAAATATTTTTGTTATTTTTGTTTTATTGCGACCGGGCCATATGAAATGGTTGCCTACGTACTCCTATTGAAGAGGAGATCAGGTTGACGTAGTTCGCCCCTCAGGGCGAGATGAAAAGCGTAATCCCGTGTGCAGGTCAGAGTGCAGGAAAGAGAAAGTTTAACCCTAGGTTGAGGATAAACTATAGGTGAAAAGTTTGATCCCAGGTATGGGTAGCCAAACTGTATACGCAAAAGGTTCAATCCATGGTGGGATGACCTAAGTTGCATGAGCGCAAAGGAGAGCCAGGCTGCTGGCTTGAAAGGTATGTTTCCCTGAGGGGCGATGTGTAGAAAAGTTGTTTGTGGTAAAGGTTTAAAGAACCGGAATGACTGGTGACCTGATGGTCTACCACCAGGATGTTTACTTGATGTCAACTTCAGACATAGTATCGTTTCACGGTGTCTGAGTTGATGAGTTGTGGAAATTCATCGCCGTCCATTTCTTGCAATCTGAGAGCGCCTCCTGTCAATACTTCCTTGACAATTAACAGGCCTTCGCAATTAGGAGCGAATTTTCCCTTAGACTGATCTTGGTTGTCAAAGATTTTCTTCAAAACCAAGTCATGTTGTCTGAATTGCCGTAGCCGGACTTTTTTGTTGTAGGATCTGGCGATCCTTTGTTGATATAACTGACCATGGAAGATAGCCGCGGTTCGCCTTTCGTCTATTAAAGCCAATTGGTGATACCTATCTTGTACCCATTGGTCTTCATCCAACTGAGCGTCTATCTATACTCTGAGGGATTCCATCTCAACTTCTATGGGGAGTACCGCTTCCATCCCATAGGTTAATGCGTAGGGGGTTGCCCCAGTGGAAGTGCACATTGAGGTTCTGTAGGCTAACAAAGTCAGAGGCAATAGGTCAGGCCAATTTTTGTGATTGGTGGACATCTTTTGCATAATCTTCTTGATGTTCTTGTTAGCCGCCTTAACAGCACCATTCATCTTCGGACGATAGATGACTGAGTTGAGATGTTTGATGTGGAATTTACTGCATAATTCCTCCATCATTTTGTTGTTGAGGTTCTTGGCATTGTCGAACATAATCACCTCTGGTTGTTGATATCGACAAATGACATTGTTTCTGATGAAAGCAATGATGACTTCTTTAGTAACCCTGGGGAAGGAGGCTGCTTCTACCCACTTGGTGAAGTAGTCGATCACGGTGAAGATAAATCGATGACCATTACTGGCTTTAGGCTCAATGGGCCCGATAACGTCTATTCCCCACATTGAGAAGGGCCAAGGTGAACTCATATTGTGAAGTTCCCGTGGAGGGGCATGTATAGCATTCCCATGAATCTGGCACTGATATCATCTCCTGACGTGGTCATTGCAATCAGCTTTGAGAGATAGCTAATAATGTCCTGTCCTGAGGACTTTCTTGACAAGGAGGGGGCCACTCATGTGGGGGCCATAGACTCCGCCATGGATTTCATCCATAAGCCTTTGGGCTTGATCTTTGTCTAAACATCTGAGGAGACCTAATCCTGCATCTCTTTTGTAGAGCGCATCTCCACTCAGGTAAAATTTCATAGCAAATCGATGGATCCGCCTTTTCTCAGTCGGGCTCGCCTTAGCGGGTGTAGATCCATCTCACATATATTCCTTGATACGCTGATACCAAGGATGTTGGATGTGAGGTAGCTCTTCCGATACTTCTCCAACGTAATTCCCATAGGCTGGGGCCTTATGCAGGGAAATTATGACGCTTGGCAAGTGTTCCTTGTCTGATATGCGGTTCAAGGAGGCCAAAGTTGCTAACGCGTCAGCGAAATCATTCCTATTACGAGGAATGTGTAGAAAGGATATTTCTTCGAACCCCAAAGCCATCTTTAAAACTTGCCGATGGTAAGGCAGCAAATGTAGTTCCTTGGTTTGATAGATTCCGGTGGATTGTCTGATTACCAACTCCTAATCTCCAAGGACAGTTAACCGCCAGATGCCTATTGAATGGGCAAGAAGTTTTAGCCCCATAAGACAGCCTTCATACTCAGTCGTATTGTTGGTGCTGACAAACTGTAATTTGACGGCGACGGGAAACTGCTCCCCCGTATCATATACTAGAACTGCTCCAGCTCCAGAACCTTCCATATTAACAGATCCATCAAAATACATCTTCCACGTTTGGCGTGTATCGTACTGATGGTGTTGCTGAACTGTCATTACTCCTTCATCGGGGAAATATGTCTCCAAGGGTTTGAAATCCCCTGATGGTGCGGCGGCCAGTTGATCCGTAATTCCTTGACCTTTGATGGACTTTTGAGTCACATATACGATGTCAAATTGTTGTAGGATCAACTGCCATATGGACAACTGACAATTTAACATGGGTTTGTTGAACACGTACTTGAGAGGATCCACATGGGATATGAGATGGGTTGTGTGACCATGGAGATAATGCTGTAACCTCATGGAAGCCCATGCTAAAGCACAACACTTCTTTTTGATCAGAGTGTACTTATATTCACTGCTGCTGAATCTTTTGTTGAGGTAATAGATAGCTCTTTCTAGGCCTCTATCGTCCTTCTATCCCAGCATGCAGCCCATGGCATTATCAATTACAGACAGATACATAAATAGGGGAACATCATCCCTGGGTGGTACCAAGATGGGAGCTTTGATTAGCTGTTTCTTGATTGTAAGGAAGGCATTCTGACACTCCTCATTCCATTTCATGGAGGAGTTCTTCCTTAATAGCTTGAAGATTGGCTCACAGGTTGCTGTGAGTTAAGAGATAAATCTGCTAATGAAGTTGATTCTTCCCAAAAATTCCCGTATTTCCTTTTTTGTCTGAGGAATGGGCATTTCCGTGATGGCTTGGATTTTGGTAGGATCCAGCTCTATCCCTTTGTGGCTGACTAGAAATCCTAGCAACTTGCCTGATTTAATGCCAAAGGCGCACTTAGCTGGATTCAACTTCAAGTTGTACTTACGCAACCTGTTGAACAACTTCCTGAGATGGTTTATATGGTCATCCTCCTTCCGGGATTTGACAATAATGTCATCCACGTAGATCTCGATCTCCTTATGCATTAAGTCGTGGAAAAGAGCCATCATAGCTCGTTGATAGGTAGCTCCAGCATTGATGAGGCCGAATGACAACCGTCTATAGCAAAAAGTTCCCCAAGGAGTGATGAAAGCAGTCTTCTCACGATCTTCCTCGGCAACCATGATCTGATGATACCCCATAAAGCAATCTGCAAAGGAATACATGTTGTATTGTGCAGTATTGTCAATGAGAATGTGGATAAATGGCACGAGAAATCTATCTTTTAAGCAAGCCTTGCTCAAGTCCCGGTAATCCACGCAAACTCGCACCTTCCCTCCAAGTTTAGGTACGGGCACGATATTGGATATCCACTCAGGATATGTAGACACCATTATGATGCCAGCTTGAAACTGTTTCACAATTTCTTCTTTCACCTTTAAACTCCATTCAGGTTTCAATCGCCGAAGCTTTTGCTTGACTGGCTTAAATCCCTCTTTAATGGGAAGGCGATGAAGGACAATGTCAGTGGACAAACCCACCATATCCTCATGAGACCATGCAAACACATCCTGGAACTGGGTTAGTAGTGTAACCATGTCATTCCATCAGTTTGGGGTAAGGTCTGAACCAATCTGGATTAACTTAGGGTTTTCTAAGGTTCCGAGATTGAAAGGAGTGGTTTGATCAAGGTTGGGTTTGGGTTTGTCTTTGACCCATTCTTGAATTTCTGGAGGCACCTCAATGTCGTCCTGTATATCCACCAAGGCTGAATTCATCTCTACATCAAAGGTCCAATCCTTGTGGAGAAGAAGCACCGTATCAGCAAGTACATGCACATCTAAATTCAGAGTCCAGAAACAAAATATACTTTCACTTAGTATATATGAAATGTGTTGATCATACACAGTGTTAGCATATACTGGCAAAATAAATCGCTAATATTGTACATAAAAGTAAGCAGTTATTATATCTACAGGGCAGACAGAGTTTCTGCCCGCTTTACCCTTGACGACCAATGCAAGGAATGCTGTTCCAATTAGCAAGAGCAAATTCCGGGTGAACCGCAGTGATAAAAGGATTATCATCATCTTCCCTGTCCCGAATGATAGCCATTACGTCTGGGCAATCATCGTCTGGGGTGTATCTGTTGGTATGCTCATCATGAACGATGATGCGTATGCTGGACATCATCCGCATGACGTCTTGCTTGATTCTTCGTTCCTCTTCCTCCACTACGGGATCTGGAACAAAGATTTCTTTCTCCTTCACCGGTACCGGCTTGGGAAATAACATCGCCATTATATTGGCTGGCACCTTTACGGGAGGTCGTGCGGACTCGGAGCTTGCAGGCGAAGCTAAACGCCGCATAGTTGAAGCTGAAGGAATATGCTGATGCTTATGAGGATTCCTGTGACTAGAGCTGGCAGAATAGCCTAGTCCAGCTGTCCCAATTTGCTTGGTTAAGCGAATAGGGTACTTGATACCCTGGCAATCTTTACCCAACCCTTGTCCCGATTTATGACCCAACGACATCATTTCTTGAGTGGCCGACATTACCTCCGCAGAAATCTGGGGTTCGGGCAGTGGTGTTCCAATAGCATGGTATTAGGTATTATTTATTTCCAAAGCATGAAAACTAATTGGCTCAACATCCTTATTAGCATTGATGAACGACATGTCCCCGTGCTGAGGAATCTCTGGTTCAACGTTGACTGTGACCAGGCTATTGTTGATGATGTATTTCAACTGTTGGTGAAGAGTGGAGGGGACTGGCCCTGCCATGTGAATCCATGGTCGTCCCAAGAGCAGGTTGTATCCTGAATCTATCTTGAGCACATGGAAGGATACGCAGAATGTATGAGGACCAATCTCAATTAGCAGCTCAATTACTCCGACCGAGTTACGGCGGGCTCCATCAAAAGCTTTGATAATGGTATGGCTACTCCGAATTCGATTGGGATTGATATTCATCTTCACCAAGGTAGCGTATGGGCAGATATTCAAAGAGGAACCTCCATCTATTAAAACTCCAGCCACCATATATCCGGAGGATAAGACCGCAATGTGCAACGGTTTGCAATGACCGGTCCCCTCGGGCGGAGGATATCACATTGTTGTTAAAAATGTGATCAACCAGATGTTGAAATCAACTGATGTCGGTAGATAGGCTTCTTCTAAAACCTTTAACAAGACCTTCCGGTGATTCTCGGAAGTCAGGACCAAGTCCAAGATTGATATCTGTTGTGGAGCTTCTTTCACGCTTAAAACCACCTTGGCTTCGTTATGACCCATAGTGCGGAGGAAATTTTCAATCTTCTCAATGGGCATTTTCCCCTTAGAATTGATGACATGCTTCATTACCCGTTGGGGAAGATACAGTGAATTCTCCTTCGACACTGCAGCAGTTGTATGCGAGGTGGATCCTTCACCTTCTCCATAATTCTACAGAACTGTGCGCAAGCTAACAATAGGATATTGTGCTCTGCACAGCAAGTTGATTAGCTCGGGAGCGACCACTTTCAAAGGATTGTTGATTCCCTTGAGTTGAATTACTGGCATGACAAGTGATTTGTTAACCCCATCATTTTTAGCGGATATGACTGCTACTACACTCTTCCACTTAGTAGGACCCGAATCCTCACTTGCCCGTAACACAGTGTTGTTATCTACCAGGCGCAGTACGCCACTGTCGATTAAATTTTGAATAAGGTGGCGGAGTGCCCAGCATTCTTCTGTTCTGTGACCGCGAGATTGAGAATGATATTGACATACTCCCTCAGAGTTGTATCGTCTTGAATGGGGTTGATTGGAGGTAGAAGGGAACTAATCCTTCCTTCATTGATTAACATATGAAGGATTTCCTCCATAGGTTGGCCCAAATGTGTGAATTCCCTTTTATTGGCAAAATCCCGACTAGCCTTAGCATTCGCTCTCTTCGTCACTTTGTCTTCCAGCATTTCATTTTTTGAAAGTGAAGAAGGAATATTCATGACAATAGGTAGGAGACTGGCATGCTCCTGGCTGATTAGCTGACGAGTCACTTGATGCTGATAAGTCACCAGTTCCGCCAATTGCTTAATTTGTTTACAGAGAGCTTTTATCTTTCGTTCCATTGTGAATTGGAACTTGGCATAATCCCATCTGTCATCACCATCTTTGGGGGTCTGGGAGGATTCACAGCTGAAATTGGAACTCTGTCCTCTGCTACAATTGATCATGTTGACCTCTTCTTCCTTGTGTTGAGGAAGAGGGTTGTCTTGAACGTGAGGCTGATCGGGTTTGGCGACCACGATTTCACCGTTGTCTATCAGGTCTTGGATTTTGTGTTTTAAGGCCCAACAATCCTGAGTATCATGTCCAGGTGCCCCGGCATGATAAGCACATTTCCGAGCAGCATTAAAACCCCGTCCATTAGGGCTGGCTGGTGGAAGCAGATGCGTGATTTTCTTCTGTGTTGTTAGAAGATTGAGAATGTTTTCGAGGGTGTCCCCTAAGGGTGTGAATACTCGAGGGCGTTTGGCTTCTCCACCTTTTGGTACTGGAGGATTTGAAGACTTTGCTTGAAAGGGAGTGTAATTTCTCCTATGGACAGGCATGTTCTGATTGCCTTTTTGACCCTTTAGTATCAGGGAAACATCCTCCTCTTTCTTTTTATGGACCCTCCGGGGGTTGTTCCCATAATTTCCAGATTGGATGTGATCAGCAATAGCTTTGAGTGCAGCTAGGTCTTGAATCTTTCTAGATTTCAATCCCATTTCATTCATCTCATGTTTGACCATTTTAGAAAATGGCTTGCCGATGCCAGCTAAAACTCTTTCATAGAAAGGTGCTTCTTGTATGTCTATGAAAGTCATGACCATCTCTGATTCTGTCATGGAAGGACTAACTTGGGCAGCCAGGCATCTCTACCTCTGAGCATACTCTCTGAAAGACTTATTAGACTATTTCTTGATCTTGGTAATTTGATACCGATCAGGACCCATTTGAGATTGAAAGTTGTATTGGGTGAGGAAAGCGTGTGCTAGCTCTTCCCAACTATGGATCTTTGAATTGTCTAATCTTGTGTACCACGATCGGGCTTCTCTAGTTAGACTTTTTTGGAACAGTTGCATTCTGAGTTTTTCATCCTCTGCATAAGATCCCAGTTCTCCAATAAACACCTTTAGATGTGTGTAAGGATCTCCTAACCCGTCATATTTTTCAAAGTCAGGAGTCTTAAACTTTTCTGGATAATGAATACCAGGGAAAATACACAAATCAGCATATGAAACACTCACGTGTGTTCCAATTCCTTTGATAGTGCTAAGAGTCTCTTCCATTTGGAGGACTTTCTTTTTGATGTCACCAGTGTCTGGGTCTTCAGTGGGATGGGCAGCATCATGAGTTTTGTTAGTCGGATCCAACTGCAGTTCAGGTATTGTAATGACCTGGGTTCCTCCTTGTGTGGAGGATTCAGCATGTACGGGTATTTTCTGACCCTGTGTAGACTGGTGTAATTCTTTTAGTAGAACAGCCAAATCTGTAATCTGTTTGCTTAATCCGTCGAATTCTTTGCGAGAAACTGGATTAAGTTCGGTCTGGTCGGATGACGACATGATTAACTGTAGGCCTATTGCCTTTTTGGACTTTGAACGGGTGGTAGGTCCGATTGATTCCCTGCAAAAGACTTGCATAGTTTAGTCTTTAGGGAAGGTGGATAATAATATGCTATGTGATGTGTCCAGTTTAGGAATTTTATTCTGCAAAACGGATGTCAGCTGTTTGTAGCATGTATGTGTACACATTTCTTCATATTTCTCATTACATGGAGATAGATATGGAAGATAATTACAAGTAATTGTGCTTTACAAGTAATTTGAAATGAGCGCATGAAGAGACTTTCCTCCGTTTTGGGTTTATCAGAGGCTGACCTATCTTAGGTTACTCTCGCGGGTTTTTGGCATGGAGGTTCCCAAATCATCGCAATCTACTTGACGGGAAGTCAATCCGGTCTTTCAACTGGAGCGAATTTGGGTGGTGCCTTTCCTGAGCCTCGGAGAATTAGTCTTCTCACGAGTCCTGTAATCAAACACCGACGGGATAGCCTCCTGGTGGAGGGACCACACAACATACATTCACATACATCGCGTCTTACCATATGAAAATGATGACATGTGCGAAGCACTAATATCACAAGCAGATATGGTGCGAAGCACTAATATCACAAGCAGTTTATAGTGCGAAGCACTAAGTAAGGAAATGCATTCGTACATATTTATCATAAAATGTAAATGCAACATCCACACACAAGCAGATAATAATTTTGAAAAAATTTTAATAACAGCTTAAGTCCTCTTACTGGAGTCCCCAGCAGAGTCGCCACCTGTCGACGTCGGGATTTTTAATTGTCCCTTTCAATTACTTGTTCTTTGGTGTTCTCATTTTAGGTGAGATTTGTTTGAAAAAATAAGTGAAAAAGGTCCGACATGTATAATGTCGACGATGGACTGTTAAGAGTCGCCAGTTGTTTTTTAAATGGTTGTACCAACACAACCGAGAAAAGGTTTGCACATTGACCCAGTGATGTGACACTGCTAAGCGGGTCGGTGAAACTGAGATTCATTAGGGTCCGGGGACTTGGTTATGCGGAGGGAAGGTGTTAGGCACCCCCCGACATCCGTGTTACCACGGTGACCGCCTCTTTTCAAGAAACTGTTATCTGAATGTGTGTGTGTGTGGGTCAATGTGCTGTTATTTAGAAGTAGTGCGAGGCCTCGTTCGCACCTATATACACAGGGTTTGAATTTTATGTAAAAATTCAATTTTAAGCAAGATATGGCAGTGATGTTTTATAAAAGAGGTTTTTTCAAACCCTGATGCTCAATAGTAATTGAGACCTTTTACACTCCCATTTTATTAAGTGCTTGGCTTGATTGATTTTATTTGACAGATGCGAGGCATCCGTACAAAAATAAATGTACAAAAAGGTGCTGAATTCCTCGTGGGTATGAAAACCATCAGAGAAAATCCAAACATCACAGATAAATTTACAAGCTGCTTACTGCTGAAAAGGTCCATCACGGTAACCGAATCTAGATTTAGGGGACTGAATCTGTGATCACATGATTCCTAGGCTCACATGATGCCACAATTGATATAAACGCAGTAAGCAGGTATATATATAAAAGCTGTAAATATATATATACATACATGATCACCAACCACGAAGCACATCCATGGGGGATCAGAAATATAAATAAAGCTGTAAAAGCTATCAACCGCCACGGAGGAAATTCTAGGCGGGATGAAATGTATAGAAAGCTGTAAAAACGGTTAACCACCACGAAATAAACTCCAGGTGGGACGAAATATATATATATATATATATATATATATATATATATATATATATATATATATATATATATATATATATATATAAAGCATATAAACGCACCAGATATAAAATCCAGGTTCATCGGACGGAGTCCAACAACAGTTAATATATATAAGTATATATATATTAAAGCAGTAAACGCACCGGATGTGAAATCTAGGCTCATCGGACGGAGTCCAATAACAATTAATATATATATAAGTTTATATATATTAAAGCAATAAACGCACCGGATGTGAAATCCAGGCTCACCGAACAGAGTTCGATAGCAGTTCATATATATAATTATATATATAAGAAAGCCATTAAACGCACCAGACATAAGTCTAGGCTCATCGAACAGAGTTCGACACGCAGTTCATATATATAAATGTATATATATACAAAAGCAATTAAACGCTCCAGACCGAAGTCTAGGCTCAATCGAGGCATAACTCGATAATGTTAGTCAGTGTATATATATATATATATATATATATATATATATATATATATATATATATATATATAGGCTCATCGGACGGAGTCCAACAACAATTAATATATATATAAGTTTATATATATTAAAGCAATAAACGCACCAGATGTGAAATCCAGGCTCACCGAACAGAGTTCGATAGCAGTTCATATATATAATTATATATATAAGAAAGCCATTAAACGCACCAGACATAAGTCTAGGCTCATCGAACAGAGTTCGACACGCAGTTCATATATATAAATGTATATATATACAAAAGCAATTAAACGCTCCAGACCGAAGTCTAGGCTCAATCGAGGCATAACTCGATAATGTTAGTCAGTGTATATATATATATATATATATATATATATATATATATATATATATATATATATATATATACAGACTGGAATGAAACCACGGACCGAAGCCCGGGCAAAAGCAAGCAACACGACTCTCAATGTGTAGAAGGGTGTGTGCAAAGATGAAGAGAAAGACTCTAAAGTGTGTGAGAAGGCTTACAGCTGACAGCTATAAAAGACTTCTATATCTTTAGAGTGGGTAAACACTGGCTTTTGTGGGTACAAAAGAGGCTATATATGAGCTCACAGGTGTTTAAAAGGGGAAAGTACACTGCATGGGATGAGTGCAGAGCAAATTGGGCAGGGCTTCCTCGCCGTCTTCTCTTGAAAAATCAGCGCCCCAAGCCCTCTATTTATAGGCATATTAGCCATAGGTGTATCTAGGGCTGAGCCGCAGGTGTACCAGAGGCAACCCGGGTTGGCCCGGGTTTTTCGGGTCGGGTCGTCTCAAAGTACGTGCACTATAATGTCCACTCAGATTTTCAAAAGTGCAATCCGGGCATCCGTTTGAGGTATACAAGACCTATTTCGGACCGCCGTTGTCGAGAGTTGTACTATGGCATGGGATTAGAGTTTGTACGAAGTCATTGAAGATGGGATGGTGCCCTCCGGTCTTCAAGCTTCAACTTTCATCCGTTACCCAGTACAATAGTCACTCGGGATTGATTAGTCTTGTAGGACATTGTTGCATAGATATGTTGAGGCGACGTGGCGTGGCATCGGGTTGGTCAGATGACGATGTTGCCCTTCATCGGTGTTATTCCCGGATTGGGCTGATAAAGCAGACGTTGCTCAGCTTCGTTGGGATTAGACTGTTGTAATTGGTTGAAGGTCCTCATTGTCATCCTTGAGGTGTGTCTGCCTTCCCGATGTTATCGCCGGGCTGGTACAATGGATCTCGTTGTGAGCGCCGAGATTGAAGCTGGTCGCACTTGTAACAAGCATTTCCGGGGTTATTACCGAAATTGCATTCCTTGGGGTTATCACCAAGGTTGGTGGCTATTCCTATGGTTGGGACTGAAACTGGATACCTCGGGGTTATCTCCGAGATTAATCGGTCTTCTCCGGTTTGTGAGCCGGTATTGATCTGCATGCCTCGGGGTTATCTCCGAGATTGGAATTGTTACTCCCATATTGCGATCTGGGGTTGATGCTGAACTTCCGGTAGTATCCGGTACGGATATGGATCGTCTTTCAGGGTTCCCTCTTAAAAGATGAATCTGCTCTCCTGCAATGTTAGTGACAGCAGTACAGAAAATTTTGAGTGTTTACAACCCTTTCTTATAATCCTTCAGTTGTCTTGATGCATACCCAATAACTTTGCCGTTCTGCATAAGAACACAACCCAACCCTTTGTGTGAGGCATCACTAAACACCACAAAATTTCCTGTATTATCTAGTAATGTTAACACAGGTGCCACACTTAGCTTCTTCTTCAAATATTGGAAACTCTCTTCACATTTCTCCGTCCAAACGAATTTTACAACTTTCCTTGTCAAATTTGTTAGCGGAATGGCTATCTTAGAAAAATCTTGAATAAATCTTCTATAATAACCGGTGAGTCCCAAGAAACTCCTCACTTCCGACGGTGTTCTTGGTTGTTCCCAATTGATTACAGCTTTCACTTTTGACGGAACCACTGAAATCCCATCTTTGTCAATAACATGACCCAAAAATTGTACACGATCGAGCCAAAATTCACACTTAGAGAATTTTGCGTACATCTTTTCCTTCCTTAGTGTTTCCAATGTCAAATGTAAATGTTCCACGTGTTCTTCCTGAGTTTTGGAATACACCAGAATGTCATCAATAAATACCACTACAAACTTGTCTAAGAATGGTTTAAACACCCTGTTCATCAAATCCATGAATGCAGCAGGTGCATTGGTTAAACCAAAAGATATCATCAGAAACTCGTAATGTCCATACCGAGTTCTAAATGCCGTTCGTGGTATATCCTCCTTCCTCACCTTCAACTGGTGATACTCACTTCTCAAATCTATTTTTGAAAAATATTTAGCACCCTTCAACTGATCAAACAAGTCATCTATTCTAGGTAACGGATACCTATTCTTAATAATGACTTTGTTTAACTCTCTATAATCAATGCAAAGACGCATTGATCCATCCTTCTTCTTCACGAATAAAATTGGCGCTCCCTACGGCGATACGCTTGGTTGAATATATTTCTTATCCAGCAGCTCTTGCAACTGTACCATCAGTTCCTTCATTTCTATCGGAGCTATTCTATATGGGGCCTTCGATATCGGTGCTGTACCCGGCGCTAAGTTGATCATGAACTCAATTTCTCTGTCAGGCGGAAGTCCTGGCAAATCCTTTGGAAAGACATCTTCGAATTCCCTCACTACTGGTATTTCATCCAGTTCTACATTCTTCTTCTGAGTATTGACTACGTAAGCTAAATAGCCCACACAACCTTCACTCAACAATTTCTTGGCCTGCATAATCGTCAGACATTTCATTTGTCTATGCGACTTACTACCATAAAATACTACCTTTGACGGAGTCATAAGGTTTACACACTTCTTTTGGCAGTCAATTACCGCTTCGTATTTGAACAACCAATTCATTCCCAAAATTACATCAAACTCCCCGAGTTTAATCTAAATTAAATCTACCAACAAGATATTCTCCTTAATGTTCACCCTACAATTCTTGTATACGAATCTAACATGGATTACTTCCTTATTCGTAATTTCTATGTTCAAAGGAAAATTCAGTTCTTCTCTAGGCAATTCTAACCTCTTAGCAAATTCATCAGATATAAACGAACAAGTAGCACCCGAATCAAATAATACATAAGCATTTATTTCATTGATTGGGATAATACCTGACACTACATCTTTTGATTGCACAGTATCTTGCACAGTCATGTTGAAGGTTCTAGCTGTGGGTTTGTTTGATGCTGCAGGTCCTGCAATGGCCCATGTACCTCCACTGTTACCTCTATTGCTTCTGGTAGTCACTCCATCCTTCTTCTTGGGGCATTCACGAGCAAAGTGATCCTTGGATCCGCACGTGAAGCACACACTCTTCTTCGGTTGAGTGCAATTTGGGACGATGTGACCCTCCTGGCCACAATTGAAGCAAACTCATTTCCCTATCAAGCACGCACCCTTGTGAAATTTCCCGCATGTCGCACATGCTTCAAACTTTTTATTTTGCTGGTTACCCTGATGGTTTCCAGCACCCATGCTCCCATTCCACTTCCTCTTCAAGTTGTTGTTGTTGTTGTTGTTATTGTTGTTGTTGTTTCCACTACTACCACCTCCATTCTTAATCTCATTCTCATTCTTCTTCTTCTTTTGTTCCTGATTGAACCTTGTCACTGCCTCGCCTCCACCTTCAGCGAGTACTTCTTTCTCCATCACCGCTGCAAATGTCTTCAATTGGAATAGGAAAACCCTATTGTATAGCCAGGGCTTCAGTCCCTGTTCAAACCTTTTCGCCTTACGCTCGCCAATTCGTTGAATTTCGTGGCATACTCAGATACTGTCATTGTTCCCTGCTTTAATTCCAGAAACTGCACTTCTAGCTAACTCTTTGAACTCTCCGGGAAATAAGTCTCGAAGAACAACTCCTTGAACCTATCCTAGGTCATCACTCCTGGCCCTTCACGAGTTTTATTGGCCTTCCACCAATAACTAGCTTCTGCTTTTCAACATGAAAGTTACTAAAGCAGTCTTCTGATCATCCCCTACCCTAGCGACATCGAACACCTTTTCTATCTCTATAATCTAGGTCTGTGCTTCAACTGAATTCATGGACCCATAGAATTCAGGTGGTCCCACCGCCTTGAAATCCTTAAACGTTATTCCGTGGTTCTATGGTTGATTTTGCAACGCTCCTGTCAGTAGCGTCACTAGTTGTTGAACGAGATTACCATCAACATTGTCGTTATTGGTTCCTTCCGTGGTTCTCTGTCGTGGTGGTTGACGTCAGGGAGGCATTTTTTGTTAAAACAAAACATCTATTAGACTATTACTCAGCTTCTTTAAGTATTTTCTAATTAACTTGCCTCCAAACAGAAATAACCACATAACACATAACACTTTGAATAAAGTAACAACTTTTATTTATTCATCATTACTTCGAAAAATATAAAAACAATAGCATCACTGCTATTTACATTCCTTTCCTGAACTACAAAAGTTTCAGAACAACATCATAGTCATATCCCATAGGTTGCATAAAAATTGGGATTTGCAATTTATTTAACCTTTCACTCATCGTACAACAGCTACGATGTTCTATTAAGATACTTCTTAGCCCTATCACGTTCTTCCTCCATGACTCGAAACATTATTCTGCGATCTAACACGAATGATGGCAGCGTCTCGAACTGAATTACGGTGTTAAATACTTTATCCATCTCTTCCATCTTCATCCTCTTTGCTTGCGTGTCTCTTGTTGCTAATCTGGTTCGTTGAAAAGCTTCCTTGTAAGCATCTTCAGCTCTTGCCCTCTTAGCAGCTTCTTCTCTCAGCTTGTTCTTCAGTTCAGCGACCACTTTGATCAGTTGTTCTTTCTCTCCTTCCGTCTGTACTAGTTTCTCCTCGACATTTGTCAGTCGTTCTTCATGATCCTGGATCTCGTCGTCCTTCTGTGTCATTGCAGTCTGTTGTTCAGCTACTATCTCTTGCAATTCCTCGACGGTATCCTGAAGTTCCACGTTGCGATCGTAGACTTCATCGTACATACGAGTGGCTATCGAGGTTAGTGGAGTCTTTTCCTCCTCATCCTCGTCATCCTCATCCTCCTTTGGTAACTCAACGGGATCCTCCTTGTCTGTGTCCACATCATCATCCTCATCCTCAACTACTATGACCAACGGGGCTGACTCCCGTGGCAGTAGTTGTTCCCAAACTACCTGAATGTAGCGAGGCTCCTCCTCTATAGGCATTTGAGGTCCCTCCTCCCTAACCTGACTGGATTCTCCGACATTAATCATCCTGACAACAAAGTTTTAAAGTTTTAATTATTAATCATTACTACTCGACACTCACGAGTACATAAATTATAATCACACAAGTACATAAGTGTTTTATTACTTCCTTTTTAAAACTCGATAAGAGTTATCTCCACTATCTTTTCAAAAGTTACTTCCTAAGGCTTTTTCCCCCCCACCTAAGGTTCATAACCTAAAGCTTTGATACCAACTTGTGACACCCCCAAGTACTTTATTTCCTCAAGATTTGGTGTTCACTTAATCAAAACATTCATTTCTAACTATCCAATCATAATAAAATTGAATAATAAAAACCTGCCCATACAAGATTAAACTTTAGTAAAAATATCCCAGGTTATCCAACCTTTAGTTACAAACATTCAAATGCAAAAATTAAAATTTATGACATCACATCATATTTAAAAGTCTATTATCAAAATGATAAAAATAAAATTACAAGTCTTCATCACTTGTACGTTTTTCCCTTTCCTTTGGTAGACGAAGGTTCACCTACCTTCTCTTCTTTAATTGTAATGAGTTTATAAATATGCAAGAGTGAGCAAAACAATTGCTCAATGGATATAATATGGAATCAACAGGAGTATAACAATAATAACTGTCGAAATAGGCTCATCAAAAGTGAATAGGACTCTATCAATAATAATCAGAAACTGAAATCCCAAAATATGGAAAATATACATTACTGAGGGTCGTAAGACCATGAACTACGTCCACAGTTGCAAACAATCTTTCAACTCCAACTTTAACAGTCATAAGACTATAAGGACCTCGTACTTAGGGGGATCATCCTTTCGTACAATGTATTGTGCATAAACATTTTAACGCTATGCGTAAGTTAACCCCTAATCATAACAATAGGGTTGTTCATCTCAGTATTCAGAGTACAAGTCCGCACCAAAGGAAGTTTGGTTTGGATAAGCCTTCGAGGTAAATTTGGAATTCAACGAACATCAACTAAGGAGTAGTTGAATAAAACCAATAACACTATACTATAGAATAATCGTGATTGAATCAATCATAGTAAACTAAAGTCATGCTTTAGGAATAATCTAATAGCATACAACTTGAATAACTATAGCATACCTTGCTTGAACAATACTAAGCCAAGGTTAATTAGAATTGAATACTAAGCATGCATAGCAATTTGAACGATAAAAATGTTCGACAATAGTATATATAGTTGTGCATGATAAACAACAAGTTAAATACAAGAATAACTTCCTCAAGAATAACTTACATCATTATATTATAATCGAATTGAAAACAATAATTGAATTAACAAGATAATAGATTAGAAAACTTACTCAATCAAAAGAGTAAATTTATACAATGTAATAATAGAACTAGCTCAACGAAAATGTAGAGTTAGAAAACTTGCCTTGCTCGTAGATTAAACTGAACAATACGAATCACAATATTCTATAAACATATGTCATCATGACATAGTTAGCCATTACCACTTTACAAACATAACTAAGTACATTCATCATTTAAAAATTGGATTTTTAATCACATAATCAAGTTACAAAATAATTTAATTGCTAATAACATGTTTATCAACATTTTAAAGTCCTACTATCATCACATAATTTTTTTAAAATTTCGTGTACAAAAATACACTGTCAGACCATTCTGCTAACTCGCGCCGCAGCGCCACAGTTTACACTGTGGGTCGCGCTGCGGCGTGAGGATGGTGCTGCGGCGCGGTGAATAAACTACGAAGTCGCGCTGCGGCGCCACGAACGTACTGCTGGGCCGAGCTGCGGTGCGAAACTGCAGTTTCGACTAACAGCTTCGGCAACAGTACAAGAAAAAGCTAATTTGGCCTACAAGCTCGTTTCTAACAGACTAATTCACATGCAATTCATACAAAAACTTCATGTAAACATAATTCAAGAACTTCTAACATGCTTCTACCCATACAACAACATAAACAACGAATTTAAAACATCCAATTTCACTGTTTTTGATAAAAACTCACTTTTTGATATTTCAATGAAGATCAACACTGTAAATTTTGTTTTTCAACCAAAATAATTAATTCAAAGTAACTTTATCAATAATCATACATACTCTATCAAATTAGATGGTCAATTTATCAATTAAACAACTAATTAACTTTCAATTTCTACTTTAAGCTTCACAATATATATTCACAAAAACTCTCTATAAAAATAGTTTTTTCTTCACAACCATATACATAATATAAATTCATGGACTATTCTCAATTATAGCTTAAGAAAATAGTTTAATAACACTAGATTATCATATAAACCACATACATAACAAAATTTCACTTCTACAAAGCTTTCATGGAGAAAATTGGGAGAGAGAATACAACTATAACTTTGAAAAGAACAACAATAATAGAGTTTAGATGGTACCTTGTTTGGTAAACTTAATTAAAACAAATGGATTAATCCTTATACCTTGTTTGATAAAACATCATTAGATTAAAGACTTATTATGCATTAAGACATGTTTGGCAAAAAAAACTAAAATTAAACTCTTTTAATTTATTTTAATAACTCCTTTATAGCAAGGTTATTTGTCACACTTTTATTTAAATTAAATAATCGATTTAATCAATTAAATATTAATCTATTAAATTACTTTAACACATAAATCATTATCTCATAATTATAATTTCCTTTATAATTATAATTTTATTAACCAACTAACACTTTATTTTAATCACAAATTTTAATTAAAATATTATAATTCATTTAATCATTATTAGCTCTCTAACTTAATTATTAAATTAAATTAGTATATAACCTCATAACAATTAATTTTCTTAGCTCCTTAGTTATTTATTCAACAAATAATTAACTAAACCACAACAACTCAAATTGCCATTAAATACTTATATAATTCAATAAATATTTAATATTACAAATAAATATTTAATTATTTATTCAACAAATAAATAACTAAACCACATCAACTCAAATTGAACAATTATTTATTCAACAAATAAATATATCCATTAAATACTTATATAAATTAATAATTATTTAATATTACACTTTAAAATTCTTGAATGTTACATCAGTGTCCACCTGATGCGGAGCAAATCTCGCTAGTTCGTTGAATTTGGCGGCGTATTCTGCAACCGACATATTCTCATGCTTCAACTCTAAAAAGTTTACTTCCATTCTTGCTTGCATACTTTCTGAGAAATAATTTTCAAAATATAATTCCTTAAACCTTGTCCAAGTTACTACTGCTGTACCAGCTCTAGCTTTGTTTGTCTTCCACCAGTAATTCGCCTCACCCTTCATCAAATAGGTAGCAAAATTTGACTTTTTCTCCTCCGCTACTCTAGCAATAACAAAAGCTTTCTCCATCTCCTTTATCCATGTCTGGGCTTCTATAGGGTCAGTGGTTCCCTTGAGTTCCGATGGTCCTACGGCCTTAAAGTCTTTAAAGTTAGCCAATCGATTAGCTGGTCAATTTCTTGCTGCTGGGGCTCTAGTTTGCATAGCTTGAGCTAGCATGTTTTCGAAGTTCTGCATTGGATCAGCTTGATCTCCTTCATTATTCACAGACCGCTCCTCCCTTTGGTTACGATTTTGTCGTCTTAGCGACATTATCTGATGAAATAAAGACTTACATTAATACTTTGTCTTTATGCCACATCTTATTAGTAGTATACAAAATTTTAAACTTAAACCAATTTTAGCTTTCTGGATTATCTAATTTAGCTTACTGAATTATCAAATTCATCAGATAATCATCTTAATAATTTAGTTCTCAGAATTTAATTACTTATTCAAATATATAATCATATCATTACATTTATATTCATGCAAATAGTACATAGTACTTTTTAGTACATAACACATACTACTACAAACAGTTACTATCCCTTTGTAACAAAAGTCAGGATTCATTACTACAACTTTACACAAAAAGTTGAGACATACAAAAGTTATCTTCATATTCATACCTAAGCGAATATTATACTCCAAAAGATTATACTGCTCACACTTAATCTTTCTTTCGTCCACTTCCTCCACCTGTCTTCTTTTTAGGACAATTCTTAACCCTATGACATGTTCCACCACATGTAAAACATCCTCATTTCTTTGGTTTAGGACAATTTGGTGATAGATGTCCTTCCTGACCACAATTGTAACACACATTCTTACCTCACATACATTCCCTCGAATGGTTCTTTCCACACTTGCCACATGCTTGTTTCTTCTTTGAATGCGAATTCTCTGAGTTGTTGTCACTGTCGTTGTTCTTTTTCTTACTTACATTTCTTTTTCTTACTTACATCTTTAGATGATACACTACACTTAACCCTCATTCTATCGACTTGTGCCTTTAGATTATTTCGTTCTTCTGTCATCTCGCGTAATGCTCTTTCTGTCTTCCATAATTCCTCTAGGAGAAGTACTCTAGTTCTTAAATCTTGAACTTTCGTAGATGCTTGACCTTCTTCGATTGCTACTTTGCCTTCTTCCCCATCTTTGATCTTTATTTCTGGCTCCACCTTAGTTTCTTTGGAATATACTTCTTCCTCTTCATCCAGCTCCATCTCGGGGTACTCATCATGATCGCTTGCTAGATTTACCGCAGGTTCGTCTCCTAAAACTTCCTCAACTGACTCACTCTGAGCTGGCACCTCGGTTAATGACATTGGTGCAGCTGCTAACATTTTCGTAACCATCTTATCATCTCCTGATATCCTGTCACCAGTTTTAAATAACATCATTAGTACCTCACAATCAAACATAATCCATAAACACTGAGTGCCCCCATATCTTACTATTGATGAATTTTCCTAATCCATCACTTAGAACTCTAAACGAGTTTTCTCTATCCTATTTATGGTTATATTCCTAAGGCTTTTCCCCCCACCTAAGGTTTATAACCTACATCTTTGATACCAACTTCTGACGCCCCCAAATCCGGATTCCCTAACCTCAAGTTTGGTGCTCACGATCCATCATATATAACACATCTAACTACTCATTCATTAATGAAAAATATCATTCATAATATTCCTTAATACAACCTATAACAATATCCCAGGTTAACTAACCTTGACATAACTTACATACCCTTATATAACCAAAATGTTTACATAAATAATTACATAATAAAACATAACCATTAAAAGTTGACACTAACTACTTCTGAGCCTTGCCTTTGCCTTTGCCTTTGTCCCTGTTAGAACATTCTGCTACATCGACATTAGCTGAAATATTTTATTTAAGCAAGGGTGAGCAACGAGTTTGCTCAGCAAGTTAAAATATACAATAAATGATATATATCATGAATAAAAGAGTCTAGCTTCTATATAACTTCAGCAATAATCAAAAGATTTCGAAGTAGCGGAATAATAATTCAATCTCAATAATAAAACTTTCGCCCATTTCATACTGAATAACATATCAGAGATGAAAGAGTAAAATTCTTTTAAAGATTTAATAATATTCAATTGAATAAGAAGAATTAACAATACTGGAACAATATTTAATAAAGTGGGATATACCCAAATTTCATGCTGAGTGATCACAAAAGGATCATAAACTAATAGAGGAATCATTTAGTTATTAAAACTAAATTACCACAACAATATAAATTAGTTATAAATACTAAACTATACTCTTCTGTAAGTACCTGGAGCGGCCAACTTCTTTGTACCCTATATTATGCATAATATTCAATAATAGCGCATAGGTCGATTTACGACATTAAAATTTGTTCATCTTAGTCTTACGTCACGAGTTCGTACCACAACAATATGATTTGGATTACTTTCCAAAGAAATACTATGATTTCAATAATTAATAACAATACTAATCTAGCCGAAACCAATGGCATAGATGTTCCAATAAGAATTCAGTTCATAATAAATAGAACATTTCATGCTTTAACAAATATTAGTCTCGCCAAAACAATTAGCTGAGACATGATTTATAAACAGTTCAAATAATAGAACAAGAATCAATTTCACTACCTGCGAATTACAACAATCATTATATATGTGAATAAATATCAATAATTATTCACTACCGTGCTTGAAAAATAATAACTCAAGTTGAGTTAGGAAACTTACTTGATTCGTTGACTACTGCTACGCAATTTAAGTTAACTTCTTTTGTAAGACCTATCATTGATAAGATTGATCTCTTAATTTGCATCACATATCTTACTCATTGTAATTTACCATGAAATCACATAACCAATCATTAGTGAGTATCTATACTATCTTAGACTTAACACTTACTCGTTCATTTATAAGTTCGTAATATAACTTGACAAACTATTTATGAACTCAGTAGACTTAATATATAATTTTAGTTCCTATTTTAGCAAGCTAAAACAAAACTGACTTCTCTTCTTGACATTTCAGTTTCCCTTTTTAGTAACCTGAAATGTTCATTTCGGGAAGCTGAAATATACTATTCACGAAAATATGAAATCAGCTTATTATTTTTTTAATCTTTTGGCCAATCATATATACATATATTCCATATACAAAAAGTATTTTTCTGGAATTTTTCAACTCCCTTAATTATTTTTCAAAAATAAATTTCTAGTTAATTCCTTAAGAAATTAGCTACCTTGTGCTTAACTCAAGAAATTCTCAACTCTTGATGGGATCTTACACATGTTAACGTGAGCTTACAGTTTAAATTTCAAGGCCATCGGAGTTATACAACTCTGGTTATAGCGATTTTTGTCGGGAAAATGCAAAAATTGAAATAGTCGTAACTTGCTCATTTTAAGTCGGAATGAACTCATTTTTGGACACAACCTACTTTATCCTATATAATTTCATTCCCCAAAAGGCCGGATTTTATCTCGATAAATAAGTGGTCGAAACAACCCTTACAAAATTTTGGATAGTTTATTTTTGTCATTTTTCTGTTTTTAACTCCTTTGTTAAAATCAGTCCACTCGAAAATATACAACACATTTTCTAGTGATTCCATTGGAGATGTTAGAAAACTCATAGATCTAACTCTAGGACTTTACCACACTCAAAAATTCAAAGTGGAATGAGAGATATGGTTATTTCCATATCATACTTCGTTTTCTCAAAAATCTATTTTTCAACTCTTTATGCTTTTTATGAAAACTTTCATGATCTCCCATAAAACCAAAATAACTCATCATATTAAATCCAAATAACTCATATACTCATGGATCTAACATGATCCATGATTTATTTCACCAAATAATCAACAAACACAAGATCAAACACAACAAAAGCTAAGAAAAATTTTATTTTCTAACTTTTGAAAAACCTAACTCATATTTCTTAGTTTAGATTCAACTTTTGATCTACAAAAGAGTTGGATCTAAACATGAAACACCTTTAAACATATAATTCTAAGGTTTTTATTTTCAAGATCAAAACTTCATACTATCAAAAATCAACTCAAAATAAAAAGAAATTTAATCTATATACAAATTGAAATCCTTATACCTTCTCTTAATTCCTCTTCTTCTTCTTTCTAATACTTGGATTAAAGAACTAAGTAACTATTAAAACTCTCCCTTTCTCTTTCCCTATTATGGCCAAATCCCTCTTGCACTCTCTCTTGGTCTTACTTTGATAACTTAAGAATTTGAAATGAGATAAAAAGATGCAAGAGAAAGGAAATTTGATGTTAGTAATTTTGTATAGATATATTTAGTGTATCTATAATCATCATCCAATGTCTCACTCTTCCTTTCTCTCCTTATCATTATAAGCTTGCTTGCACTCTTGGTTTAACTTGTGGGTTGGATGAAAAAGATAAGAATGAGACCAATGCTTGACATCTAGCAAGTTAGTTCACCTACTAAAGTAATGCAATGATTACATGCCTCCCCCTTTCTCTCCTCTATATAAATTTTGCCCATGATGGCCTTCTTGGGCCCCTTTTTATTATCTTTTAAGCTCCATTTAGCTTACTTAATGGTCCAAAAGGTCCCCTCCCAATTGGGCTAAGAGTTGGGCCAATCAACTAATTATTTTGGCTAGGAATTCTAATTCTTTGGGCTTGCAATTCAACCTAGTTTATACATGTTAATTTTTTATCCATTCCCCATTATTTAACTAGGGTTCCCTTACACACATTAGTAAGTTAATTTCTTACTCATATGTCTTTACTTTCATAGCCCAATTAGACTTGCTATTCTTAGGTTATAAAATTAATTAATTGAGATGTATAAAATAAATCTATTAGATTAGTATATGTTGTTAAATACTATCATTCTCTTAAATTATAACCCATTAGGTTATTTAATTATCATATCTAATATATATATTAGGTTACATAACTTTATTCTTCATCTCTTTATAAAATAAATGTATACACATTATATAATACATATTTACTCAATCACGTACATAATTCACATATGTCCTAACATATTTCTCCTACTTTATTAACTTATTAGCCCAAATTGACTTAATAAGTTATAAACACATACATACTCATATCAATAATCAATTACTTAAGGATTATAAATCCTTTTAATTTAATAATCAAGGCTAACATTCAAGCTATGTTAATTTCTTACATAACTTTCATTACTCTTCCTTGAAAATGATTAAGTATACTTCTTAGTTAATAAATTAACTATCTGGCTTAATTATCATATACACTTATATGATATAAGTACTTTCTTTTTTTCTTTTTTTTTAAAAATTTATTCGAAAAATTTGAATTATGTAAAATTCTGGGTTTTCACAAGCCGCGCCCCGTGGGTCCCATCGTCTCGAAGTACGTGCACTTGGATCAACGAACTGTCTATTCAAACCTTCATAACATTCAATTCAGGAGTCCGATGGAGGCGTGCCATACCATTCCAGAAAGCTCTTTTTGAGAGCTACGCAATGACATAGGGCTCACCCTTTTTTGAATTCGGGAAAATAGGTCCATGACCGAAATGGCATCTTCAGGTCTTCGCAAGCAGTCCGTTGAGTTGTTTTACGTAGTTTATGCTCGAAAGTGTTGCAATGGCTCTTTGTGACCCTATTTGCAGCTGTATTAGGCTTGTTGAAGTTGACTTGTCAAAATGGTCACTTTCCCCTTCCGAGGGTTGTCTCCAGACTTGATGTGCTACAGCTGTCTTTCCTCAGGGTTATTTCTGGGGTTTGATTGTTGTTGACTGTCTTTTCTCAGGGTTATCTCTAAGGTTGATTTGATGTTCCACGGGGATGTCTCCGTGGTTAAATTTGATGTTTTGGTCCTCCAGGGTTATCTCTAGAGTGTAAAAAAGAAGACGCTTTTGCCCTCCTGCATTATTAGTAACAGAAAAATGAAATTTCGAGTGTCTACAGATGCCCCTCTTAATCATGTTTATGCAATGTAATGGAATGAACATGATAAATATTACTAGACACTTGATATATGACAATGTATATTTAATGATGCAAATCACAATGCAATGAATGTTATGATGAATGTTAAAATGATTTAACAAATAGCAGTTCACAAATCACACATCGCATTTGGCCAATCGCAGTTCACCACTCGCACATTGCATTTCGTAAATCGCACTTTACAGATCGCAAATCACTTTACCATTACCGGTTATTGCTGATGCCTATGCTGGTGTTGAATCCAACGGTTTGGTTTTTTTTTCCGGTGTTGACGATGCTTGTTTGATGAAGATAAATTGAGATGTTTTCTACAAATCTATTGGGGATGACGTTCTGAAATCACCGGACCTTATACGCTGGTAGTTTACAATGGTGACTACCCTACTGGCAGTTAACAACGATGCCTACCTTGCTGGTAGTTGACAACGGTGTCTACCTTGTTGACAGTTGACAACGGTGCCTACCCTGTTGGTAGTTGACCACAATGATTACTGGACTATCTCGATGCCTACTCGAACGATAGTGTTGGGAAATTGCATATTTAAATTTGATGTTGAAAGTAAATAATCATGCTTATATGTAAAGTCCTTCAAGAAATACATGTACAAAGACTTAGTGATAGATCAAAATTGTTAGGTTTGATCTGTGCTTTATGTTTATCATTCTGTAAATGAATGTATAGAAGAAAAGATCAAAACTGTTAGGTTGATCTAATTTTTGAGATGTAATAAATAGGCTTCAACAAAATCGTAATCTGTCGAGCCAGTCAAGAGATTGTAGAAGCCAAGGAAGAATCGTAGAGCATCGAGAATCGTAGTCTGTCTGCTTTGGAGGGCCTCTCCAAAAATCGTAGAGTGGTCCAAACACCTGCCGAGCTAACTCAAGAATCGTAGTGTACTCTCGGAAGCGTAGAGTCTGCAAATCAAGCGAGCAAAGATCATAGTCTACCAGTGCTTAAGAGAAATCATAGTGTTCTCTTCTATCAATACCGGATCAAGCACTAATGTGGCAAGACACCACTATCATGTTCGTAGTGCATCACCTGTCTGCATCAGAAGCATTGAGCTTTGTCTATTTGTTTAAGAATAAATTACAACAAATGTGGAATAGATTATAAACGTTAAAACTCTCGGGAATCCCAATGACCCAACACTCATCCTTAGTATATAACAAAGAAACGTATTGAAGAAGCTAAGAAAAGTACTACAGGTCAGCTGAAAACACCTTTTCAGGTGTTAGGTGAGATAGTAGTTGTAATGACTGTGAATTTTAAACTCCTTATTAAATAAATATGTGATTTAATTTTTAATGAGTTAGTTTTGTGAGCTATTTAAACCTTATGTGGTTATGCGAATTTATGAAACAATTAAATGGAGTCACTAATAGTTATTTACATTAGTGGACTAACCCTAAGAGTTTGATATCAAAGAATTAATAGGATTATTAATAATTAAATATTCAATTTATTTGAATATAGTGGCAGGATTTGAACATATTGATTAATTGCAATTATGGGTAATTAATTGATAATGTGTTGATTAATAATTATTATGAATAATAATAATTAATGAGTAAGAGATTAATAAATATAATATGATTTTATTTACGTAATTACTTTGTGCAAGCATGCAATAAATTAAACCTTTATTATATGGTAGTTAACTATATATTTTATATGGTACAAGGTGACACATTAATAGGTCTATATATTATATATAGACTATATAGTAAGAGTTATTGCATTCATGGGAGTACATAAATAATCCCTAACTTGCCATTGTATAGTATCATTAACACGTTAAAATTATATTTTGGGGATATAAGAGAACAAAGTAAGCATTATAAACACGTTGTTGGGATTTAAAAGTCTGCGTCCCATATTAAGAGTCCCAAACAGTAACCAAACAGTAGCCTACTTTCTTCATTGCGTAAAACTCTGTTGGATAAAATAGAATTACGCACAGAACGCAAGTATACGTGGTCAACAAGTAATATAATAGTAAGTAGAGTATCGTTCTCTCAGAGACTGAAAATAGAATTTAAACCTCACAATTACCAATTTTCTATTAATCTTAATTTTATTAAACTAATAAATTTCAAATTTGTAACTAAAATATTAAAAAGATTAAAATCACCAAACACTCAACAAACTCTAAAGCTGAATTTTCAAACAAATAATGGAGAATTAGGCTTCCGACTTCACTCTAAGCATCACTATGCTTATTGCACCTTTATTCCAGTTTAACTCACTATCCCAGTTTATTAATCAAGAACACGTATGCAGTACTAGCCACCTCTCGATGCACTAATACCATATTAACTTTAATCCACAATTAAGATAGAATTTAGTTAAACACCTTAATCAACTAAGTCACTATATCTCTATGTGAATTACAATTAAAGAAGGTTTAAGATCAAGTTCTTTATCCGATTACATGCGATGTCAAGCATATCTCTACCCTACATTCATCAAGATTTTGTTCATTCACATAAATCAAGAACACATACTATATTGACTAAGTCTAAACTCATATTTCATCTCTCGAGTTCATACAAGTCCACAACGAATCGTTGATCAGGCAATTCATAAATTCAAGCTCAAATTAATATAGATAAACCGGATAATAACTTATCAAATGGAAATCAAAGATTACATAATCATCGTTTCACTTAAAGATCCGTCTTAAGCCTAAAAAGAAATTAGTTCATCATAAATGAAATAATCACTGAATAAATTAAAGATAACATCTTCTCAATTACAGAAATAAAACTAAAGAAGAAGAATAACGCAGAACACCCTTCACTTTAGCCTTAATTCGAAATCAAGATGAATTTCTCCAAAATCTTCACTCCGATGATCGCTATCCAATTCTGTGGTTCAACTCTGTTAATTGCTTTTCATCCTCTCTTATTTTGTTGTTTGTTCAGCAATATATAACCACACAAGAGTTTTTTTCGAAGTCCCATATAAATTAGAGTCCATAAGCTAACCTTAGTCATCCAATCCTCATCCCAGCAGAGTTTCAATCAAGCCAGGAGTGCAAGAATTTGGATCCCCCCCGCCCCGGCGGGGGTATATACATAGTAAACGCCCGCCCCGGCGGGCCAGGCTCCTGTAAAATAATATTGAGGACCCTCCCCCCGCCCCGGCGGGGGTGTGAGGCTTATATATACCCGCCCCGGTGGGCTAGCTTCTGATGTTGCTTAATCTTCATATTTGCTGAAATGATGCTCCAAATGACTCCTTTTCTTATCACTTACCACACCAACCACCCTACACATAGAATAACAAGAAACGAGTAAAAACGAACATAAAATCAAGGGATTAACAACAAATAAGCTTGAACTAAAAATCAATTCGTGGACATAAAATCCAGTTATCAAAATCCCCCAAACTTAAACCGTGCTAGTCCTCAAGCACAAAACAAACAACATGCTATGCAATGCAATGAGATGTCATGTATCTAATTATATGTCTACTGTAGACACTCAAAATTTTTTGTACACCTGTTATTGACATTACAGGAGGGCAGATTCGTCTTTCAGACATAACCCTGGAAGACAGCTCACATCCAGTTCTGATACTACCGGAAGCTCAGTCTCAACCCCGAAACACACACCGGGAGCATCAATTCCAACCTCAGAGATAACCCCGAGGCCTGTAGTTCTAATACTAGAAATTCTATCGAAAAAGGTCGATTCATCCAGGAGATAACCCCGAGATATTAAGTCTCAGTCCCAACACTGGGAGTGGTAGATTCCAACCTTGGGGATAACCCCCAAGGAAGGCAGTTGCAGTTCCGGAGATAACCCCAGAAATGCTTGTTTCAAATACATGCAATCAGCTTCAACCTCGGCGCTTACACTGAGGCACTCAGTACAAGACCCGGAGATGACACAGGAAAGACAGGCACACCTCAGAGATGACACTGAGGACCTTCAACACCTACAGAAGTCCAATCTCAGAGATAACCCTAAGCAACGTCTGCTTTATCAGCCCAAACCGGAAATAACCCCGGTGAGGGGTAAAGTCGTCATCTTGCCACCTTGACTCCACATCACGTCGTCTCAACATTTCAAACATACATTTCTACACAACAATGTCCCACAAGAACCAAGGAAGTCCAATCCCGAGTGACTATTATGCAGGGTAGCGATAAAATTTGAAGCATGAAGACCGGAGGGCATAGTCCCATCTTCCTGACTTCGTATAACCTCTAATCCCATGTCATTGCGTAACTCTCAACAACGGTGGTATGAAAATAGGTCTTCTACACCTCAGTCGGATGCCCAGATTGAAGTTATGAAAGTTCGAGGGAATATAACGTTGTATGTATGCACGTACTTCGAGATGGCAGGACCCGCGAAGCCCGGGGCACCCCGGGCAGCCGCAAGTACATCTGCGGCTTGGGGTGGCCATTTTGTAAAGAGAAAAGGCGAGGAAGCCCTATCCAATTTGCTCTGTACATACCCTAAACTGAGTGCTTTCTCATTGTAAACACTTGTAAGCTCATATATAGCTACTTTTTACCGGCGGGAGCCGAGTGTTCATCCACTTAAAGCTATAAAAGTCTTCATTGGCAGCCCACTGTAAGCCTTCTTACACACTTTAAAACCTTTGTCTTCATCTTTGCACACACTATTCTTCATGTTGAGAGTTGTGTTGCGTGTGTATGCCCGGACTTCGGTCCGTGGTTTCATTTCAGTTTGTATATATATATATATATATATATATATATATATATATATATATATATATATATATATATATATATATATATGGACTGACATTATCGAGTTATGCCTCAATTGAGCCTAGACTTATGTCTGGAACGTTTAATTGCTTTCGTGTGTGTATATATATATATATATATATATATATATATATATATATATATATATATTATATATGAATATATATTATCATACTTTATTCGACAAGCATATATAATATTATATATATATATATATATATATATATATATATATATATATATATATATATATATATATACATTTACATTTTGTCCCGCCTGGAGTTTACTTCATGGCGGTTGACCATTTTTATTGCTTTCTGTACATTTCGTCCCGCCTGGAGTTTCCTCCGTGGCAGTTGATCGCTTTTACAGCTTTATTTACATTTCTGATCCCCCATGGAGGTGCTTCGTGGCGGTTGATCATGTCAATATATATATATATATATATATATATATATATATATATATTTTCCGCTTTTATATATTTACATTTCTGATCCCCCATGGAGGTGCTTCGTGGTGGTTGATCATGTCTGTGTATATGTATCTATAGCTTTTATATATATAACTGCTTACAGTTTTCATATAAACTGCAGTATCATGTGAGCCTAGGAATAATGTGATCATAGATTCAGTTTACTGAATCTAGATTCGGTTCCCGTGATGGACATTTTCAGCTGCAACCAGCTTGTAAATTTATTCACGGTGTTGAATTTCCTCAGATGGTTTTCATGCCCATGAGGAGTTTGGCACTATTTTGTATATTATTTTCTCGAAGATGCTTCGCATCTCGAAAATAAAAGAAATCAAGCCGAACATTTAATAAAATGGAAGTATCAAAGGCCTCAATTAATATTAAGCACAGGGTTTGAAAAACCTCTTTTAAAACATCACTGCTATATCTTGTTTAAAACTAAATTTTTACACAAATTCAAACCCTTTGTATATAGGTGCAAACAAGGCATAGCACTACTTCCAAATAACAACACATTGACCCCCCCACACACACACATTCATATAACTGTTTCTTAAAAAGTGGCGGTCACGGTGGCAACACGGATGTCGGGGGGTGCCTAACACCTTCCCTCCGCATAAGTAAGTCCCCGGACCTTAATGAATCTCGATTTCACAGACCCGTTTAGCAGTGTAACATCACTGTGTCAATGTGTAAACCTTTTCCCGGTTGTGTTGGTACAACCAATTAAAAAACCAATTGGCGACTCTTAATAGTTCATCGTCGACATTATATATGTCGGACCTTTTTCACTTATTTTTTCAAACAAATCTCACCTAACATGAGAACACCAAAAAATAGGAAACGAAAAGGGACAAATAAAAATCCAGACATCGACTGGTGGCGACTCCGTTGGGGACTCCAGTAAGAGGACTTAAGCCGCTATTACAAGCTTTTCAAAACTGTTATATGCTTGTGTGTGAATGTTGTATTTACATTTATGATGAATGTGTACGAATGCATTTCTTTTTACTGCACTACAATATATCTATCTGTGATATTAGTGCTTCGCACATGTCATCATTTTCATAAACGGTGAGACACGTTGTATGTGAATGTATGCTGTGTGGTTCCTCTACCAGGAGGCTATCCTGTCGGTGTTTGATTACTGGACTCGTAGGAAGACTAATTCCAACGAGGCTCAGGAAAGGCGCCACCCAAATTCACTCAAGTTGAAAGACCGGATTAACTTCCCGTTGAGTAAATTGCGATGATTTGGGAACCTTAATGCTGAAAAGCCACGAGAGAAACCTAAGATAGGTCAGCCTCTGATAAACTAAACGCGGAGGAAAGTCTCTTCATGCTTTCTCATTTCAAATTACTCGTAAAGTCAATTACTTGTAATTTACATTTCATGTAATGAGAAATATGAAGAAATATGTGCATGTACATATTTAAATTAACATGCTATCCTGTATTATAAATAGCTAACATCCGTTTTGCAGGATCATAATCCTAAAACGGACACATCACATAGCATGCAATTATTTACACAATCCCTAAAACTAAACTATGCAAGTTTTGTCGCAGGGAAGCATTCAGACCTATTACCCGGTCAAAATCCAAAAAAGGCTGCAGGCCTACAACCAATCATGTCTTCATCTGACCAGTTTAATCCAGTTTCTCGCGAAGAATTTGACGGATTAAGTAAACAAATTACATATTTTGCTGTTCTGCTTAAAGAACTACATCAATCTACTCAAGGTACGAAGATACCCATACATGCTAAATCCTCTGCACAAGGAGGAACCCAAGGTTCTGACAAAATCATTACAGTACCTGAGCTCCAGTTGGATACAACCAACAAAATTCATGATATCACCCATCCCAAAGGAGATCTAGACACCGGTGACATCAAGAAAAAGGTTCTTCAAATGGAAGAAACCCTTCGTTCTATCAAAGGAATTGGAGTACACGGGAGTGTCTCCTATGCTGACCTTTGTATATTCTCTAGTGTTCATTATCCAAAAAAGTTCAAAACTCCTGACTTTGAAAAGTATGATGGGTTAGGAGATCCTTACACCCATTTAAAGGTGTTCATTAGAGAACTTGGATCTTATGCAGAGGACGAGAAGCTCAGAATGCAACTGTTCCAAAAGAGTCTGACTGGAGAAGCCAGTTTGTGGTATACCAGATTAGACAATTCAAAGATCCATAGTTGGGAAGAACTAGCTCATGCCTTCCTCACACAATACAACTTCCAGTCTCAGATGGCTCCTGACCGATACCAAATTACCAAGGTCAAGAAACAGTCCAATGAGTCTTTCAGAGAATATGCTCAAAGGTGGAGGCGTCTTGCTGCTCAAGTGATTCCTGCCATGACAGAGTCAGAAATGGTTATGACCGTTATCAACATACAAGAAGCTCCTTTATATGAAAGAGTCTTAGCTGGCATTGGTAAACCATTTTCTAAAATGATCAAACATGGAGAGATGGTTGAGATGGGGTTAATGTTTGGAAAGATTCAAGACCTAGCCGCTCTTAAAGCTGTTGCTGAACACATCCAATCCGGAACTTATAGAAACAACCCCCGGAGGGTCCATAAAAAGAAAGAGGAGGATGTTTCCTTGATACTACAAGGTCAGAAAGGTAATCAGAATATGCATATCCAACGGAGAAATTACACTCCCTTTCAAGCACAGTCTTCAAACCCTCCATTGCCTAAGGGTGAAGAAGCCAAACGCTCTCGAGTGTTCACACCCCTAGGGGATTCACTCGAGAACATTTTTAATCTTCTGACCTGTAACATTGCAGATTTTTAATGTGTAATATTAAATATTTATGTATTTATTTAAATATTTAATGGATATGTTATTATTAAATAAAGAATTATTTAATTGGAATTGATGTGAATTATTTAATTATTTGATTATTGGTTGAATAGATAATTAAATATTAAATAATAAATATTTATTGGTAATATTAAATATTTATTGAATTATATGGCAAATTGAATTGATGTGATTTAATTAATTATTTGTTGTGTAAATAATTAAGGAGCTAAATAAATTAGTTGTTCTGAGATTTTATAATAATAAATAAGCTAGAGAGCTTACAATGTTTTTTTAAATAAATAATAATATTTTAAATGGGAAATTGTAGTTTAAAATATTAGTTGGTGAAATGAAATTATAATTGTTTATGTGTTAAAGTAATTTAATAGATTAATGTTTAATTGATTTATTAATTTAATAAAGGTGTGACTAATAACCTTGCTATAAAGGAGTTATTAAAATAAATTAAAAGAGTTTAATTTAGTTTTGCCAAACATACCTTATTGTATAATAAGTCTTTAATCTATTAGGATTTTAGCAAACAAGGTATAAGGATTAATCTATTTTGTTTTAATTCAATTTACCAAACAAGGAGTAAAGATTAATAGATTATTTTTATTTAGACTAGCCAAACAAGCCTTTTGGCTTTTAAATTTTAAAACTCCTATAACTGATATATTTATATCGGTACTTATATTATATCATTAATATATGTTATTATTATTATTACGTTATAATATTATACGTAAGATAGAAGAGAGAGAAAGGAGAGAAAAAGAGAAAACTCAGAGAAAGAAGAAGAAGAAAAAGTAAGAAGAACTAGAGAGAATTGAGAGTTTTTTTTTTCAGGTTTTGGAGAAAAGCTTGATAATCAAAGAGTTAGAGTCATCATCTTCTTCATAATCCAAGGTAGGCCATCTTTTCTTTTGTAAAACTCTAAAATTTTTCTTCTTCCCAAAAAGTCTCTGTGAAAAATTTTATAAACGAAACTTTGTTGTTATGATTATAATTTTTTTATGATTATCAATTGTATATGTGTTTCATGAGTTATGCATGATCATAGAGAAATTAATTCATGTAAGTATGTAATTTATGAAGAAAATATTTTATAGAGAGTTTTTATGTATGAATATGACTTTAGTTAAAATAGAAATTAAGGTCTAATTGGTTGTGGTATTGATAAATTGACTGTTAGAATTGCTAGAGTATGTAGAATCATAATCATGATGTGTAAAAATTTCTATTTTGATTTAATAACAAAGTCACAGTGTTAATTTTCATGGAAAATATCAAAATATGGAGTTTTGCCAAAAACAATGAAATTGGATGTTGTATAATTGATGTTTATGCTAATTGATGGATAGAAACATGTTAGGAGTACTCACAATATGTTTATATGATGTCTATATGCAATTTTCATGATAATCAGTCTATTAGATTCGAGCTTTTTGGCCAATTTGGCTTTTTCTTTCATGGTTGCCGAAGCTGTCAGTCGACGCTGACAATTCGCGCCGCGCCGCGGCCCAACAGTTCATTTCTGGCGCCGCAGCGCCATCACCATGACGTAAGCGACCTGTTGCACAATCACTGCGCCGCAGCGCCGGCTCGTAGTATAATCGCTGAGCCACAGCGCCGACTCAGCGCCGCAGCGCGAGCCACAGTACAAACTGTGGCGCCGCGGAGCGGCTTGGCAGAACTGTCTGACAGTTTTGTTTAAATGTACAAAACTTAAAAATAAATGTTATGTGTTTATTATAACAATGTAAAATGATAATTTCAGTATTATTAGTCTATGAAATATCATGTTATTAAGTATTATCTACTTGAAAAAGAATTGATTATGTGAATGGGTAATTCAACCCATATGATGAATGTAATTGTTTATATAAATGTTCAATGTTGGTTAGGACTAATTATGTCAATATGACATATGTTTAGGGTATCAATTCAAGTGATAAAAGTGTAGCTTGTGCTAAAGGCAAGTTTCCTAAACCTACCTTTTACATTGAGCAAGTTTCTAAGCCTTAACTTTTGATATTTAGCAAGTTCTTTATTGTATAAGTTTTCTAATCATTGGTGTTATTGAACTAATTATTGTTTCAATTTTGATTATCATATAATGGTGTAAATTTATTTGGAACAAGTTATTCTTGTACTTAACTTGTGGTTTAGCATGTACAATTATATACATGTTGTGGATGTTTATTATTCAATTAACCTTGTCATATTATTGTTCAAGCAAGGTAGGTTGTAATTATTCAACTTGTATGCTATTAGATTATCCCTAAAGCATGATGTCAATTTATAAACATCAATTAAACTATGATTATTCCATAGTATACAGTTATGTCGTTTGTAATCAACTAAACCTTAGTTGATTACCGTTGAATTCTAAATTACCCCATGATGTATCCAAACCAAACTCACTTTGGTACGGACTTGTATTCTAAATACTGAGAAGAACAACTCTTTTATAAGAGGTTACGCTTAGCGTTGAAATGATTGTGCACAATACATTGTACGAAGGGTTGATCCCCCTAAGTACGTGAAGTCCTTATAGTCTTATGACTGTTAAAGTTTAAGTTGAAAAATTACTTATAACTGTGGACATGATTCGAGGTCATTAGACCCTCAGTAAAGGTTAAAGCTTTCCAAAAGTTAATAGAATATATTGTTAAATTCTATTGAGCTTAATGTTGACAAATGATGTAAAAGTTTAATGATTTAATTATTGTTATTTCAAGTGGGCCTTGTTTGCTCACTCTTGCCTGTAAAATTTCTTACAGCTAAGGTTGAAACTGGTGATGTACCTAGTACCAGTAAAGGGAAAGGAAAGACGAAGCATTGCTGAAGACTTGTAATAATTGAATAGTTTATTTTCAGACTTGGTTTAAAGATTGTAATGAAGTTTATTTTAATTTTGCGCATGAATGAATGTTTGTAAAGGTTATATAACCTGGGAGATTTATTTAAGTTTAATCCTGTATGGGCAGGTTTTGTTTATTCAATTTTATTATAATTGGGTAGTTAGAAATGAATGTTTTGATTATGTGAACACCAAATCCTGAGGAAATGAAGTACCGGGATTTGGGGGTGTTACAGGTCCACTCAGAAGAAAATCACGCATCTTCTTCCACCAGCCAATCCTAATGGGAGGAGTTTCAATGCTGCTCGGAAATGTGCTTATCATGTCGGGGCACCTGGACATGATATTCAAGATTGTTGGGCCTTGAAACACAGGATCCAAGATTTAATAGACTATGGTGAGATCGTGGTCACCAAACCAGATCAACCTCACGTATAAGACAACCATCTTCCTCCACACAAAGAGGAAGAGGTCAACATGATTAATTAGAGCAGTGGACAGAGTTCAAATTTTAACTGTGAATCATCCCAGATCAAAAAAGACAATGTTGACAAATGGGATTATGCTAAGTTCCAGTTTATGATGGAACAAAAGATGAAAGCTCTGTGTAAACAAATTTAGCAATTAGCAGAACTGGTGACCTATCAACATCAAGTCACACGCCAATTAATTAGCCAGGAGCATGCTAGTCTCCTTCCCTTGGTTATGAATACTCCCTCGTCACCTTCAAAATATGAAACATTGGAGGATAAAGTGACGAAGAGAGCAACTACCAAAGCCCGTCGGGATTTTGCCAATAGAAGGGACTTTACATACTTAGGCCAACCTATAGAGGAGATACTTCAGATGCTAATGAATAAAGGAAGGATCATATCCCATCTACCTCCAGTTAATCCCCGGTCAGGACGGTTCAATCCTGATGGAGTAAGTCAGTATCACTCCTATTCTCGCGGTCACAGCACCGAAGAATGCTGGGCACTCTGCCAACTTATTCAGAATCTAATTGATAGCGGTGTCCTGCAACTGGTAGACAATGATACAATGCTATTTGAGAGTGAGAATAGCTATCCCACTAAATGAAAGGGACTGGTAGCAGTTATATCCTCTGAGGCTGATGGGACTATTAAATCATTCATAATTCAACTCAAAGGAGCTAACAATCCTTTGAAAGTGGCTGTGCCAGAGCCAATCACGTTACCATTCAAACCACAATATCCTGTTATCAGCTTACAAAAAGTCCCTTAGAATTATGGAGAAGTCGAAGGATCTACCTCTCATACAACTGCTACAGTGTCGAAGGAAAATCCACTGTATCTTCTCCAACGGGTGATGAAGCCTACCATCAAATCAAAGGGGAAAATTCCCATGGAGAAGATTAAAAAATTCCTACGTGCTATGGGTCATAATGAAGCCAAGGTAGTTTTAAGCTTAAGAGAAGCTCCACATCAAATTTTAATACTAGACTTGGTTTTAACTTTTGAGGATCATCGGAAGATTCTAATGAAGATTTTGGAAGAAGCATACTTGCCGAAATCAGTGGATGTGGAAAAATTTCAACATCTGGTTGATCACATTTTCAACAACAATGTGATATCTTTCACTGATGATGACATACCGCCCGAAGGGACCGGTCATTGCAAGCTGTTACACATTACAATTTTGTCCTCCGAATACGTGTTAGCTGGAGTCTTGGTAGATGGAGGTTCATCTCTAAACATTTGTCCTTATGCTACGTTGCTGAAAATGAATGTCAATCTCAAGCGGATCTGAAGTAGCCATAAGATTATCAAAGCTTTTGATGGATCCCACTGGAATTTAGTCGGAGAGATTGAGCTACCAATCGAGATTGGACCCCATACATTCTGTGTATCTTTCCACGTTTTCAAAATAGATACAGGATACAACCTGCTTTTGGGGAGACCGTGGATCCACATGGCCGGGGCAATCCCTTCCACTCTTCATCAATAGCTTAAATACATTATCAACAATATCCTAATCACAGTCAACACTAAACCGGAATGTCCTCAACATGGTGACATGCCACTCATCAGTTTCAATTCTGATGTTGAGCCAGTCAGTTTTCATGCTTTAGAAGTAAGCAACACTCAATAATATTCCATTGGGATGCCATTTCCCTTACCTAAGATTTCTGCCGAAGTGATGGCAGCTACTCAAGAAATGATGTCATTGGGACACCAGCCGGGACAAGGGCTGGGTAAAAATCATCAGGGTATTAAGCACCCAATCCAAGTCCAGTCAAACTGGGACAGCCGGACTAGGCTATTCTGCCAGTTTCAGTTACAGGAATCCACATAAGCATAAGCAGATTTCTTCAACATCAACCACACAAATATTATCTCCACCTATAAATCCAGAGTCTGTACAATCTCCGGTAAAGGTGTCAGCCAACATAATGGCTATATTATTTCCAAAACTGATACTGGTAAATGAGAAGAAAGTCTTTGTTCCAGATCCCAAGGTGGAAGAAGAGGAATGGAGAATTAAATAAGACATCGTCCGAATGATGTCAGGTATACGCATTATTATCCATGATGAACATACAAACAGATACACCCCAGACGATGATTTTCCAGACATAATGGTCATCATTCGAGAGAAGGAGGACGATGATAGCCCCTCCATCACTGCGGTCCACCAGAACTTTGCCCTTGCCAATTGGAACAGCACTCCTTGCATTGGTCGACAAGGGTAAAACAGGTAGAACTTCTTTCTGCCCTGTAGATATCATAAATGCTTACTTTTCTGTACAGTATTAGCAGTTGTTTTGTCCGTACATGCTAACACTTTGTATGAATAAACAGTTTCATATATATTAAGTGAAAGCATATTTTGTTTCAGGACTCTGAACTTAGATGTACCTGTACTTGCTGATAAGATGCCTGTTCTCCACAAAGATTGCAACTTTGATGAAAAGTTGGACTTAGACTTGATGGAAATACAAGAGGACATTGAGATGCCTTAGGAGATCAAAGAATGGGTCGAAGACAAACCTAAACCCAACCTTGATCAAACCACCTCCTTCAATCTCGAAACCTTAGAAAGCCCTAAGTTAATCCAGATTGGTTCAGACCTTACCACAAACTAGAGGAATGACATGGTTATCCTACTAACCCAATTCCAGGATGTGTTTGTAAAGCCCCCAAATCCAGGTACTTGAAACCCGAACTCGGTGCTTCACGATACCATTACTATGAGCGAAATAATAGTAATAATAATAATAATAATATAACGATCAATTTAATTTATATGATTATCAGAGTCTAGCTCCCAAGTACGTAACCTTTAATATATTCCTTACAACCCATAATAGATAATATATATCATTGTCTTAATAATAATATCAAACTATTACATAACTACCACAAATCTTATTTGGTTAGCTTTCCTTTTCTTTTATTTCTGCATGAGTTTTCTGGTTCTTCACACTTGGCTGAAAACATTTAAATTAAGCAAGGATGAGCATTTGAGTGCCCGGCAAGTAATAACAATTATATATATATAAATTAAAAGAATTTAAATATTTTCTTTATACTACCCTTCTACAACAGATCAATAGTTGTGAAGTATCTATACCGATAATAATCACATAACAACCCTCTTTCAAATTTTTGAAACTACGTAATGACTATAACTAGGGTTAAGGTGACATATTATGAACATTGTTTTCATTTTCGAAAAGGTTAAACAGAACTTCATCTGTAAACCGTCATAACTTACGGGCACGGAGGTGATCAGCCCGTTGTACCCTGCATTGATCAATACTATATGCAAGAACGAGGGTATCATTCACTCTGTCCCCCTTGGGCGCATAAAAGTTTTTCCGTGTAGGGATGTTCATACTTGTCTGGGTTCCAAATCAAAGGTTTTATTTTGTTCAATAATAATTTATAATTCAACATATATATATATATATATATATATATATATATATATATATATATATATATATATACGGGTATTTGACAAAGGTGTATCAACATGTGATTAAATACAATGATTATCCAAGTGTGGACACTTGTATAACCATTTATAGAAATTAACGAACATAATATATATCTAAATTACCATATACTAACATGTTGATAAGCAATGATCGTATATAATATAGGGTTAATAATCTGTACAATAATAATATAATTTAGAACCATTCTTACTCATGTCCATTGCATAAAGAAAATACAAAGGTAAGATACTTACCTGATACGCTGCTTACAGTTTGCAACTTAGTTTTAACTTTTATATAATCACCTATCAGTAATAAGATCATTTTACTGATTAGAATAACATATTATAACACATAGCACTGCTTATTGCAGTCAGCACATTACCTAATCACATTATCACATATGTTTAACAACTATTGAATCACAAATAATCACTTATCAAATCAAATTATCTAAGTCCAGATCAATTTCTGAAATATGTCGGTGTATCGACAACTTTATCGGGTAATTATCGAGTCTAAGACTCTATTCTGTAACTTAATATCTTCAAGTATCATTCATATTATTTTTAAATGACTTATAATAATTTTTAAACATTTATTATAATTTATCATAATTTTCAAACATCGGAATCATTATTAAATGATTTAAATATCAAGCAATTCTATTATCATTAATATTTAATTATTATTAAACTATTAATGAAACCATTGCCAAAATATTAAAGTTATTTATAATAACTCAAAATATTTTTAAAGTATTAATATTACCCTTAAATGGTTTTTAAAACATTTAAAATTATTTTTAAATAATTACCATTAATATTAAAGCATTAATGTATTATTTAACAAAATATTAAAAGTCATTAATTATAACTTAAAATATTTTTAATTCATTTATATCCTTTTTAAATGATTTTTAAATTAATAAAACTATTTTTAAACTATATATTATTAAATAAATTTAATAGCATTAATAATAAAATAATAATCATTAATATGAAATTATCCTTTAAATATTAAAAGTTATATTTTATAACTTAAAATATCTTTAAACACTTTATTTTTATTTAAAATAATTTTTATAATATTAAAATCATTTTCAAACTAAATTATTTAATATAATTATTAAATAACCTTAATATCATTAATAATAATTAATTAATGAAATTTATCTTTAAATATTAAAAGTTATATTTTACAACTTAAAATATTCTTAAATACCTTATTATTATTTAAAATTATTTTTAATATAATAAAATTATTTTTAATTAATTTATTTAATTCATTTAGTAAATAACTTAATTATCATTAATATTGATTTATTAATGAAATTTATCACAAAATAGTAGAAGTCATTAAAAATAACTTAAAATATTTTCTTATATCATAATATAATTTTAAATAATTTTTCAAGTATTAAAATTATTTTTAAATAATTTATTTAATATTATAATTAAATAAATTAAATACCTTTAATTTTCCAAAAATATTAAATATTTATGAAATATATTCAAAATAATTAAAAACTAATTTTCGGAATTTAAATAATTTTTAATAATTTATTTTGTATTTTTAATAATTAAAAACTAATTTTCTATAATTATTTAATAAAAATATAGTTTTTATAAATAAATTGTCGCTAAAGACTGCCTATAACGACAGAACCGTCGCTATAGGTGTTCTTCATGTTCTTGGCCAAAACCCAGAACACCAAGTCAGTTACCGAGTGAGTGGGTTTGACCAAGTATAGATCTTAGATCGCTAGGTTTCTGGATATGATTCTGGTCATAACTTGTAGTACTAACACCATAGTACAAGCTTCAACAATTAATAAGATCAAACAGCAACGAACAAAGGAGATCTAAGCCTCCAAAGTACCTGTCAGAGCTGTTCTTCATTTCTAAGTTACCCAAAAATGAAGAACAGTTCAATGGCCTTACTTTGGGCTCCTATAACTAGTGATTCTTGTACTGTTTGTGTGAGATAATGCATGCAGTGTGTAGCCAGAATGTAAGTGAAGGAATATATCATCTAAAACACACATAACAACATTACAATAATTAGATCCGGTCCGGTCAAACCATGTCAGAAGACATGATTATCAGTTTTCTGGGTTGCCCAGAAAACTGATTCCATGATCTTCTGATTGGATTGACCAATCCACTACTTCTTCTCTGTTAATCGTTTAGGTGATTTACATGAATACATATGTAGTTCATATAACATATTACGATTCTATTACAACAACAACAAAACAACAAACAGAAGCAAGATCGAAGCCACAAAAAAGCTTGTCAGACCGTGTTATTGAGTTTGTGGGCTGCCCAGAAACTCTTGGTCATGTTCGGTCAACTGAGTTTGACCTTAAATAACTTTTGTTCTGGGCATGATCTAAGCCTGATTTCAAGTCCAGAGCAAAGTACATATAACATACTACATAATCAAACATTAAAACAACAAAAACACAAAACATACTGAGATCTATGGCCACTGACATTCATTGTCAGACGACTGTTGAACCTTTTTCCAGATTTTGTAAAATATCAAATCCGAGCCTCTAGATGTTATGAATCTAACATCTAGCAACTCAGATCATCACTATATCTAACATGTTTAACACAAAAAAATAACATCAAATAACAGATTTATGGACAGAAATCTTGCTAGGGTTTTATACCTTCTTTGATCAATTTCTGATTCTGTGCTTCTGATTTGGTTATGGTGTTCGTGGGGCTTGATTATGTGACTGATATACCACCAAATCTCGTGGATTTTAGAGAGAGAGAGGCTCAAGGATGAGAGTTTTGCAAAAATAAGCTAACAAATGAATTATTTTCTCTCTCCAATCTATATATATATATATATATATATATATATATATATATATATATATATATATATATATATAATGTTATAATGCACATGGCTGGTAAAGGTGGCTTGTTGCTGATTATTTGTTAGTCACAATGTCAACACATTAGGTTACCAACTCCCATCTTGGAAAGATTTGCAAGCAAGCTCAAATAATACAACTAAGGGTAAAAATGTCTTTTGATTTTTCCAATTTAATGGCACTTTGGTAACTTGTCAAACCCTTAGGGTTTGGATTAGGGTTTAGGGTTTGAACCATTTTAGGTTTTAAAAGCAAAATTCTAGGATTTCTAAAATTAGGATTTAAAAATAAATAACAATTTAGTTTCCAAAAATATAAATTAGAGTTTACTAAATATAATTAGTTTTCTAATTCTATTACTTGAACACTTGTGTTTAAAATTTACTAATCATAATTAACCTTGATCATTAAATAATTAGGGTTTATAATTAGTAATTAGGTTTTTTAAAATTACTAATTAGGGTTTGCACAAAAATAAAAATAATATTAGTTTCTAATTTTTGCAAATTAGAGTTTCTTAATCGTGTTAAATTTTCTAATTACATTATACATTAACATTAGGATTTTAATGACCACTAATTAGCATTTAGCTTGCAATTAACAATTAGGGTTACCAATTTAGCAAATTAGGGTTACTAAATTATAATTAGGATTTCTAGTTAATTAGGGTTTTTAGAGTTTTAAATTACTAATTAGGGTTTTCCACAATTAGCACTAAACTCTACAACACATACTATATATAACATAAAACGATGGCTTAACAGATTTTAAAGTATTAATTGACTTACTAACTAGGGTTTATAAGGAAAATATTGATAGGATTTTCTTAATAAGCTAATTAGGATTTCTAACTATTAATTAGGATTACCTAATTAATCATAACATTATATAATACATAACATAAATCATATATCACAGTTATATAACTATGTTAAACTCACAATTGATTTTTCAAATTAGGGTTTCCCCCCAGTAAAACTAGGGTTTAACCAATTAATATTAAGGTTTTGAAATTATACACCATAATTGACCAACCATTATCAATACGTACATACAGTACATATTTATAACACTGAAAAATCAAAATATAATTAATATTATATTATTATTCTCATGTCTTGATCAAAATCCAAAATTAGGGCTTGTATTCCATATCTGATTTATTCTTCCATATTTAACCTTAATAATTAATGTAAAATAATTAACTTAATAATCTGTACTAAAATTCATATAATGAAATAATTATTATAATTATTCTAAAAATCACTCCATATATTATTTAAATAATATATGATTATATTTTCATTAATAAAAATATTTCTGCTATAAATTAATTATTATAAAAAATATACTTTATAAAAATCAATAATTCTAAAATAAAATTATTTGTAAATATTCATGTAATAAATATATTTTTATTTATCACATAAATACATATACATCTTATCTTGTACAAATCCTCATCTTTAAAATAAAAAAAAATTTATACGGAAAATTTCTGATTTATTTATATAGAAAATATCGGGTTGTTACAGTGTTTGCATGGTCTCATGAAGACATGGTGGGTTTGTCCACTGACATTGTCCTTCATCGCCTTCCCATCAAAGAGGGATTCAAGCCAGTCAAGCAGAAACTCTAGCGATTGAAACCTGAGTGGAGTTTAAAGGCGAGAAGAAATTGTGAAACAATTTCAAGCTGGTATTATCATGGTGTCCACATATCCCGAATGGATATCCAACATCGTTCCCGTGCCTAAACCTGGAGGAAAAGTGCGAGTTTGCGTGGATTATCGAGATCTGAATAAAGCTTGCCTTAAAGATAGTATTCTCGTGCCATTTATCCACATTCTCATTGACAACACTACTCAATACGGCATGTACTCCTTCGCTGATTGCTTTGCGGGGTACCATCAGATCATGGTTGCTGAAGAGGATCGTGAGAAAACTGCTTTCTTCACGCCTTGGGGAACCTTTTGCTATAAACAGTTGTCGTTCGGCCTCATCAATGTTGGAGCTACCTATCAGAGAGCTATGTTGGCTATTTTCCACGACTTAATGCACAAAGAGATATAGATCTACGTGGATGACATCATTGTCAAGTCCCTAAGGGAGAATGACCACCTAGACCATCTCAGAAAGCTTTTCAACAGGTTACGTAAGTACAACTTAAAGTTGAATCCAGCCAAGTGTGCCTTCGGCATTAAATCAGACAAGTTGTTAGGATTTCTAGTCAGCCACAAAGTGATTGAGCTGAATCCCACCAAAATCTAGGCCATTACAGAAATGCCCATTCCTCAGACAAAGAAGGAAATATGGGGATTTTTGGGAAGAGTCAACTTCATTAGCAGGTTCATTTCTCAACTCACAGCAACCTGTGACCCCATCTTCAAGTTGTTAAGAAAAAACTCCTCCATGAAATGGAATGATATGTGCCAGAAGGCCTTCCTTATCATCAAAGAGCAGCTAGTCAAAGCTCCTATCTTGGTACCACCCAGGGATGATGTTCCCCTGTTCATATACTTATCTATAAGTGACAATACCATGGGTTGCATGCTGGGTCAGAAAGACGATAGAGGCCTAGAATAAGCTATCTATTTCCTTAGCAAAAGATTCAAGAGCAGTGAACACAAGTACACTCTGATTGAGAAGACTTGTTACAACATTACCTCTATGGGCACACAACCCATCTCATATCTCGCGTGAATCCTCTCAAGTATGTGTTCAGTAAGCCCATACTGAATTGTCGGCTGTCCAGATGGCAGTTGATTCTGCAACAATTTGACATCGTTTACGTGACGCAAAAGTCCATTAAAGGTTAAGGAATTGCGGATCAACTGGCCACCGCACCTTCAAGGGACTTCAAACCCTTGGAAACATACTTCCCCGATGAAGGGGTAATGACAATTCAGTAACACCATCAGTACGATACACGTCAAACATGGAACATATATTTTGATAGAGCTGTTAATATGGAAGGTTCTGGAGCTGGAGCAGTTCTAGTATCCGGTACGGGGGAACAGTATCCCGTCGCTGTCAAATTATAATTTGTCAGCACCAACAACACAGCTGAGTATGAAGGTTGTATCATGGGGCTAAAACTTGCCCATTCAATGGGCATCAGGCTGTTAACTGTCTTTGGGGATTCAAAATTGGTAGTCAAACAATCCACGGGAATCTATCAAACCAAAGAGCTATATTTGATGCCTTACCATCAGTAAGTTTTACAAATGACTTCGAAGTTCGAAGAGATCTCCTTTCTACACATTCTTCGTAATAGGAATGACTTCACAGACGCATTAGCAACTTTGTCCTCCTTGATTCACATACCTGACAAGGAACACATGCCAAGCGTCACATTAGCCCTACAAAAGGCACCATCCTATGGGAACTATGTTGGAGAAGTATCGGATGAGCTACCTCCCATCCAACAACCTTAGTATTAGCCTACCAAGAAGTATTTGCAAGATGGATCTACACCCGCTGAAGCGAGCCTTACTGAGCAAAGGCGGATTCTTCGACTAGCTATGAAATTCTACCTGAGCAGAGATGCACTCTACAAAAGAGATGCATGATTTGGTCTCCTCAGATGCCTGGATAAGGATCAAGCTCAGAGACTCATGGATGAGGTCCATGGTGGAGTTTGCGGCCCACATATGAGCGACCTTTTACTTGTAAAGAAAATTCTTAGAACGGGACATTACTGGCTTTCTCTCAAGGCTGACTGCAATGACCACGTCAGGAGATGTTATCAATGCCAAATTTATGGGAATGCTATCCACGCCCCTCCACGGGTACTCCATAATATGAGTTTGCCTTGACCCTTCTCAATGTGGGGAATGGACGTGATTGGGCCCATTGAGCCCAACGCCAGTAATGGACATCGCTTTATCTTCACCATGATCGACTACTTCACCAAGTGGGTAAAAGCAGCCTTCTTCCCCAGGGTTACCAAAGAAGTCATCATTGCTTTCATCAGAAACAATGTCATTTGTCGATATGGACAACCAGAGGTAATTGTATTAGACAATGCTAAGAACCTCAACAACAAAATGATGGAGGAGTTATGCACTAAATTTCACATCAAACACCTTAACTCCGTCATCTACAGATGAATGGTGCTATTGAAGCGGCTAACAAAAATATCAAGAAGATCATGCAAAAGATGTCCGCCAACCACAAAGGATGGCCTGACCTATTACCTCTTACTCTGTTAGCCTACATAACATCAATGCGCACTTCAACTGGGGCAACCCCCTATGCATTAACCTATGGGATGGAAGCAGTACTCCCCATAGAAGTAGAAATGGAATCCCTCAGAGTGTTAATGGACGCTCAGCTGGATCAATGGGTACAAGACAGGTATCACCAATTGTCTTTAATGGACGAAAGGCGAACCGCGACTATCTTCCATGGTCAATTATATCAACAAAGGATCGTCCGATCCTACAACAGAAAAGTCTGGCTACGGCAGTTTAAACGACATGACTTGGTTTTGAAGAAGATCATCAAATACCAAGATCAGTATAAGGGAAAATTCGCCCCTAACTGGAAAGGCCCATTTATTGTCAAGGAAGTATTGACAGGAGGTGCTCTCAAATTGCAGGAAATGGACGGCGATGAATTTCCACAACTCATTAACTCGGACACCGTAACACGGTACTATGTCTGAAGTTACCATCAAGTAAACATCCTGGCATTGGATCATCAGATCACTAGTCATTCCGATTCTTTCACCCTTCATTACATACAACTTTTTTTCACACTGCGCCCCTCAGGGAAACACACTTTTCAAGCCAGCAGCCTGGTTTTCGGATCATCAGATCCCTTCCTCTTCACTCAGTTTTTTAACCCTTACTCAACTTCGGTTATCCCACTAGGGATTGAACCTTTCACACTTGCAGTTTGTCCCCAAACATGGGATCAAACTTTTCACACCTGCAGTTTATCCTGAACTTAGGATTAAACTTTCTTCCCCCACAGTTTGTCCTCCACATAGGATCAAACTTTTCGTTGGCTACCAAATCGTCCTGAGGGGCGAACTACGTCGACCTGATCTCCTTGATACATGGGAGTACGTAGGCAACCATTTTATATGGCCCGGTCACAATAAAACAAAAATAACAAAAACATTCCTACACCCTTCTCATTACAAAAATAACAAAAACATTCCTACACCTTTCTCCTTACAAAAGCAAAAACAACAAACATTCCTACACCCTTTCTTCCACATAAAGCTTTGAACCTCTTACACCAAGTTCGAACTACGCAGACCTGATCTCCTCTTCAACAGGAGTACATAGGCAGCCATTTATGGTTCGGTCTAACCCCCTACCAAAACACAAATACTTTCAACGGTACTGTGATCAAACTTCAATTCACCACATTTCATTGGCTTCAAACCAAAGGGATGGAATTACTTGACCTCCTCCTAAATAGGAGATTCGGCGACCATCTAAGCTGCGGTTGTTCCTTGAAGAGCAATACCAATCCATAAGAGATGGAATTAACTAGGCTCCTCCTAAATAGGAGTACTGGCGACCATCTGTGGTGCAGTCAATCTCAGAGAGGAAAGCCACACTCCTCTCTATATTTCCATACAGAAACCAGTCCCAAGACACCAAAGATGGTAGGGATACACACAGATCCATGATCCATTCTGAACTATCCAGAGATAACTAAATGTCTATCCAGTAAGGAGGAATTCAGAATATATCAAGATCACAAGCCCTGAAGAAGCAGGAAAATATCAAGCAAGTATTCAGGCATATCTAAAAGGGAAGTGATCAAAAATATATTTTTCTTCTATATATAATACTGTTTGATATACACAATGTAAACTGTACATAACAAAATGGCTAAGCTAGTATGTGCAGGAAAATACAAGGCTATCTATAGATTGGTATGCATGCGAGCTAGCAGATCTAACATGGCATCTCTCTCAGAAGAAGGAGGTAATGCTGTGGTCTCCTGTACAAGGATATCCACACGCACCAGCAAGTCCGAGGCCATCTGTATGGTGACACTATGCTCATCAATGTACGCACTCATCTCAGTAAGCATGACAATGGTCAGGGATCTCACTATGGTACTATCTGTGACGGCTACATCCTGGGAAAATAGGGCACTATCCTGCTCAACTATCACTGCATCTCTGGCTGATCTGGCCTCATCTCGCTCAACAACAGCGGCATCTCTATGAGCTAATACCTCGTCTCTCTCTAACAGAGCTACGTCTCTCCTATCAAGAGCTGTCAACATCAGGGCTCTAACCTGATCTCTCTCAAAGGTCATCAGATGAAGACTCTGCTCAAAGTACTGTGATGAATGCTGGATCACAACAGTACTGGTACTGGGAGAATCTAAGAGAGCTGTTGGCAACCCAGTAAATGGCTCCTCCTCGATGTGAGAATCAATATCCTCTATGGGATCTCCACCATCTGAAGAAATGCTCGGCACTGTGGACTACCGCAGCCGATAAAGTTTCTGTCTCTATCCACGCAGAATACTCTAGCGAATAGCCCGGATGGCTAACAAAAAAAGTAGCTATCTCACGTTGATCCCAATAATCATATACATGGGATCGGTCCTCTGCTGATACGTGGCGAGAAGCTAAGCGCTGACCTAATGTCCCATCAAAAGGATGGAAATCCTGAAACTGGTCAAACTACGACATCACGGCCAGTGGGTGGTAGGTAGTTATGCCCCTCAAACCAGCCAGAGGAAGATAATCTATGGCCGGAGCATGAGTAACGAAACTGTAGGGCGAACTGAGCCCTGTACACGGTAAGATAGCAAACGAATCTCTAATTTTAGCTAGGAAAACAGACCAAGATGCTAGATCTGTACACTCTATAGGCTGGAAGAAATACGTCATAGCTATCTCATGGGTGAAACAATACCCGTGTCGTCTAAATGTGCTAATCGGTCTCAGGTGTGACATAAACCACACGTACAGCATGACTGAACTACATGTGAATACCCCTGTAGGGTAAGTGCTGCAGAACGTGGGCAACCTCAGTGTCTTTGCCATGATTATTGGAATGATGGTACGACCCTCCCTGAGAGCTCTCACTGCCATAATAACACCGATGTCCAACTCGTCCATGTATCGTGGCATGTACACGTATGATAATGCACACAGCAGCAATACATCTACTCTGGCCAAATGCCACTGGTCCTTTGGTATGGTGAAATCCCCAGAATACTGAGCATAGTTGTCCTCATAGCCAAATCTGTCAATCAGAAAATGTTGGGATATCACGTGGTCAGATGTGATCTCATCTTGCATAACTCTCAGCCTCAGCACGGTGAGAGTCATAAACTGACGGCTCATGTCACCAATGACCATATGCACGCAAGGTCTGTCAAGTGGCAGCATCGTCAAACGTGCATATTCCTCCAAAGTCAGAGTCAACTCCTGGGTCCCAAGTCGAAAAACCTGCCTCTCTGGTACCCAGTGCTCCAGCATGCCCTCTACAAATCCTGTAGGAACCTGAAATATTAAAAGGGTCATGGTATGCTGTAATAGCTGATCTATGGTCACCCTATCTGGGGGTGACATACTATCATACCAATATCTCAGACGGGATGCTACCAATACTGATGGGGTGTGATCTATGAGACTGACTGTCGAAGAAGACATCTGTGTGGGCCGTATCATAATACCATCCAGGGGTCAATGCTGAATATCTCTGGATATATATACATATGCATAATATGATACATGCATAACAGATAATATGATGCAGGGAATATGATGCAGGGAATAGAAGATAGTACATACATTCCTAAATACATCATCATCTATATACATCATCTTTGTACAGCTAAAAATACAAGGAAATGGGGCACAGACTCCCTACTACTAACAGAGGCCTATCAAAAGATATAGCAAGAATGGGACATAGCCACCCAATATCTAACAAGAGGCCTATCAAAAGAGATAACGAGAATACACATCAGAAGAAGATAATAGTGTCTATATCTACATCATCAATCCTGTTCACCTGATATAACTCTTCCTGAGTCACTGGATCTCTATCAACAGGGATGTCAGGCCTGTACAAAAGAGGATCTGCGCCGACAAAGCCAAATGGGTCATCTGAGGGGCCAGCTCCTACGCTGGAAAGATCAAACAAATCTGCCTCTACCGAATCTCTACCTAAATGCCGACTAAAGAAATGTGCCCGGTCCAGTCGCTGGGTCAAGCTGTCAATTTGTGTCACAAGAGTCGGATCTCAGACACAGGCTAGCTAATCCATCATCATCACAGATCCTGGAACCATATCCCCCATGAACTGAGTGGCGTGGGTCTGGGCTCCAATGATACGAGGGATCCACCAATGCTGGAATACATCCTGAGTGCAGGGACCCTCTGACAATGCAAAACCTTCAACACCCAACAATGGGATATCAATAAAGGGTGACTGCGACACAGGATAATAACGCCTGACAGGAGGCAAGATTGGTATATGGATCTCTCCTGTGGTGCTCCTAATAGCACGCTCTCCTAAATAGAGCTCCCATCCTCCATCTGTGAAGAGAGGAATCTTACGGGTGGAAATCACGTACCCGACACCAGTCGGGTACCCACCCTCAAATCCAGTGGCCAAGTGCTCCCCAGAATATTGAATCCATGTGATGACATCCGTTGTCAATAACTCCAACTATAGGCGACAATGAGTAAAACCCTCAGCTACGGGGACCTTCGCCAGTATGGAATGATCCATCGCCATCCTCGTGGGTAGGTATCCAACCCTAATACACTCATCAGACATAAACATGGGAGCCTCTCATAGGCCCAAAATTGCCAACACAAAGGCAAACATCTGCTGTTAGTTAACACTCTTAACCTGCACATAGTAAATGACAAGAGAAATACTTACCAGCAGAAATAGGTAAAATCCTAACTAAGCCTCGGTCAAGCCCTACGAGCGCATACGCATGCCCCTAAGGAAATAGACAAAGGTGTAGGAGCCCCAATCATACTCTCCAATATGGTCCACATGTCACGTGGCGCTGATCAAAGCGAACGACACCGTAGAAGAGTTATCTGCTATGAAGCAGCCCCTAATGATCATCAGGAATAATCGCCGAAGAATATGATCCCTGACTCGAACATCAGCTGGTATGGGCTCACTCAACAACCCACTCATATCATCAATGCTCAAAGGACCTGCACGCATAGTCCTGCCCTTGAGCGCCCCATCCAGAACTCTTAACAAGGATTTGACGGCAGTGGGAGTAATATCTGTCGTGCAAGGCACTGGTGCCCCTCCAAAATCCATACCTGTGATAAACCGCCAATCCATCGATGTCATCATCACCTCACAATCCAGCAAATGGAGAGAATGAGTCTGGTGAAACCAGCGCTTAGACAATGCCCTGAGGTAACCCCAGGAACAGCGGCGGGGAAGGATGGAAAAGAATGCCCCAAATCCCCAGTCATGCACAATCGCTCTATAGTCAGGATGCAGAGCTTGGTACATGGAGTGGATGCTAAACCAGTTCCCTCGAGGTTGTGTAAAGCCAGGAACCTACATAAAATACTGATCGATATCAGAATCCTTTACTCCTCATCAATAGGAAAAAAGGAAGATTAAGATCTAACTTTATACCTCGTTGGCATGCAAATACATCGAGGGATGTCAACTCAAATCACCCAGAAGCTCTGGGTTTGTCACTTGAATACTCGGGAGGTCCCTACGGGGAACATGTGTAGCAGGAGCGGGGTCTGCTATCGAAACATCCTCTTCCTCGTCCTCGATGTTTGGCACATCAACCCGGATTGGACGTATCACCGCCTCCACCAAATGATGAGCCTGTCTAACAGAGCGGGGTCGAGGCACTTCAGAAGTCCTCCTCCGTACACCAGAAGTGGTCCTGCGAGAACTAGTCGGTTAATCCGAATCCATAATATCTAGACAACAAGTCTCCAAATCACCTCAGAAAGGGTGTGATATTTTCTAACCTGGAGCTTTTCAAAATGCATTTAATGACTACATGCATGCATGCATTATTTTAACAAACGTCTACAGTAGAGTTAAAAATGCATGACTTCTCAATGCCTACATTTTGGAAAATTTTACCATAGTTTTCTCTATAAATAGGACTATCCACATGCACATAGGCATGACTATGTGGCCATTCAGTAGCACACCTACCCACAGTCATATAAATACTATTTGCATTAAAAATTAGAGTCATCAATCTATAAGGGTAGCCTAATTACCAGGATTATTTTGCTTTTTCACCTTTGCTCATTTGTCCTCAAATAGGATAAGAAATAGCAGAAAAAAGGTGCCAATTTGACTGTTTCAAAAGTCAAATTTTTTTTACATCATTATGTTCAACATGGTTTAATATTAACATTTATTATGTTGAATATTTTTTATCAAGTCATTTGAGCATGCATATACACTACTATGTGTTTAGATGCATTTCATGTGATAAGTCATTTTCTAACGGATAAAACCTAGAAAAAAGTACATGTATACGTTACCAGGACAGTGTAGAACACTTGTACGATGACAGAATTTGTAGAAAGACGTCTGAATTCAGCAGATTTGAAGAAGAGCTCTCAGATTTCCTTCGCAACCCAATTTGAAAATGACTTATGAAAGCAACCTGCAGGCATTTAGTAGCCACGACTAGCTGTAGGTCCACCTACGGCTGCTGCAAGTGTACCTGTAGCACCCCTACGTGGGTTCCCCCCTCTGGCTCGGTCCAGTTCGAGTTGCAAAGGAGTTCTCACAAGCTAAAAAGGCCAAATCAGGGATAAAAACGCTACGCGATTGAGCAGAATAGCCTGAAATCCTGGTTTTTCTGGGCCCAACTATGGCTTTCATATCATTCATTGGTATTCACCCGAACACAAGGTATACTATACCGATGATCCCCATCGTTGCAGATCACATTCAGCAATACTGCACAGAAGTCCAATGCCGTCAATTCAGGGTCGTTACCCTAATATTTTCAAAGAGATCCCCGGCGGGGGTTACAATGCATGGTCATCTGTCCACAAGCAGATCCCTGGCGGGGGTTACAATGCATATTCCGCTGATACACACATCAGCGATGATCCAAGAGATCCCCGACGGGGGTTACAACGCATGTTCCGCTGATACACACATCAGCGATGATCCAAGAGATCTCCGACGGGGGTTACAACGCATGTTCCGCTGATATACACATCAGTGATGATCCAAGAGATCCCCAGCGGGGGTCACAACGCATATTATTCGTTGACACACACGTCAGCGAGGATCAAACAGATACAACACATATTTTTCGTTGATGTGCATGGCAACGAAGGTCAAGCAACCTTGACATCAATTCATTCGTTGGTAAGTAAACCCAATGACGCATCAGAATCTATCCGATGATTGCAGCAGTTGATACACATATCAACAAAGGCCAAGCAACCTTGGCATTTATCCCCAGCAGGGAGTTCATCTGTTGGTTCACACGTCAACGAAAGTCAGGAAGCCCTGACAACATCTACTGTTGGCAGTAAATTCGACAGAACATAGCTATGACCTGACGATACAAGCCAGGAAAGATCAACATCATTGGAGAGGATCAATGACGGAATATGTTATACACATCCTCAAACAGACAAAGCTTTATCCCCACAAATCTCTTGTACATGAGAGGCACATCTTTGGAATAAAGCCTGTATCAAGGACTCTGGACTTTGGTGATAACCCCAACGTTAACATCCTAAGAAGTTTGGATCACACATCCAAGCTTGTCGTCATTACCATCACCGGTAGAAGCAATAGGGAGCCGACAATCATCCCCAGCATGTGGGAAAGCAATCCATATGCATCATCCATTTGCATCATGTTGCTACATAAGATATTATGTTTATCTTGTTACATTTCAAGTGTCTAGGATTCTTTATCCTATCCATGTCATTACATTGCATGAATATGATAAAGAGGGGCATTTGTAGACACTTGAAATTTTCTGCACACCTGTTACTGACATTACAGGAGGGCAGATTTGTCTTTCAGACATAACCCTGGAAGACAGCTCACATCCAGTCCGGATACTACCGAAAGCTCAGTCTCAACCCCAGAACACACACCGGGAGCATCAGTTCCAACCTCAGAGATAACCCCAAGGCCTGCAGTTCTAATACTGGAAATTCTACCGGAGAAGGCCGATTCATCCCGGAGATAACCCCGAGATATTCAGTCTCAGTCCCAACACTGGGAGTGGCAGATTCCAACCTTGGAGATAACCCCCAAGGAAGGCAGCTGCAATTCTGGAGATAACCCTAGAAATATTTGTTTCAAATGCATGCAATCAGCTTCAACATCTTTGCTTACACCGAGGCACTCAGTACAAGACCCGAAGATGACACCGGGAAGACAGGCACACCTCAGAGATGACACTTAGGACCTTCAACACTTGCAGCAGTCCAATCTCAGAGATAACCCTGAGCAACATCTGCTTTATCAGCCCAAATCGGAGATAACCCCGGTGAGGGGCAAAGTCATCATCTTGCCACCTTGACGCCACATCACGCCGTCTCAACATTTTAAATATACATTTCTACACAACAATGTCCCATAAGAACCAAGGAAGTCCAATCCCGAGTGACTATTACGTAGGGTAACAGATATAATTTTAAGCATAAAGACCGGAGGGCATAGTCCCATCTTCCTGACTTCGTACAACCTCTAATCCCATGTCATTCCGTAACTCTCGATAACGGCAGTCCGAAAATAGGTCTTCTACACCTCAATCGGATGCCCAGATTGAAGTTCTGAAAGTTCGAGAGGACATCATGTTGCATGCGTGCACGTACTTCGAGACGACGAGACCAGCGAAGCCCTGGGCACCCCGGGTAGTCGCAGGTACATCTGCGGCTAGCCGCATAAATAGAGGGCTTGGGGTGGCCATTTTGTAAAGAGAAAAAGCGAGGAAGTCCTATCCAATTTGCTCTATACACACCCTAAACTGAGTGCTTTCTCATTGTAAACACTTGTAAGCTCATATATAGCTACGTTTTACTGGCGGGAGCCGAGTGTTCATCCACTTAAAGCTATAGAAGTCTTCTTTGGCAGCCCACTGTAAGCCTTCTTACACACTTTAAAGCCTTTGTCTTCATCTTTGCACACACTATTCTTCACGTTGAGAGTCGTGTTGCGTGTGTATACCCGGACTTCGGTCCGTGGTTTCATTTTAGTTTGTATATATATATATATATATATATATATATATATATATATATATATATATATATTAAATATAATAAATCGCATAAAGTTAATTAAGTCTCCTAGACTTATGTCTGGAGCGGCTTTCGACACACAGTTATATATATATAAGCATACGTAAGTCTAGGCTCATCGAACAGAGTTCGACACACAGTTCATATATATAAGCATATATATATATATATATATATATATATATATATATATATATATATATATTACATTTTGTCCCGCCTGGAGTTTACTTCGTGACGGTTGACCGATTTTATTGCTTTCTGTACATTTCATCCCGCCTGGAGTTTATTCCGTGGCAGTTGATCGCTTTTACAACTTTATTTATATTTCTGATCCCCCATGGAGGTGCTTCGTGGCTGTTGATCATGTCATATATATATATATATATATATATATATATATATATATATATATATTTACCGCTTTTATATATTTACATTTCTGATCCTCTAAGGAGGTGCTTCGTGGTGGTTGATCATGTCTGTATATATATATATATATATATATATATATATATATATATATATATATATATATATATATATATATATCTACAACTTTTATATATATAACTGCTTACAGTTTTCATATAAACTGCAGTATCATGTGAGCCTAGGAATCATGTGATCACAGATTCAGTCTACTGAATCTAGATTCGGTTCTCGTGATGGACATTTTCAGTTGTAAGCAGCTTGTATTTTTATTCACGGTGTTGGATTTTCTCAGATGGTTTTCATGCCCATGAGGAGTTCGACACTATTTTGTATATTATTTTATCGAAGATGATTCGCATCTCGAAAATAAAAGCAATCAAGCCAAACATTTAATAAAATGGAAGTATCAAAGGCCTCAATTACTATTGAGCATAGGGTTTGAAAAACCTCTTTTAAAACATCACTGCTATATCTTGTTTAAAACTAAATTTTTACACAAATTCAAACCCTTTGTATATAGGTGCAAACGAGGCATAACACTACTTCCAAATAACAACACATTGACCCATACACACACACACACATTCATATAACAGTTTCTTGAAAAGTGGCGGTCACCGTGGCAACACGGATGTCGGGGGGTGCCTAACACCTTCCCTCCGCATAAGCAAGTCCCCGGACCCTAATGAATCTCGGTTTCACAGACCCGTTTAGCAGTGTAACATCACTGGGTCAATGTGTAAACTTTTTCTCGGTTGTGTTGTTACAACCAGTTAAAAAACCAACTGGCAACTCTTAACAGTCCATTGTCGACATTATACATGTCGGACCTTTTTCACTTATTTTTTCAAACAAATCTCACCTAACATGAGAACACCAAAAAACTGGAAAAGAAAAAGGGACAAATAAAAATCCTGATGTCGACATCTACGAATCCAACAGTATCACAGAATCAAATTTATTCCTCCGGCCTCAGAAAAATCAAGCAAACATTACAACACTTCATATTAAAACCAATCAATAACTTCTTATCATTCCTTGAATCTTATACTGTCATCACTGATATAGTGTGTGTGTGTGTATGCAACATCCATGCCAACTGATAAATACGCAAATTCAATACATCATCAACTTCTTAGAAGGAATCATACAGAACAAACTCAAAAATTTCAAAAGTAGACGAGTTCTAACTAAAATTAAATAATTACCACTATTAAGGGTTCACATAGGGTACTTATACTTTATATATATTTTTTCTTTTCACGGGGGCTTTTTGCTCTTTTCCCGTCTTATTATTATTTTTTTTTTTCAACATGACTGTGTAATACCTCATTCCATTAGGCTGACGGTGCTACCCCTTAGCGAGCTTTCAACCAACGACTCCCAGACCATAAAAGACCTTAGGGCGCTAGGTGTTAAGACACCCCTACGGAGTAACAAAGGCCTCGAAACAAGACTAGTCACGACATATATATATATATATATATATATATATATATATATATATATATATTTTAATAAAGCTTATGTACCCCACATTTATCCCCCCAAACTTAGGTTATTGCCTAATTCTTCGTATTCACTACCTATCCTTGACCTTTTTTCATCTACACTAGCATTATCCTTTAGAAACTCTTTATGTATCAATTTTAATCTAATCAGTCAACACCGATGTTATTAGCGTGCTACCCGTTTTATACCAGTTTTAAACAAAAATAAGATCCAATTCATAACAAAAACTACATCAAGGTTCTAATAATCAGTGTCGTATTTGTCGACTTAATCTCTCAATCTCATCATTGGCCAAAATAAAATGAACTACAACACTACTGGACATATGCAAACACACCACACTTCTAACTAATTTTTTTTATGTGTCAAACATAACATAACAAAATGCAGAAATAACAAAAATAACCTAAGCTACAATGCACCTAAGCTCCTATGCAACTATGTGATTACATGAATGCTTAAAACTAACATGCAAAACTAAAGTACAATAACAAATGCAAACCTAACTAATGACATTATACATGCAAACATAAAATGCAAAATAAAATCTAACTCCCCCAAACTTTAAAAATTACAATGTCCTCATTGTATGGATAACACAATAAAATGTGTAAGAACTTCCTTGTAATCGCCTAAGTCTGGGGTGGTGGTGGTTGTTGATCTTCTTCTTCAGAGTCACTTAGTGGGAAACGTGGCATTGGAGCTGGTTACTGGTACGGGAAATGGGCAGTTGGATTGAAGCTCTGAAGTGTTGCATTCAATGAAGCAAACGACAGGTTCATTGCAACAAACATATGATCCTGCCTAGCTGCGAGTCGTCGCATCTCCCGTTGTGCTTCCTTGTTGTGCTCCTCCATTTATCGTTGAAATGAAAGAAATTGAGGGCTAGATATGGCGTCGAAAGATGGTTCTGCCTCAGTTCCTTGCTCTCCCATCGTCGCATCCTCTTGAAACTTGGCATCATCTGAGGTGTCCTCGACGTCAGCTTCATCCTCCGAAGCTAAGGGAAATATAAAACCTACTCCTTTAGGATGTGACTCACCTCCTACCCACACCGAATACCGCGCGATCATTTTGGAATCTAGTACCAGCAGTAGCATCTGAGTGGGTTCATCATCAGACCATCGAAGTCTTGCTTGGCGACACAACCCACAAATGAGTGATGGGTGTGGCAAGCCACCCGAAAAACTTCCTTGTAAGCATCGGCGAATGGAAAAATTGATTATGGCCCTGACGTAGATGATGAAATCTTGCACAATTGCGTATAATAGTAGTGCCTTCTCTTTAGTCACATCAGAAGTGTGCGTGGATGGAAATAGTTTTGCACATAAGAAGGCGTACCAAATCTTCCCATACCTACTGAGATCTTTACTGTGAAATACTGTGCCTCCTTTCCGACCCTTGATCCATGTTGTACCCGGCTTAGTCATGTCCTTCAGAATAGCCTCAAAATCTAGATCGTTGTCACGTAAGTGAGTATACTGACAATGTCTCGGCACTCATAACTGATAATACATGTTGATGGCATCGGCACTGAACGAGACCAATCTACCCCGCACAAACGAGTTGAAAGGTGCCTTGTCGTCGGCGTTAGCATAGAACTCTTTGACCACGTTGACAACGGCGGCCTCAGGTTCCTCAATGAATTTGTTCCACCCTTTCTAATAAATCTGTTGCATCATCTCCCCATCCACATGATCTGGTGCCAACCCCCATTCCGGTGTAAGAGCCTTTGTTACCATGTAATCATAACGGTCGGCGGCGGTGGCACTTTTGAACTTGCATCGGTCGAAGGTTCGTGATGGTGGTGTGAGCCTTGAACTTTCTCCCCTTTGTCGCTTGGATGTAGGTTGAGATGCCATTGAACTCCGAATGCCTGAAAACACTATCTTCCCCCCAAACTTGGTTCACACAAAGTCTCAAACACTTAGTGTGCACAGAGGTTTCTTCCCCCAAACTTGTCGATTTTTGTGGCAAATAGGGTGAGCGAAGATGAAGAATTTATAGTATTGTGCCTCACACTCAATTGCTCTAAACTTACCCCAATACCTTGCTGAATTAGTAGCTTTTTGTAGAAGGAGTGGAAAGTATGTGGTGAGTTTGGGGTATGAGGGAGTGAATTTATAGAAGTGGATGATGTGAGGAAGTGAGTTTGGAGTAATGGATTGAAGTGGTGGGGAGATGGAGTGGATGATGCCAAAATCGTGGGAACAAAGTGGGGTGTAATGGATGGAAATTGTAGTTGTAATGGATGAATAAGGAGAGTAGAATGAGGAAGTAGGGTTGTGGGTCGAGCAAGAAGTAACAGCCGAAGAGTCGGTTGAGTTCCAGGACCCCCGCCCCGGCGGGGGGTATAAGGCATACGAAGCTCGCCCCGGCGGGCATGCTCCCTGATATTTTGATGGAAAGACCCCTGCCCCGGCGGGGGGTATAGTGCATAAAGGGCCCGCCCCGACAAGGGTGGGTTCTGTTAACTGAGGATTTCTGCTCTTCTTTCCTTCATGTTATTCCACTTAATGAATATTTTAACATCCTGCAAGCCATGAAACATATATGTGAGTAGATTATTGATCGTTTTGAGCATGGTTGAGAGATTAACACGACTCATACAATATAATAACTTCTTAATGCACTTAATATAAATTAATAATTATGCTAAACTATACTCTAACAGTTATGATTAAAATTAAGAAAAATGAAGGTACGATTGGGTTGCCTCCCAATTAGCGCTTGATTTTAAGTCGTTCAGATTGAATACTCCCTGTTTATGGTGCGTCGGATAATGTGATTGTGATGACGTCCCAATTTGACTCTCCACCCCAATAGTGCTTCAACCGTTGACCGTTGACCTTGAAAGTCTCCAATGGGTTTCTACTGTAGAGTTCAACGGTGCCATGTGGGAAAACTGTTTTGATGGTGAATGGACCCGACCAACGGGATTTTAGCTTCCCAGGGAATAACCTCAACCTTGAGTTGAAAAGTAGTATTGATTGCCTCAGTTCGAACGTTCGGAGCATGATTTTTTGATCGTGCCATTTCTTGACCTTTTCTTTATATAACTTTGAGTTCTCATAAGCTTGAAGACGGAATTCATCGAGCTCGTTTAACTGAAGTAATCTCTTTTCCCCATAGCTGCTTGATCGAAGTTCAATTTCTGAATAGCCCAGTAGGCCTTGTGTTGTAACTCCATAGGCAAGTGACATGCTTTCCCGTATAGTAATTGGTATGGTGACATACCAATCGGTGTTTTATACGTAGTCCGGTAGGCCCATAGTGCATCGTCCAACCTAAGAAACCAATCCTTTCGATTCGGGTTTACCACCTTCTCCAAGATTCTTTTCACCTCCCTGTTCGAAACCTCAGCTTGCCCACTGGTTTGGGGATGATACGCTGTAGCTACCTTATGGTTGACCCCATACTTTGCCAATAGAGCTGTAAATGATTTATTGTAGAAGTGACTACCTTCATCACTTATAATAGCTCTCGACGTGCCAAACCTCGTAAAAATGTTCTTATGCAAGAATTTGAGAACCACTTTGGCATTGTTAGTCGGGAGTGCTACGGCTTCCACCCACTTTGATACATAGTCCACCACAAGCAAAATGTACTGATTGGTAAATGAGGAAGGGAATGGCCCCATGAAATCTATGCCCCATACATCGAAAACTTCAACTTCTAAAATAGTTTGAAGTGGCATCTCATTCCTTTTTGATATGTTGCCCACCCGTTGACATCTATCACAAGTTTTAACAAATTGGTGGGTGTCTTTAAATAATGTGGGCCAATAGAACCCGACTTGAAGCACTTTTGCCACTGTTCTCTCACTACCATAGTGTCCCCCATATACCGATGAGTGGCATTCATGCAGTATGTTCTTCACTTCACTATAGGGCACACATCTTCTGATCATCTTGTCGGCGCATTGCTTGAATAAGTAAGGCTCATCCCATATATACCACTTGACGTCATGAAGAAACTTCTTTTTCTATTATCGTGTAAGATCAGGGGGAAGAATGTTGCTCACTAGATAATTCGCGAAGTCCGTGTACCATGGAAATTCTGTATTTATCCCAAATAGTTACTCATCCAGGAATGACTTGTTGATTACACATTTGTCCTCTTCCTTTTTACCCTGATTTTCTAGCCTAGACAAATGATCGGTGACTTGGTTCTCCGTCCCCTTTCTATCCTTTATTTCTAAATCAAACTCTTGTAAAAGGAGAATCCATCTAATAAGGCGTGACTTAGCATCTTTTTTCATAATTAGGTACCAAATGGCCGAGTGATCTGTATAAACTACTACCTTTGTCCCGATCAAGTATGCCCGAAATTTATCGAACGCATATACTACTGCAAGTAATTCTTTCTCAGTAGTTGTGTAGTTCATTTGAGTCTTCGTGAGTGTCTTACTTGCATAGTAGATAGCATGAAATACCTTCTCTCGACGTTGACCCAAAATATCCCTAACCACATAGTCGCTTGTATCACACATTAACTCGAATGGCATGGTCCAATCCGGTGCAACGATTACGGAAGCTGTGGTCAATTTCTTCTTCAACAACTCGAATGCCACTTTACACTCTTCATCAAACTTGAACACCGAATCCTTCTCTAAAAGACAGCACAAAGGTTTTACAATTTTAGAGAAGTCCTTTATGAATCTTCTGTAGAACCCAGCATGTCCCAGAAAACTTCTAATTCCTTTAACTGAACTCGGTGGAGGAAGCTCTTTAATTGTTTTCAACTTCGCTTTATCAACCTCTAAGCATTGAGATGAGACCTTGTGCCCCAAAATTATGCCTTCTTCAACCATGAAGTGGCACTTTTTCCAATTAAGTACCAAATTTGTGTTTGTGCATCTTTGTAACACCATCACCAAATTCTCTAGACAAGCATTAAAATCATTTCCATAGACAGAGAAGTCGTCCATGAAGACTTCCACATTTTTCTCCACCATGTCCGAGAAGATGGCCATCATACACCTCTAGAAAGTAGCAGGTGCATTACACAAGCCAAATGACATTCTCCTGAATGCGAATGTGCCGTATAGGCACGTGAATGTAGTCTTCTCTTAATCTTCAGGAGCGATGACGATTTGATTATAACACGAATATCCATCCAATAAGAAGTAGTACTCATGTCCTGCTAATCTATCCAACATCTGATCGATAAAGGGCAAAGGAAAGTGATCTTTGCGGGTTACCTTATTCAACTTCCTGAAGTCCATGCAAACCCTCCAACCAGTCACTGTCCTTGTCAAAATTAGCTCATTGTCCTCATTTTGAACCATGGTCATTCTTCCTTTTTTCGGCACACATTGCACCGAACTAACCCACTTACTGTCTGAAATCGGGTAGATGATTCCTGCATCTAACTATTTCAGGATTTCTTTCTTGACCACTTCTTTCATGATTGGGTTGAGCCGTTTCTGTTGCCCCACTGTCGGTCTTGCATTGTCTTCCATCAGAATTTTATGCATGCAAAATGATGGGATGATTCCCTTGATATCCGTAATTATCCATCCTATAGCCGATTTGTGGTCCCTAAGTACTCTCAGCAACTTTTCTTCCTGTAATTCGTTAAGTGCAGTAGAAATAATAACAGGTAAAGAATTAGAATGGCCTAAGTATGCATACCTGAGGTGTTTAGGGAATGGCTTAAGTTCAAGAGTTGGTGGTTCTTCCAATGATGGTTTTATCCTTGTTATGGATTTATCATCCGTGCGCAATGGTTCAAATGGTGCTCTAAATCTGTTAACTCATGGCAGAGAGTCTAGCATTTACAAGTAGTCCACAAATTCCAGATCATCTGATTCTTCATCTCCTAACAAAGTCATTTCCAATGGATCGTTAACCAAACTCTTTCCCATGTCTTCGCTGATTATCTGATCATTGATATCCATTCAGAAACAATCTTCTTCATCCGTCGAAAATTTCATGGCCTTGAAAACATTAAATTTTATTTCTTGATCTTGGACCCTCATCGTTAGTTCATCTTTTTGTACGTCGATGAGTGTCCTACCTGTAGCCAAAAATAGTCTCCCGAGGATGATTGGGATGTTCTTATCTTCCTCAAAATTCAGAATAAGGAAATATGCGGGGAATATAAACTTGTCAACCTTAACCAATATGTCCTCCACAATGCCTCTCGGGTACGTGACCGACCTATCCGCCAACTATAATGAGATGTTCGTAGGCTTTGGAGCTGGCAAACCCAATTCTGTATAAACTGATAACGGCATAAGGTTCACACTTGCCCCCAAATCACATAAGCACTTATTAAATGTCATACCCAATCGTGCACGGAATGGTGAAACTCCCTGGATCTTTCAACTTCGATGGCAACTTTCGCTATAAAATTGCACTACACTCCTCTGTTAATGCCACTGTTTTGAAATCTTCCAATTTCTTTTTCCTAGACAAAATTCCTTTCATGAATTTTGCATAACTTGGCATGTGCTCTAGGGCTTCTGCGAACGGGATATTAATCTGAAGTTTCTTCAAAACTTCCAAAAATTTTGCAAACTATTTGTCTAATTTTTGCTTTTGTACTCTTTGCTGAAAAGGTGGGGGAGGATAGACAACTGGTTCGTTAACTGGTTTGTTCTTTTCCACTTGATTTTCTTCCCCCGGTCTGTCCTCAACCACTTTATTCTCACTGTCTGTCTCAACTTCTTTTGCAATCAAATTTTCTATTTTCTGACTCTCAAGCTATTTTCCACTTCGCAACATGATTGCCTGACATTGTTCGTGATTACCTGTAGGATTTTTCTCTGTATCACTTGGTAATGTTCCTTGAGGCCTGTTATTCAATGCCAACGCTATCTGTCCCATCTGATTTTCTAAATTCTTGATGGCTATTGCTTGGTTTTTCATGGCTACCTCGTTGCGATAGCAATTCCTCTAAATCTGATTTCCTATCTTGACGTTGAACTGGTTGTTGTTGTTGATTTTGAAATCCTGGGGGATACGATGGTCGTGGGAATTGCTGATTCTGATTATTATTCCACACCAAATTCCTATTCCCCTGATTATATGCATTTTGGTACGTATTCTGTGGAATTCTGTTGTAGCTACTCAAAAATTGTATTGATTCTGGGTTTATTACGCATTGATCCATAGGATGTTCACCCGCGCATAATTCACAAATAACTGCAACTTGTTGTGTCTGTACCCCTGACCAAACGTCAAACTTCTTAGAAAGTGATGAAATCTGCACTGTTATTGTTGTCACTCCATCTACCTCTGACACTCCAGCGACTGTAGGTTGTGTCAATCTTGCCGTGGGCCACTAATAGGTGTTAGCAGCCATTGTCTCTATCAATTGATATGCCTCCTCATAGTTCTTAGCCATAAAAGCTCCCCCCGACGCTGCGTCAATACTAGTCCTGAGATTCCCATGTAGTCCGTTGTAAAATGTATTCATCTGCAACCACTTAGGCAATCCGTGATGTGGGCATTTTCTGAGCAATTCTTTGTATCTCTCCTATGCCTCGTACAATAACTCCCCATGTTGCTGATCAAGCATGGTAATCTCGTTTCTCATCTTTGCAGTCTTCGCTGGTGGGAAAAATTTTGCAAGAAATTTCTGAGCAAGGTCATCCATGTAGTTATCGATCCAGGCGGTAGAGAATATAACCAACTCTTCGCCTTGTCCCGCAAAGTGAATGGAAACAAGCGAAGTCTTACCGCATCTTCCGACACCCCATTGTACTTGAAAGTGTCGCATATTTCCATAAAGCTGATCAGATGCTCGTTAGGATCATTATTTTCCAGTCCGCCAAATTGAACCGAGTTCTGAATCATCTGAATAGTCCCAGGCTTATTCTCGAATGTATTCGCAGCTATAGCAGGCCTGGTGATACTCGACTGCAGCTCAGTCACCTTGGGTGTAGCAAAGTCCCTCAATGCTTTCTGGTCTTCGGCAGCCATTGCTTCTTCTTTCTTAGAGTTTTCAAAGTCGTCCCTTGTTTCCTTAATCCACTTACTTAGCCTTTGGAAGTGTCTTTCAATGTCGTTCTCAAAAGGAAGCAAGTCTGAATTTTTGGATCGAGTTTGCATGAACCAACTTCAAAAACCCGAAATAAGTCGAACAAAATAAAACAAAACAAAAATGTTTAAGTAAAACTGGACTAATTAAACTGATATTGCAAAATATTAAAATCTGTACTAAAGTCCCTGACAACGGCGCCAAAAACTTGTTGGATAAAATTGAATTACGCACAACACGTAAGTATACGTGGTCAACAAGTAATATAATAGTAAGTAGAGTATCGTTCCCTCAGAGACTGAAAATATAATTTAAACCTCACAATTACCAATTTCCTATTAATCCTAATTTTATTAAACTAATCAATTTTAAATTTGTAACTAAAATATTAAAAAGATTAAAATCACCAAACACTTAACAAACTCTAAAACTGAATTTTCAAATAAATAATGGAGAATTAGGCTTCTGACTTCACTCTAAGCATCACTTTGATTATTGCACCTTTATTCCAGTTTAACTCACTATCCCAGTTTATTAATCAAAGGTTCTTTTAGGGTTTCTAATGAAAGAGAAAAGAATTGCTGAAGGCCTATAACACACAAGAAGAAAGTAGCTGCCAAAAGAAAGCCAACAGATGAATTTCGTTGTGAAGAAGTGAATTTTTCTATATCATCCGAGACTACTTTAAAATTTTGTGCAATTATTCCACTCTCTTCCATGGATTCCAACATCTTTTACATTTAGAAGAGCAAAAAAGGCTAAACCTACCAATATTGAATTTAAGACATGCTATTTTCTTGAAATGATTGTGCTTGTGTTATAAGTTCTTGGTTTAATGAAAGGGCAATCCGAAATGTTACTTGCAGAATTAGCATGTTGCAAGACTTCACATCGAAAATATGATGTTTCAGTTGTTCAAATGCATATCAAATTGCTCCCTTTAATGCAGTAAAACTGAGGAAAAGAGTATGTAGCTTTATACTTGTTTCCCTGGTTTGTGTAAAAAATCCTAAATACAACTTAATTTTTCTGGCACTTAATTTTATTATGTTTGCATAGGTGAAGAACATGAAGAAGCAGCTGGAAATTAAAAGATCCAAGTTACTGAAAATCTTAGGCTGCTTCACACAAGATCACAATCCTCAACAAATTTAATCAAATTGAAACATATATACATACATACCTTCTCCGAATGATGAACAACAAATGGTTTTGGCCCTCTACTAACATTATTTCCTCGATTTTTCTTTTTACTAAGCTTTCACAAGTTCTCACGTGCACCAGATGCCTCCATATAATTTTTAAATAGAAAAGAGAAACATCATGATAGTGGTCATACATAGCCCACAAAATACTTAGCTCGGAAAATCCAACATAAAAAACAATCCTTCTATGTTGTCCAAAAATGAAATGTTGTACGCGTATATTCTCAATTTTTTAATAATTCACTAATGTTCAGTTCGTTCGTTCTACAGAGACTAAGAGATTCAAAAGGAACTTAAAATATTGATAATTTTTGAAATCTCATACAACCCCTTTTGTTAAATCATGATGTTTAGTTTTTTATACAAAAAAATTTACTAACAAAACTACTATTAGTTCTTTAAAATCACCCCAATTGTGTCTTTTAAATCAAAAATATTTTCAGACATGAAATTAGTGAGACACAAAATGAATCTATTTTCTCTCTCTTCAAAATCTATGGCTTCACTGAAACCCAAATTTAAGAAATAGCCCAGTACTGCTATCTTTCCATCCAGACAACACACTTAAACCAAAATTTGATTGCCTCAATTCATATGGGTTTTCACCCACTGACCTTGATAAAATACTCACTAAAAACCTTGGTAATATGAAACGCAGTCTTGATAATCAAATTAAACCTTCATGTGAGTTATCTTCTAAAACATATATGCACACAACTTGGTTTCAAGCATTTGCAAATTCTTATTTGTAAACACTTTAACCTCTATGAGGCATTTTATCAAACACCATAAAGGTGTAAATTTAAAACTTCAAATTTTAAAATTGTTTAAGCAAAATTTAGCTAGAATTTTTCATTCTTATACACAATTTTCCAACCAAACAGAGTAGCATAGCAACGATTATACATACTCAATTCCTTATTTAATAACAATTATATATATATATATATATATATATATATATATATATATATATATATATCAAGATTTATACCTGATTTGGTTGTCTAAAAATCAAAGTTCTTTCTCTCTCTCTTCAGTTGACCCAGCTCCTGCTCCTATTGAAACTTCTCTTTTGATAACTATAGTTACTAGTATCTCCATGATTTTATTTCCTTCTTTTGGAATGAAATGGAAGGCTGCTTTTGTTTCTTTCTTAATCTTGAACGAAAAATGGAAAAGGCAGGGGAATAGAAAAGGAGCACGAGCTTCAGCTATTAGGTTAAGGGGTGTTTGACAAAAACTAAATGAATCTGAATTAAAAAAAATTATTTGATAATTGATATGTCTGAAACATCTAAATAACATATTTGTATTATTTTACCCCTTTAAAAAATTCAAAAAATTATTATAAATTTATTTAATATTACTTAATATAATAGTTAATATTGTAAAAAAAAATCATTCACCTGCTCATTCAACTAAAAAAATAGCTGGCCGGTTCAGCCATTCAAACAATTTTTTCAAAAAAAAACATACTGAATAGCTGAATCGGTCAGTCATTCAACAGAAAACAAACAACCCCTTAGCGTCCCTTATCATATCCAAATAGTCCCCATCTCTTGCTTCTAAACGAATGACTCAACATATTGCATATATAAACATATATGCATACATATACATATATATTATAAATTAGTACATATATTATAATCTTAATATATGTATTAACATATTTTAATAATTTATACATTTATAATTTATGTATAAATTATTTTTCATTAAAAATGGAATTAATCCATTTGAAAAATTAACATTATTTGTAACCAGACTCTATTTTTAAATAATTAATATTCAATTTATTAATTATTTTAATTTCATCATCTAATTTGTACATTTAATTTTGTACAACTAAATTTAAATACATCCTTTGTTTTATAAATTATTTTCCAACAATTTAATTGAATAACAAATATATTTTACCCTTTTTCCATAGTTCTATACCCATTTATTTACTCATTAAATATAGTACCTTAATATATTTAGTCATTAATAAAATATTACTTTAAATTTACTAATTTTAATACCAATATTATTTTTATTTGTTGGTCCCTTATCTCATAATTTAATTTACATCCATTTAATATAATATTAAATATTATATTATTATATGTTACATTTAATCATAGTAACATAATTCTCATTATTAACTAACTAAAAGAAACTAACTTTCTTTATTCAGAAACAATATATTAATCCACGGTTTCATTTAAACCTTAAATTTATTAATCCTTATTTAATATATTTACACACTAAATTAGTTAAATCAAAAAAATTAATTTAATAATTAAAATAACTATTACATTCTCATATATGTACATATTCACACTTAAATATATTTTCACCATTCGACCCATTTTGTCACCTAATTAAGAATTTTATATATTAAATGTGACACCCCCAAAATAGGTACACACAACTCATTCTTAGTCGTCAAATACATGGTACATAATTTAAATACAAACTGCAATTATACAATTATTAATTGTCGCGTAAAATATGACAAAATATAAACTGTGAGTTTCAATACAAATATTGCCTTATAGACAATATCCAAACTCAAATAAGGTCTTCATTATAATTATTGTTACACTATTTTACAAAATAGTGATGACGACTATAATAACCATCTTGGACGATTACTCTATTCCCAGACTAATCCCAGCTACATTCTCGCCTTTTGAGAAGAACAATGGAACCAAAAAGAAAATGCTGAGCTCAACTAACCAAGTAAAGAATATTATGACTAAGATAATGTAGAACAAAGTATCCTTAGCCCTCAACAGGAAAAAATCTGATAGAATACAATAGAAAACAAGTTTTAGATTAACAACTGCAGTGAAAATAACAATCCATTAGAAGAATCAAGCAGAGCATCGGGTTAAATGCTTTCTAGGTCACTGTACTATAGGTCGGCTTACAAATGGGTCATTGAACTTTTTTTTCCTACAGTCAACTCTCTGAACTTTAGTTTACTAACAAAAAGTTACAAAAACCGTTAAGTCAAGGTTGACTTAACGGAAATGATGATGTGGCAGCTGACTTGTCTAAAAAAAAGCTTATGTGGCAGTTAGTATGCGACGTGGCAGTGAGGATGTGAATTTGGAAGAAAATTTTTATGAAAAAATGGAAAAAAATATTTTAAAGTATAATATAAATTATAAAAATTAGACATAAAAACAAGAAAATAAATAAATAAAAATAATTATTTTTAATAAAAATTAAAAAATGTAGTTTTTTTATTTTTTATTAAAAAAAATTAAAACACATTTTTTTTAATAAAAATAATTGGTTTTTTTATTTTTATTAAAAAAAAAATTAAAGCGCAGTTTTTTTTAATAAAAATAAATATTTTTAATAAAAATAAAAAAATGCAGTTTTTTTAATAAAAAAATGCAGTTTTTTTAATAAAAAAAATATAGTTTTTTTTAATAATAAAAATGCATATTTTTAAAAAAACAGCATTTTTTAATAAAAGATTTTTTTTTAATTTTTTTTATAAAATGCAGTTTTTTAAAAAAACTGCATTTTTATTATTAAAAAAAACTACATTTTTTTTAAAAATTTGTTCAAAAAACTGCATTTTTAAAACGCTATTTTTTAAAAAACTGTTTACAAAACTGTAATTTTGCAATTTTAAAAAACTGCAATTTTAAAATGTAGTTTTTATAAAACGCTGTTTTTTAAAAATGCAGTTTTTATTATTAAAATGCAGTTTTTTAATAATAAAAATTGCATTTATTTTTAATACAATTTTATTATTAAAAAAATTACATTTATTAAAACTATTTTTTTAAAAAACTACATTTTTATTATTAAAAAATTTTTGTTTTTTTTATTTTTATTAAAAAAATGCGTTTTAATTTATTTTTATTAAAAAAAACTGCGTCTTAAATTTTTTTTTTAATAAAAATAAAAAAAACCAATTATTTTTATTTAAAAAATGCGTTTTAATTTTTTTTAATAAAAAATAAAAAAACTGTGTTTTTAATTTTTATTAAAAATAATTATTTTTATTTATTTATTTTCTTGTTTTTTTGGCTAATTTTTATAATTTATATTATACTTTAAAATATTTTTTTCCATTTTTTCATAAAAAATTTCCTCCAAATCCACATTTTCACTGCCACGTCGCATACTAACTATCACATAAGCTTTTTTTTTACAAGTCAACTGCCACATCATCATTTCCGTTAAGTCAACCTTGACTTAACGGTTTTTGTAACTTTTTGTTAGTAAACTAAAGTTCAGTGAGTTGACTGTAAGAAAAAAAAATTCAGTGACCCATTTGTAAGTCGACCTATAGTATAGTGACCTAGAAAGCATTTAACCCGTAGAGCATTATGTCTATTATCTTCTATGATTTAAAAGTCCATAATTAATATTTTATCCCTGTAAGACCAATCAATAAATATTTCCAATCAACGAATTATCCAAGCATTACGGGCCAAAGATAATCGTTTGCATCACCAATGATCATGATCATGTGATACATTTGTCCATCTATGCACTACGGGCGAAAGAGAACTTCACCACAAACCTTTATCTATAACATTAAAGGCCATGATTATACCAATACACAATTCCTGGTCATAATCATACCAATCAACAATCCATCTTTGCACTATGGCCAAAGATGACTTTCAGTACAATATAAGCATGAGGATGATTACAATGATATAAAGAATCAATCAAGTGAGATCAATGATAAATATTAGAGATTTATAATTCAATTTATCCAGAGTTCAAGAATATCTAAATTGTCAACATGATCACCAATTGTGGAGTAAAGAATGATATTTAAGAAGATAATTTGGACAAAAAAAAAATATTAAATTCTATTGTGAATAGTACTCATGAATAATACCGTATGAATAACACCGTATGAATAATACCGTATGAATAGTACCCCGACATGAAAATATTAAAATTTAATAAGAAAGTTCAGACCAATATTCCAGTGAAATGATATTAGATGAAGTGCAAATCTTAAAGAATTTTTAATCATTTCAGGAATTAAAGAAGCAATACTTACCATAGTAAGTTTAAATTTAGGAATATGAAATGAAATAATATCACTTGCATAATATGGAGTATGAAAGAAAATAATATTTCTTACGAGTATTGAAATAAAATAATATCATTTACCTTAGTAGAAACTAGATCTGACTTAGAATATCAGATATTATCCTGATAAAATCTTGCACTAAAAGCTACACTCAAAGTATTTTTATACTCAAAAGAAATACTCACAATATTGTAGTAGGAATGCTTGAGATTTTTGGTTTGTTTAGGAAGGAGGGTTACCCCCCTTTTATAGTGCAACCTCGGAGGAAAAGATAAACAACCTGTCTAATTTTCTTTTCTTTCTCTGCCTAACTTCCTGCCTAACATATGCCTAACTTTTTCCTTTCTTTTTATTGGTTGAAGGCGACTTTGGAAAATTTGGAAAAAAATTTGCAGGAGAAGTGTTGCCATTCAAAAAGGACAAACTATGCAGGAACTTATTCCACCCACCCATTAGGAAAAAGATAAGTGCACGGGAAGTTTAAAAAAACAAAACAATTTGACAAAGTTAATATAATATTATATTAAAAAAAACTATACTATTATAATATAATATTATAACAATATATTTGAATGAATATTTTATCGGATAAGATAGTTATGATTTCATAGAAAAATATGTCAAACTTTCAGCAACTGTTTCATGCCAAATTCCTCCATTTATATCAAAATTGAACCAATATCCACCACATAATAATTATTCACCATTAATATTATAAGCTCACAATATTAACAACCAGATCATTTTCAGGAAAGATGGGACCTTATCGATAAAGATTTATCCTTAGTAGCGCGCAATTATATAACATAACCTTTTTTCTCGGCAAAACTTTCTAGACATTGCCAATGCAACAATCTAGAATTTTAAATTGTAATTCAAAGTATTTATTGAGTTATATAAATATTTTAATTGATGTATTTATTGATCGAATAATTAAAATGATGTGTTAATTTATTAAATAAAATTATAATTATAAAGAAAATTATAATTTTGTTGTATTGATTTATGTGGTAAACTAATTTAATAAATTGTTATTAGAATTAATTAATTAATTATTAAAATTTAATTAAATTAAGTATGACCATAAACTATACTATAAATGAGTTATTAAAATAAGTTAAGAGAGGTTCATTCAGTTTTGCCAAACAAAGCTTAATGAATGTTAAGTCTTTAATTTAACTATGTTTTACCAAACAAGACATAAAGATTTAATTGGTTAATTTTGAGGTAGTTAGCCAAACAAGCCTTATGACTTTTGATTTTCAAAAATAAAATAACTGATATTAGTTATAGATATATTTATATTATATAATTAATACTATTATATCCTATACGTTATATTTTTAGTACGTAAGATTAGAATAGGGAGGAAGAACATAGAAGAAGAAAAAGAAGAAAAAGTTAAGAGAGAATTGAGAGAATTCTAGAGAGATTTTGAGAGAGGAATTGTGGGAAGGAAGCTTGATAATCAAAAGGGTAGCTATCATCTTCTAGGAAACAAAGGTATCATCTTACTCTTTTATTTTTCAAAAGTTGTAGTTTTATTATATTCAAAAATCTTCTGTAAAATTTTGTGAGGGTTGAATTATTTGTTATATATAGTTTTTATATGATAATTGATTGTTATAAAATCATTTTCATAAGTTTATAGATGAGTTATAGTAAATTGATTCATGTTATGTATTTATTTATGAAGGAAATCATATTACAGTGAATTGGTATGAATATATATGAGTATGACTTAGTTTAAAGTAAAATTGAGGTTTAATTCTTTGTATAACATATAAATTGACTATTAATTTTGAAAGTAGATGAAGAAACTAAAACAAAATATTTTGAATTAACTGTTTTGGTTGAAAAACAAAGTCACAGTGATGATTTTCACTAAAAATGTCAAAAAGTGAAGTTGTAGCAAAAATAATGAAATTAGAGGTGTTAAATTCGATGTTTATATTGTTATATGGGTAAAATCATATTAAGAGACCTTAAATTATGTTTGTGTGAAGTCTATATATGTATTACGTGTTAATTTAGTTGTTAGAAAGTAGCTTGTAGGCCAAAATTAGCTTTGTTTATGTTGTTGTCGAAGTTGGTCGCCGGGGACTGTAATTCGGCACCGCAGCGCAGCCTCGCAGTACAAGTCTCGCGTCGCAGCACCAGCACCACGCCGCAACGCCATGCCGTAGTGCCACGCCGCAGCCCTAAGTATTGGCCTGTGCCTCGCGCAGCAGCGCCAGCGCCGTGCTGCAGCGCCGTCCCACAGTGTAAATTGTGGCGCCGCAACGCGAGTTAGCAGAATGGTTAGACAATGTTTTAGTTACAAAAAGTCTGAAAAAGTTGTTAGGTGAAATAGTATGACTGTTAGGATGTGATTTTGGTATTACTATACTAAGAATGAGCATATTATTAATAATTAACGAGTTTTATTACTATTGTAAGTTGACTATGTGGTTAAAAATCAAACCATACATGAAATAGATACTTATTTATATATAGAGTATTTGTAATGACTAATTATGTCATGATGATATGTGTATAGGATATTGTGAATCAAATTATTACGGTTTAGCTTACACGCAAGGCAAGTTTTCTAACTCTAAACTTTCGTTGAGCAAGTTTCTTAACTCTAATTATATTGCGCAAGCTCTTAAACCTTATCTCTAGATATTGAGCAAGTTTCTCTAATCTTTAACTTGTTATTTTAGCATGCAAGTTTCTACATTCTGATATACTAATGTTGAACAAGTTTTATCGTTCAATTTACTATTTGTTATGCATGCTCAGTACTTAATTCTAAATAACCTTAGCTTAATACTGTTCAAGCAAGGTATGTTATGTCATTCAATGCTTATGCTCTTAGATTATTCCTAAAACATGACTTTAGTATACAATGTTGATTCACTTATGATTTATTCCATAGCATAATGTCATTACCTTTTATTCAACTAATCCTTAGTTGATGTTCGTTAAACCTAAATTACCTTAAAACTTATCCAAACCAAACTTACTTTGGTGGAGACTCATATTCTAAATGCTGAGATGAATAACCCTATTATAGGGGATAATTTACGCATAGCGTTGAAATATTTGTGCACAATACATTGTACGAAGGGCTGATCCCCTAAGTACGAGGAGTCCCTATAGTCTTATGAATGTTAAAATTTAAGTTGAAAGATTACTTATAACTATGGACATAGTTCGTGGTCTTATGACCCTCAGATATATATTTCAGATTTTAATTATCATTGATAGAGCATATTGTTCAGTTCTATTGAGCCTATTATTTGGCATTTGTTATGAAGTTTTATTCATTGTCATTTCAAGTGAGCATTGTTTGCACACTATTGCTTATATAACTATTACAAAGTTAAGAAGGTCGATGTACCTAGCACTAGTAAAGGGAAAGGAAAGATGAACACGTATTGAAGACCTGCAAACATGTTGACTTTTAATATTGTCAGACTTTAATTTAAATCTTGTGATGTAATTATTTAATTTTTCGTATATGATGTTTCTGCTAGGTTTGTAATATTCATGAACGCAATCAAATTGCACAAAATAAGTGGAAACGTGTAAAAATTAGAGTTTAAAATTTTACAAACCATATACCCGGATCATCCTTTATGCACAATTATTAATTAAACGAAAAGATATGAAGAACAAGAATCATACCCTTGAAGATTCGAGCTTCCTCAGGAACAAGTTCACCTCCAATCCTTTTCGCGTTCAACTTGAATCCACCGGGTTTGGTTCCTTCCTTTAATCAACGTTAGCCACCCAAGTGTTTGGCCTCTAGAGGTGATCCACCAAGAAAGAATAAAGATTCAAGAAGATGGGTGTTTGGCAAAACCCTAATTTTTCTATCTCTCATAGAAAAATAGCATACTCTCCAACAATTGGAATTACGTATGTTGTTAAAAAGTCAACAACAACTCTATCACCCATAATAAGACTCCTCTTATTTATAGATGTGGGTAACCCTCCTTAACAATTAAGGAATTGAGTTTTATTTTAATTAATTAGGCTCCCAATCTTATTAGGAATAATTAATTAAACTCTTTTAATTAATTAGCCTCCTAATCTTATTAGGATATATGAGAGTACTTTTATTAATTAATTCCCAAACTCCTTTAGGAATTAAATAATAATAATAATAGTAATAATAATAATAAGACTCCTCTTATTAATTTAAATTTAAATTTTCCAAAATATTAAATAATAAATATTAAGCTATTTAATTTATTCTATCACCATAGATTAAATTAAATATACTTAACTTATTATTACGATTATGTCATTAACTTCTTAAATAATTATTCTTCTTTTTATTAGGTTCTCCATATTAAACCGGTTGTGAATAAATCAATTAGAACAATTCTAATCTTATTTAAATAAATAAATTAAATTATTAGTTTATTTAAATAAATAATATTTATTCTACAATAGGGATGAGCCTCCCTAGCGATCAACAACTTTCCAGATAATATAGATTTCAACATTAATCATAAAAGAACCTTTGAGTAAACAGTTACCGTACAATTCAATTCTTCCACCATACAATGTCCCAATTAAATATAAGACATGGAATTACTGTCAAGTCTTATTTTATTTAATTATATGCATTTCGACTCTTAAATCCACAACTCCAAATAATGCAAATTAGAAACTCCTTTCTAATTTCATTCTGCCTTGGCCAAGGACTACAGGGTTGTCATTTATCGAATCATATAGGACATTTCTCTTCTTTTACTAGAAGTGGTAGATTCTTTATTGATCATACATTATCTCCATGTACAACTTATTATACCCAAGCATACCCTTTGATATACCCTAAGGGTCTTAAGGAATAAGTCAAAGTATAACTCATCATACACAAGATACTATGATGATCTCAAGTCCAAGGATCACTTGTATTACTATCACTACAGGAATTCCTATTGACAGGTAAGTAAAACTCCATTAGGTATTTCTTAGTGAGCCACGTTCAGTGAACCTATTCTCCAATAATCACCTACATACTTGCTTTAGTGTCTCCACACAAATGATCATGAGATCAATCATCCTCATCCAATGAGCAAACAACGTATGTACCAATCTATCCGGATTCACTAATCCCCAATTTAGTAATCCAACGATTGGGAACTATTTTAGTTTTAAGCTTTCTAAGAATTTAGATCTCATTAGAATGATCATCATCATTATTCTAAAAGCATTGCTTAAAACTATGGATTTATCACATATTATAAAGCAGCATCATATAGATAATTAAAAGCCTTTAATAGATTAATACTTTTTATTAATAAATGAATAAGATTGTTACAAAGTATATGCTTTATCATCAAACATGATTGGCTTGTGTGCATACTACTTTTAATCTCCCACTTGCACTAAAGCCAATCGCCATAGTATCTCATACTCTTCTTCTCTAAGTGACGATTATCCTGCTGTTGGATAAGCTTTAGTTAATGGATATGTAATATTGTTCTTGAGAGTCCACTATCTCTATAGTGATTTTCCATCTTTCAATGATTTTTCTAATCAAATGAAATTGCCACAACACATGTTTGCATCCAAGATGAGACTTAGGAACTATTCCTAGTTCTGTAATAAAATTTTCATCCAAACAATCAACTTGTAGCTTCATTTATAGCTATATACTTTGTCTTTATCACTAAACTAGCAACTCTTTACTGTTTGAAACCTTTCTAATTCACTGCACCACCGTTCAAGGTAACACTTTACCTTAAAGTGGATTTTCTGTCGTCTTGGTCTGTCTAAAAAAAACTTGAGTCTGTTAAGCCCTCTAGTTTTAATTTAGACCCACCATGAATATGATCACATCCTTAGTGCCGGTTAAGTACTTTAAGATATTTTTCATTGACTCATAGTGAACTTCTCCAAAATATGATTGATCAACATCAGGTTTCGTACATTTCATTGCATACATGATAGTTACTCGTACGATATCTCTTATATAAGTCTATGGGAATTATTAAGAGAGATACACTCCATGACTCATCAACATGAGACTACTCTTGGAGTTTGTCATGCTAAACGACTTTATCATCAAATGAATATACGTTCTTTGGGTTAAGTCGAGCATCCTCTTAAATCTATCTATATAGATTTGTATCCCCAATTAAAATGCTCTTCCCAAATTATTTATGGAGGAATATTTAGACAATTTTATCTTTACTGGTTCTAGCATTGGCATGTCATTTCTTATCCGTAGTATATAAACATATAATACTAAGAATGTCACGACGCTCCCACTGACCCTTTTGTACACATTAGGTTCATTCTTATTTTTGATAAAATAAAACTCTTTTGATTATTTCATCAAAACGAATGTTCAATTTTTGAGAAATTTACTTTAATTTATTTCTCTGAGTGTCAATAACTCTTACCTCATCGTATATAATTGGTTCATCATCTTCTATGATGTGTACCTCATCATCATCCTCTATGATGAATCCATACCTCCTAGGTATCTTCGGTACTATTCCAGATTTATGATTCGGTTGTGGTACAATTAGTCTATCTACAGGTTCCTCTTATTTAACTTTTAGTGTTTTGTGGTTCTTGAACTCTTTAAGATGTATTATCCTCCCACTAACCCTTATAATGATAAACACTTTTATGTTAGAAGACAGCGTGTTTCGCAACAAAGACCTTTTGCTAAGTAGGTTTATAGAACATATACCCTAAACTTACTTTAGGATGTCCCACAAATCTACACTTGTCAAATCTTGTCCCAAGCTTATCCTTTGAAACATTTTCACATATGCTAGACAACCCCTTATCTTAACATACTTAAGATTAGGAATCCTTCCTGTCCATAACTTTTATGGAGTCTTGTGACTGGATTTTGAGGTTACCTTTTCCGTAGATATACAGCCATTTCTAGGACATTATCCCAGAAGGATACTGGAATGTCGGTAAAATCATTATGGACCGTACCATGTCCAACAAGGTATAATTTTTCCTTTCAGATACACCAATCAATTATTACGTATTACGAGGAGTCCATTATGAGAAAACCATTGAGATGATCTAGAAACTTATTGCACAAGTATTTATTCCTTGATCCGATCAAAGAATCCTAATACTTTGCCAATTTGTCTCACTTCTGAATTCTTTGAACCTTTCAAATAATTCACACTTGTATATCAGTAAATACACACATTCAACTCTTTGAATGATCATCTCCTTTTCTTATACTAGTTTGTTCAATTTGCAAAATAATTTTTCATAAATTAAGTATACAAAATCCATTAAGTAATATTATAGTTCTATACAAAACATTGTTATTATAAATAGAACAACAATTGTTCTTAAATATAATACCAAAGATTTCATTGTCCAACAACAAAATGGAAATAATGTTTCTAACAAGAACTGGAATACAATAACAGCATATTGACTTAATAGATTTGCCCGTAGGCATTGCTAAACTATAAGTTTCTATAGCTAATGTGGCAACCTTTGCTTCATTTCCTACACATAGGATTACTTATCTTTGTTTAGCTTTCTACTTCTGCTTGGTCCCTTCATAAATCTATATTTATGATAACCAAAGCCGGTATCCAATACCCAAGTAGAACCTTGACTTAAAGAAAAAATTATTTTAATCATGAACAAAATTATATTGTAACCGAAACTTCACTAAGCTTCTTCTGGTTAGCCTCTACAAGATACTTCTCGCAGTTTTTTTTCCAGTGTCCAGGCTTATTGCAGTGGAAGCAAACTCCTTTGCTATCTGTACCATTTTTTTGTTCTTATTATCATTTATTTTTGTCTTTCCATTTACCTTATTAGAATCATTCTTCTTTTCCAAAGATCCTTTGGCCCCTACTAGTAAGACATGGTCTTTCTTGGTTAGAAAGTGACTCTCAACATTTTTTAACATGTTAAGCAAATCAGCGAGGCTAATATCTAGCTTGTTCATTTGAAAAAATTTCAACAATTATGAAAGGAGTCCGGGAGTGAGTGCAAGATCAAATCTTGGCTCAACTCTCCATCCATGACAAAGCCTGTTGTCCTAATTGATCAATCTAATTGATAATGTTAAGGACTTTTGTCTGTACTTTAATGTCATCGGTCATTCTAGATCGGAAGAGCTCCTTAGATATCTGATATCTATTAGTCCTACTTTCCTCACCATCAACTACTTGATGTGTAGGAATATAGTAGGAGCATCCATAGTTTCATGCTGATGCTGAAGCACGTTACTCATGGATGAGAGAATAATGCATTGAGCCAATTGTGCATCATCTTGTACCATCTAAAAGTAGCAATCTCTTCCTCAGAGGCATTGTCTGCAACCATTACAGGGATAGGCGTATTAAGGACATAAGATAGCTTTTCAGCCGTGAGAACTATTCTCAATTTTCTTAACCAATCCGTTTAATTTGGTCCGGTTAATTAACATCTAATATGTTTCGCAGTGAAAGTAATATAGACATTGTAAAAATCTGTAAATGAATTTGTAATTAACAACATTTTAGCATACATTCTTTTATTAATTACCAAAATAAATTAGGTCTTGTTTTAAATTGGTATCTTCCACTATTTTCTTCAAACTATATTACCCTTAATATATATAGTTCGACAATATCTAATTACAGATATGCTAGTGAGAATAAGGATCCCATTTCAAATGTATATAGTCTTGTGTGTGCACAACAAACTATATATAAATAAATAGGTAGATAACTCTTGTCAATTACATCAACTATGCAACTCCTTGTATTTTGCCTCTTAGATCATAATGGTCAAGTGTGTGCACATCCGAACTAAAATAATTTAAGTTAAGTCAGACCCAACATTTCTATATAAATGAAGAGAAAACTACAGCCCTTGTGTGTGCACAACAAAGCAGTAATGTTCAATTCCTTATAAACATCATATGTAATAAAAATAACATCTTAAATATTTAATACTTGCTTTGTGTGTGCACAACAAACTCATATTACATATTCAATACTCTATTGTTTCTATCATGCTAGAAGGCGACGTTCAATATTCCAAATATCTTTGAACGTTACAACTTAATATAAAATATTTGAGGTGTTTGTTATTAATTTGTCTCATCTTGTTTAGCGCGCATGCACACACACACACACACACACACACACACACACACACACACACACACACATATATATATATATATATATATATATATATATATATATATATATATATAAAATACGCGTCATGTTAATGAACATGCGAAGCATGTTTACATAATATATAATATATATAGTATAAGCATGCACATATAGAATACTATATTCTACCTGGAATGATTATGGACTTTTATTCTAGTTTGGTTCACTAGAGCCACCAAGTGAACCAAAAGGTTAGACCCTAGGGGTATACGAATTAATATTTAAATATAACTATTACATTTAAATCTGGGCTCCATTACAAACGGGTCTTTAAGCGCTCCTAGCTCCTTGATCTTCAATTCTTCAAAATTAATTCTAACTATTCCTATTACAAAACTATTTAAAATAAATAGAAACCTTGATCAGCAGTCAAGGGGAGGTACATAGGAGGGAGTTAGAATTTACATTAAGAAAAAATTAGAGAAGACGAGGTACGCAGACCCCATTTAATAAAACCCATACATTCATGCATTCAACTAAAATAAAATTCAATCACATTGGTCAATAGACCATAATCAATTCTATTTATTATCATACACATCACTATATGCATCAATAAATAACATTCATCTCATGAATAATAAACATTCAATATATATATTGATATCATTTAATGGATAAATTTAGTTAGTATAAAATCTAATTTTGAATCAAAATAAACTCCTTTATTTTAATCCAAATTTAAATTAAAATAAACCTCTTTTATTTTAATTTATCAAATTTTGAATAAAATAAACTATTTTATTTTAATCAAATTCTTTAATCAAAATAAACTCATTTATTTTAATTAATTATGGAATCCAATTCCAAGTAAAAAAAATAAACTCCTTTTGTTTAGGAAACACGAAATTTCTTTCCTATTCCCAAATAAACTCCTTTATTTTGAATAATATGAAAATTTATTTCATATTTAAATAAACTCCTTTATTTAAGGAAACATGGAATCTAATTTCAACTCTAATTAGTTATCATGGAATTCAATTCCAACTCTAATTAGTTAGCATGAAATCTAATTTTAAAATTAAAATAAACATTTTATTTTAATTATAAAATAATTAAAAATATTATATATATATATATATATATATATATATATATATATATATATATATATATATATAAAATAAGTAATCAAGAATCCTGTAACTTTATGAATCATGTATATGCAACCGTGATTCAAATGACAAGCCACGAATTCAGCAACAAAAAAAAAATTAACGGGATTCGCTATTTTTTAAAAAAATAAATTTTATATAACAAATTATGCCCAATTAAATTGTTCTAAACACATATAAATATACATATCAAATCTGAATAATTAATAATTTGCATAAATGTTTGACTCTGATGCCATTGTTAGGTTTGTAATATTGATGAACGCAATCAAATTGCACAAAATAAGCGAAAACGTGTAAAAATTAGAGTTTAAAATTTTACAAACCATATACCCGGATCATCCTTTATGCACAATTATTAATTAAACGAAAAGATATGAAGAACAAGAATCATATCATTAAATATTCGAGCTTCCTCAGGTACAAGTTCACCTCCAATCCTTTTCACGTTCAACTTGAATCCACCGGGTTTGGTTCCTTCCTTTGACGAACGTTAGCCACCCAAGTGTTTGGCCTCTAGAGGTGATCCACCAAGAAAGAATAAAGATTCAAGAAGATGGGTGTTTGACAAAATCCTAATTTTTCTATCTCTCATAGAAAAAGAGCGTACTCTCCAACAATTAGAATTACGTATGTTGTTAAAAAGTCAACAACAACTCTATCACCCATAATAAGACTCCTCCTATTTATAGATATGGGCAACCCTCCTTAACAATTAAGGAATTGTGTTTTATTTTAATAAATTAAATTATTTAATTAATTAGGCTCCCAATCTTATTAGGAATAATTAATTAAACTCTTTTAATTAATTAGCCTCCTAATCTTATTAGGATATATGAGAGTACTTTTATTAATTAATTCCCAAACTCTTTTAGGAATTAAATAATAATAATAGTAATAATAATAATAAGACTCCTCTTATTAATTTAAATTTAATATTTCCAAAATATTAAATAATAAATATTAAGCTATTTAATTTATTCTATCACCATAGATTAAATTAAATATACTTAATTTATTATTACGATTATGTCATTAACTTCTTAAATAATTATTCTTCCTTTTATGGCGTGGCCTTTTAGGTTCTCCATATTAAACTGGTTATGAATAAATCAATTAGAACAATTTTAATCTTATTTAAATAAATAAATTAAATTATTAGTTTATTTAAATAAATAATATTTATTCTATAATAGGGATAAGTCTCCCTAGCGATCAACGACTTTCCAGATAATACAGATTTCAACATTAATCATAAAAGAACCTTTGAGTAAATAGTTACCGTACAATTCAATCCTTCCACCATACAATGTTCTAATTACATATAAGACATGAAATTACTGTCAAGTCTTATTTTATTTAATTATATGCATTTCGACTCTTAAATCCACAACTCCAAATAATTCAAATTAGAAACTCCTTTCTAATTTCATTCTGCCTTGGCCAAGGACTACAGGGTTGTCATTTATCAAATCACATAGGACATTTCTCTTCTTTTATTAGAAGTGGTAGATTCTTTATTGATCTTACATTATCAACATGTACAATTTATTATACCCAAGCATACCCTTTGATATACCCTAAGGGTCTTAAGGAATAAGTCAAAGTATAACTCATCATACACAAGATATTATGATGATCTCAAGTCCAAGGATCACTTGTACTAGTATCACTACAGAAATTCCTATTGATAGGCATGTAAAACTCCATTAGGTATTCCTTAGCGAGCCACGTTCAGTGAACTTATTCTCCAATAAGCACCTACATACTTGCTTTAGTGTCTCCACACAAATGATCATGAGATCAATCATCCTCATCCAATGAGCAAGTAACGTATGTACCAATCTATCCGGATTCACTAATCCCCAATTTAGTAATCCAACGATTGGGAACTATTTTAGTTTTAAGCTTTCTAAGAATTTAGATCTCATTAGAATGATCATCATCATTATTCTAAAAGCATTGCTTAAAACTATGTGTTTATCACATATTATAAAGCAACATCATGTAGATAATTAAAAGCATTTAATAAATTGATACTTTTTATTAATAAATGAATAAGATTGTTACAAAGTATATGCTTTATCATCAAACATGATTGGCTTGTGTGCATACTACTTTCAGTTTGTATTTAAAGGTTAGATAACCTAGGAGATTTTGTTGAACTTATTGATGTAATCCTTTAATGGGAAGGTTTATTATTAAATTTTATTATGATTGGGTAGTTAGATATGAATGTTTTTATCAAGTGAACACCAAATCTTGTGGGAATGAAGTACCTGGATTTGGGGTGTCACAAGTTGGTATTAAAGCATTAGGTTATGAACATTAGGTGGGAAAAAGTCTTAAGAAGTAACCTTTAAAAAGATAGTGGTGATAAACTCTTATCGAGTTTTAAGGAAGAAGTAATAAAACACTTATGTGCTTATGTGATTACAACTTATGTGCTCATGAATGTCGAGTAGTAACGAGTAATAATTAAAACATAAAAATTCTGTTGTCAGGATGGCTAATGTAGGAGAATCCAGTCAGGCTAGGGAGGAAGGACCTCAGATGCCTAGAGAGGAGGAGTCTCGTGACATTCAGGTGGTTTGGGAACAACTACTTCCACGGGAGTCATCCCCGTTGGTCACAGTGGCTGAGCAGGAGGGTTTACCTGATGAGGATGATGAGATAGAGACGGACGAGGAGGACCCCGTTGAGCTGCTACAGTCGAATGAGAATTAGGAGGACGAGGAGGAAGAGATTCCACTAAACTCGATCGCTGCTCGTATGTACGATAAAGTATACAATCGCAATGTGGAACTTCAGGATACCGTCGAGGAGTTGGAAGAGATAGTAGCCGAACAATAGACCTCGATGACATAGAAGGACGATGAGATCCAGGATCGAGATGAACGTCTGAATAATGTCGAAGAGAAGCTGGTTCACACTGAAGGAGAGAATGAACAAATGACAAAGGAGATTGCAGAGCTGAAGAACAAGTTGAAAGAAGAATCAACTAAGAGGGCAAGAGCCGAAGATGTGTACGAGGAAGCTAATCAACGAGCCGAGATAGCAGAGAGAGAGGCACACACAAAGAAGATCAAGATGGAAGAGATGAATAACGTATTCAACACCGTGATCAATCGAGCTCAAGATCGGGTCATGGGTTATCCGATTCAGTTCGAGACACTGCCACCGTACATATTAGATCACCGAACAATGTTTCGGATTATGGAGGAAGAGCGTCGTAAGGCTACGCAACATCTTAGTAGGACATCGTAGGGAATGTACTTGATATGCGATTAATAATATGATAAATAATATGTAAATCCCTGGTGATATGTAATCAATGGGATACGATGTTGATGTTACCTTGAAACTTTAGTAGTTCAGGAAAGTAATGTAAATAGCAGTGATGCTATTGTTCTTATGTTTTCAAAAAGAAAAAAAAAGAAAAAGAAAAAAAGATTATGAATGAATAAAAGTTATTATTTTATTTTATTCAAAGTGTTATGTGTGATGTGATGATTTCTTTTATGGGGTGCAAGTTAAGCAGAAAATACTTAAAGGAGTTGAGTAATAATCTAATGAGTATATTTTAATAGAAAATGCCTCCAAGACGTCAACCACGACAGAGGACCCCTGAGGGATCTACCACTAATGACAATGCTGAGGCTAACCCAGTTCAGCAGTTAGTGACGTTACTGACGGGTGCACTACAGAATCAACAGCAGAATCAAGCTGTGACATTTAAGGACTTCAAGGCGGTTGGACCACCAGAATTTCGTGGGTCCATGAATCCAGTTGATGCACAGACCTGGATCATGGAGATAGAGAAAGTGTTCGATGTTGCTAGAGTAGGGAAAAATCAGAAGACTGCTTTCGCAACATTTATGTTGAAAGCAGAGGCTAGTTATTGGTGGCAGGCCAATAAAACTCGAGGAGGTCAAGGGGTTATGACTTGGGATAGGTTTAAAAAAATATTCTTCGAGACTTATTTCCCAGAGATTTCTTAGAATCAGATGGAAGTACAATTTTTAGAACTGAAGCAGGGATCAATGACGGTATCGAAATATTCTGCAAAATTTAATGAGTTGGCGAGGTTTACGCCATATCAAGTCAACACAGATGAACGCAAGGCTAAGAGGCTTGAGCAGGGACTGAAACCCTGGTTCTACAGTAGGGTCTCCATATTTCAGCTGAAGTCATTTACAACAGTAATGGAGAAGGCAATTCTCGCTGAAGGTGGAGGCGAGGCAGTAACGAAGTTTAATCAAGAACAAAGAAAGAAGAAGAATAAAGGCGAGGTTAAGAATGGTGGTGGTGGTGGTAGTGGAAATGGTAACAATAACCTGAAGAGAAAATGGAATGGAAATATGGGTGCTGGAAACCAGCAGGGTAACCAGCAAAATAGGAAGTTCGAAGCATGTGCTATATGCGAGAAGTTTCACAAGGGTATATGCTTAAGTGGGAAACGTGTATGCTATAACTGTGGCCAGGAAGGTCACATCGCCCCAAATTGCAGTCAACCCAAGAAGAACGTTTGCTTCACGTGTGGGTCAAAGGATCATTTTGCTCGTGAGTGCCTTAAGAAGAAAGCGAGAGAGACAACAGAAAGCAAGGGAGGTAGAAGTGGAGGTACATGGACCATTGTTGGACCAACGTCATCAAACAAATCCACAGCCAGAACCTTCAACATAATTGTGCAATCAAAGGATGTTATGTCAGGTATTATCCTAATCAATGATATAAATGCTTATGTATTATTTGATTCGGGTGCTACTTGCTTGTTTATATCTGATGAATTTACTAAGAGGTTAGGATTGCCTAGTGAAGAATTGAATTTCCCTTTAAACATAAAAATTACGAATAAGGAAGTAATTCTTGTTAGGTTCGTATACAAGAATTGTAGGGTGAATATTAAGGGGAATATCATGATGGTAGATTTAATCCCGATTAAACTTGGAGAGTTTGATGTTATTTTGGGAATGGATTGGATGTTCAATTATGGAGCAATAATTGATTGCCAAAAGAAATGTGTTAACCTTATGACTCCGTCAAAGGTAGTTTTCTATGGTAGCAAATAGCCTAGACATGTGAGATGTCTGACGATCATGCAAGCCAAGAAATTGTTGAGTCAAGGCTGTGTGGGTTATTTAGCTTACATAGTCGATACTCAGAGAAAGGGGGTGAAACTGGAAGAGATACCAGTGGTTAGGGAATTTGTAGATGTGTTTTCGGAGGATTTGCCAAGACTTCCGCCTGATAGAGAGATTGAGTTCGTGATCGACTTAGCGCCATGAACAATCCCGATATCGAAGGCCCCGTACAGAATGGCTCCGCTAGAAATAAAGGAATTGATGGTACAATTGCAAGAGATGTTAGATAAGAAGCACATTCAGCCGAGTATGTCACCGTGGGGAGCACCGGTGTTATTCGTGAAGAAGAAGGATGGGTCAATGCATCTTTACAATGATTATAGGGAATTAAACAAAGTCACTATTAAGAATAAATATCCGTTGCCAAGAATAGATGACTTGTTTGATCAATTAAAGGGTGCTACATACTTCTCAAAAATAGATTTGAGAAGTGGGTATCATCAATTAAAAGTAAGAAAGGAGGATGTACCTAGAATGACATTCAGAACTCGGTATGGACATTATGAGTTTCTGGTGATGTCTTTTAGTTTGACCAATGCCCCTGCTGCATTCATGGATTTGATGAACAGGGTGTTTAAACCATTCTTAGATAAGTTTGTGGTGGTATTTATCGACGATATTCTGGTGTACTCCAAATCTCAAGAAGAACACGTGGAACATTTACGTTTGACGTTAGAGACACTAAGAAAGGAAAAGTTGTACGCGAAATTCTCTAAGTGTGAATTTTGGCTAGATCGTGTATAATTTTTGGGACATGTGATTGACAAAGACGGATTTTCAGTGGATCCATCAAAAGTTGAAGCCATAATCAATTAGGAACAAACAAGGACACCTTCGGAGGTGAGGAGTTTCTTAGGACTGACCAGTTATTATAGACGGTTTATTCAAGATTTTTCGAAGATAGCCATTCTGTTAACAAATTTGACAAGGAAAGCTATAAAATTTGTTTGGACGGAGAAGTGTGAAGAAAGTTTTCAAGACTTGAAGAAGAAGTTAAGTGTGGCACCTGTGTTATCATTACCAGATAATATAGGAAACTTTGTGGTGTATAGTGATGCATCACATAAAGGATTAAGATGTGTCCTTATGCAGAACAACAAAGTTATTACATATGCCTCAAGGCAATTGAAGGACTATGAGAAAGGGTATCTGACTCATGATTTAGAGTTGGCTGTAGTGGTATTTTCTATGAAGATATGGAGACACTATTTCTATGGAGAGAAATGTGAAATATATATACAGACCATAAGAGTCTGAAGTATATTTTCACTCAGAAGGACCTGAACATGCGTCAAAGAAGATGGATGGAATTGATAAAAGATTACGATTGTGAGATCTTTTATCATCCAGGCAAAGTGAATGTGGTTGCAGATGCTTTGAGCAGGAAAGGTCGGGAAAAATTAATGCTGATAACCACTCAAGAGGAGCTTATTTTAGCAATGGTAAAGCTAGAGTTGGAAATAAAATTTCCAAAGGAATCCGATGAACGACTATTCCAAATAGAAGCTAGTCTAACTTTGGTGGATAAAGTTAAGAATATTCAACTACAAGATGAAGAATGTGGGAAAATCAAAGAGAAAGTGGTTGAGGGTAGTGATGTGAAATACAAGATCGATATCGAAGGACTACTAAGGTTCGAGGGAAGAATTTGGGTTCCAGCAGTACCAGAGATTAAAGACGAAATCCTGATCGAAGCTCATAACTCAAGATACTCGATTCATCCAGAAAGTACGAAGATGTATCAAGATTTACGACGTCATTTTTGGTGGCCAAACATGAAAAGAGATGTCGTAGAATGTGTTGCGAAATGTTTGACATGTCAAAGAGTCAAGGCCGAGCATCAAAGATCAAGCGGATTACTTCAACTGTTGGAAATACCGGAATGGAAGTGGGAACACATCACAATGGATTTTGTGGTGGGTCTTCCAACTACTCAGAGAGGATGCGATACGATTTGGGTGATAATGGAAAGACTAACAAAATTAGCACACTTTTTGCCAATAAAGATTAGATTCAATCTTGATCAGTTGGCAAGGTTATACGTTAAAGAGATCGTTTCGAGACATGGAATGCCAGTGTCAATTGTGTCAGATAGAGATCCGTGATTCAAGTCAAACTTCTAACAGAGACTACAAGAATTCATGGGAACACAATTTAGAATGAGTACACCATACATCCGCAAATAGATGGCCAAAGCGAACGAACAATCTAGACATTGGAAGATATGCTTAGGGCATGCATCATAGACTTCATAGGGAGCTGGGATGAACATTTACCATTGGTGGAATTTGCCTACAATAACAGTTACCACGCAAGCATCGGCATGCCGTCTTACGAAGCATTGTACAGCAGAAAGTGCAGAACTCCACTGTGCTAGGATGAAGTCGGTGAACGACAACTGTTAGGACCAGAACTGGTACATCAAACTGCTGAGGTTGTCAAACTCATCAGGACAAGATTGGTAGCTGCTCAAGATAGATAGAAGAAGTATGCTGATCAACACAGACAAGATCATGAGTTCAACGTAGGAAATTACATGTTCTTAAAAGTCTCTCCTTGGAAGGGGAAAATTCATTTCGGTAAAAAGAAAAAGCTAAGCCCGAGGTTTATTGGACCCTTTGAAATTCTGCGAAGAGTAGGAGAAGTGGCTTGTGAGGTAGCTCTACCTCCAGAGTTGGAAAACTTTCACAATGTTTTTCATGTTTCGGTGTTACGACCATATAAACCCGATTACAAGCACGTGATCGAGTATGAACCATTGCAATTTGATAAGGACTTAACTTATGAGGAAGTTCCTATCCAGATAGTTGACAGGAAAGAACAAGTTCTCAGGAATAAAGTAATACCTTCTGTGAAGGTGATATGGTGGAACCACAATGCTGAAGAAGCTACGTGGGAACTCAAAGATAAAATGATGAAAGATTATCCTGAGTTATTTGTTTAATCTGTGTCTTCAATTTTGGGGACAAAATCTTTGTAAGTAGAGAAGAATGTGACGAATGATTTGTTTGAGTTGTGATTCTGGGGGCAGAATCCTTGTAAGGAGGGAAGGATGTAACAATCTAGAATTTTAAATTGTAATTCAAAATATTTATTAAGTTATATAAATATTTTAATTGATGTGTTTATTTATCGAATAATTAAAATGATGTGTTAATTTATTAAATAAAATTATAATTACAAAGAAAATTATAATTTTGTTGTATTGATTTATGTGGTAAACTAATTTAATAAATTGTTATTAGAATTAATTAATTAAATATTAAAATTTAATTAAATTCAATATGACCATAGACTATACTATAAAGGAGTTCTTAAAATAAGTTAAGGGAGGTTAATTCAGTTTTGCCAAACAAAGCTTAATGAATGTTAAGTCTTTAATTTAAATATATTTTACCAAACAAGACATAATGATTTAATTGGTTAATTTTGAGGTAGTTAGCCAAATAAGCCTTATAGCTTTTAATTTTTAAAAATAAAATAACTGATGTCAGTTATAGATATATTTATATTATATAATTAATACTATTATATCCTATACGTTATATTTTTAGTACGTAAGATTAGAATAGGGAGGAAGAACACAGAAGAAGAAAAAGAAGAAAAAGTTGAGAGAGAATTGGGAGAATTCTAGAGAGATTTTAAGAGAGGAATTGTGGGAAGGAAGCTTGATAATCAAAAGGGTAGCTATCATCTTCTAGGAAACAAAGGTATCATCTTACTCTTTTATTTTTCAAAAGTTGTAGTTTTATTATACTCAAAAATCCTCTGTAAAATTTTGTGAGGGTTGAATTATTTGTTATATATAATTTTTATATGATAATTGGTTGTTATAAAATTGTTTTCATAAGTTTATAGATGAGCTATAGTAAATTTATTCATGTTATATATTTATTTATGAAGGAAATCATATTACAGTGAATTGATATGAATATATATTAGTATTGCTTAGTTTAAAGTAAAATTGAGGTTTAATTCTTTGTATAACATATAAATTGACTATTAATTTTGAAAGTAGATGAAGAAACTAAAACAAAGTACTTAGAATTAACTGTTTTGGTTGAAAAACAAAGTCACAGTGATGATTTTCACTAAAAATGTCAAAAAGTAAAGTTTTAGCAAAAACAGTGAAATTAGAGGTGTTAAATTTGATGTTTATATTGTTATATGGGTAAACTCAAGTTAAAAGACCTTAAATTCTGTTTGTGTGAAGTCTATATATGTATTACGTGTTAATTTAGTTGTTAGAAAGTAGCTTGTAGGCCAAAATTGGCTTTATTTATGTTGTTGCCGAAGTTGGTCGCCGCGAACTGTAATTCGGCGCCGCAGCGCGGCCTCGCAGTACAAGTCTCGCGACGCAGCACCAGCGCCATGCCGCAGCTCTAAGTATTGGCCTGTGCCATAGTGTAAACTGTGGCGCCGCGGCGCGAGTTAGCAGAATGGTCAGACAGTGTGTTTTAGTTAAACAAAGTCTGAAAAAGTTATTAAGTGAAATAGTATGACTGTTAGGATGTGATTTTGGTATTACTATACTAAGAATGAGCATATTATTAATAATTAACGAGTTTTATTACTAATGTAACTTGACTATGTGGTTAAAAATCAAACCATACATGAAATAGATATTTATTTATATATAGAGTATTTGTAATGACTAATTATGTCATGATGATATGTGTATATGATATTGTGAATCGAATTATTACGGTTTAGCTTACACGCAAGGCAAGTTTTTTAACTCTAAACTTTCGTTGAGCAAGTTTCTTAACTCTAATTATATTGTGCAAGCTCTTAAACCTTATCTCTTGATATTGAGCAAGTTTCTCTAATCTTTAACTTGTTATTTTAGCATGCAAATTTCTACATTCTGATATACTAATGTTGAACAAGTTTTATCGTTCAATTTACTATTTGTTATGCATGCTCAGTACTCAATTCTAAATAACCTTAGCTTAATATTGTTCAAGCAAGGTATGTTATGTCATTCAATGATTATGCTCATAGATTATTCCTAAAGTATGACCTTAGTATACAATGGTGATTCATTTATGATTTATTCCATAGCATAATGTAATTACCTTTTATTCAACTAATCCTTAGTTGATGTTCGTTAAACGTAAATTACCTTGAAACTTGTCCAAACCAAACTTACTTTGGTATGGACTCATATTCTAAATGCTGAGATGAACAACCCTATTATAGGGGATAATTTACGCATAGCGTTGAAATATTTATGCACAATACATTGTAAGGGCTGATCCCCCTAAGTACGAGGAGTCCCTATAGTCTTATGACTGTTAAAGTTTAAGTTGAAAGATTACTTATAACTATGGACATAGTTCGTGGTCTTCTGACCCTCAGATATATATTTTAGATTTTGATTATCATTGATAGAGCATATTGTTCAGTTCTAAAGAGCCTATTATTTGGCATTTGTTATGAAGTTTTATTCATTGTCATTTCAAGTGAGCATTGTTTTCTCACTCTTGCTTATATAACTATTACAGCTAAAGTTGAGAAGGTCGATGTTCCTAGCACTAGTAAAGAGAAAGGAAAGATGAACAAGTATTGAAGACCTGTAAACATGTTGACTTTTAATATTGTCAGGCTTTATTTTAAATCTTGTGATGTAATTATTTAATTTTCCGCATATGATATTTGTATTTAAAGGTTAGATAACATGAGAGATTTTATTGAACTTATTGATGTAATCCTTTAATGGGAAGGTTTATTATTAAATTTTATTATGATTGGGTAGTTAGATATAAATATTTTTATCAAGTGAACACCAAATCTTATGGGAATGAAGTACCCGAATTTGGGGTGTCACAACCAATAATGCTAACTAATGTATGAATAATTATGTCATGTCTATTATTGATTTAATAATATAAAATAATGTACAGATGATAATGTGACAATAATTGAATCAATAATATGAGATACTATGCAACAACTACTGTGGCAATATTTAGCAAAAAAAAACAAAAAAAAACTACTGTGACAATTATTAAATGAAACTGAGTGACTTCTTACATAAGAATCAATAATCAAAGATACTGTGTAATACCGTGTGCTACTGTGCAACCACGTGTATTACTGTACTTTTATCACCGGATATTTCAACAGTTAAGGGTAAAAGTTTTGCCGTTATTTTTCATAAAAAGGTTATTTTTGTCACTTTCTTTATCCGACAGTTATTCCGTTATGTGGTCCACCAATGACTAAGCCGCCGTACGAATATTCCCCGACAAAAAGAATATTCCCCGACCAAACGAATATTTTATGGCAACTTGGTTACTTTGCAAAATTTGCACATATCACCCATAACTATAGCATTATATCAAATCAACATTTTACTATTCAAAATAATATTTAGAGAAAATTAAATCTTTATTCATAAAAAGTTGGGTTCTTACAACCTTCCCTCCTTATAAAATTTCATCCTCGAAATTGATATACTTACCTGGCATGTCAAAGAGGTGAGGATACCTTGTTTCATTTCAAATTCTAACTCCCATGTCATTTCCTCAATATCGTGGTTTCTCCATAAAACTTTAACCTGAGGTATAACCTTTGAGCATATAATATGTTCTTTCTTATCCAAGATTTTGATAGGTACCTCCTCATACGTTAAATCTTCCGTTATCTCATATGGTTCTAATTCAATAATGTGGTTTGGGTCTTCCACATATTTACGTAACATAGATATGTGAAAAACGTTATGAACACAAGAAATACTTGGCTGTAAGGCTAGTTTATAGGCCACAGTTCCGACTCGATCGAGGATTTTAAATGGACCAATGAATCGAGGGTTGAGCTTTCCTCTCTTTCTGAATCTCATAACTCCTTTCCATGGAGCAACACGTAACAACAATACATGATCTCCCACATTGAATTTCACGTCCCTTCGATGAAGATCGACATAACTCTTTTGTCGATCTTGTGAGGTTTGTATACGTTGCCGGATCATTTGAATCTTTTCCATAGTCATGCGTACCATTTCTGGTCCTAACAACGTTGCTTCACCCACCTCATCCCAGCAAACTAGAGAACGATACTTTCATCTATACAACGCCTCGAATGGAGCCATGCCTATACTCACTTGATAACTGTTGTTATAAAAGAATTCCATCAATGGTAAGTACTTGTCCCAACTTCCTTTGAAATCTAAAACGTAGAGTCTCAATAGATCTTCAAGAGTTTGAATAGTCCTTTCTCATTATCTGTCCGTCTAGGGATGATATGCAGAACTGATTCGTAAATCAGTGCACATAGCTTTCTGCAAGCTGACCCAAAATCGTGAAGTGAATCTTGGGTCTCAATTAGAAACTATGGATACTGGCATACCATGCAATCTCACAATCTCATTTATGTATACACGAGTAAGACGTTTAAATGAATAAGTTTCTCGTATAGGCATAAAATGAGCAGACTTGGTTAATCTATCGATAATGACCCAAATTGCATCTTTTCCTTGAGAAATCTTGGGAAGACTAGTAACGAAATCCATGTTGATGTGCTCTCACTTCCATTCTGGAATTTCAAGTGGTTACAATGGACCTTTTGGTACTTGATGCTCCGCCTTGACACGTTGACAAGTTAGACACCTTGAGATAAACTCCACGATCTCTCTCTTCATATTGCTCCACCAAAATGTATGTCGAAGATCATGATATATTTTGGTACTCCCAAGTTGGATTGTAAACGGTGTGATGTGTCTCTCCATCATGATTTTATACTTCAATACAGAGTCGTTAGCAACACAAAGTCTAGAGTTGACTCGAAGTATTCCTTCCTCATCGATCCTTACTTCTAGAATAACACCTTCTTGTACTTTCTTCTTCATACACATCAACTCCAAATCTGTAGCTTGAGCAACTTTAACTTTATCGATTAAAGTTTGTTCTACTCGTATATTTGACATCTTCACGCGAGTCCCTGGAGTTTTTAACTCTATTTCCATCCTTTGTAAGTCATACAAAACGGGCCTTTGTGTTGACAATATCGCACGTGTACCCACAAATGATCTTCTACTCAACGCGTCAGCTACCATGTTTGCTTTTCCAAGATGGTATTGAATGGTATGATCGTAATCTTTCAATAGCTCGAGCCATCGTCGTTGCAGCATGTTGAGTTCCTTTTGGCTGAAGAAATATTTGAGGCTTTTATGATCTGTTTAGATCTCCACTTTCTCCCATACATGTAGTGTCTCCAGATCTTTAGCGTAAAAACGACTGCTGCAAACTCTAGATCATGAGTAGGATAATTTCTCTCATATTATTTGAGTTGTCGTGAGGCATAGGCTATGACTTTCCCATGTTGCATGAGAACACATCCTAAACCTCTGCCTGAAGCACCGTTGTAGATGACAAATCCCTCCGAACCTGATGGTATTGTCAGAACAGGTGCTAAAATGAGTCTCCTCTTAAGTTCTTCGAAGATCTTCTCATATTCCTCGCTCCATCCAAATTTTATATCTGTTCGAGTCAGCTGAGTTAATGGAGTGGCGATTCGAGAAAATCCTTCCATGAATCTCCGATAATAACCAGCTAAGTTCAGAAAGCTACGTACTTTGGTTACTGACTTAGGTTACTCCCAACTTTATATTACTTCAATCTTTGTCAGGTCAACTGATATTCCATGTTTCGATATCACGTGCCCAAGGAATGATACTTCCTCAAGCCAGAACTCACATTTCTTCAACTTGGCATATAACTTGTTTTCACAAAGCTTTTAGAGTATCAGCCTCAAGTGTTGCTCATGATCTTTACGACTTTTGGAGTAGATGAGGATGTCATCAATAAAGACAACCACAAAATGATCCAAATATTCTTTGAATACTCGGTTCATCATATCCATGAAGGCAGCATGAGCATTAGTCAATCCAAAAGACATAACTAGGAATTTGTAATGCCCGTACCGAGTTTTGAAAGCAGTCTGTGGAATGTCATCAGTTTTAATCTTTAACTGATGATATCCGGAACGAAGATCGATCTTTGAGAAGAATTGAGCACCTTGTAACTGGTCAAACAGGTCATCAATTAGAGGTAACAAATATCTATTTTTGATGGTGACATGGTTTAACTCTCGATAGTCAATGCAAAGTCGCATACTCCCATCTTTCTTCTTTACGAAAAAAATAGGAGCACCCCAAGGAGATGTACTAAGACGAATGAAACCAATGTCTAGCAGTTCCTATAGTTGGGTTTTTAACTCCTGAAATTCAATAGGAGCCATTCAATATGTGGTCTTGGAAATGAGTTTTGTACTGGGTTCAAGGTCAATACAAAATTCTATTTCACGCTCTGGGGGTAGGCTAGGAACTTCAAGAAATACGTTAGGAAATTTATTAACAATAAAAATATCATTCAAATATGATGTATTTTTGTTTAAATCCATGACATAGGCTAAGAAAGCTTGACATTTGTTTTTCAATTAACGAATGACTTTATGGCTTGATATGACGGTGATTGACTTTAGTGGTTTGGTTGCTTGAATTCGCATAATAGGTTGGTTAGGAATATGAAAACTAATGACCTTACGAAAAAAATCAATTTTAGCATGATGAGTAGTTAACCAATCAATCCCTAAAATCACATCAAATGCAAGTATCTTAAAAGAGATGAGATCAACAGGTAATGCGACGGTGCCGATTTGATTCAAACAAGATTTATAAACAGTAGATGTAATGAAGGTTTCTCCTAACGGAGTTTCTACAGATAAGTCAAAGTCTAATTTCTCAGGAGTCAAATTCAAATGTTGAGCATAAGCAGGTGAAATAAAAAAATGGGTAGAACCAGTATCTAATAAGGTATAGACTTAGCAAGAGTTTATGATTAGCTTTCCCGTGATAACTTAGTTCGGGTTCCTCGCTTTTTGAGAAGTCACAACAAACGCTCTTCCTTGAACCATCGACTTTAACTTGTCCTGGACAACCTTTGGTGCCACCATCCCAGCTGAACTTGACTTTGCTACAGGATAAAATTGAGCTATGTGACCGTCCTTTCCATAACTAAAACACACCTTGGCAGGTTGTGTACAGTTTGAACTGATGTGTCCCTCCTCTCCGCATCTATAGCATCTAATCTCCTCCCCTAGAAACGGTTGCTGGTGGTGGTGCTGCTGCCGATGTCTTTTCATCGTTGTTGAATCTTCTCATTTTGAAATTTCCATTTAACTCAATTCTTCTATTATCTTGGCTAGGATTACCACCGAAGTGGTTACCATTTCTAGCATGATAATTTCCTCCACGTTGGTTATCACTGCTTGGATGATTGTTGCCACTGGTACGACTATTATCGTGCTGTCAGTTGTTGTCTTTTAGTTGAAAAATCTCATTTTCTCGCTTCAATAATTGAGCCCTATTCACAACATCTGAATACAAACAAAGTTTATGAGAAATGAGATATTGACGAATTTCGGGTTTCAAACCTCTCAGAAACATTCGTGTCATTCGCTCCTCATTATCCACCAAATGGGATGCAAACCGGAATAACTCTACAAACTCAACCTCTTATTGTGATAAAGTCATATTGTTCTGTTCCAGTTTGATGAATTCCACCTCCTTCATATGACGAATACTTTCTGGAAAATATTTATCGTTGAACAATTCTTGGAACCTTTCCCAAAACATCTTAAGTGCGAAAAGATGAGTACGCTTTACAGATCTCCACCCGTAATTTGCCTCTCCACATAACATAAAGGTGGCGAAAGGAACCTTTTGCTCCTCTGTGCATCCCAAGACATCAAATATCTTGGTGATCTACTTAATCCATGCTTCTGTCTTAAGTGGCTCTGGCTTTCCCAAAAACTCCGGCGGTCCCAACTCCTTGAATTGCTTAGTAGTGACCAGCCGTGAGTTGTCATTGTTTTCACCTATATTTTGAACACAAGTCTCTCTCATTTGGTGTTGCATGAATTGTATAAAGCTCCTAAACATCCCATCGTTCATCATTTGGTCGGTGTTGTTATTTACAGGAGGATTATTACCTTCCTGATGCACATTATCCTGGTTATTGATTGGCGGTGACTCAATGGTCGCATGTGCTCCATTCTTTATCTCAAAAATTTTAGATGTCATTCTCAAATACTTCCACAAAACAAGGGTTAATTAAAGAAATTGACATGCCACATATTATCCCTATATTTTGACCGACCAATTAAATAACAAATAAGATTAGGTAGGACACACTAAAGAAGGATTTTCTCGTCTCTCCCATCCCAGTTCTAATCCCAGATCTCCACCAGAGATCATATTCCTAAGCTCTAATACCAACTGTGACGCCCCCAAAATAGGTCCACACAACCCATTCTGAGTCGCCAAATACATGGTACAAAATTCAATTATACAACTATTAATTGTCGTGTAAAATACGATAAAACATAAGCTGTGAGTTTTAATATAAATATTGTCTTGTGGACAATATCCAAACTCAAATAAGGTTCTCATTATAATTATTGTTACACTATTTTTCAAAATAGTGAGGATGACTATAATAACCATCTTGGACCATTACTCCACTCCCCGACTAGTCGCAGCTACATTCTCGCCTCCTGAGAAGAACAATGGAACCAAAAGGAAAAAGGTGAGCTCAACCAGACCAATAAAAAATATTATGACTAAGATAATGTAGAACAAATTATCCTTAGTCCTCAACAGGAAAAAACCTGATAGAATATAATAGACAACAAGTTTTAGATTAACAACTGCAGCGAAAACAATAATCCATTAGGAGTAGAGCATGATGTCTACGGGATGGTTTGTAAGACCCCAAATTATTAATTAATGAAATTAAATTCCCTCTATTTATTATTTTGAAATAGTAAGGGTTGATTTGATTAATGTGGTTAGTTATGGGTAAAATGCGCAAATATTTTAAATAAGCAAGTGGTTATAAAATATTTATTATTATCGGGGAATATTCGTTTGGTCGTAGAATATTCTTTTTGTTGGAAAATATTCGTATGACGGTGCAATCTTTTATGGGCCCCATAACGAAAAGCGATTGGATGAAGAAAATGACAAGTATAAGTTGTTTATAAATAACGACGTAGTAGTTACTGTTAATACTGTTGGAATACCCGGTGGTTAAAACACAGTAATACGCGTTGTTGCATAGTAGCACGGTATTGCACCAATTATTGATTCTTACGTAAGAAGGCACTACTCAATAATTGTTACAGTAATTACTGTTCAATATTTTATTTTATTGATTCAATAATTGCTACGTTGATATTTTATATTACCGTTGTTTCAATAATTGTCACTACACAGTATTTTTTATTATCGAAGCAATAATTCATATTATCTAAATAATATTATTAGATAACATTATTGGCAATGTCTAGAAAGTTATGTCTAAGGAGAGGTTTGGTCACCTACTTGCGCGCCAGTAAGGAGAGATCCTTATTGGAAAGCCTCCTCTTTCCTGGGAACGACCTGTTTGCCAGTACTGTGATTCTGTAATATTATTTGTGAATAATTAATTATTGATTTATATGATAAGGAAAATATTCATTTTATGTGGATATAGATGGAGAAATTTTTTAATGTGACAATTGTTGAAAATTGATATTTTATCTTTTTCGATAAAATAATTTATTTAAATATATTATTATATTTTAATAATATAATAATGGTGATATTTTTACAATGAATGTAGGATATATGAGTATATGAGGAGGAAGAGTATTTTTGTTACAATAAATGTTAAAAACATGTTTGTGGGCCCATTTCTTGACTGAAATTTGATTATAGCCTATAAAATCGTCCGTATGTGGATTTCGGTCAATTTCTGTTTAGAATTTGGAAAAACTTTCTTCTGTAAAGTTGTAAAGAATGAAATTTCCTATGAAAAAAACATAAGGTTTGAATTTTTTTGATAAAATGGCTATTTATTATGAATTATTGAAGTTCTGAGGTTCCGAAATAATTGATTTTTGGAAGTTTTAATTATTTATATCAACAAAAACGTTTTTAACAAGTTGGTGGGCTCATTTTGTTGTTAAACATGTAGGATTTCAGCATTCAAAGGTTGGCGTAGGAATTTATATATAATATATTAATATTATATTAAATTTTCTACTTTGGTATTCTAAGCATTTTCCTATAAATAGGGTGCTTAGGTTAGAATTGAAAAGCACACCAGAAACTGAAATCTTCTCTCTCTTTCTCTCTCGATATATTGAGCGTATTCTTGTGAGTATTTTGATACTTTGAGTGTTGTAATGCAGTGCAAGTTTTCTTCAGCACTATATTCAGTATTCCAGCCAGAAGTACTATTCTTTCGAGGTAAGGAATGCTATTTTTTTTATAAATGATATTATTTCTTTCAATATCATTATGCCAAAATATTGATCTGAATTTTTATCAAATTTGGAACTTTTTGCGTCGGGATTACTATTCACGTATACGACACTATTCATGAATACGACACTATTCACCGAAAAATTAAATTTTCATTTTTGTCCAAGATATCTATTATGGATAATAGCTTTGATTGTATCCATGTTTTGATCATTCTTGAATTTTACTTCACTGTGATTATTTATGAAGTATTTTTAAACTCGAATTGTTTAAAGTACGAATCCTTAATATTTGTTTTTTTGTTTCACTGGATTCGTTTTCTTTAAAATATTTTTCATCATCCTCAGTCCTAAATGATGATATAACTAAATATCTTTGGTCTGTAGTGCAAAGATTAATGATTTTTTGATGAATATCTTTGGCCCGTAGTGCAAAGATGAACAGGTGTTGAGATGAACATAACCAACTGATGCATATTTTTGGCCTGTAGTGCAAAGATGAATATTTGATTCAAGATGTTTATTGATTGATGTTACAGGGATAAAATATTGATGATGGACTTTTAAATTCATAGATGATAGTAGATTTCATACTCTACTTAACTCTTCTAATGAATTATTATTTCCACTGCGAATATTGATTTAAAATTTGTTGCCTATTGTATTCTATTAAATTTTTCCTTGTTGAGGACTAACGATAATTTGTTCTATATTATCTTAGTCATAATGTTCTTTACTGGGCTAGTTGAGCTCACCCTTTTTCCTTTATGTTCTATTTTTCTTCTCAGGAGGCGAGAATGTAGCGAGTACTAGTCGGGGTATGGAATGATGGCTCTAGAAAGTTGTTTAGTAGTCCTCACCATTTTTGTAAAATAATGTATCAATAATTGTAATGAGGACTTATTTGAGTGTGGATATTGTCTAGAAGATAATATTTGTATTTAAACTCACAGTTTTTATGTTGTATTAATAAAGTTGTAGTTATTTCTGTACCATGTTATTGACGACTCAGAATGGGTGATGTATACTTATTTTGGGGGGGTCACAGTTGGTATCAGAGCTTAGGGATATGATCTCTGGCGGAGTCCGGGGAATTGAACTAGGAGGGGAGAGACGAGTAAATCCTTCGCTAGTGTGTCCTACCTAAGCTTATTTGTTGGTCAGTCATAATATAGGGGTATTATGTGATTTGTTAATTTGTTTAATTAACCCTTATTTTATGGCAGTATTTAAGAATGGCAACTGAGAATGTTAACAGTGGAGTAAATGAGACCGTGGAGACACCTTTACTCAGCAATGAGGAGAACGTGCAACAGGCTGGCAATGTTCCTCCTGTAAACAACATCACTGAGCAGCCGATGAACGATGAGATGTTTAGAAGTTTTTTGCGATTCATGCAAAACCAGACGAAGGAGATTCCTGTTCAAAATATAGGAAGAAACAATGGCAACGCACAGCTGGTCACAGCCAAGCAGTTCAAAGAGTTGGGACCACCAGAATTCTGGGGAAAGCCGGATTCGATTAAGGCGGAGACGTGGGTCAAGCAAATTACCGAGATATTCGATGTCTTGGGATGCACGGAGGAACAGAAAGTTCCATTCACCACTTTTATGTTCCGTAATGAGGCCGATTACTGGTGAGAATCTGTGAAGCGTACCCATCCAGCCGCGCTCAGCATGTTTTGGGAGACATTTCAGAAACTGTTCAATGACAAATACTTTCCTGAAAGTGTTCGTCATATGAAGGAGGTAGAGTTTATTAGATTGGAACAAAATAACATGACGGTGTCCCAGTACGAGGCAAAGTACGCGAAGTTATCCAGTTTGCACCTCATTTGGTGGAGAATGAGGAACGTATGACTCGGATGTTTCTAAGAGGTTTGAAACCCGGCATACGTCAATATCTCATTTCGCATAAATTTTCTCTCTATTCAGATGTTGTCAACATGGCTCAATTATTAGAGCGAGATAACGAGTACGTTCAACTGAGGGACCACAACCAGGATCATACCGGTGATAGCAGTCATCAGAACAACGATAACCAGCGGAGAAAGAAAAATACAGACAAGAGCGACAACCACTCTGGTGGTAATCATGGCCATGAGAATAGAAGAAGCGAGTCGGGAGGAGATTTTAAAAGAGGAGATTCAACAATGACAATACGAAGACGTCAGCGCCAGCAGCAACTAGTTCCAAGGGAGGAGAACGACCACCGGTCATATGCTATAAGTGCGGAAAAGAAGGACATATCAGCCCAAACTGTCCACAACAGTTTAAGGTATGTTATAATTGTGGAAAGGAAGGACTCGAGATTGCACTATAGCAAAACCAAGTCCAACGGGGATGGTGACTCAAAAGGCTGTCCCAGAAAAGTCAAAGTCAACGGTTCCTGGAAGAGCATTTGTCGTGACTGGTCAAAATGCGAGGAACCCAAATGAGGTGATCACGGGTAAGCTAATCATAAATTCTTATGAAGTTTATACCTTACTAGATACCGGTGCTACCCATTCATTTATCTCTCCTGCTTGTGCTCAACGTTTAAACTTGACACCTGAGAAATTGGACTTTGACTTATCTGTTGAAACTCCGTTAGAAAAAACTTTCATCACATCCACTATTTATAAATCGTGTTTGATCCAAGTTGGCACCATCACCTTACCTGTTGACCTTATCTCTTTAAAGATACTTGCATTTGTCGTGATTTTAGGGATTGACTGGTTAACTACTCATCATGCCAAAATTGATTTTTTTCGTAAGGTTGCTAGCTTTCATATTCCTAACCAACCTGTTGTGCGAATTCAAGCAACTAAGCCATTAAAATCAATCACTGTTATATCAAGTCATAAAACTATTCGTTTATTAAAAAATGGATGTGAAGCTTTCTTAGCCCATGTTATGGATTTGAATAAAGACACGTCATATTTGAATAATATTCCTGTTGTTATTGACTTTTCTGACGTATTTCCTGAAGAACTTTCCGGTCTACCCCCAGAACGTGAAGTTAAATTCTTTATTGATCTTGAACCTGGTACAAAGCCCATTTCTAAAATCCCATATCGAATGGCTCCTATTGAACTTCAGGAGTTAAAGGTCCAATTACAGGAGTTGTTAGACATCGGTTTCATTCGTCCTAGTACATCTCCTTGGGGTGCTCCTGTTTTATTCGTAAAGAAGAAAGACGGGAGTATGCGACTTCGTATCGACTACCGAAAATTAAACCATGTCACTATCAAGAATAGGTATCCGCTACCTCGTATTGATGACCTATTTGACCAGTTACAAGGAGCACAATTCTTTTCAAAAATTGATCTTCGTTCTGAATATCATCAGCTGAAGATTAGAACTGAGGATATTCCAAAGACTGCCTTTAGAACTCGGTACGGGCATTATAAATTCTTAGTCATGTCTTTTGGATTGACTAATGCTCCTGCGGCTTTCATGGATATGATGAACTGAGTATTCAAGGAATATTTGGATCAGTTCGTTGATGTCTTTATTGATGGCATCCTCATATATTCCAAAAGTCGTGAAGATCATGAGCACCATTTGAAGCTGGTACTCCAAAGGCTTCGTAAAAATAAGTAATATGCCAAGTTGAAGAAATGCGAGTTTTAGCTTGAAGAAGTAGCATTCCTTGGGCACGTGGTGTCAAAACATGGAGTATCTGTTGACCTGGCGAAGATTGAAGCAATACAAAGTTGGGAACAACCAAAGTCGGTGACCGAAGTACGTAGCTTTCTGGGCTTAGCTGGTTATTATCGGAGATTCGTGGAAGGATTTTCTCGAATCGCTACTCCATTAACTCAGCTGACTCGGAAATATATCAAATTCGTATGGAGCGAGGAATGCGAGAAGAGTTTCCAAGAGCTTAAGAGGGGACTTATTTTGGCACCTGTTTTGACCATACCATCTGGTTCGGATGGATTTGTTATCTACAGCGATGCTTCAGGCAAAGGGTTCGGATGTGTTCTCATGCAACGTGGGAAAGTCATAGCCTATGCCTCGCGACAACTTAAAGAGTATGAGAGGAATTATCCTACTCATGATCTAGAGTTGGCAGCAGTCGTTTTCGCGCTAAAGATCTGAAGGCACTATCTATATGGGGAGAAAGTGGAGATATATTCAGATCATAAAAGCCTCAAATATTTCTTCACTAAAAAAGAACTCAACATCCGGCAACGACGTTGGCTCGAGCTATTGAAAGACTACGACCATACCATTCAATATCATCCTAGAAAAGCGAACGTGGTAGCCGACGCATTGAGTAGAAGATCATACGCGGGAACGAGTGTGATGTTGTCAACACAAAGGCCCATTTTGTGTGATTTACAAAAGATGAAGATAGAATTCAAGACTCCGGGAACCCATGCAATGATGTCAAGTATACGTATAGAACCAACTTTAATCGAAAAAGTTAAAGTTGCTCAAGCCACAGACCCGGAGCTGATGCGTATGAAGAAGAAAGTGCAAGAAGGTGCTATTCTAGAAGCAAGAATCAATAAAGAAGAATACTTCGAGTTCACTCCAGACTTTGTGTTCCTAATGATTCTGATTTGAAGTACAAGATCATGATGGAGGCACACAATACACCATTTGCAATCCATCCTGGAAGTACCAAAATGTATCGTGATCTTCGACATACATTTTGGTGGAACAATATGAAGAGAGAGATTGCAAAGTTTATCTCGAGGTGTTTGACTTGTCAACGTGTAAAGGTAGAGCATCAAGTGCCTAAAGGCCCATTGCAACCACTTGAGATTCCGAAATGGAAGTGAGAACACATTACTATGGATTTTGTTACGGGTCTTCCCACGGTTTCTCAAGGCATAAATGCTATCTGGGTTATTGTTGATAGATTAACCAAGTCTGCCCATTTCTTGTCGATACGGGAGACTTATTCCCATGAATGTCTTGCTCGTATGTACGTAGATGAGATTGTGAGATTGCATGGCATGCCAGTATCCATAGTTTCGGATCGTGACCCAAGATTCACTTCAAGATTTTGGGTTGGCTTGCAAAAAGCTATGGGCACGAATTTACAATTCAGTTTGACATACCATCCTCAAACGGACGGACAATCATAGAGGACTATTCAAACTCTTGAAGATCTATTAAGACTCTGTGTCTTAGACTTCAAAGGGAGTTGGGATAAGTATTTACCATTGGTGGAATTCTCTTACAACAACAGTTATCATGCAAGTATAGGTGTGGCTCCATTCGAAGCATTATATGGATGAAAGTGTCGCTCTCCAATATGTTGGGATGAGGTGGGTGAAGCAACATTATTGGGACCAGAGTTGGTACGTATGACTACGAAAAAGATCCAAATGATTCGATAACGTATACAAACGACACAGGATCGACAAAAGAGTTATGCGGATCTTCATCGAAAGGACGTGGAATTTAGTATTGGAGATCATGTATTGTTGCGAGTTGCTCTATGGAAGGGAGTTACAAGATTTGGAAAGATAGGAAAGCTCAATCTACGATTTATTGGTCCATTTCAGATTCTTGACCGAGTAGAAAATGTGGCCTATAGACTCGCGTTACCTCCAAGTATGTCTCGTGTTCATAATATTTTTTATATATCTGTGCTACGTAAATATGTGAAAGACCCAAACCACGTTATTGAGTTAGAACCGGACGAGATAGCCGAAGACTTAACATACGAAGAGGTACCTGTCAAGATCTTAGATAGGAAAGAGCATGTCCTACGCACAAAGGTCATACCACAAGTTAAAGTTTTGTGGAGGATCTATGCTATTGAGAAAATGACCTGGGAGTTGGAAACAAAATGAAAGCGAGGTATCCTCACCTTTTCGAAACACCAGGTATGTACGTCAATTTTGAGGACGAAATTTCATAAGGAGGGGAGGTTGTAAGACCCCAAATTATTAATTAATGAAATTAAATTTTCTCTATTTATTATTTTGAAATAGTAAGGGTTGATTTGATTAATGTGGTTAGTTAGGGTAAAATGCGCAAATATTTTAAATAAGCAAGTGGTTATAAAATATTCATTGTTGTCGGGGAATATTAGTTTTCGTAGAATATTCTTTCTGTCGGGGAATATTCGTACGACGGCGCAGTCTTTTGTGGGCCCCATAACGGAAAACGATTGGATAAAGAAAACGACAAGTATAAGTTGTTTATAAATAGCGGCGTAGTTGTTACCGTTAATACTGTTGGAATACCCGGTGGTTAAAACACAGTAATACGCGTTGTTACACAGTAGCACGGTATTGCACCAATTATTGATTCTTACGTAAGAAGGCACTACTCAATAATTGTTATAGTAATTATTGTTCAATATTTTATTTTATTGATTCAATAATTGCTACGTTGATATTTTATATTACTGTTGTTTCAATAATTGTCACTACACAGTATTTTCCATTATCGAAGCAATAATTCATATTATCTGAATAATATTATTAGATAACATTATTGGCAAAGTGGCGCCCCCAAAATAGGTATACAACACCCATTCTGAATCGCCAAATACATGGTACAAAAAGCGAACTACAACTCTAATAATACAATTGTCGTGCAAAATACGACAACACATACTGTGAGTTTAAATACAAATATTGTCTTCTAGACAATATCTACACTCAAATAAGTCCTCATTACAATTATTCAAACACTATTTTACAGAAATAGTGAGGACTGCTAAAATATCTTTCTAGAACCATCACTCCATATCCCGACTAGATCCTGCTATGTTCTCACCTCCTGAGAAGAAAAATGGAACAAAAAGAAAAAGGGTGAGCTCAACTAGCCCAGTAAAGAATATTATGACTAAGATAATATACAACAAATCATCATTAGTATTCAACAGGGAAAAATCTGATAGAATATAATCGACAACAAGTTTTAGATCAACAACTGCAGCGGAAATAACAAACCATTAGAAGAGTCAAGTAGAGAATGAATTCTACTATCTTCTAAGATTTAAAAGCCCATCATCAATATTTTATCCCTGTAACATCAATTAATAATCATCTTTATCCAAATATTCATCTTTGCACTACAGGCCAAAGATATTCATTTGTATCATTAGTCAGTCATATTCATCTCAACACCTGTTCATCTTTACACTACAGGCCAAAGATATTCATCAGGTAATCATACATCTTTGCACTACAGGCCAAATATATTCAGTAGTATCATCATTTAGGACTGAGGATGATGAAAAATATTTTAAAGAAAACGAATCCATTGAGATAAAAGAACAAATATTAGGGATTCGTATTACAATTTATCCAAGTTCTATAATACCCCATAATAACCAATTTTGAAGCAGGATTCAAAAATAAAGATCAAAACATGGATACAATCAAAGATAGTAACCATAATAGACAACTTGGACAAAAAGAAGAAAATTTTATTTTTCGGTGAATAGTGCCGTATTCGTGAATAGTGTTGTATACGTGAATAGTAACGTATACGTGAATAGTAACCCCGACACAAAAAGTTTCAAATTTGATAAAAAGTTCATATCAATATTTCGGCATAATGATATTGAAGAAAATATCATTTAAGAAGAAGATAATATCCCTTACCTCAAAATATCAGTACTTCTGATCGGAATATCGGTATAAGGCTGAAGAAAACTTGCTCTGATGAATAGAAACTCACAAAGTATCTAAATACTCCCAAAATACACTCAATAATCTAGAAAGAGAAAGAGAGAAAACCTGTTTCTGGTGTGATTTTCAATTCTAACTTAGCCCTCTATTTATAAGAAAATGTTAGCACGCCGAAGCAGACTTAACCTGCAACCTGATGGCTTTACCTGCTACTATTCCCACCCACCATATTTGAATAAAAATCTCAGCACATTTTCACCAACCAAAAGTGGGACCCACTAATTCTAGAATTTTGCACCAAAATGACAAATTCCGCAACTTCTACAATTTCTGAACCAGTCATCTCGTAAAATTCATAACAAATCATACATTCATTTTTAACGATTCAAAATTTGTGGACATATACTCAACTTATATATGTATAACATATCCAAAAATTACCACGATCCAACGGTCGGATTAAAAATTATAACCCTCACAAAATATCTCAAAAACCCTGATTTGATTTTAATACCTCCATTCCGAAAAAAATACTGATAAAACACCTCAACATTAACTCCTTCATTTTTAACCACAAAAATATATCCCTCAATTATATCCACATAAAATAAATATTTCCTTATCATATGAATCAATAATTAATTATTCACAAATAATATTACAGAATCACATTTATGACAACCAGGCCGTTCCCAGGAAAGAGGGGGCTTTCCAATAAGGATTTCTCCTTACCAGCGCGCAATTAGATGACCAAACCTCTCCTTAGACAAAACTTTCTAGACATTGCCAATAATGCTATCTAATAATATTATTCAAATAATACGAATTATTGATCTGATAATAGAAAATACTGTGCAGCAACAATTATTGAAACAACAATAATATAAAATATCAACGCAGCAATTATTGAATCAATAAAATAAAATATTGAACAGTAACTACTGTAACAATTATTGAGTAGTGCCTTCCTTCGTAAGAATCAATAATTCAAAAATACTGTGCAATCCGTGTGCTGCTGTGCAACCACGCGTATTACTATATTTTAACCACCGGGTACTCCAACATTGTTAACGGTAACAACTACGCCGTTATTTATAAAAACTAAATTTTTGTTGTTATCTTCATCCAATCGTTTTCCGTTATGGGGCCCACAAATAGCTGCGCCGTCGTACGAATATTTCCCGATAGAAAGAATATTCCACGACCAAACGAATATTCCCCGACAAAAGGAATATTTTATAACTACTTGTTTATTTTGCAAAATTTGCACATTTCACCCATAACCAAAGTATTATATCAAATTAACACCTTATTATTAACAATAATATTTAGAGAAAATTTGATTTTATTCATTAATAAGTTGGGGTCTTACAACCTCCCCTCCTTATAAAATTTTGTCCTCGAAATTGACATACCTACCTGGTGTTTCGAAAAGGTGAGGATATCTCGCTTTCATTTCTGATTCCAACTCCCAGGTCATTTCTTCAATAGCATGGTTTCTCCACAAAACCTTAACTTGTGGTATAACCTTCGTACGTAGAACATGCTCTTTCCTATCCAAGATCTTAACAGGTACCTCCTCGTACGTTAAATCTTCGGCTATCTCGTTTGGTTCTAACTCAATTATGTGGTTCGGGTCTTTCACATATTTATGAAGCACAGATATGTGAAAAACATTATGAACACGAGACATGCTTGGAGGTAATGCGAATCGATATGCCACATTTTCTATTCCGTCAAGAATTTTAAATGGACCAACAAATCGTGGATTGAGCTTTCATCTCTTCCCAAATCTTGTAACTCCTTTCCATGGTGCAACACGTAACAATACATGATCCCCAATACTAAATTCTACATCCTTTCGATGAAGATCCGCATAACTCTTTTGTCGATCCTGTGACGTTTATATACGTTGTCGAATCGTTTGGATCTTCTCTGTAATTATGCGTACCAATTCTGGTCCCAACAACGTTGCTTCACCCACCTCGTCCCAGCATACTGGAGACGACACTTTCGTCCATACAAGGCTTCAAATGGAGCCATACATATACTTGCCTGATAACTGTTGTTGTAGAAGAATTCCACTAGTGGCAAGTACTTATCCCAACTTCCTTTGAAATCTAGAACACAGAGTCTTAATAGATCTTCAAGAGTTTAAATAGTCCTCTCTGATTGTCCGTCCGTTTGAGGATGGTATGCTGAACTAAATCGTAAATCCGTGCCCATAGCTTTCTGCAAGCTAACCCAAAATCGTGAAGTGAATCTTGGGTCACGATCCGAAACTATGGATACTGGCATGCCATGCAATCTCACAATCTCATTCACGTACATACAAACAAGACGTTCAAGGGAATAAGTCTCACGTATAGGCAAGAAATGAGCATACTTGGTTAATCTATCAACAATAACCCAAATCGCATCTATGCCTTGAGAAACCTTAGGAAGACCTGTAACGAAATCCATGGTAATGTGTTCCCACTTCCATTTCGGGATCTCAAGTGGTTGCAATGGACCCTTTGGCACTTGATGCTCTGCCTTTACATGTTGACAAGTTAAACACCTCGAGATAAACTTTGCGATCTCTCTTTTTATATTGCTCCACCAAAATGTATGTCGAAGATCATGATACATTTTGGTACTCCCAGGATGGATTGCAAACAGTGTGTTGTGTGCCTCCATCATTATTCTATGCTTCAAGTCAAAATCGTTAGGAACACAAAGTCTGGAGTTGACTCGAAGTATTCCTTCTTCATCGATTCTTGCTTCTGGAATAGCACCTTCTTGCACTTTCTTCTTCATACACATCAGCTCCATATCCGTAGCTTGAGCATCTTTAACTTTATCAATTAAAGTCGGTTCTGCTCGTATATTTGATATCATCATGTGGGTACTTGGAGCCTTCATCTCTATCTCCATCCTTTGCAAGTCATACAAAATGGGCCTTTGTGTTAACAACATTGCACTCGTACCCGCATATGATCTTCTACTCAATGCGTCAGCTATTACGTTTGCTTTTTCAAGATGATATTGGATGGTATGATCGTAATCTTTCAGCAGCTCGAGCCAACGTCATTGCCGCATGTTGAGTTCCTTTTGGGTGAAGAAATATTTGAGGCTTTTATGATCTGTATAGATCTCCACTTTCTCCCCATACAGGTAGTGTCTCCAGATCTTCAACGCGAAAACGACTGCTGCCAACTCCAAATCATGAGTAGGATAATTCCTCTCATATTCTTTGAGTTGTCGCGAGGCATATGCTATGACTTTCCCATGTTGCATGAGAACACATCCTAACCCTTTTCCTGAAGCATCGCTGTAGATAACAAATCCATCCGAACCAAATGGTATTGTCAGAACAGGTGCCGAAATGAGTCTCCTCTTGAGTTCTTGGAAACTCTTCTCGCATTCCTCACTTCATACGAATTTTGTATCTTTCCGAGTCAGCTGAGTTAACGGAGTAGCGATTCTAGAAAATACTTCCACGAATCTCCGATAATACCCAGCTAAGCCCAGAAAGCTACGTACTTCGGTCACCGACTTCGGTTGCTCTCAACTTTGTATGGCTTCAGTCTTCGCCGGGTCAACAAATACTCCATGTGTTGACACCACGTGCCCAAGGAATGCTACTTTCTCAAGCCAGAACTCGCATTTCTTCAATTTGACATATAGCTTATTTTCACAAAGCCTTTGCAGTACCAGCTTCAAATGGCGCTCATGATCTTCACGGCTTTTGGAATAGATGAGGATGTCATCAATAAAGACAACAACGAACTGATCTAAATATTCTTTGAATACACGGTTCATCATATCCATGAAAGTAGCAGAAGCATTAGTCAATCCAAAAGACATGACTAAGAATTCATAATGCCCGTACCGAGTTCTGAAGGCAGTCTTTGGAATATCCTCAGTTTTAATCTTCAGCTAATGATATCCAGAACGAAGGTCGATCTTTGAAAAGAATTGTGCTCCTTGTAACTGGTCGAACAGGTCATCAATGCGAGGTAGCGGATACCTATTCTTGATGGTGACATGGTTCAATTCCATATAGTTGATACAAAGTCGCATACTCCCGTCTTTCTTCTTTAAGAATAAAACAGGAGCACCCCAACGAGATGTACAATGACGAATAAAACCGATGTCCAACAACTCCTGTAGTTAGATTTTTAACTCCTGAAGTTCAATAGGACCCATTCGATATGGGGTTTTAGAAATGGGCTTTGTACCGAGTTCAAGGTCAATAAAGAATTCAACTTCACGTTCTGGGGGTAGACCAGGAAGTTCTTCAGGAAATACGTCAGGAAATTCACTAACAACGGAAATATTATTCAAATCTATCGTGTTTTTGTTCAAGTCCATAACATGGGCTAAGAAAGCTTGACATCTGTTTTTCAATAAACGAATGGCTTTATGGCTTGATATAACAACGATTGATTTTAATGGTTTGGTTGCTTGAATTCGCATAACAGGTTGGTTAGGAATATGAAAACTAACAACCTTACGAAAATAATCAATTTTGGCATGATGAGTAGTTAACCAATCAATTCCTAAAATCACATCAAAAGCAAGTATCTTTAAAGAGATAAGGTCAACAAGTAATGTTATTGTGCCAACTTGGATTAAGCAAGATTTATAAACTGTAGATGTAATGAAAGTTTCTCCTAACGGAGTCTCCACATATAGGTCAAAGTCTAATTTCTCCGGAGTCAAGTTTAAACGTTGAGCACAAGCAGGAGAGATAAAAGAATGGGTAGAACCGGTATCTAATAAGGTGTAAACTTCGCAAGAGTTTATGATTAGTTTACCCGTGATCATCTCGTTTGGGTTCCTCGCATTTTGGACAGTCACGACAAACGCCCTTCCAGGAACCACAGATTTTGACTTGTCCGAAACAGCATTCGGAGTCACTATCCCCGTTGAACTTGGTTTCGCAACAAGACAATCTTTAGCTATATGACCTTCCTTTCCACAGTTATAACATACCTTGAACTGTTGTGGGCAGTTTGGGCTTATGTGTCCTTCCTTCCCGCATTTGTAACAAATGACCGGTGCTCGTTCTCCTCCCCTAAAAGCAATTGATGTTTGTGCTGACGTCTTCACGTTATCATTGTTGTACCTTCTCTTCTTGAAATCTCCTCCCGACTCGCTCCTTCTATTATCACGGCCACGATTACCACCAGAGTGGTTACCTCTTTTGTCTAAATATTTTCCTCCCTGCTAGTTTTCATTGCTTTGATGACTGCCGCCACCGGTATGACCCTGGTTGTGATCCCTCGGTTGCACATACTCATTATCTCGCTCTAATAATTGAGCCCTGTTTACAACATCTAAATATAAAGAAAATTTATGAGAGATAAGATATTGCCGAATCTCGGGTTTTAGACCTCTCAGAAACATCTTTGTCATTTGTTCCTCATTTTCGACCAAATGAGGTGCAAACCTGGATAACTCTGCAAACTTCACCTCGTACTTGGACACCGTCATATTATTTTGTTCCAGTCTGATAAACTCCACCTTTTTCATATGACGAATACTTTCAGGAAAGTACTTGTCATTGAACAGTTTCTGAAATGTTTCCCAAGACATGTTGAGTGCGTCAGTCTGGATACGCTTTACAAACTCCCACCAGTAGTCCGCCTCACTGCGGAACACAAAGGTGGCGAATGGAACCTTCTGTTCCTCCGTGCATCCCAAGACATCGAATATCTTGATAATTTGCTTGACGCACGTTTCCGCCATAATCGGATCCGGCTTTCCCTTAAATTCTGGTGCTCCCAATTCTTTGAACTGCTTAGCTGTGATAAACCGCGCGTAGTTATCATTTCCACCCGTAATCTGCACACGAGTCTCCCTCGTCTGATTTTGCATGAACTGCAAAAAGCTCCTAAACATTCCATCATTCATCATTTGCTCGGTAACGTTGTTTATAGGAGGAATATTGCCTTCCTGTTGAACGTTCCCCTGGTTAGTGATCAAAGGTGTCTCCACGGTCTGATTTACTCCATTATTAACATTCTCAGCTGCTATTCTTAAATACTTCCATAAAACAAGGGTTAATAGTCATGTCATATAGTATCCCTATACTCTGACCGACCAAATAAACACCAAATAAACTTAGTCAGGTCTTACTAGCGAAGGAATTTCCCGTCTCTCCCCTCCTAGTTCTTGTCTCACATCTCAGCCAGGGATCATATCCCTAGGCTTTGATACCAACTGTGACGACCCCAAAATAGGTATACAACACCCATTCTGAGTCGCCAAATACATGGTACAAAAAGCAAACTACAACTCTAATAATACAATTGTCGTGCAAAATACGACAACACATACTGTGAGTTTAAATACAAATATTGTCTTCTAGACAATATCTACACTCAAATAAGTCCTCATTACAATTATTCAAACACTATTTTACAGAAATAGTGAGGACTGCTAAAATATCTTTCTAGAACCATCACTCCATATCCCGACTAGATCCTGCTATGTTCTCACCTCCTAAGAAGAAAAATGGAACAAAAAGAAAAAGGGTGAGCTCAACTAGCCCAGTAAAGAATATTATGACTAAGATAATATACAACAAATCATCATTAGTATTCAACAGGGAAAAATCTGATAGAATATAATCGACAACAAGTTTTAGATCAACAACTGCAGCGGAAATAACAAACCATTAGAAGAGTCAAGTAGAGAATGAATTCTACTATCTTCTAAGATTTAAAAGCCCATCATCAATATTTTATTCCTGTAACATCAATTAATAATCATCTTTATCCAAATAATCATCTTTGCACTACAGGCCAAAGATATTCATTTGTATCACCAGTCAGTCATGTTCATCTCAACACCTGTTCATCTTTGCACTACAGGCCAAAGATATTCATCAGGTAATCATACATCTTTGCACTACAAGCCAAAGATATTCAGTAGTATCATCATTTAGGACTGAGGATGATAAAAAATATTTAAAGAAAACGAATCCAGTGAGATAAAAGAGCAAATATCAGGGATTCGTATTACAGTTTATCCAAGTTCAATAATACCCCATAATAACCAATTTTGAAGCAGAATTCAAAAATAAAGATCAAAATATGGATACAATCAAAGATAGGAACCATAATAGACAACTTGGACAAAAAGAAGAAAATTTTACTTTTTGGTGAATAGTGCCGTATTCGTGAATAGTGCCGTATACGTGAATAGTAACGTATACGTTAATAGTAACCCCGACATAAAAAGTTCTAAATTTGATAAAAAGTTCATATCAATATTTCGGCATAATGATATTGAAGAAAATATCATTTAAGAAGAAGATAATATCCCTTACCTCAAAATATCAGTACTTCTAATCGGAATATCGGTATAAGGCTGAAGAAAACTTGCTCTGATGAATAGAAACTCACAAAGTATCTAAATACTCCCAAAATACACTCAATAATCTAGAGAGAGAAAGTGAGAAAACTTGTTTCTGGTGTAATTTTTAATTCTAATTTAGCCCTCTATTTATAGGAAAATGTTAGCACGTCGAAGCAGACTTAACCTGCAACCTGATGGCTTTACCTGCTACTATTTCCACCCACCACATTTGAATAAAAATCTCAGTACATTTTCACCAACCAAGAATGGGGCCCATCAATTCTAGAATTTTTTACCAAAATGACAAATTTCGTAACTTCTATAATTTCTAAACCAGTCATCTCGTAAAATTCATAACAAATCATACGTTCATTTTTAACGGTTCAAAATTTGTGGACATATACTCAACTTATATATATGAATAACATATCCAAAAATTACCACGATCCAACGGTCGGATTAAAAATTATAACCCCCGCAATATTTCTCAAAAATCCTGATTTGATTTTTAATACCTCCATTCCGAAAAAAATACTGATAAAACACCTCAACATTAACTCCTTCATTTTTAACCACAATAAATATATCCAACATTTATATCCACATAGAATAAATATTTCCTTATCATATGAATCAATAATTAATTATTCACAAATAATATTACAGAATCACATTTATGACAACCAGGCCGTTCCCAGGAAAGAGGGGGCTTTCCAATAAGGATTTCTCCTTACTAGCGCGCAATTAGATGACCAAACCTTTCCTTAGACAGAACTTTTTAAACATTGCCAATAATGCTATCTAATAATATTATTCAAATAATATGAATTATTGATCTGATAATAGAAAATACTGTGCAGCAACAATTATTGAAACAACAATAATATAAAATATCAACGCAACAATTATTGAATTAATAAAATAAAATATTAAATAGTAACTACTGTAACAATTACTGAGTAGCGCCTTCTTTCGTAAGAATCAATAATTCAAAAATACTGTGCAATCCGTGTGCTACTGTGCAACCATGCGTATTACTGTATTTTAACCACCGGGTATTCCAACAGTGTTAACGGTAACATCTACGCCGTTATTTATAAAAACTCAATTTTTATCGTTATCTTCATCCAATCGTTTTCCGTTATGGGCCACAAATAGCTGCGCCGTCGTACGAATATTCCCCGACAGAAAGAATATTCCACGACCAAACGAATATTTCCCGACAAAATGAATATTTTATAACCACTTGTTTATTTTGCAAAATTTTCACATTTCACCCATAACTAAAGTATTATATCAAATTAACACCTTATTATTCATAATAATATTTAGAGAAAATTTGATTTTATTCATTAATAAGTTGGGGTCTTACATGCAATATCTAGAAAGTTCTGTCTAAGGAGATGTTTGGTCACCTAATTGCGCGCCAGTAAGGAGAGATCCTTATTGGAAAGCCCCCTTTTTCCTGAGAACGACCTGGTTGCCAGTACTGTGATTTTGTAATATTATTTGTGAGTAATTAATTATTAATTTATATGATAAGAAAAATATTTATTTTATGTGGATATAGATGGAGAAATTTTTTAATGTGACAATTGTTGAAAATTGATATTTTATCTTTTTCGATAAAATAATTCATTTAAATATATTATTATATTTTAATAATATAATAATGGTGATATTTTTATAATAAATGTAGGATAGATGAGTATATGAGGAGGAATAATATTTTTGTTGTAATAAATGTTAAAAATATGTCTGTAGGCCCATTTCTTGACTGAAATTTGATTATAGCCTGTAAAATCGTCCGTATGTGAATTTCGGTCAAATTTTGTTTGGAATTTGGAAAAACTTTCTTCTGCAAAGTTGTAGAGAATGAAATTTCCTATGAAAAAAATATAAAGTTTGAATTTTTCTGATAAAAGAGCTATTTATTATAAATTATTGAAGTTTCGAGGTTCCGAAATAATTGAAGGAAGTTTTAATTATTTATATCAACAAAAACGTTTTTAACACGTTGGTGGGCTCATTTTGTTGTTAAACATGTGGGATTTTAGCATTCAAAGGTTGGCGTAGGAATTTATATATAATATATTAATATTATATTAAATTTTCTGCTTTGGTGTTCTAAGTATTTTTCTATAAATAGGGTGTTTAGGTTAGAATTAAAAATCACACCAGAAACTGAAATATTCTCTCTCTTTCTCTCTCGATATATTGAGCGTATTCTTGTGAGTATTTTGATACTTTGAGTGTTGTAATACAGTGCAAGTTCCCTTCAGCATTATATTCAGTATTCCAGCCAGAAGTACAATTCTTTCGAGGTAAGGGATGTTATTTTTTTTTATAAATGATACTATTTCTTTCAATATCATTATGCCAAAATATTGATCTGAATTTTTATCAAATTTAAAACTTTTTGTGTCGGAGTTACTATTCATGTATACGGCACTATTCACGAATACGACACTATTTACCGAAAAATTAAATTTTTATTTTTGTCCAAGATATCTATTATGGATAATAGCTTTGATTGTATCCATGTTTTGATCATTCTTGAATTTTACTTCACTATGATTATTTATGAAGTATTTTTAAACTCTGATTGTTTAAAGTATGAATCCTTAATATTTGTTCTTTTGTTTCACTAGATTCGTTTTCTTTAAAATATTTTTCATCATTCTCAGTCCTAAATGATGATATAACTGAATATCTTTGGCCTGTAGTGCAAAGATTAATGATTTTATGATGAATATCTTTGGCCCGTAGCGCAAAGATGAACATGTGTTGAGATGAACATGACCAACTGATGAATGTCTTTAGCCTGTAGTGCAAAGATGAATATTTGATTCAAGATGTTTATTGTTTGATGTTACAGGGATAAAATATTGATGATGGACTTTTAAATTCATAGATGATAGTAGATTTTATACTCTACTTAACTCTTCTAATGAATTATTATTTCTGTTGCGAATATTGATTTAAAATTTGTTGTCTATTGTATTCTATTAAATTTTTCCCTGTTGAGGACTAATGATAATTTATTCTATATTATCTTAGTCATAATGTTCTTTACTGGGCTAGTTGAGCTCACCCTTTTTCCTTTCTGTTCCATTTTTCTTCTAAGGAGGCGAGAATATAGCGAGTACTAGTCGGGATAAGGAATGATGGTTCTAGAAAGTTATTTAGTAGTCCTCACCATTTTTGTAAAATAATGTATCAATAATTGTAATGAGGACTTATTTGAGTGTGGATATTGTCTAGAAGATAATATTTATATTTAAACTCACAGTTTTTATGTTGTATTAATAAAGTTGTTGTTGTTTCTATACCATGTTATTGACGACTAAGAATGAGTGATGTATACTTATTTTGGGGGTGTCACATGGTTGCTATATTAGTCCTCACTATTCTATAAAATAGTGTGATAATAATTATAATGAGGACTTTATTTGAGTTTGGATATTGTCTACGAGATAAAATTTGTATTAAAACTCACAACTTATATTTTGTCGTATTTTACACTACAATTAATAATTGTATAAATGAAGTTATATTTGATTTTTGTACCATGTATTGGGTGACTCATAATAGGTTGTGTAGACCTATTTTGGGGGCATCATAATTGGTAGCTTAGAGATGTGATCTCTGGTGGAGATATGAGATTAGAACTAGGTGGGGAGGGACGAATAAAACCTTTGCTAGTGTGTCCTACCTAAGCTTATTTGTTATTTAATTGGTCGGACAAAATTTAGGGATAATATGTGGCATGTCAATTTTTTTAATTAACTCTTGTTTTGTGGCAGTATTTAGGAATGACATATGAAAATCAAGAGATGAACTCATATAGAGTTTTAAGTGATGAATTAAGTAGATTCATTTAAAGAATAAATATTCGAGGATAATATCTTGTTATAACAAAGATTTTATTGGGGAGTACTAATTAAGTTATTAAACTTGATTGTAGGATGTCAGGCGAAGAAGAAATTAGAGATATCCATGTGATGAGTGAAGAATTAATAGTTGCACCCAAGCTAGTCGCAGAGGTAGCAGCTGAGAGTGAGGAAGAAGAGAAACCTGAGGAGGATTTATTAGGAGAATTTTATGATTGAAATATAGAACTTCAAGATCGTATTCGTGAGTTAGAAGAGCAGGGTAAAGAAAGGCAGGCGGTCGTGGAACAAAAGGATGTAACAATTCAAGATTTTGCTACCCGATATGCGATGCTTGAACATAAGCTATCTTTGGCAGAGTATATGATAATAGAGCTGAAATCTGAGAATGCAAATGTCAAAGACCATCTGAAATAAGAAACAACTAAACGAGTTTGAATGGAGGATGCATGGGTAAAAGCCGCACAATGCGTTGATATTGTAGAAAGAGAAGTCCGATCCAAGAAGGCTAAAATAGATTATATGTATTGCTCTTTTTGGATAGTAATTGGGAGAACTCAACATCGAGTTTTAAATTACCCTGTACAAAGCGGTCAATCCCAATTCGATATGGATCAAAGATTAATGATTCAGATCATGGATCAGGAGTACGACGAAGCAGTTGAGGGTGGAATATGCCCTATAGCGAAGTCAATTCCAGCGGTAATGATGACACCAAAGGCTGTCCCGGATAAGTTAAAGTCTGTGGTTCAAGGGAGAGCGTTTGTCATGACTTCTCAAAAAGCGAAGAACCCGAACGAAGTTATCACGAGTAAGCTAATCATAAACTCTTACGAAGTATATACCTTATTAGATACCGATTCTACCCATTCTTTTATTTCACTTGCTTGTACACTCTTGAGAAATTAGACTTTGACTTATCTGTTAAAACTTTGTTAGGAGAAACCTTCATTACATCCACTATTTATAAATCTTGTTTGATTCAAATCGACACTTTCACATTACCTATAGATCTCATCTCTTTAAAAATACTTGCATTTGATGTGATTTTAGGGATTGATTGGTTAACTACTCGTCATACTAAAATTGATTATTTTGGTAAGGTCGTTAGTTTTCATATTCCTAACCAACCTGTTATGCAAATTCAAGCAACCAAATCACTAATGTCAATCATTGTCATATCAAGCCATAAAGCCATTTGTTTATTGAAAAATGGTTGTCAAGCTTTCTTAGCCTATGTCACAGATTTAAGCAAAAATACGTCAGATTTAAATGATATTTTTATTGTTAATAAATTTCCTGACGTATTCTCCGAAGAACTTCTTGGCCTACCCCCAGAACGTGAAATTAAATTTTGTATTGACCTTGAACCCGGTACAAAACCTATTTCCAAAGCCCCATATCGAATGGCTCCTATTGAACTTTAGGAGTTAAAAACCCAACTGTAGGAACGGTTAGACATCAGTTTCATTCATCCTAGTACATCTCCTTGGCGTGCTCCTGTTTTATTCGTAAAGAAGAAAGATGGGAGTATGAAACTTTGCATTGACTATCGGGAGTTGAACCATATCACTATCAAAAGTAGGTACCCGTTACCTCGTATTGATGACCTGTTTGACCAGTTACAAGGTGCTAAATTCTTTTCAAAGATCGATCTTCGTTCCGCATATCAATAGTTAATGATTAAAACTGATGACATTCTAAAGACTGCTTTTAAAACTCGATACGGGCATTACAAATTCCTATTCATGTCTTTCGATTTGACTAATGCCCATGTTGCCTTCATGGACATGATGAACCGAATGGTCAAGAAATATTTAGATCGTTTCGTGGTTGTCTTTATTGATGACATCCTAATATACTCCAAAAGCCTCAAATATTTTTTAACCCAAAAGGAACTCAACATGCGGCAACGACGTTGGCTTGAATTATTGAAAGATTACGACCATACCATTCAATACCATCCTAGAAAAACGTAGTAGCTGACGCGTTGAGTAGGAGATCATATGCGGGTACGAGTGCAATATTTTCAAACACAAAGACCCATTTCGTTTGACTTACAAATGATGGAGATGGATTTAAAGACTCTAGGGACCCACATGATGATATCAAATATATAAGTAGAACTGACTTTAATCGATAAAGTTAAAGTTGCGCAAGCTAAAGACCCAGAGCTGATGAATATGAAGAAGAAGGTGTTATTCAAAAAGTAAGAATTGACGAAGAGAGGAAATCTAAACCCTCAATTCATTGGTCCATTTGAAACGCTTGACCGAGTAGGAACTGTGGTCTATAGACTCGCCTTACTGCCAAGTATGTCTCGTGTTCATAATATTTTTCACATATCTATGTTACGTAAATATGTGGAAGACCCGAACCACATTATTGAATTAGAACCAGACGAAATAGCAGAAGATTTAACGTATGAAGAAGTATCTGTTAAAATCTTGGATAAGAAGGAACATATTCTAAGCTCAAAGGTTATACCTTAAGTTAAAGTTTTATAGAGAAACAACAATATTGAGGAAATGACCTGGGAATTAGAATCTGAAATAAAAATAAGGTATCCTCACCTCTTTGACATACCAGGTACGTACATCAATTTCGAGGACGAAATTTCATGAGGGGGGTTGTAAGACCCCAACTTTTTATGAATAAAGATTTAATTTTCTCTAAATATTATTTTGAATAATAAGGTGTGATTTGATATAATACTATAGTTATGGGTGAGATGTGTAAATTTTTTAAAATAAATAAGTTGTCATAAAATATTCGTTTGGTCGAGAAATATTCTTTTTATCGGGGAACATTCATACGACGCCACAATCATGGGTGGACCCCATAATGGAATGACTGTCGGATATAGAAAGCGACAAAAATAACCTTTTTATAAAAATAACGGCAAGACTTTTACCGTTAAACTGTTGAAATACCCGGTGATAAAAGTACAATAATACGCGTGGTTGCACAGTAGCACATAATATTGTATATTATCTTTGATTATTGATACTTACGTAAGAAGTTACTCAGTTTTATTCAATAATTGCCACAGTAGTTGTTGCATTGTATCTCATATTATTGATTCAATTATTGTTATAGTATCATCTGCATAATATTTTATATTATTAAATCAATAATTGAGACGACACAGTTATTCATATTATTATTTGTATTATTGATAATATCTAGAAAGTTCTATTGAGGAAAAGGGTTAGGTTATTTAATTGCGCGCCAATAAGGAGAAATCCTTATCGGAAAGCCCCCTCTTTCCTGGGAATGATCTGGTTGTCAATATTGTGATTTATAATATTAATGATGAATAATTATTGAAAGCTTAAAAATGTGATTATTGAAGATAAGTGATTTGTGGTTTTGATATAAATAGAAGGGTTTGTCATGAAATATTTGTTATAAGTTTGACTTATTAAATGGGCCTCCACTCACTCAATTTTCAAAATCGTCAGTAGAAAGTTTTCTCAATTTTGTTTTATTATTATTATAATAGTAATAAAACATAAAACTTTTATATAAAACATAATACTTTTTATAATATATATAAAGTTATTTGTTTTATTAGATTATAATTAGAATATATTATATTTTATATAAAGTTTTTGTTTTATTAGAATATTTTATTTCACAGTGTTGAATAGTAAAAATCAGAAAAATCGCGCGAATTCGTCGATGAATTTTTTTCCTATTCATCCGTGATTATTTCTTAAATAGTGCCCTGCCATTCTCCTATAAATAGGTTGCTTAGTAAAGAAATGAAAATCACACCAGAATCAGAGAATTATTTTTCTATAATATTGTGCGTATTTCTTTCTAGTATAAGTATACTTTGAGTGTAGCTAATAGTGCAAGATTTCCTCAAGAATATCTCCGCTATACCAATTAGATTTAGTCTCCTACTAAGATAAATGATATTACTTTTTTCGTAAGGGGTATTATTTCTTTCAAATTCATAAATGATGTTATTTTCTTCATACTCATAAAGGTTGTCATTCTATTCTTTATTAATCTGCGGGAATAACCTGTCTACGCAGCTTACCGCATACATGGCGAATAACCCTTCGTATTCATTCTTTATTAATATGCAGGAGTAACCTGTCTACGCGGATTACCGCATGCATGGTAAATAACCCTTAATATTCATTCTTTATTAAATTATGGAAATGATCTATCTACGTTGATTACCGCATGACGGGTGAAAATCTATTTGCAGTTTCGTATATTCTTTCATACTTGTATGAGATATCATTTCTTTTATACTCGTAAGGGATATTATTTTTGTTCAATATTCGTATGAGATATTATTTTCGTTCAATATTCGTAAGAAATAATATTTTCTTCCATACTCTATAGTATGTAAGTAATATTATTTCGTTTCATATTCCTAAATCTACACTTACTTTGATAAGTATTGCTTCTATAATCCCTGAAATTAGTAGAATATCCTTGAATTTTACGTTTCATCTAGTATCATTTCATTTAGAATATTAGTTTGAACTTTCTTATTAAATTTTAAAATATTCATTCGGGGTACTATTCATATAGTACTATTCACTCAGAGTACTATTCATGGGTACTATTTATGACACCCCCAAATCCCGGTACTTCATTACCTCAAGATATGGTGTTCACGTAATCAAAACATTCATTTCTAACTACCCAATCATAATAGAATTGAATAATAAAAGAAAACCTGCCTATTTAGGATTAAACTTAAATAAAAATTCTCCCAGGTTATCTAACCTTTAACAACAATCATTCAAATATGGAAAATTAAATAACTTCATTACAATCTTTAAATCAAATTCTGAAAGTAAACTATCAAAACTATTACAAGTCTTCAGTCTCTATCACCGCTGCAAATGTCTTCAACTGGAACAGGGAACCCTACTGTATAGCCAGGGCTTCAGTCCCTGTTCAAATCTCTTCGCCTTACGTTCGTTTGTGCTGACTTGATATGGCGCAAACCTTTCCAATTCGTTGAATTTCGAGGCATACTTAGATATCGTCATCGTTCCTTGTTTTAGTTCCAGAAACTGCACTTCTAGCTGACTCTTCGAACTTTCTGGGAAATAAGTCTCGAAGAACAATTCCTTGAACCTATCCCAGGTCATCACTCCTGGCCCTTCACGAGTTTTATTGGCCTGCCACCAATAACTAGCTTCTGCTTTCAACATGAAAGTTGTGAAAGCAGTCTTCTGATCATTGATGAGTGTGATTTAAACCCGCGAATCGGATACCTTATGACTTAAATATTTGCCTGAATTCGTAGTTTTTATGTAGTATCATAGAAATATAGTGTTAGTGTGTTTAATCGTTGCATTGCAGAGCTTCACAGTGTTTTTGCAGCTTTAAAGGGGCAAAACAGTCATTTTGCCAATGTTCGCGCCGCGGCGCCATCTCCAGGCTTAATATCCGTGCCGCAGTGCCATAGCCTGCCCCCCAGCTGGCGTAAGCCGCGCCACGGTGCCACGCATCCCCTTTATCTCGCGTTCCAGCGCGATCTCCGTGTCCCATTTCATAATGTTACGCCGCAGCGCTGCTCAATACTTGGTGGCCCGCGCCGCGGCGCCACCTCCGGTTCCCAGGCAGACAAGGACTTTGTTTGACCTATCAAAAAGGGGGAAAAAGATGTTAGAAGGAAGAGGCGGCAGCTAAGACAAAAACAACAGACATATACCAGAAAATAGATAACAAGAGAAAAGGAAGAAGCTTGAAGAAAAAAAAGAGATCAATTGCTCTCCACATTTTCCGACTGTGCGCGTGAAGAGAATATTTGGCAGAAGATAACTTCTTTCTATAGGGGTTTTTCTTATTGCAAATATTGTTTTTATTGTATTTGTCTGATAATGGATAGTGCAGTAGAAATTTGTGTTAGTCTCATAGTTATGAACTAACTCCATTTTAGGATTGCAATGTAACCTTTTGAATAGCTTAATTGACTTTCTCTCTCGTTTTATATAATGAAGCATTTTTGAATGGGTTGTTGTATTTTGCTTATATTGTCTTATTTCTTGATAAAGAAATAGGTACTGATAGTAATGGAAATTGATAAATGGATATTACTGTTTGTCTTTAAATGCGGCAACACCTGTTATGACCTTGACATTTGAATGTGGGGCTTAATGTGCCAATAGGATAGACATATCCTTATTTGCCTTGTGTGACCTTGTGAATGTGCTTAATGACCTCGACCCAGTTAGTTCCACCCATAGACATATGGTGTTCTAGCTTGCTAGGGATGTACATTTGACCTTCGACAGAAGTTTATGCCTATTATTGTTCTAGGTCGACCATTCCTTGATTCGTTTGTATTGCGGAGAGTTAGAAGATTAGGCGAAGCATTAGGGGAGTTGTAATCCCATCTTACCTTCCTAGCACAACCAACGTCTCTTAGTTAGTTTTCTTATTAAAATAGCTTAACCAACCTTTACCTCCAATCGTTTAAATAAGTTTAGTAACGATTTTACCTTAGTATTTGTTTTCGATTAAATCTTTGTCCTCGTGGGTTCGACACTCTACTTTCTTATATTACTTGTTAAGACCGCGTATACTTGCGCGTGTTTTGCAGTTGCGAAATCGTGCAACAAGTTTTTGGCACCGTTGCCGGGGACTTAGAATTAATTGTTTTACATTATTAAAACTAAGTCATTACGATCTTACTTTAAACTGAATTTTCTGTTTAATTTCTCTTTTCAGGTAGTCCTCATTGTTTATGCCACCTCGGAAGGGACGAAATATAATTCCTCTCGATCCCGAGGTTGAAAGAACATTCAGACGACTGCGGAGAGAAAAATCTGGGGACATACCTGCTCCTATCATTATAGCTGAACCACTGCAAAAGTCATTGAGGGAGCATGCTATGCCTGTTACAGACGATCTCCAGGCGAGCATTCTTAGGCCCGCCATCCAAGCTAATAATTTTGAGATCAAGTCGGGCACCATTCAAATGTGCACCAATATTCAGTTTGGGGGACAACCGAATGATGATCCTAAGATCACTTAATCAATTTTCTGGAGATCTGTGGCACATTTAAATGCAACGGAGTGTCTGACGATGCCATCAGACTCCGATTGTTTCCTTTCACCTTGAGGGACAAAGCCAAGAGCTGGCTACATTCATTACTGTCAGGCTTCATTACCACATGGACTGACATGGCACAGAAATTTGTGGCGAAGTTCTTTCCGCCAGCTAAAACAACCAGGCTCAGGCATGAGATCACGTCCTTCATTCAGTTCGAATTAGAATCCTTATACGACTCGTGGGAGCGGTTTAAGGATCTTCTAAGGAAATGCCCGCACCATGGATTACCCGAATGGTTACCCATCCAAACTTTTTACAATGGGTTGGCAGGATCAACTCGTTCGAGTATTGATGCCGCATCTGGAGGGGCCTTCATGGACAAACATCACATAGCAGGATATGAGCTGGTGGAGACCATGGCGGCCAATAATTACCAATGGCCAAATGACAGACAAGCCTCGAGAAGACCAGCGGGGGTTTATGAAGTTGACTCTATCACTGCATTAGCGGCTCAGGTAGTAGCACTAACGAGAAGGTTAGATAACCAGGAACCTTCAGCGGTTTAGAACGTGCAGAGTGTCATAGTTCAATGTGAATTATGCCAAGGGAGCCACCCTACGGATCTGTGTGTGATATACCCTGAGTCAGTTCAATTTGTTTCCAACTACGGGCGGCAACAAAACTTTAACCTTCCCACTCATTACCTCCCGGGGTTAAGAAATCATCCAAACTTTTCATGGGGCAACAATTCCAACAACAACAGTAACCACCCCAATCCACAACAACCTCCAACTACCAGACCAAATTATGCTAATCCTCCTGGATTCCAACCTCAGACTTAGTTTAACCCACATCCACAGAGTAATCAGAATCAGTTTCACCATCCTCCACCATAACAGGAAAGGAAGCCCAGTTTAGAAAATCTTCTGTCGAGGTATATAGCCCAGAACGAAATCAGAAGTAACAATCAAGAAGCCTCCATTAGGAATCTTGAAGTAGAGATGGGTCAGTTGGCTACTGCCTTGAATAGTCAACCACCAGGCGCACTGCCAAGCGACACTGATGTCAACCCAAAGAGGGAAGGCAAGGAGCAGTGTAAAGCAGTTACCCTACGAAGTGGGAGAACCACTAATGTACAAGGTGGAGAGGGTATTCCTGTGGCAGTTGAGACAGTGTCTGACGAGGAATTTTTTGAGAAGGAGAATGCTGAAACTAGTGGGGGTAAGGAAAGTGGTAAAGACAACCCTTCATCACCATCTCCTCCAACGACTGTGGTCATGCAGCCTCTCCCTCAGTTACCATTCCCCCAGAGGGTGCAGAAACAGAAGTTGGATAAGCAGTTTTCCAAATTCTTGGAGGTGTTCAAAAGACTGCACATAAACATCCCATTTGCAGAGGCATTGGAGGGAATGCCTAGTTATGTCAAGTTCATGAAGGATATTCTGTCCAAGAAACGAAAAATGGGGGATTATGAGACGGTGGCGCTGACAGAAGAATGTAGTGCCATCCTTCAAAACAAGCTTCCGCCGAAGCTCAAAGACCCGGGAAGTTTTACAATCCCGTGCTCCATTGGGGACCAGTTTATTGGGAAGGCTCTTTGTGATTTAGGGGCCAGCATCAACTTGATGCCCCTCTCCATATATAAAAAGCTGGGCCTAAATGAAGCCAAGCCAACAAGTGTCACCCTTCAATTAGCTGATAGATCTCTGACATACCCGAAGGGAATTGTAGAGGATGTGCTAGTGAAAGTCGACAAGTTCATTTTTCCGACGGATTTCATAGTCCTTGATTTTGAGGAGGATAGGGAAATCCTAATAATATTGGGAAGGCCGTTCTTGGCAACTGGGAGGACCCTCATTGATGTCCAAAGGGGGGTGTTGACAATGAGAGTTAACGATCAGGAAGTGACGGTCAATGTCTTCCGATCCATGAAATATCCTAATACCCCTGAGGATTGTTTCCAGATTAGCACTATTGATAAATCAGTGGAGGGGGTATTCTCAGAAACTTGCATTCCAAACCCCTTAGAAGCTTCATTGTAAGACCCCAACTTATTAATAAATGAAATTAAATTTCCTCTATTTATTATTTTGAAATAGAAAGGGTTGATTTGATTAATGTGGTTAGTTATGGGTAAAATGTGCAAATATTTCAAATAAGCAAGTGGTTATAAAATATTCATTTTTGGTCGGTGAATATTCGCGTGGTCGTGGAATATTCTTTCTGTCGGGGAATATTCGTACAACGGCGCAGCTATTTGTGGGCCCCATAACGGAAAACGATTGGATAAAGATAACGACAAAAATTGAGTTTTCATAAATAACGGCGTAGTTATTACCGTTAACACTGTTGGAATACCCGCTGGTTAAAATACAGTAATACGCGTGGTTGCACAGTAGTACACAGATTGCACAGAATTTTTAAATTATTGATTCTTACGAAGGAAGGCACTACTCAATAATTGTTACAGTAGTTACTGTTCAATATTTTATTTTATTGATTCAATAATTGCTGCGTTGATATTTTATATTATTGTTGTTCAATTAATGTTACTGCACAATATTTCCCATTATCAGATCAATAATTCATATTATTTGAATAATATTATTAGATAACATTATTGGCAATGTCTAAAAAGTTCTGTCTAAGGAGAGGTTTGGTCATCTAATTACGCGCCAGTAAGGAGAAATCCTTATTGGAAATCCCCCTCTTTTCTGGGAACGGTCTGGTTGTTATAAATGTGATTCTGTAATATTATTTGTGAATAATTAATTATTGATTCATATGATAAGGAAATATTTATTTTATGTGGATATAATTGAGGGATATATTTTTATGGTTAAAAATGAAGGAGTTAATGTTGAAGTGTTTTATCTGTATTTTTTATCGGAACGGAGGTATTGAAAATCAAATTAGGGTTTTTGAGATATTTTGTGAGGGTTATAATTTTTAATCCGACCGTTGGATCGTGGTAATATTTGGATATGTTATACATATATAAGTTGAGTATATGTCCATAAATTTTGAACCGTTAAAAATGAACGTATGATTTGTTATGAATTTTACGAGATGACTGGTTCAAAAATTGTTGAATTTTCGGAGTTAATCATTTTGGTGGAAAATTCTAGAATTGGTGGGCCTCACTCTTGATTGGTGAAGAAATGTGCTGAGATTTTTATTCAAATGTGGTGGGTGGAAATAGTAGCAGGTAAAGCCATCAGGTTGCAGGTTAAGTCTGCTTCGGCGTGCTAACATTTTCCTATAAATAGAGGGTTAAGTTAGAATTGAAAATCACACCAGAATTCATAAGTTTTCTCTCTTTCTCTCTCTAAATTATCGAGTGTATTTGTGAGTATTTAGATACTTTGAAAGTTGCTATTCAGCACAAGTTTCATTCAGCCTCATATCCGATATTTAGTCAGAAGTACGGTTATTTTGAGGTAAGGGATATTATTTTCTTCTTAAATGATATTATTTTCTTCAATATCATTATGCTGAAATATTAACATGAGTTTTTATCAAAGTTGGAACTTTTTGTGTCGTGGTTACTATTCACGTATACGTTACTATTCACGAATACGACACTATTCACCGAAAAATAAAATTTTTCCTTTTTGTCCAAGATGTCTATTATGGTTACTATCTTTGATTGTATCCATGTTTTGATCTTTATTTTTGAATTCTGCTTCACAATTAATTATTATGAAGTATTATTGATCTTGGATAAACTGTTATACGAATCCCTACTATTTATCTTTCTGTCTCACTGGATTCGTTCTCTTTAAGATATTTTTCATCATCCTCAGTCCTAAATGATGATATTACTGAATATCTTTGGCCTATAGTGCAAAGATGTATGATTACTTGATGAATATCTTTGGCCTGTAGTGCAAAGATGAACAGGTGTTGAGATGAACATGACCGACTGGTGATACAAATGAATATCTTTGGCCTGTAGTGCAAAAATGAATATTTGGTTAAAGATGATTATTAATTGATGTTACAGGGATAAAATATAGATGATGGACTTTTAAATCTTAGAAGATAGTAGAATTCATTCTTTACTTGACTCTTCTAATGGTTTGTTGTTTCCACTGCAGTTGTTGATCTAAAACTTGTTGTCGATTATATTCTATCAGATTTTCCCTGTTGAATACTAATGATAATTTGTTGTATATTATCTTAGTCATAATATTCTTTACTGGGCTAGTTGAGCTCACCCTTTTCCATTTTGTTCCATTTTTCTTCTCAGGAGGTGAGAACATAGCAGGATCTAGTCGGGGTATGGAGTGATGGTTCTAGAAAGATGTTTTAGCAGTCCTCACTATTTTTGTAAAATAGTGTTTGAATAATTGTATTGAGGACTTATTTGAGTGTGGATATTGTCTAGAAGACAATATTTGTATTTAAACTCGCAGTATGTGTTGTCGTATTTTGCACGACAATTGTATTATTGAAGTTGTAGTTTGCTTTCTGTACCATGTATTTGACAACTCAGAATGGGTGTTGTATACCTATTTTGGGGGCGTCACATTCATTAACTGGGGCTAATACTACAGAAGATCCTTCGCATGTGGAATATGCCATGTGACTCGATGAACCTCAAAGATCAAAGCAATTCCACCGATAGTTCGAATCTCTGAATGATAATGAGGTTTCTACATCCAAAGCTCAGCCATCTATCATCGAACCTCCTGTCCTTGAGCTCAAACCTTTGCCCACTCACTTGAGGTATGCTTATTTAGGAATTTCATCTACATTACCTGTGATAATTTTTGCATCTCTAACCAAGTGTCAGGAAGAAAAGCTGTTGCTTGTGCTCAAGAAGTACAAAACGGCCTTAGGATGGTCTATCGCTGATATAAAAGGGATCAGCCCAACCCTCTGTATGCACAAAATTCTTTTGGAGGAAGGCTCGAAGCGATCTATAGAGCATCAGAGGCGGCTAAATCCTATTATGAAGGAGGTTGTCCGGAAAGAAATCATTAAGTTGCTAGATGCGGGCATTATTTACCCCATCTCAGACAGTCCTTGGGTTAGCCCAATCCAATGTGTGCCAAAGAAGGGGGGATGACAGTGGTGTCCAACGAAAATAACGAACTGATTCCCACCAGGACGGTGACGGGGTGGAGAGTGTGCATGGATTACAGGAAGCTGAACAAATCATCCTGTAAAGATCACTTTCCCCTTCCTTTCATTGATCAGATGCTGGAGCGGTTGGCTGGGCACGAATACTATTGTTTGCTTGATAGCTATTCGGGGTACAATCAGATTTCTATTGCTCCGGAAGATCAGGAGAAGACGACATTTACATGTCCTTATGGGACCTTTGCCTTCCGAAAAATGTCCTTCGGGCTATGTAATGCTCCCGCCACATTTCAGCGGTGTATGATGTCAATATTCTCTGACATGGTTGAGAAGACCTTGGAGGTCTTCATGGACGACTTCTCAGTCTTTCGGAGCTCATTCAAAAATTGCTTGACTAATCTGACGACAGTTCTCCATCGATGTTCTGAAACAAACTTGGTGTTAAATTGAGAGAAGTGTCACTTCATGGTCGAAGATGGCATTATTTTAGGTCATCGGGTCTCTGTAGGAGGAATTGAAGTTGACAAGGCTAAGATAGATGTGATCAATAACCTTCCACCGCCCACCTCAGTAAAAGGGGTGAGGAGTTTCCTCGGGCACGCCGATTTTTATAGAAGGTTTATACAGGACTTCTCTCAGATCACTAAACCGTTGTGCACTCTTTTGGAAAAGGACATGCCTTTCCAGTTCAATGCCGCCTTCCTGAGTGCTTTTGAGTTATTAAAGAAAATGCTTGTCTCGGCACCTATCGTGGTAGCTCCAGACTGGGCCTACCCTTTTGAGCTGATGTGCGACGCCAGTGACTATGGTATAGGGGTAGTTTTGGGCCAAAGAAGGGAGAAGGTTTTCCATACCATTTATTATGCCAGTAAGACATTGACTGATGCTTAGTTAAATTACACCACTAATGAGAAGGAGCTGTTGGCGGTGGTATATGCTTTTGATAAGTTTCGTTTCTACCTCATCGGGACGAAGGTGATCGTATACACCGATCACTCGGCGATCAAGTATTTGATTGAAAAGAAGGACGCTAAGCCGAGATTGATACGGTGGGTTCTACTTCCACATGAATTTGACTTAGAAATCAGAGATAAGAAGGGAACTGAGAATCAGGTTGCCGACCATTTAAGTAGATTGGAAAACACCACATCTTCGAGCGAAGCCGACAAGGCTATAAATGATTTTTTTCCAGACGAGCAGCTCTTTGTGGTGAGTGGCAAGGTCCCGTGGTATGCGGACTTCCCAAATTACGTCGCTTGCCAAGTTATCCCTCAAGGCCTGAGTTTCCAACAAAGGAAGAAATTCCTTAAAGATGCCAAGCAATATCTATGGGATGAGCCCTTCTTATTCAAACAGTGTTCGGATCAGATTTTGCGTAGATGTTTGCCTGAAGAAGAAATGGAAGGCGTGTTGCATCATTGCCATTCGTCTATTTATGTAGGTCATTTCGGAGGCTAGCGAGCTGCTGCTAAAGTGTTACAGTCAGGATTTTATTGGCCCACCCTTTTTAAAGATGCTCACGCCTATGCGATGCACTGTGACAGATGTCAACGTGTGGGCACTATTTCAAGGCGGCATGAACTACCACTGCAGAATATTTTGGAAGTAGAGTTGTTTGATGTCTGGGGTATAGATTTCATGGGACCATTCCCGTCTTCGTTCAACAATCTCTACATCCTTGTGGCAGTGAATTATGTCTCAAAGTGGGTGGAAGTAGTTGCCTTGCCGACAAATGATGCTAAGGTGGTGCTTCAGTTCCTCAAAAAGAATATTTTCACCCGTTTTGGCAGACCTCGGGCCATAATTAGTGATGAAGGGTCGCACTTCTGCAATAAGTATTTTGAAGCCCTTCTAGCCAGGTATGGGGTAACTCATAAAATAGCCACTGCTTACCACACTCAGACCAGCGGCCAAGCTAAAATTTTGAACCGAGAGGTGAAGCGAATCTTGGAAAAGATTGTTAACCCAACCCGTAAGGATTGGTCGAAGAAGCTGGATGATGCATTATGGGCCTACCGCACAGCTTATAAAATGCCCATCGGAATGTCTCCATATAGGCTAGTTTATGGTAAAGCATGTCATCTCCCGGTCGAACTGGAGCACAACGCTTACTGGGCGATTCAAAAGCTTAACTTTGATCTTGAGGCAGCCGGAGAAAAGCGGCTGTTACAACTAAATGAAGCAGATGAGTTTCGTCTGCAGGCGTATGAAAACACCAAGTTGTACAAGGAAAGGACCAAGAAATGGCATGACAGAAGATCCTTGAAAGGCATTTTGAACCGGGCCAGCAAGTTCTTTTGTTTAACTCCCGGCTAAAGTTGTTTCTTGGGAAGCTAAAGTTCCGATGGTCGGGCCCTTTCACTATTGCCAATGTTTATTCGTATGGAGCAATAGAGCTTAAGGACCCAAATTCCGACACAACATTCAAGGTGAATGGGCAACGTGTAAAGCACTACTGGGGCGGCGAGGTTGACCGTCAACATACCTCCATTACACTTGGAGACCAGATCTAAGTCGGGATGATAGTCAAGCCGACGACTATAAAACAAGCGCTTGGTGGGGAGGCACCCCCATCTCGGTATAAATTTTATATGTTTCTTCACTCATTTCTAGTTTACTTAGTGACTGTTCATTTTATTATATAACATAGTTGATGGATTTTATGTTTTGTGTCTCTCATTTACGGGCAACATGTTTCGTATGATAATCTGCATATTATAATAGTGTTTACTATGTTTTTAACAGTGTATGTTTGCTTATGTAGTATAGTGGTTGTTCTTGTTTTGGTATGTGTAGATAACAGGTGAAAAAAAATTGCAGAGTTCAGCACTCGCGCCGCGGCGCCGGCTCCACTACTGTCTTTCGCGCCGCAGCGCCACAAGAGGCGCCGGCTCCATTACCTTTCACACCACAGCGCCACAAGAAGCGCCAGTTACTGAAAACTTGCGCCGCGGCGCCACAAGAAGTGCCAATTACTGAAAACTCGCGCTGCAGTGCCGAGTTGTGAACAAACACTCGCGCCGCAGCGCCAGTAGCGTGTTTTTGAATTCCAAGTGCAGTTATAAGCAGGCTTTTCGGCTAAGACTCCTCACTTCTCTCAACAATCTAAGCTCTCTCTCTCTCTTGGCATCCTAAAAGAATACGACCCATCAGCCGTATCACTCCCAACAAATCCGAGCAAACATCGATCGTGTCTCTTCTCAACCTACAAAGTCAGACCATAGCATCGATTGTTTGTCGAAGGCAACCCCACTCAAGTGCAAGGGTTTAATTCTTAAGGTATTTTTGAGGGTTTTCATTCTATCAGAGATTTTGTTGGTTTAATTGCTTCTCTATGTTCTTCTTCTTGTTTGATTTGGGGTAATTTCCACTGATGGAAATCTGGTTAGAGTAGCATCAAGCAAAGGGCTGTCCAAGTATAGTTTGGAAAACGCACACAAGGTGTTTGCTTATTTGCCTCAAGGAGTAATCGAACTGTTTTGGCTTGTTTTTGCTGAGTTTATATTGGGGGTTTATTTTGCATTGCTTCAGGAGTCATCTCTTCATATTATTGGCTCTGTTTAAGGCTGTTTGTGGGAACCTCATCAACAAATTACATCATGGCACCCAAAAGGCAACGACTTAGCGTCGGTGGTTCTTCTTCATCTTCCGCGGCTCCACCACAGGCTTGGGACCCCGCCAAGTTTGTCAGTGAGGAAACTTTCAAGCGGTACAGAGACTCTTTCAGCAAGCGCAATTTGATTCCCGAGCGGGGGTTGCGGCCGGATCAAAAAGATGGGGAAATCATGAATATGATCATGGAGCGCAAGTGGCTTAACTTCACCAAACCGCCAGTATCAGCTGTTGTCCCGGTGGTTCGGGAATTCTATGTCAATGCCAGTCCTGAGGGTCCTGCTGTGGTTCAAGTTAGGAGAAGGTCTGTGCCATTTGACAGTATATCCATCAATGCGTTATTCGGGGCACCAAACTACGCGAGAAATGATTATATGCAGCTAGGATTCCGTGGCTATGACCAGGAAGATGTCATCCGAAGGCTTTGCAAGCCCGGGACGGCCTGGAAGAAAAATATTTATACTTGTGAAAAGACTAGCTTCCCGGCTGCTGCGCTCAGTTGCTATGGAAAGGCGTGGTATAGTTTCATTTGTGCCACCATGCTCCCGACTCGTCACCTAAGCGATGTGACTAAAGAAAAGGCGATTCTGCTTTTTGCCATTGTCATGGGTTTGAATGTGGATATCAGAGTTCTCATCCACGACTCGATCATCAAGGCTATCAAGAGTACAGTCGTTGCAGGACTTCCCCATCCATTCGTGATCACGCTTTTGTGCAAGTAGGCCGGGGTATAGTGGGGTCCAGATGAGATAGCTTCGCCGCCCATGACTGTCATCGACCATCAAACGATCAAGCATTTCACTGTTTGGGACGGGGCAGAATCTCATGTCAAGGGCGAAGGATACGGACCACCTACAGAGCCGCCTCCTTCAGCCGGCCCAGAGCCAGAGCCCTCTCAAGCACCTGAGGCAGACCCAGCTAGTTAGGGTTTTTTAGCAGACATCATGGCATCCCTCTCCCTGCTGCATCAGAAGCAGGACGCTGAGGCACAGAGGCAGCGGAGGCATATCGCAGCGGTGGCTCAGAGGCAGGAGATAGCAATGCAGTACCAGGTTGAGTTGGTGAACACAATGCAGAGCATCTACACTGACTTTTGTGGTGAGGGCATTGAGTTCACGCCATACCAGTTTCTTGACCCTCCTATTTTTCCACCATACCCTCCACCATCACCGCCTGCCGAAGCTGATCAGGACGCGCCAGACGAGGAAGAAGCCGAAACCGATGCCGCTGCTGAGTGAGCGATCTTCAGGGAAGCCCTCTTATATTCAATTGCTTTATGTTTAGCAATGAGGACATTGTTCACTTCAAGTTTGGGGGTGTTTTAGCCTTTATCTGTCTATCTCGTTATCTGTCTATCTCATTACTACCATTTTAGGATTGCCAGACTTACTATCTTTATTATGTTTGTAGTTATCAGTATTGTGGTGCAGTCTTTTGAACTACTGGATTATGTTGAATATTTTTTTATCTTTATGGATGCCATAAACTGCTTTTGGTTTTATTTCAATTTTATTAGCATGATTGTGGTTTCTAGCCATTTTTTTGGGGCTTATTCAAATTTATATGCTTGTGCCATGTAAATGGCCTTTTCACCCTATTTTGAGCTGCTATTTAGCAAGGGTGTTATATTTATCATTGCTAATTTTTTTGATTATGGCTATTTGTAGCGCCAAATGAGTATGTCTCTCGTAGAGTTGTGTCAAACATGACATGTGTTAGGGGTTTATTAGTTGATAAGTTTAGACTGTTATTGATCTGTCCTTCTAGCAAGCACCGACCAACTGTGTTAAATAATTATTGTTCGAGTATAGTTTGTGTGTTTATTATGTTGAAAAATTTGTTCACTCTTATAAACTTTCATTTGTGCAAGGTAATAAAAGATTTAGGTATTTTTGCAGTGTCGGATCTTGGATTCTAGCTTGTTAAAAAAAAAAGTTTTGCATAGCGAAAGTTTTGCGGTGGGTCGAGATGGAGCGTAAAATGCACTCGCCCATAAACGCAGGGCCGATATCGAGATGGAGCGTAAAATGCACTCGCTGATTAATCTTCGTTCTTGTTGTGAAGTCTTAGTTGGCTTATGTTGATTAAGTGGCCTTTACTGCTCGAGTTATTAGATTCTTAGGGGTGTTCTACACCTAGTGCCCTAAAGTCGTCTGGCTTGGGAGTCACTGATCAAAAGCTCATTCATGGGTAGTTCTGTAGCCTAAGGTAATTGAGTACTGTCCGAGTCTGATTTTGCTATCGGCATGCTAGAGCCTTTTGATCTTCTCCTGCATTTGCGCCTTGTTCTTAATGCTTGTTGAATGTTTAAGTTACGGAGTTTGCTTGGTTTTAACATTCGACTGCGCAAACTTAGTTGAGCTATGATTAGTCAGGACGGTTGGTATTCACACACGCACTTAGAATGGATCGAATACGGTCTTATGCTTGAAATATAATGAACCCTTACTCATTCCCGTGTTTGACTTACTCTTGGGGAGTAGCTTATTTAGAGTTTCGTAGCCACGATGCTAGTATAGATTGTTATATATATATATATATATTCCTTTCGCATTCTTAGTGTCTACTTTATTATTGTGTTAGATAGTTTGCTCGAGGACAAGCAAAGACTTAAGTTCGGGGGTATTTGATGAGTGTGATTTAAACCCGCGAATCGGATACCTTATGACTTAAATATTTGCCTGAATTCGTAGTTTTTATGTAGTATCATAGAAATATAGTGTTAGTGTGTTTAATCGTTGCATTGCAGAGCTTCATAGTGTTTTTGCAGCTTTAAAGGGGCAAAACAGTCATTTTACCAATGTTCGCGCCGCGGCGCCATCTCCAGGCTTAATATCCGCGCCGCAGCGCCATGGCCTACTCCCTAGTTGGCGTAAGCCGCGCCACGGCGGCACGCATCCCCCTTTGTCTCGCGCTGCAGCGCGATCTCCGTGTCCCATTTCATAATGTTGCGCCGCAGCGCTGCACAATACTTGGTGGCCCGTGCCGCGGCGCCACCTCCGGTTCCCAGGCAGACAAGGACTTTGTTTGACCTAGCAAAAAGGGGGGAAAATATGTTAGAAGGAAGAGGCGGCAGCTAAGACAAAAATAACAGATATATACCAGAAAATAGATAATAAGAGAAAAGGAAGAAGCTTGAAGAAAAAAAAGAGATCAATTGCTCTCCACATTTTCCGACTGTGCGTGTGAAGAGAATATTTGGCAGAAGATAACTTCTTTCTACAGGGGTTTTTTTTATTGCAAATATTATTTTTATTGTATTTGTCTGATAATGGATAGTGCAGTAGAAATTTGTGTTAGTCCCATAGTTATGAACTAACTCCATTTTAGGATTGCAATGTAACCTTTTGAATAGCTTAATCGACTTTCTCTCTCATTTTATATAATGAAGCATTTTGGAATGGGTTGTTGTATTTTGCTTATATTGTCTGATTTCTTGATAAAGAAATTGGTACTGATAGTAATGGAAAATGATAAATGGATATTACTGTTTGTCTTTAAATGCAGCAACACCTGTTATGACCTTGACATTTGAATGTGGGGCTTAATGTGCCAATAGGATAGACATATCCTTATTTGCCTTGTGTGACTTTGTGAATGTGCTTAATGATCTCGTCCCAGTTAGTTCCACCCATAGACATATTGTAACGACCCCAAAATAGGTCCATTCCATCCAACCTATTCTGAGTCGCCAAATACATGGTACAGAAAATAACTACAACTTTATTACAACAATTGTCGTGCAAAATACAACAACACATATGCTGTGAGTTTGGATACAAATATATATCAAATGTGACTCATGTTCCAATCGTGGACATCACCTCACAATGACACCTTACATAAAGGTATAGTCAAAAACTGTTTTGGAAATTAGAATCTTTGGGAAGTGCTTAAGGAAACCTTCGTACATGGGAGGCCACGCGTCTAGGTTATGATAGATATCATATGGCCACAGAATTATCCTTGGTTGACCCAATAGACCCCAAAGAAAAACGAGAAGATAACTATCATATTCTTCCCAATGGTGAGTCTTCTCTTGACATATCATTATCTCTACTGTCTCTAATTGAGAATTATTCTTTAAACAAACACCAAGATTATATAGGTAGTGTTCGTATATATACTCAACAAGTGGATGAGCACATCCCTGTCTTATGATGACACGAGGTTGTATGTCGTTAGACATCTTGTATGATAGTGGCAAACCACCCTTCCAACGTTGGGTACACCTTACCCTATTGGATTCACCAAATATAACAACTAAATGAACTCTTCTATACTGCTTCGGGAGAACATCCACAGCTAGAGACCACTGTTCTATTTTCCCGTTACCCTCGCTCGACCCAGCTACACTCTTATTACCTGAAAGGAATTGTGAAGCAAAAGGGTGAGCACAACTAGCTCAGTAAAGAATATCATGACTAAAGATAATTAAATTATCAATAGCCTTCATCAATAATAAATCAGAGATTTAGAACATATGGTAAATGATAAAAATTCAACCATAGTTGCAGCGGAACGAGCAATCCATTAGAAGAGTCAAATAGACTATAAAGTCTATTATCTTCTCCATGTTAAAAATCCACCAACAATGTTTTATCCCTGTAACATCAATCAATAGTTCCTTTCCACAATCATATGAATAACTCATAATCATAACTGTAGTTCTAAATTCCTCTTCTCATCTAGGACGAAGATAATTTTCATCACCTGAAACATCAAATATCATGGTTATACCAAATCACAGTTCCTGTTTATAATCATACTAATAACTTCATCTTTGCACTACGGGGCAAAGATATTCATCAACAAGTCATCTTTGCACTACAGGCCAAAGATATTCGTCAACAGTTTATCTTTGCATTACTGGCCAAAGATATTCAACAACAGGTCATCTTTGCACTACGGGCCAAAGATATTCATCAACAGACCATCTTTGCACTACAGGCCAAAGATATTCATCTACAATTCATCTTTGCACTACAGGCCAAAGATATTCCTCAACAATTCATATTTGCACTACATGCCAAATATATTAATACCTCAAAGAATATATAATCATTTAAGAATTTATATAAACAATAATTATAACCATGTTGATCATTTCACCTTTGCACTTAAGCTAAAGATATTCAATTATAAATTCAATGGTCATGATCATACCAGTCAACAATTCAACTTTGCACTACTGGCCAAAGAGAACCCATAGTCATAATCATACCAAAAATCTACCCATCTTTACACTCAAGTCAAAGAGAAATATCATCATTAGGGTTATAAAAATGTTATATATGATAATAAAAACAATATGATCAACATATAGATTCAATCTCAAGAGTAATATTCATAAATCAACTATAATTTGGTTAGAAAAAGAAACCAATTTTATCGTGAATAGTAACTCGTGAATAGTAACTCATGAATAGTAACTCGTGAATAGTAACTCATGAATAGTAACTCGTGAATAGTAACTCATGAATAGTAACCCCGACATGAAAAAGGTAGAAATTCCACAATAACATACACACCAATATTTCGATATAATGATATTGAAAGAATAAACTTTCTTAAGCTTATAAACAATTTATTTTAATTGTTTACACTTTACTAAATAATACATTTAATCAATCTAAAATGCCAAACTCATAAGATTTCATCACCAATAACCAAAAATCCTCATCAAAAATCTGCATATACCTCATATAGGATTCTCAAGCCATAAAATCCTATTTTCCAATTTTCTTTCCTCACAAAACATATTTAATTCATTTACTCATAACTAAACCATTTTCATGAAAAATACCAAATCAGTTCCAAAAATATTTCTTTTCTGGGATTTAGCATAATATAGTCCCATAGTGAACATATATTTTTCTCAGAATTTTTAAAAGTCATTTACTATTTTTCATATGGCCAAAACAGCCGAATATTTAGACATTTATCAAAAATTGTACTTTTGTCCAAAAATTCTGAAATTAACAGAGTATACTTCCATCATATACATGTACTCCCAATAAAAATTTCATCAATTTTGGAGTTAACCACAAGAAATTATAAGCAGATACTTTTAAAATAGTCTTTTCTCATAAAATTCATAACTCTCAATCTATACATCCAAAAATCACTATTTTTGGACACAATCAATAAAACTCATCAAAATATCATTTCAAATTTTTCCAGAATTTTTAAAGTTCAGAAAAATTACGAAACTGAAAAACATAACAACCCTTAAAATTCCTTACTATCCCTTACTATCCCTTACAATCCCTTACCTCAAAAGAGCAGTACTTCTGATCGGTATAAGGCTGAAGGAAACTTGCACTGATGAATAGAAACTCACAGAGTATCTAAATACTCACAAAATACACTCAATAATCTAGAGAGAGAAAGAGAGAAAACTTATGTTTCTGGTGTGATTTTCAATTCTAACTTAGCCCTCTATTTATAGGAAAATTTTGGTAGGTTTGACCTGCAACCTGATGGCTTTACCTGCTACTATTCCCACCCACCACATTTGAAATATAATTCAGCACATTTCTTCACCAACCACAAGTGGGGCCCACCAATTCTAGAATTTTCCACCAAAATGATAAACTCCGAAAATTCAACAATTTCTGAACCAGTCATCTCGTAAAATTCATAACAAATCATACGTTCATTTTTAACGGTTCAAAATTTGTGGACATATATTCAACTTATATATGTATAACATATCCAAAAATTACCACGATCCAACGGTCGGATTAAAAATTATAACCCCCGCAAAATATCTCAAAAACCCTGATTTTTAATACCTCCATTCCGACAAAAATACGGATAAAAATCTCAACATTAACTCCATCATTTTTAACCACAAAAATATATCCCTCGTTTATATCCACATAAAATAAATATTTCCTTATCATATGAATCAATAATTAATTATTCACAAATAATATTACAGAATCACATTTATGACAACCAGGTCGTTCCCAGGAAAGAGGGGGCTTTCCAATAAGGATTTCTCCTTACTAGCGCGCAATTAGATGACCAAACCTCTCCTTAGACAGAACTTTCTAGACATTGCCAATAATGCTATCTAATAATACTATTCAAATAATATGAATTATTGATCTGATAATAGAAAATACTGTGCAGCAACAATTATTGAACAACAATAATATAAAATTTCAACGTAGCAATTATTGAATCAATAAAATAAAATATTGAACAGTAATTACTGTAACAATTATTGAGTAGTGCCTTCTTATGTAAGAATCAATAATTTCAAAAATACTATGCAATACCGTGTGCTACTGTGCAATAACGCGTATTACTGTATTTTAACCACCGGGTATTCCAACAGTGTTAACGGTAACAACTACGCCGTTATTTGTAAAAACTCAAATTTGTCGTTTTCTTCATCCGACAGTTATTCGTTTATGGGGCCCACAAATAGCTGCGCCGTCGTACGAATATTCCCCGACAGAAAGAATATTCCACGACCAAACGAATATTCCCCGACAACAATGATTATTTTATAACCACTTGCTTATTTTCAAAAAATTTCACATTTCACCCATAACTTTAAACTTTTATCAATTTAACCATTTACTGAATAGTAATTATAAGAAAAATTGAATACTTTTATTTCATAAAATTCGGGGTCTTACAATCTCCCCTCCTTATAAAATTTCGTCCTCGAAATTTACGTACCTGGTATTTCATAGAATTGAGAATACCTTCCTTTCATTTTAGATTCCATCTTCCCTGCCATCATAATTTCTCCATTGCTCATCTCCTGTATTTCAAATATCATTCTAGAATACAGCTTCAAAACAAGGGTTAATTTAACAAATTAACATATCACATAATATCCCGATATTATGACTGACCAACAAATAAGCTTAGGCAGGACACACTAGCGAAGGATTTACTCATCTCTCCCCTCCTAGTTTTATTCCCCGATCTCCGCCAGAGATCATATCCCTAAGCTCTGATACCAAATGTAACTCTGGACACCAACCTATGTCAGCACCTTACATTGATACCTATCAGCTTGCCACCGCAGAACGGCGTCCCCTACGGAGAGTCTGGCTTCGGTGCATCCCCCATCAACAGGAAGTCACCAGCGAGAGGCTCGGGGCTCTTTACTTATAGCTCTGATACCAAATGTAACGACCCCAAAATAGGTCCATTCCATCCAACCTATTCTGAGTCGCCAAATACATGGTACAGAAAATAACTACAACTTTATTACAACAATTGTCGTGCAAAATACAACAACACATATGCTGTGAGTTTGGATACAAATATATACCAAATGTGACTCATGTTCCAATCGTGGACATCACCTCACAATGACACCTTACATAAAGGTATAGTCAAAAACTGTTTTGGAAATTAGAATCTTTGGGAAGTGCTTAAGGAAACCTTCGTACATGGGAGGCCACGCGTCTAGGTTATGATAGATATCATATGGCCACAGAATTATCCTTGGTTGACCCAATAGACCCCAAAGAAAAACGAGAAGATTACTATCATATTCTTCCCAATGGTGAGTCTTCTCTTGACATATCATTATCTCTACTGTCTCTAATTGAGAATTATACTTTAAACAAACACCAAGATTATATAGGTAGTGTTCGTATATATACTCAACAAGTGGATGAGCACATCCCTGTCTTATGATGACACGAGGTTGTATGTCGTTAGACATCTTGTATGATAGTGGCAAACCACCCTTCCAACGTTGGGTACACCTTACCCTATTGGATTCACCAAATATAACAACTAAATGAACTCTTCTATACTACTTCGGGAGAACATCCACAGCTAGAGACCACTGTTCTATTTTCCCGTTACCCTCGCTCGACCCAGCTACACTCTTATTACCTGAAAGGAATTGTGAAGCAAAAGGGTGAGCACAACTAGCTCAGTAAAGAATATCATGACTAAAGATAATTAAATTATCAATAGCCTTCATCAATAATAAATCAGAGATTTAGAACATATGGTAAATGATAAAAATTCAACCATAGTTGCAGCGGAACGAGCAATCCATTAGAAGAGTCAAATAGACTATAAAGTCTATTATCTTCTCCATGTTAAAAATCCACCAACAATGTTTTATCCCTGTAACATCAATCAATAGTTCCTTTCCACAATCATATGAATAACTCATAATCATAACTGTAGTTCTAAATTCCTCTTCTCATCTAGGACGAAGATAATTTTCATCACCTGAAACATCAAATATCATGGTTATACCAAATCACAGTTCCTGTTTATAATCATACTAATAACTTCATCTTTGCACTACGGGGCAAAGATATTCATCAACAAGTCATCTTTGCACTACAGGCCAAAGATATTCGTCAACAGTTTATCTTTGCATTACTGGCCAAAGATATTCAACAACAGGTCATCTTTGCACTACGGGCCAAAGATATTCATCAACAGACCATCTTTGCACTACAGGCCAAAGATATTCATCTACAATTCATCTTTGCACTACAGGCCAAAGATATTCCTCAACAATTCATATTTGCACTACATGCCAAATATATTAATACCTCAAAGAATATATAATCATTTAAGAATTTATATAAACAATAATTATAACCATGTTGATCATTTCACCTTTGCACTTAAGCTAAAGATATTCAATTATAAATTCAATGGTCATGATCATACCAGTCAACAATTCAACTTTGCACTACTGGCCAAAGAGAACCCATAGTCATAATCATACCAAAAATCTACCCATATTTACACTCAAGTCAAAGAGAAATATCATCATTAGGGTTATAAAAATGTTATATATGATAATAAAAACAATATGATCAACATATAGATTCAATCTCAAGAGTAATATTCATAAATCAACTATAATTTGGTTAGAAAAAGAAACCAATTTTATCGTGAATAGTAACTCGTGAATAGTAACTCATGAATAGTAACTCGTGAATAGTAACTCATGAATAGTAACTCGTGAATAGTAACTCATGAATAGTAACCCCGACATGAAAAAGGTAGAAATTCCACAATAAATACACACCAATATTTCGATATAATGATATTGAAAGAATAAACTTTCTTAAGCTTATAAACAATTTATTTTAATTGTTTACACTTTACTAAATAATACATTTAATCATCTAAAATGCCAAACTCATAAGATTTCATCACCAATAACCAAAAATCCTCATCAAAAATCTGCATATACCTCATATAGGATTCTCAAGCCATAAAATCCTATTTTCCAATCTTCTTTCCTCACAAAACATATTTAATTCATTTACTCATAACTAAACCATTTTCATGAAAAATACCAAATCAGTTCCAAAAATATTTCTTTTCTGGGATTTAGCATAATATAGTCCCATAGTGAACATATATTTTTCTCAGAATTTTTAAAATTCATTTACTATTTTTCATATGGCCAAAACAGCCGAATATTTAGACATTTATCAAAAATTGTACTTTTGTCCAAAAATTCTGAAATTAACAGAGTATACTTCCATCATATACATGTACTCCCAATAAAAATTTCATCAATTTTGGAGTTAACCACAAGAAATTATAAGCAGATACTTTTAAAATAGTCTTTTCTCATAAAATTCATAACTCTCAATCTATACATCCAAAAATCACCATTTTTGGACACAATCAATAAAACTCATCAAAATATCATTTCAAATTTTTCCAGAATTTTTAAAGTTCAGAAAAATTACGAAACTGAAAAACATAACAACCCTTAAAATTCCTTACTATCCCTTACTATCCCTTACAATCCCTTACCTCAAAAGAGCAGTACTTCTGATCGGTATAAGGCTGAAGGAAACTTGCACTGATGAATAGAAACTCACAGAGTATCTAAATACTCACAAAATACACTCAATAATCTAGAGAGAGAAAGAGAGAAAACTTATGTTTCTGGTGTGATTTTCAATTCTAACTTAGCCCTCTATTTATAGGAAAATTTTGGTAGGTTTGACCTGCAACCTGATGGCTTTACCTGCTACTATTCCCACCCACCACATTTGAAATATAATTCAGCACATTTCTTCACCAACCACAAGTGGGGCCCACCAATTCTAGAATTTTCCACCAAAATGATAAACTCCGAAAATTCAACAATTTCTGAACCAGTCATCTCGTAAAATTCATAACAAATCATACGTTCATTTTTAACGGTTCAAAATTTGTGGACATATATTCAACTTATATATGTATAACATATCCAAAAATTACCACGATCCAACGGTCGGATTAAAAATTATAACCCCCGCAATATATCTCAAAAACCCTGATTTTTAATACCTCCATTCCGACAAAAATACGGATAAAAATCTCAACATTAACTCCATCATTTTTAACCACAAAAATATATCCCTCGTTTATATCCACATAAAATAAATATTTCCTTATCATATGAATCAATAATTAATTATTCACAAATAATATTACAGAATCACATTTATGACAACCAGGTCGTTCCCAGGAAAGAGGGGGCTTTCCAATAAGGATTTCTCCTTACTAGCGCGCAATTAGATGACCAAACCTCTCCTTAGACAGAACTTTCTAGACATTGCCAATAATGCTATCTAATAATACTATTCAAATAATATGAATTATTGATCTGATAATAGAAAATACTGTGCAGCAACAATTATTGAACAACAATAATATAAAATTTTAACGTAGCAATTATTGAATCAATAAAATAAAATATTGAACAGTAATTACTGTAACAATTATTGAGTAGTGCCTTCTTATGTAAGAATCAATAATTTCAAAAATACTATGCAATACCGTGTGCTACTGTGCAATAACGCGTATTACTGTATTTTAACCACCGGGTATTCCAACAGTGTTAACGGTAACAACTACGCCGTTATTTGTAAAAACTCAAATTTGTCGTTTTCTTCATCCGACAGTTATTCGTTTATGGGGCCCACAAATAGCTGCGCCGTCGTACGAATATTCCCCGACAGAAAGAATATTCCACGACCAAACGAATATTCCCCGACAACAATGATTATTTTATAACCACTTGCTTATTTTCAAAAAATTTCACATTTCACCCATAACTTTAAACTTTTATCAATTTAACCATTTACTGAATAGTAATTATAAGAAAAATTGAATACTTTTATTTCATAAAATTCGGGGTCTTACACATATGGTGTTCTAGCTTGCTAGGGATGTGCATTTGACCTTCGACAGAAGTTTATGCCTATTATTGTTCTAGGTCGACCATTCCTTGATTCGTTTGTATTGCGGAGAGTTAGAAGATTAGGCGAAGCATTAGGGGAGTTGTAATCCCATCTTACCTTCCTAGCACAACCAACGTCTCTTAGTTAGTTTTCTTATTAAAATAGCTTAACCAACCTTTACCTCCAATCGTTTATATAGGTTTAGTAATGATTTTACCTTAGTATTTGTTTCCGATTAAATCTTTGTCCTCGTGGGTTCGACACTCTACTTTCTTATATTACTTGTTAAGACCGCGTATACTTGCGCGTGTTTTGCGGTTGCGAAATCGTGCAACAATCATCCCCTACCCTAGTGACATCGAACACCTTTTCTATCTCCATAATCCAAGTTTGTGATTCGACTGGATTCATGGACCCACGGGATTCAGGTGGTCCAACTGCCTTGAATTCCTTAAACGTTGTACCATGGTTTTGTGGTTGATTCTGCAACGCTCCTGTCAGTAGGGTCACTAGTTGTTGAACGGGGTTATCGTCAACATTGTCATTATTGGTAGTTCTCTCATTGTTTCTCTGTCGGGGTGGTTCATGTCTGGGAGGCATTTTCTGCTAAAACAAAACATCTATTAGACTATTACTTAGCTTCTTTAAGTATTTTCTAATTAACTTGCCTCCATAAAAGAAATAGCCATATAACACATAACACTTTGAATAAAGTAACAACTTTTATTTATTCAAAACCTTTTTGGAAAACATAAAACAATAGCATCACTACTACCTACATTACATTCCTGAACTACAAAAGTTTCAGGACAACATCATAGTCATATCCCATAGGTTGCATAACACTTGGGATTTATAATTTATTTAACCTTTCACTCATCGTAATACATCTACGATGTTCTATTAAGATACTTCTTAGCCCTATCACGTTCTTCCTCCATGACTCGAAACATTATTCTGCGATCTAACACAAATGATGGCAGCGTCTCAAACTGAATCGGATATCCCATGACCCGATTAATTGCGGTGTTAAATACTTTATCCATCTCTTCCATCTTCATCCTCTTTACCTGCGCGTCTCTCGCTGCTCTTCCAGTTCGTTGATAAGCTTCCTCGTATGCATCTTCAGCTCTTGCCCTCTTAGCAGCTTCTTCCCTCAGCTTGCTCTTCAGTTCAACAACCACCTCGATCAATTTTTTTTTCTCCTTCGGTCTGTACTTGTAAGACCCCAACTTTTATAAATAAAGATGAATTTTCTACAAATATCATTTTTGAATATTATGGAGTTAATTTGATATAATGTTATAGTTGTGGGTAATATTTATAAATTTTGCAAAGTACGCAAGTTGTTATATAATATTCGATTGCTCGGGAAATATTCATTTTAACAGGGAATATTCGTACAACGGCACAATCATTGGTGGACCCCACAACGAAATTATTGTCGGATTGAGAAAACGAAAAAAATATTTTATTAAAAATAACGGCGAAAGTTTTACCATTGATACTGTTGAACTACTCGGTAGTAAAAGTACAGTAACACGTGTGGTTGCATAGTAACACACGGTATTGATTATTAATGCTTATGTGAGAAGTCACTCAATTTGATTCAATTATTATCAGTTAATAATATGAATTATTTAGCGATAACGAAGTTTTGTTTTATTCGTATTATTAACGTAATAAAACAGAAATATTTTTTTATATAAAACAAAATACTTTATTAAAGTTATTCTATAAATAGAATATATTATATTTTATTTAAAAGATTTTTCTTTAAATATGGACCGTCAGATTAAAGTAATCAATCTGGACCGTTTATGGATTAGTTACTATGCATTCCATTTTTCTATAAATAGCAGCTCATTCCTTCATTATTTCTTACGAATTCACTGAACTCTAGAGAGAGAAACTATAGAGAGAGAGAAGAAAAGTATTCTGCTATTTAACTACTTCCTTATTTCAGTTCTTCTTTAAAACGGTAAGGGGTGTTATTCTTTCTTATTCATGAAGAGAACTTTTATTATTTCATTTCTTATTATTCTGTTGGAATAACCTGTATACGCGATCTACCCTATATTTGGTGATATTCTTCTATTATTCTGTTGGAACATCCTGTCTGTGTGTTTTACACCGGACCTGGTTTCGTTTTTATTATTATTCTGTTGGAACATCTTGTCTGTGTGTTTTACACCGGACCTAGTTCCGTCTTGTTATTATTCTGTTGGAACATCCTATCTGTCTGTTTTACACCAGACCTGGTTCCATTATTTATTACTCTGTCGGAATATCCTGTCTGTGCGTTTACCCGAACCTGGTTCCATTATTTATTATTATGTCGGAATATCATGTCTGTGCGTTTACGCCGGACCTGGTTCCATTATTTATTATTTTGTTAGAATAACCTGTCTGTGCGGTCTATCGCATGCCGGGTGATTTCTTTTGTTATTCCATTCTTTATTATACTCAGTTGGTTAAGTTTTAACTTCTATACTCCATGAAATTAGTGGAATATCCTTGATAATTGCGGTTCATCCAGTATCTTTTCATGAAAATATTCTTCTAAGCATTCTTGAATTTTACTCCACAAAGCAGTATCATGTTGACAATTTGGACGTTGTTAATTCTTGGATAATTAATTCTTGAACTTGTTTTATTGAATTCTTATATCATTGTCATCATCCTCGTGTTTATAAAATGTTGAAAGTCATCTGTGACCTGTAGTGCATATATGGACTTGATATGATTATGACCAGGGATTATTCGGTATAATCATGACCGTAATGTTACAAATAATGTGGTAAAATTCCTCATTGGCCTGTAGTGCATTGATGGACAGTTGTTGGCATGATCATAACTATTAATGAATACACAAATATTCTTGGCCCGTAGTGCATGGATAATTGTGGTCGTGATACTAAAGAATATCATTGGCCGTAGTGCAGGGGTGATTCGATGATGTGGATTATTTTGTTAAGCTGAGTCTCAGCGATAACAGTGTTGAAAAACCTTTTAAATCATAGAAGATAGTAGATTTTATTCTTTACTTGACTCTTTTAATGGATTGCTTGTTACGCTGCAGTTAAACTTGATGTTCGTTAAATTTTATCAGTTTAACACTGTTGAAGGCTAGTGATAATTTATTCTGCATTATCTTAGTCATAATATTTCTTACTGGGCTAGTTGAGCTCACCCTTTCTTTCACTGTTCTCTTCAGGAAATGAGAATATAGCTGGGACGAGTCGGGGAACGGAGTGATGGACCAGATGATAGTATTAGTAGTCCTCACTATTCTGTTAAATAGTGTGATAATAATTGTAATGAGGACTCCTTTTGAGTTTGTATAGTCTCTAGTAGACAATAATTGTATTCAAACTCACAGTTATGTTTTGTCGTATTGTACACGACAGTTGTATTAGTAAGTTGTATTTGTATTCTGTACCATGTATCTGACGACCCAAGATGGGTGATGTATACCTAATTTTGGGGGCGTCACAGTACTAGTTTCTCCTCAGCGTTTGTCAGTCGTTCCTCACGATCCTGGATCTCGCCGTCTTTTTGTGTCATTGCAGTCTGTTGTTCAGCTACTATTTCCTTTAACTCCTCAACTGTATCCTGAAGTTCCATGTTACGGTCATGCACCTCATTATATATACGGCCTGCTATCGAGTTAAGTGGAATCCTTTCCTCCTCGTCCTCGTCATCCTCATCCTCCTGTGGTAACTCAACGGGATCCTCCTCGTCTGTCTCCACCTCATCATCCTCATCCTCAACTACTGTGACCAACGGGGCTGACTCCCGTGGCAGTAGTTGTTCCCAAACTACCTGAATGTCATGAGGCTCCTCCTCTATAGGCATTTGAGGTCCCTCCTCCCTAGCCTGACTGGATTCTCTGACATTAGTCATCCTGACAACAAAGTTTTAAAGTTTTAAAGTTTTAATTATTAATCATTACTACTCGACACTCACGAGTACATAAATTATAATCACATCAGCACAAAAGTGTTTTATTACTTCTTTCTTAAAACGCGATAAGAGTTATCTCCACTATCTTTTCAAAGGTTACTTCCTAAGGCTTTTTCCCCCACCTAAGGTTCATAACCTAAGGCTTTGATACCAACCTGTGACACCCCCAAATCTCGGTACTTCATTACCTCAAGATTTGGTGTTCACGTAATCAAAACATTCATTTTTAACTACCCAATCATAATAGAATTGAATAATAAAAGAAAACCTGCCCATACAGGATTAAACTTAAATAAAAATTCTCCCAGGTTATGTAACCTTTAACAACAATCATTCAAATGCGAAAAATTAAATAACTTCATTACAATCTTTAAATCAAATTCTGAAAGTAAACTATCAAAACTATTACAAGTCTTCAGTATTTATTCATCTTTCCTTTTTCCTTACTGGTGCTAGGTACGTCACCCGTTTCAACTTTAGCTGTAAGAAATTTTACAGGCAAGAGTGAGCAAACAAGGCCCACTTGAAATAACAATAAGTAAATCTTTAAACTTTCACATCAATTGCCAATATTAGGCTCAATAGAACTGAACAATATATTCTATTAATTTTCTAAAAATTATAACATTCACTGAGGGTCTAATGACCACGAATCATGTCCACAGTTATAAGTAATCTTTCAACTTTAACTTTAACAGTCATAAGACTATAAGGACTCCACGTACTTAGGGGGATCAACCCTTCGTACAATGTATTGTGCACAACCATTTCAACGCTAAGCGTAAACCTCTATTAAAAGAGTTGTTCATCTCAGTATTTAGAATACAAGTCCGCGCCAAAGTAAGTTTTGTTTGGATAACTTTCAAGAAAATTTGGAATTCAACGAACATCAACTAAGGAGTAGTTGAATAAAACCAATAACACTATACTATAGAATAATCGTGATTGAATCAATCATAGTAAAGTAAAGTCATGCTTTAGGAATAATCTAATAGCATACAATTTGAATAACTATAGCATACCTTGCTTGAACAATACTAATCAAAGGTTAATTAGAATTGAATACTAAACATGCATAGCAATTTGAACGATAGAAATGTTCGACATTAGTATATATAGTTGTGCATGCTAAACAACAAGATAAATATAAGAATAACTTGCTCCAGAATAACTTACATCATTATATTATAATCGAATTGAAAACAGTAATTGAATTAACAAGATAATAGATTAGAAAACTTGCTCAAAGATAGCTAGATACTTGCACAATTATAAACGTACAGTTAGAGAACTTATCTCGTGCGTAGGTTAAACAATTACTATTCACGTTCACCCCAAGTCCTACACATACCATATGTATTAACAATACACATTAGTTACACTAACGTTACCTTTATGAGTTACTTTATTACTCATAGTATAGCTACTAACTAAGTTTAAGTTTAAACAACATCACATCTTTTCATGAACATTACTTTTTAGCTTTATTACCACTACTTAAGTGATCATGTCATTGCACCACATGCACATTAACAACTTAATACAACATCCTATTACATGTCCAATATGTTATCATTAAGTTATACTAATACACAAAGGGTTGTACTTGCATTCGTGCATCCCGACGCCCTCCGATTGGCTCCAAATACACAATAGTCCTAAACATTGCTATTTTGACTACTATTACAGACCTCCAATTAAAAAACTTAAAGCATGAAAGTTGTAGGTCTATTCGTCCTCGTTCCGGATCATTTTGAATCAACTCAATCGAAGTTCGTATGAGAAAGTTATGGTCGTTTTACTACAGGAGGTCAAAACTATCCGACCCGGACCACTTTTCCAGCGCTGGGGCGCGAAACAGTGGTGCCGGGGCGCGAATTCCAGCGTCGGGGCGCGAATTTCAGCACTGGGGCGCGAACTTCTGGCCTATTTTGGCGCTGGGGGGCGAAATTTGGCGCTGGGGCGCGAAATTTGACGCTAGAGCGTGAATTTTGACGCTGGGGCGCCGAAACTCACAGAACCAACCCAGAAAAACAGAGCAAAGCTACTGTCTAATTTTTTTAACAGCCAATGACATCCAATAACATGTATAACTTCATGAAAATTACACATAAAAGTTATGAAGCATTTGTGTACGTAATGTTACAAATGATGTGGTAAAAGTCTTCATTGGCCCGTAGTGCATTGATGGACAGTTGTTGGCATGATCATAACCATTAATGAATACACAAATATTCTTGGCCCGTAGTGCATGGATAATTGCGGTCGTGATACTAAAGAATATCCTTGGCCGTAGTGCAGGGGTGATTCGATGATGTGGATTATTTTGTTAAGCTGAGTCCCAGCGATAACAGTGTTGAAAAACCTTTTAAATCATAGAAGATAGTAGATTTTATTCTCTACTTGACTCTTTTAATGGATTGCTTGTTCCGCTGCAGTTAAACTTGATGTTCATTATATTTTATCAGTTTAACACTGTTGAAGGCTAGTGATAATTTATTCTACATTATCTTAGTCATAATATTTCTTACTGGGCTAGTTGAGCTCACCCTTTCTTTCACTGTTCTCTTTAGGAAATGAGAATATAGCTGGGACGAGTCGGGGAACGGAGTGATGGACCAGATGATAGTATTAGTAGTCCTCACTATTCTGTTAAATAGTGTGACAATAATTATAATGAGGACTCCTTTTAAGTTTGTATAGTCTCCAGTAGACAATAATTGTATTCAAACTCACAGTTATGTTTTGTCGTATTGTACACGACAGTTGTATTAGTAAGTTGTATTTGTATTCTGTACCATGTATCTGACGACCCAAGATGGGTGATATATACCTAATTTTGGGGGCGTCACAGTTGGTATCAGAGCTTAGGGATATGATCTGTAACGAATGAGTGGTTTGAGTTGTGATTCTGAGAACAGAATCCTTGTAAGGAGGGAATGATGTAACAATCCAGATTTTTAATTATAATATTTAAATATTTATTGAATTATATAAATATTTAATGGATGTATTTATCGTGAATAAATGTTTGTTTGTTTTGATTTGAGTTGATTAATTAATTATTTAATAAATAATTAATGAGTTAAGGAAATTCTGAGATAGTATTCTAATTTAATAATTAAGTTAGAAAGTTATAATGAATAAATAAATTATTATATTATGCAATGAATTGTTATTAGAATTAATTAAATTAAGTATGAAAACTTAATTAATTAGAAGTGTGACAAATAACTTTATTATAAGTGGTTATTAAAATAAATTAAAGTAGTTTTAATTTATTTTGCCAAACAAGCTTTAAATATATATTAAGTCTTTAATTTTAAAGCGTTTTGCCAAACGGAGCCTTATGGCTTTTGAATTTTTAAATTTAATTTATTAATAATATAAATTAAATAAAGAAAATATAAATAATGTATAATAATTTGTGGTAACCGCTGTTTTAATAATGCCATTAGTGGCGTCAGTTTTAAAACTTTTGAAAAGATACGTTAGTTTATTTTAGTTACATCTAATCTATTTGGCTAAAGCCTAAGAGAGAAAAGGGAAGAAGAAAGAAAAGTTTCATAAAGTTTGAGAGAGTTTGAGAGAAAGACAAGTCTGTGATTCCAAAGCCACCAAAATAAATTCTCAGTGTTTAACAAGGATTTCTTAAGCAACAAAAAGGTATGTTACATAACCTTAACATATATGTTTTACGTTATAATCTCTAAGTCTCTGTGTTTTTGAATTTGACGGTAACATAAAATTCTTTACAAACTTTCTGTAAAACCATGATTTTATAATTGGATAGGAAATTATGTGTATTTATAATTTTAATGGTTATACTAACATAAATGTATATATATGTTGTATGCTAAAATACGTTCAAAGAGAAAGAAGAAATTAGTTTTACAGTGGACATGAGGATGAACATGAACATGTTTTGGAGTATAACAAAATTACTATTTTATCGTATGCTAATTGTGAAATTAAAGCTTATGTATGTTAATTGGGTATGAATTTCAGAGAATCGTACTTTAAAGTAATCAAGTTTGGGTTATTATTGATATTACAGTGTTAAACAACGTTAACAATGAAGTTTTTCTTAAAAACAATGTTTTCAAATAATGAAGTTTTCTAAAGTAGTTGTTTAATTGTTGGTAATTGTTATATGGATGATTGTTAAACGTTTATGTGTAGTTTGTGATGAAGTTATGGATGTTAATTAGTGTTAGAATTGAAGTAATAGACAAAAAAATTAGTTGTTCTGTTCTTCGTGGTTGGGTTCTGCGAGTTTCGGCGCCCCAGCGTCAAAATTCACGCCCCAGCTCCAAATTTCGCGCCCTGGCGCCAAGGTTTGCGCCCTAGCGCCAAAACGGGCCAGTAGCTCACGCCCCAGCGCTGTAGCTCGCTCCCCAGCGCCACTGTTCCGCGCCCCGGCGCCGGAAAAGTGGTCTGGGTTGGATAGTTTTGACCTCCTGTAGTAAAATGGCCATAACTTCCTCATACGAACTCCGATTGAGGTGATTCAAGATGATTCGGAACGAGGACGAGTAGACCTACAACTTTTGTTCTTTAAGTCTTTCAATTTGAGGTCATTAGGATGGGTCAAAATGGTCATCTTTAGGACTGTTGTGTTTTCAGAGGCAATCGGAGGGTGTCGGACATGCATATATGCATGTGTCGTGCTCCAGACCATAAAAGATGTTGTCCTAAGTTACAAAACATGAATAATAGTAAATATAATGATGTTTAACATTAATATATGATGTATTAGATAAGTTATAGAAGCATAGTAAGCATACACAAGAGAGGCAAATCCGGCGTGTGACGAATGAACGTCGAAACGCCGTGCCAAGTGTTAATGAACTTAAAAAGTGTTTCAATTCCATTGAAATGGATATTATAAGATATGGAATTGGTTTAATATAAAACCAATAAGTAGTCCTAGCAAGACTTAAGCACTTGAATGAACTGCGAATATGAAATACAGTGAGATATAAGTTGAAAGTTAACACAATTAAGTTGAACATTGTGTATTTATTAATAGAAAAGATTATGAGACATATAGTAGAGTTTACATTACAATTACTATGTGTTGTTATGTGACTAATATTTGATGTGTATGATTATATAATTGCGTAGCGCACGTGAAGTGCAGATAGCTATAAGCTGTTAAACTGTTATTGGTAAACAACGATCAAGGCAAGTCTTTCGGTTCCTATTTTCTACGTGGATTTGATGAACTGTTTTAAATTACATGATATGTTATGCATGTTGAAATCATGAAATGTTAAAGTCAATATATGACTGCATTGTTTTGGCTAAGTAATGAGGATTGAGTAAGGAACTCAATCTTTATATTTGCTATGTGAATTAAAAGCATGTATGCCATGTTACTTTAATGAGATGTATATCGAGCATGTTATTATGTGCTATGTGATGCATGAAAACTGTTTGACTTTGCTGGGCTGTCGAGCTCACTCTTGCAAATAACCACTTTTGCAGGTCAAGATTTTAAGGTCAAGATACGTGCTATGTGAGTTATAGAGATCTATATTCACGAAGATTACTTATGTTTTATGAGAAATGTATTTCATATTTTGAACGTAACATGTTGAATTGTAAGTTGAGCTATCCAATGTATATGGATATTTAGTTATGATGTAAGACTTTGTATAGTCATTTTGTTGTAACGATTCATGATATAAGATTGAATCAAAGAGATGTAATGTAATGGTTGCGATTCAGGACAAGAAAGAAGGAAATGTATAAAAGTTTTAAATATTCCGCAATTTTATTAAGTTTAACATTGAATAATGATGTATTATTTAGAGGTTGAATGTATGGTTAACGACCGAAGTCGGGATTTAAATTGTATAGATTTTGGGGTTGTTACATGATCCCTGGCTAAGATGTGAGAATAGAACTAGGAGGGGAGAGACGGGGAATTCCTTCGCTAATATGACCTACCTAAGTTTATTGCATGGTATATAATTGGTCAGTCATAATATAAGGATAATATATGACATATCAATTAACTTTTATTTTGTGGCAGTATCTGAAAATGACATCTGAGAATGTTGAGAATAGCAATGGAGCACAGGCGACTGTTGATTCACCACATATCAATAATCAGGATAATGTGCATCAGGAAGGTGACAATTCTCATGCAAACAACAACACTGGCCAGATGATGAATGATGGAATGTTCAGAAGCTTTATGCAGTTCATGCAACAGTAGGCGAAAGCGGCTCCTGTCCAAAATATAGGTGGAAACACTGAAAACTCTCGGACGGTCACTGCTAAACAGTTCAAGGAGCTGGGACCACCGGAGTTTAAGGGAGAGCCAAAACCACTTATAGCGGAAACATGGATAAAGCAAATCACCAAGATATTTGATGTCTTGGGATGCTCCGAGGAGCAAAAGGTTCCCTTTGCCGCCTTTATGCTGCGAGGAGAGGCAGATTACTGGTGGGAATCGATTAAGCGTACTCAACCTGCTGCACTGAAGATGTCTTGGGAGAAGTTCCAAGAGCTGTTCAATGACAAATACTTTCCCGAAAGTGTTCGTCACATGAAGGAGGTGGAGTTCATCAAATTGGAGCCGAATAATATGACCGTGTCGCAGTATGTGGGTAAATTTGCTGAGTTGTCCCGATTTGCGTCCCACTTGGTGGATAATGAAGAGCGAATGACGCGAATATTTTTGCGAGGTTTGAAACCTGAGATACGTCAACATCTTATTTCTCATAAACTGTGTTTGTATTTAGATGTTGTGAATAGGGCTCAGTTAGTGGAGCGCGATAATGAGTCAACGCAACCAAAAGAGAGCAGTCGGCAAAATGATAATACGAGTGAGAGCAGTCATCGAAGCAGTGACCACAAGCGTGGAGGAAATCAACAGGCCAGAAATGGTAACCACTTCGGTGGTAATCAGGGCCAAAATAATAAGAATGGTCATTTCAAGAAGAGGAGATTCAACAATGATGGAAAGACGTCAGCACCAGCACCCGTTGTTAAGGAAGGAGAACGACCACCTATCATATGTTTCAAATGCGGAGGGGAGGGGCACATCAGTCTAAACTGCACGATGACGTCTAAAGCATGTTATAATTGTGGAAGAGAAGGTCATTTAGCTCAATTTTGTCATTTACCAAAAATAAGTTCAGCCAGGATGGAGACACCAAAGGCCGTCCCAGAAAAGTCAAAACTGGTAGTGCAAGGGAGAGCGTTTGTTGTGACCTCCCAGAAAGCAAGGAACCCGAATGAGGTCATCACGGGTAAGCTTATCATAAACTCTAACGAAGTCTATACTTAATTTGATACCGGTTCTACCCATTCTTTTATTTGTCCTACTTGCGCTCATCGATTAAATTTGACTACGGAGAAATTAGACTTTGACTTATCTGTTGAAACTCCATTGGGAGAAACCTTCATTACATCCACGGTTTATAAGTCTTGTTTGGTTCAAGTTGGTACCCATACATTACCTGTCGATCTTATTTTATTAAAAATACTTGCGTTTGACGTGATTCTAGGGATTGATTGGTTAACTACTCATCATGCAAAAATTGATTATTTTCGTAAGGTTGTTAGCTTTCATATTCCTAATCGACCTATTATGCGAATTCAAGCAACCAAACCATTAAAATTAATCGCTGTTATCTCAAACCATAAAGCTATTCGTTTATTTAAAAACGGATGTCAAGCTTTCTTAGCTCATGTCATGGATCTAAACAAAAATACGTCAGTTTTGAATGATATTTCTATTGTTAATAAATTTCCTGACGTATTCCCTGAAGAACTTCCTGGCCTACCCCCAGAGCGTGAAATTGAATTTTGTATCGACCTTGAACCCGGTACAAAACCCATTTCCAAAGCCCCATATCGAATGGCTCCTATTGAACTTCAGGAGTTAAAGATCCAACTGCAGGAATTGTTAGACATTGGCTTTATTCGTCCTAGTACTTCTTCTTGGGGTGCTCATGTTCTATTCGTGAAGAAGAAAGATGGAAGTATGGGACTTTGTATTGATTATCGGGAGTTGAATCATGTCACCATCAAAAACAGGTACCCATTGCCACGTTTTGATGACCTGTTAGACCAATTGCAAGGAGCACAATTCTTTTCAAAGATCGATCTTCGTTCTGGATATCATCAGCTGAAGGTTAGAACTGAGGATATTCCAAAGACCGCTTTCAGAACTCAGTACGGGCATTATGAATTCCTAGTCATGTCCTTTGGATTGACTAATGCTCCTGCTGCCTTCATGGATATGATGAACCGGGTATTCAAGAAATATTTGGATCACTTTGTGGTCGTCTTTATTGATGACATCCTTATTTATTCCAAAAGCCGTGAAGATCATGAGCAACACTTGAGACTGGTACTCCAAAAGCTTCGTGAATACAAGCTTTATGTCAAGTTGAAGAAATGCGAGTTCTGGCTGGAGGAGGTAGCATTCCTTGGGCACGTAGTATCAAGTCGTGGAATATCTGTTGACCCGATAAAGATTGAAGCTATTCAAAGCTGGGAGCAACCTAAATCAGTGACCGAAGTACGTAGCTTTCTTGGTTTAGCTGGTTATTATCGGAGATTCGTGGAAGGATTTTCTCGAATCGCTACTCCATTAACTCAGCTGACTCGGGAAGATACAAAGTTCAGTTTGAGCGAAGAATGTGAGAAGAGTTTTCAAGAACTCAAGAGGAGACTCATTTCAGCACCTGTTCTAACAATACCATCTGGCTCGGAGGGATTTGTCATCTACAGTGATGCTTCGAGCAAAGGGTTGGGATGCGTTCTCATGCAACATGGAAAAGTCATAGCCTATGCATCAAGATAACTCAAGGAATATGAGAGGAATTATCCTACTCATGATCTAGAGTTGGCAGCTGTTGTCTTTGCACTTAAAATTTGGAGGAATTACTTGTATGTGGAGAAGGTGGAGATCTTTACGGATCATAAAAGCCTCAAATATTTCTTCACTCAAAAGGAACTTAACATGCGACAACGACGTTGGCTTGAACTGTTGAAAGATTATGATCATACCATTCAATACCATCCTGGAAAAGCGAACGTGGTAGCTGACGCATTGAGTAGAAGATCATATGCAAGTACGAGTGCGATATTGTCAACACAAAAGCCCATTTTGTGTGACTTGCAAAGAATAGAGATAGAGTTAAAGACTCCAAGGACCCATGTGATGATGGCGAATATACGAGTAGAACCAACTTTAATCGATAAAGTTAAAGTTGCTTAAGCTACAGACCTGGAGCTGATGCGTATGAGGAAGAAAGTGCAAGAAGGTGCTATGCCGGAAGCAAGAATCGATGAAGAAGGAATACTTCGAGTCAACTCCAGACTTTATGTTCCTAACAACCCTAATTTAAAGTATGAAATCATGATGGAGGTGCACAACACACCGTTTGCAATCCATCCTAGGAGTACAAAAATGTATCATGATCTTCGTCATACATTTTGGTGGAGCAATATGAAGCGAGAGATAGCGATGTTTATCTTAAGGTGTCTAACTTGTCAACGAGTCAAAGCGGAGCATCAAGTACCAAAAGGTCCATTGCAACCACTTGAAATTCTAGAATGGAAGTGGGAGCACATTACCATGGATTTCATTACCGGTCTTCCTAAGGCTTCTCAAGGTATAGATGCGATTTGGGTCATTGTTGATAGATTGACCAAGTCTGCTCATTTCTTACCGATACGAGAAACTTATACACTTGAACGTCTTGCTTGTATGTACATAAATGAGATTGTAAGACTGCATGGTATGCCAGTATCCATAATTTCTGATCGAGACCCAAGATTCACTTCACGATTTTGGGTTAGTTTACAAAAAGCTATGGGCATGGATTTACGATTTAGTTCAGTATATCATCCTCAGACGGACGGACAATCAGAGAGAACTATTCAAACTCTAGAAGATTTATTAAGACTCTGTGTCCTTGACTTCAAGGGAAGTTGGGACAAGTTCTTACCATTGGTGGAGTTTTCCTACAACAACAGTTATCAAGCAAGTATTGGCATGGCTCCATTCGAAGCATTGCATGGAAGAAAATATCGTTCTCCAGTATGCTGGGATGAGGTGGGTGAAGCAACATTGTTGGGATCGGAGTTGGTACGTATGACTACAGAAAAAATTCAAGCGATCCGACAACGTATAAAAACCTCACAAGATCGACAAAAGAGTTATGCGGATCTTCATCGAAAGGACGTGGAATTTGATATAGGAGATCATGTGTTCTTACGTGTTGCTCCATGGAAAGGAGTTACGAGATTTAGAAAGAGAGAAAAGCTCAATCCTCGATTCATCAGTCCATTTTTAATCATCGATCGAGTAGGAACTGTGGCTTACAGACTCGCTTTACCGCCAAGTATGTCTCGTGTTCATAACGTTTTTCACATATCCATGTTACGTAAATATGTGGAAGACCTGAACCACATTATTGAGTCAGAATCGGACGAAATAGCAGAAGATTTGACGTATGAAGATGTTCCTGTTCAAATCTTGGATAAGAAGGAACATATTCTACGCTCCAAGGTTATACCTCAAGTCAAAGTTTTGTGGAGAAACCACGATGTTGAGGAAATGACTTGGGAGTCAGAATCTGAAATGAAATCAAGGTATCCTTACCTCTTCGACATACCAGGTACGTACCCTAATTTCGAGGACGAAATTTCATAAGAAGGGGAGGTTGTAAGACCCCAACTTTTATAAATAAAGATGAATTTTCTATAAATATCATTTTTGAATATTATGGAGTTAATTTGATATAATGTTATAGTGTTGGGTAATATTTATAAATTTTGCAAAGTACGCAAGTTGTTATATAATATTCGATTGGTCGGAAAAAATTCGTTTTAACAGGAAATATTCGTACAACGGCACAATTATTGGTGGACCCCACAACGGAATTATTGTCGAATTGAGAAAACGACAAAAATATTTTATTAAAAATAACGGCGGAAGTTTTACCATTGATACTGTTGAACAACTCGGTAGTAAACGTACAGTAACACGTGTGGTTGCATAGTAACACACGGTATTGATTATTAATGCTTATGTGAGAAGTCACTCAGTTTGATTCAATTATTGTCAGTTAATAATATGAATTATTTAGCGATAATGAAGTTTTGTTTTATTCGTATTATTAACGTAATAAAACAGAAACATCTTTTTATATAAAACAGAATACTTTATTAAAGTTATTCTATAAATAGAATATATTATATTTTATTTAAAAGATTTTTCTTTAAATATGGACCGTCAGATTAAAGTAATCAATCTGGACCGTTCATGGATTAGTTACTATGCATTTCATTTTTTTATAAATAGCAGCTCATTCCTTCATTATTTCTTAGGAATTCACTGAACTCTAGAGAGAGAAATTATAGAGAGAAATTATAGAGAGAGAAAAGAAAAGTATTCTTCTACTTAACTACTTCCTTATTTCAGTTCTTCTTTAAAACGGTAAGGGGTGTTATTCTTTCTTATTCATGAAGAGAACTTTTGTTATTCCATTTCTTATTATTCTGTTGGAATAACCTGTATACGCGGTCTACCCTATACTTGGTGACATTCTTCTATTATTCTGTTGGAACATCCTGTCTGTGTGTTTTACACCGGACCTGGTTCCATTTTTATTATTATTCTGTTGGAACATCCTGTCTGTGTGTTTTACACCGGACCTGGTTCCGTCTTGTTATTATTCTGTTGGAACATCCTGTCTGTGTTTTACACCGGACCTGGTTCCATTATTTATTATTCTGTCGGAATATCTTGTCTGTGCGTTTACGCCGGACCTAGTTCCATTATTTATTATTCTGTTAGAATAACCTGTCTGTGCGGTCTATCGCATGCCGGGTGATTTCTTTTGTTATTCTATTCTTTATTATACTCAGTTGGTTAAGTTTTAACTTCTATACTCCATGAAATTAGTGGATTATCCTTGATAATTGCGGTTCATCCAGTATCTTTTCATGAAAATATTCTTCTAAGCATTCTTGAATTTTACTCCACAAAGCAGTATCATGTTGACAATTTGGACGTTGTTAATTCTTGGATAATTAATTCTTGAACTTGTTTTATTGAATTCTTATATCATTGTCATCATCCTCGTGTTTATAAAATGTTGAAAGTCATCTGTGACCTGTAGTGCATATATGGACTTGATATGATTATGACCAGGGATTATTCGGTATAATCATGACCGTAATGTTACAAATAATGTGGTAAAATTCCTCATTGGCCTGTAGTGCATTGATGGACAGTTGTTGGCATGATCATAACTATTAATGAATACACAAATATTCTTGGCCCGTAGTGCATGGATAATTGTGGTCGTGATACTAAAGAATATCATTGGCCGTAGTGCAGGGGTGATTCGATGATGTGGATTATTTTGTTAAGCTGAGTCTCAGCGATAACAGTGTTGAAAAACCTTTTAAATCATAGAAGATAGTAGATTTTATTCTTTACTTGACTCTTTTAATGGATTGCTTGTTACGCTGCAGTTAAACTTGATGTTCGTTAAATTTTATCAGTTTAACACTGTTGAAGGCTAGTGATAATTTATTCTGCATTATCTTAGTCATAATATTTCTTACTGGGCTAGTTGAGCTCACCCTTTCTTTCACTGTTCTCTTCAGGAAATGAGAATATAGCTGGGACGAGTCGGGGAACGGAGTGATGGACCAGATGATAGTATTAGTAGTCCTCACTATTCTGTTAAATAGTGTGATAATAATTGTAATGAGGACTCCTTTTGAGTTTGTATAGTCTCTAGTAGACAATAATTGTATTCAAACTCACAGTTATGTTTTGTCGTATTGTACACGACAGTTGTATTAGTAAGTTGTATTTGTATTCTGTACCATGTATCTGACGACCCAAGATGGGTGATGTATACCTAATTTTGGGGGCGTCACAGTACTAGTTTCTCCTCAGCGTTTGTCAGTCGTTCCTCACGATCCTGGATCTCGCCGTCTTTTTGTGTCATTGCAGTCTGTTGTTCAGCTACTATTTCCTTTAACTCCTCAACTGTATCCTGAAGTTCCATGTTACGGTCATGCACCTCATTATATATACGGCCTGCTATCGAGTTAAGTGGAATCCTTTCCTCCTCATCCTCGTCATCCTCATCCTCCTGTGGTAACTCAACGGGATCCTCCTCATCTGTCTCCACCTCATCATCCTCATCCTCAACTACTGTGACCAACGGGGCTGACTCCCGTGGCAGTAGTTGTTCCCAAACTACCTGAATGTCATGAGGCTCCTCCTCTATAGGCATTTGAGGTCCCTCCTCCCTAGCCTGACTGGATTCTCTGACATTAGTCATCCTGACAACAAAGTTTTAAAGTTTTAAAGTTTTAATTATTAATCATTACTACTCGACACTCACGAGTACATAAATTATAATCACATCAGCACAAAAGTGTTTTATTACTTCTTTCTTAAAACGCGATAAGAGTTATCTCCACTATCTTTTCAAAGGTTACTTCCTAAGGCTTTTTCCCCCACCTAAGGTTCATAACCTAAGGCTTTGATACCAACCTGTGACACCCCCAAATCTCGGTACTTCATTACCTCAAGATTTGGTGTTCACGTAATCAAAACATTCATTTTTAACTACCCAATCATAATAGAATTGAATAATAAAAGAAAACCTGCCCATACAGGATTAAACTTAAATAAAAATTCTCCCAGGTTATGTAACCTTTAACAACAATCATTCAAATGCGAAAAATTAAATAACTTCATTACAATCTTTAAATCAAATTCTGAAAGTAAACTATCAAAACTATTACAAGTCTTCAGTATTTATTCATCTTTCCTTTTTCCTTACTGGTGCTAGGTACGTCACCCGTTTCAACTTTAGCTGTAAGAAATTTTACAGGCAAGAGTGAGCAAACAAGGCCCACTTGAAATAACAATAAGTAAATCTTTAAACTTTCACATCAATTGCCAATATTAGGCTCAATAGAACTGAACAATATATTCTATTAATTTTCTAAAAATTATAACATTCACTGAGGGTCTAATGACCACGAATCATGTCCACAGTTATAAGTAATCTTTCAACTTTAACTTTAACAGTCATAAGACTATAAGGACTCCACGTACTTAGGGGGATCAACCCTTCGTACAATGTATTGTGCACAACCATTTCAACGCTAAGCGTAAACCTCTATTAAAAGAGTTGTTCATCTCAGTATTTAGAATACAAGTCCGCACCAAAGTAAGTTTTGTTTGGATAACTTTCAAGAAAATTTGGAATTCAACGAACATCAACTAAGGAGTAGTTGAATAAAACCAATAACACTATACTATAGAATAATCGTGATTGAATCAATCATAGTAAAGTAAAGTCATGCTTTAGGAATAATCTAATAGCATACAATTTGAATAACTATAGCATACCGTGCTTGAACAATACTAATCAAAGGTTAATTAGAATTGAATACTAAACATGCATAGCAATTTGAACGATAGAAATGTTCGACATTAGTATATATAGTTGTGCATGCTAAACAACAAGATAAATATAAGAATAACTTGCTCCAGAATAACTTACATCATTATATTATAATCGAATTGAAAACAGTAATTGAATTAACAAGATAATAGATTAGAAAACTTGCTCAAAGATAGCTAGATACTTGCACAATTATAAACGTACAGTTAGAGAACTTATCTCGTGCGTAGGTTAAACAATTACTATTCACGTTCACCCCAAGTCCTACACATACCATATGTATTGACAATACACATTAGTTACACTAACGTTACCTTTATGAGTTACTTTATTACCCATAGTATAGCTACTAACTAAGTTTAAGTTTAAACAACATCACATCTTTTCATGAACATTACTTTTTAGCTTTATTACCACTACTTAAGTGATCATGTCATTGCACCACATGCACATTAACAACTTAATACAACATCCTATTACATGTCCAATATGTTATCATTAAGTTATACTAATACACAAAGGGTTGCACTTGCATTCGTGCATCCCGACGCCCTCCGATTGGCTCCAAATACACAATAGTCCTAAACATTGCTATTTTGACTACTGTTACAGACCTCCAATTAAAAAACTTAAAGCATGAAAGTTGTAGGTCTATTCGTCCTCGTTCCGGATCATTTTGAATCAACTCAATCGGAGTTCGTATGAGAAAGTTATGGTCGTTTTACTACAGGAGGGCAAAACTATCCGACCCGGACCACTTTTCCAGCGCTGGGGCGCGAAACAGTGGTGCCGGGGCGCGGATTCCAGCGTCGGGGCGCGAATTTCAGCACTGGGGCGCGAACTTCTGGCCTATTTTGGCGCTGGGGGGCGAAATTTGGCGCTGGGGCGCGAAATTTGACGCTAGAGCGTGAATTTTGACGCTGGGGCGCCGAAACTCACAGAACCAACCCAGAAAAACAGAGCAAAGCTACTGTCTAATTTTTTTAACAGCCAATGACATCCAATAACATGTATAACTTCATGAAAATTACACATAAAAGTTATGAAGCATTTGTGTACGAATTTTACACAACTAAACAACAATATCAGAGAACTAATTATTTGAAAACATTGTTTTCCTTTAAAACCAAACCTTTAAAAATCAAAACTCTATTGTTGATATAGTAAGCACTGTAATCATAGTTAGAAAATAATTTGATTTATTCTAACTATATTCTATTTAATTCTTACTCAATTCATATAATCACAGTTAAATTCCATGATTATCATACAATACAATTATAAATTTTGGTACTCTGAAAAACATACATTCATACATGTTTCTGTTCACAGTAAAACTATTTCTTTTTCTTTAACACATGATTAAAATACCACTCATATATATATATATATATATATATATATATATATATATATATATATATATATACACACACACACACACACACACACACACACATGCTAGTTATAACAATTATAACAACAAAACATGTAATACCAAAACAAATTCTAAAACAAGGTTTACAGACAAATTTGGTAAAAACTTATACACAGTTATTTCAAGAAAAACAGAGACATAAAATTTCTCAAAAACTATATAATGTAAACATATATGATAAGGTTTATACAACCTACCTTTAATTTGTTCCGACAACACTTGATAATCACTGAGAATAGCTTTGACAAACTCAGAACTTATTTGAAAAACACAGACTTTTCTCTCTTAAACTTTCTCTGAAATTCTCTCTTAATGTTCTTCTCTCTTTTCTCAGCAACTAGAAATCTAGAATGTATAAAAAGAAAACAACCGATAGCTATAACGCGTAAAATAAAACCACTAACCTTAATACGTCTAATTTAATAACATATCAGTTACAAAACTAACGTATATATTATATTATTATTTTATTAATCATTTAAATTTCAAAATCCAAAAGTCGTAGGCTTTGTTTGGCTTAACTAATTTATAATTAAACACTTAATAACCCTAAGCATTGTTTGGATAAAACCAACTTAAATTACTTTAATTTATTTTAATAACTCTTTATAACATAATTATTTGTCAAACTTTATTTAATAACAATTTATTAAATAAATTACTTAATGACATAACTCAATCCACATAACACATTAATTATTTAATAAATAAATAATTAACTAACTCAACTCAATCAAATTAAACAATTATTTATTCAATAATAAACACATCCAATAAATATTTATATAAATTAATAAATATTTATAATTTACATTTATAAAATCTGGAATGTTACACTATTCATACAGTACTATTCATGGGTACTATTCATACGATACTATTCATGAGTACTATTCACGACAAAATTAGTTTCTTTTTTGTCCAAATTATTTTTGATACATGAATATCATTCTTGAATTTTACTCCACAATTAGTCATCATGTTGACAATTTGGACATTCTTGAACTCTGGATAAATTGAATTATACATCTCTAATATTTATCATTGATCTCACTTGATTGATTTTGTATATCATTGTCATCATCCTCATGCTTATATTGTGGTGAAAGTCATCTTTGGCCCGTAGTGCATAGATGAACTGTTAATTGGTATGATTATGAGAAGGAATTGTGTATTGGAATAATTATGACTTGTAATGTTATAGACAAATGATGTGATAAAAGTCCTCTTTGGCCTGTAGTGCATAGATGGACAGTTGTTTGGCATGATCATGACCACTGGTGATACATACGAATATCCTTGGCCCGTAGTACATGGATAATTCGTTGATCTGAAATGATTATTGATTCGTGTTATAGAGATAAAATATTGATGATGGACTTTTAAATCATAGAAGATAGTAAACATCATGCTCTACTTGACTCCTCTAATGGATTGCTATTTTCGATGCAGTTGTTGATCTAAAACTTGTTGTCTATTATATTCTATCAAATTTTTCTCTGTTGAGGACTAAGGATAATTTATTCTGCATTATCTTAGTCATAATATTTTTTACTGGGCTAGTTGAGCTCACCATTTTCTTTCATTGTTCTCTTCAGAAAATGAGAATATAGCTGGGACTAGTCAGGGAATGGAGTGATGGTCCAAGATGGTTGCTATAGTAATCCTCACTATTCTATAAAATAATGTGATAATAATTGTAATGAGGACAATATTTGTATTAAAACTCACAGCTTATATTTTATCGTATTTTACATGACAGTTAATAGTTGTATAAATGAAGTTGTATTTGATTTTTGTACCATGTATTTGGCGACTAAGAATGGGTTGTGTGGACCTATTTTGGGGGCGTCACACTTACTATTGGATTTGTAGGCATATAGTTAGCTGCATTGCATTGAATTTCATTGTATATTGTTGTGCTCGAGGATTAACACGGGTTAAGTTTAGGAGAGTTTGATGAGTGGGTTTCATACCTACGAATCGGGTTCCTATTTAGACTTAAACGGTGTTTATTCTTTCGATTTTAGTTTCATTTTACTTGTGTTTGTGTTTGTTTTGTTTGTAGGTTTCTTTATATGTTAACGTTGGAACAATGGTGGCAATGCGGTGGAAAATAACATGAAAAAGAAGGAAATCAGAAATGGTAGTTTTGATACCCCATCGGGGTGGGCCTATTACAAAGAGAAACCACAACCGGGGCGGGGGTACGCGGATAGAAGGAAAGAATTTCGTTGCAATTCTAACACTGTAGATGCTTGGAAGGAAGGACTTTGGCTCTAATTGGGAATGTATTGTGGTCGATTTGAACAGCTATTATAGAGACATAAGAGGAAAAACACAAATTTCAATTACTCATTAATCAATCAAAACTTTTGGAGCCCTAATTTCTTGAAGATTATTGGAGGAGTGGAGCAGAAGATCAAGATCACGAGAACTGCTGAATTGAGTGAGGATAAGGGTGGTTCTATACTAGTCTTTGTCTTTCAATTCAGTTTCTGTAATTGGGTTGATGAATTCTTTTATCTATTCAGTTTTTCATTCATTTATGTTGAACTAAATTTCTAACTAAGCTTGCAATGAATCTTTAATGTGGAACGATGATTATCATGCTTTAATTTTAGTTTAATAAAGCTATATATTCAGTTCATCTATTGTGATTTGTGCTTAATTTATGAATTATTTGATCACCAATTTTTTGTGGATTTGTATGGACTCGAGAGATGAGATATGAATCTAGACTTGGTCATAATAGCATGTGTTCATAATTTCTGCTTTTTGATGGAATTCTTGATGTATGTTTAGGATAGAGATATGCCTAACATCGCATGTAATGGTGTAAGAACTTTGAATTTAAACCTTATTTGATTTTAATTCACATAGAGATATAGTGAATTAGTTAATTTGGGTAATTGGCTTAATTCTATCAATTGTAGATTTAAGTTAATACGGTGCTAGTGCATCGAGAGATGACTAATTCTACTTTAGTGTTCTTGATTAATGAACTTAGATAGTTAATTGAATTGAAAAGAAGTGTGATAATCAGAGTGAAGCTTAAAGTGAAATTCTAGGCTTAATTGTCCATTATCTAATTAAAATTAGCGTTAGCAAGTTGTGCTGATTTTTAGTTTATTAGTTTTCTTTAATTGCAATCATTAATTAGAATAGTTTAATAAAATTGAAATAATACAAAACTGGTAATTGTTATATTAGAATTAACACTTGTCACTGTGGGAACGATACTCTACTTATCATTATATTACTTGTTGATCACGTATACTTACATGCTGTGCGTATTTTAGAATTTACACCAACAGCAGGCACAAGTTTAGGCCACATAGGAATATCTTCTAAAAAGTTATGTAGCCACTCAACTTCTTCTCTAGCCTTATCCAATGTAATAAACTCATATTCCACGTTGGTTATCACTGCTCCGATAACTGTTGCCACTGGTACGACTATTATCTTGTTACCGGTTGTTGTCTTTTGGTTGAGCTATCTCATTATCTCGCTCCAACAATTGAGCCCTATTCACGACATCTGAATACAAACAAAGTTTATGAGAAATGAGATATTTACGAATTTCGGGTTTTAAACCTCTCAAAAATATTTGTGATATTCGCTCCTCATTATCCACCAAATGGGATGCAAACCGTGATAACTCCTCAAACTTAGCCTCATATTGTGATACAGCCATATTGTTTTGTTCCTGCTTGATGAATTCCACCTCCTCATATGACGAATACTTTCTGGAAAAAACTTGTCGTTGAATAATTCCTGGAACTTCTCCCAAGACATCGTAAGTGTGAAAAGATGAGTACACTTTACAGATTCCCACTAGTAATATGCATGTCCACGCAATATAAAGGTGGAGAAGGGAACCTTTTGCTCCTCTGAGCATCCCAAGACATCAAATATCTAGGTAATCTTCTTAATCCATGCTTCTGCCATAAGTGACTCTGGCTTTCCCAAAAATTTTGGTTGTCCCAACTCCTTGAATTGCTTAGCAGTGACCAGCTGTGAGTTGCCATTGTTTTCACCTGTATTTTGAACATGAGTATCTCTCGTTTGATGTTGTATGAATTGTAGAAAGCTCCTAAACATCTCATCATTCATCATTTGGTCGGTGTTGTTGTTTACATGAGGGTTATTGCCTTCCTGATGCACATTATCCTGGTTATTGATTGGCGATGTCTCAACGGTCTCATGTGCTCCATTGCTTATCTCAAAATTTTCAGATGTCATTCTCAAATACTACCACAAAACAAAGGTTAATTAAAGAAATTGACATTCCATATATTATCCCTATATTCCGACCGACCAATTAAATAACAAATAAGCTTACGTAGGACACAAGCGAATGATTTACTCATCTCTCCCCTCCTAGTTCTAATCCCAGATCTCCAACAGAGATCATATCCCTATGCTCTAATACCAACTGTGACGCCCCCAAAATAGGTTCACACAACCCATTCTGAGTCGTCAAATACATGGTACAAAATTCAAATGCAAACTTCAATTATACAACTATTATTTGTCGTGTAAAATACGACAAAACATAAGCTGTGAGTTTTAATATAAATATTGTCTTGTAGACAATATCCAAACTCAAATAAAGTCCTCATTACAATTATTGTTACACTATTTTACAAAATAGTGAGGACTGCTATAGTAACCATCTTGAACAATTACTCCACTCCCCGACTAGTCCCAGCTATATTCTTGCCTCCTGAGAAGACCAATGGAACCAAAAGGAAAAGGGTGAGCTCAACTAGTCAAGTAAAGAATATTATGACTAAGATAATGTAGAACAAATTATCCTTAGTCCTCAATAGGGAAAAATCTGATAGAATACAATAGACAACAAGTTTTAGATCAACAACTGCAATGGAAACAACAATCCATTAGAAGAGTCAAGTAGAGCATGATGTCTACTATCTTCTATGATTTAAAAGTTCATCATCAATACTTTATCCTTGTAACACCAATCAATAATTATTTCCAATCAACGAATTATATATGCACTACAAGCTAAAGATAATCATACCAATCAACAGTCAACAGTTCATCTATGCACTTCGGGCCAAAGAGGACTTCCACCATAAACTTTTAGCTGTAACATTAAAGGTTATGATTATACCAATACACAATTCCTGGTCATAATCATACCAATCAACAGTCCATCTTTGCACTACGGGCCAAAGATGACTTTCAAAACAATATAAGCATGACGATCATGACAATGATATAAATAATCAATCAAGTGAGATCAAGGATAAATATTAAAGATTTATAATTTAATTTATTCAGAGTTCAAGAATGTCTAAATTTTCACCATGATAACTAATTGTGGAGTAAAATTCAAGAGTTATATTCATGTATCAAAAATAATTTGGATAGAAAAGAAATTAAATTTTGTTATGAACAGTACTCATGAATAGTACCCCGACATGAAAAGATTAAAATTTAATAAGAAAGTTCAGACCAATATTTCAATGAAATGATATTAAATGAAGCGTAGATCTTAAGGAATTTCTAATCATTTAGGGAATTATAGAAGCAATACTTACCATAGTAAGTTTAAATTTAGGAATATGAAATGAAATAATGTCACTTACATAATATGAAGTATGAAAGAAAATGATATCCCTTACGAGTATGGAAGGAAATAATATCATTTACGAGTATTGAAAGAAAATAACATCCTTTACCTTAGTAGGAAAGTAGTTCTTACTGGAATAACGGAGATTATGCTGAGAAAATCTTGCATTGTTATCAACACTGAAAATATCATTATACTCACAAGAAATACACTCAATATTATAGAGAGAGAATTTTCTGATTCTGGTGTGAGTTTCATTGTTTAACTAAGCAACCTATTTATAGGAAAAGGCTAGCACACCAGGATTGATAAAATTTACACATACGCACATTAGTTTTGAAAATGCAGCACACCTATTTGAAAAAGGAGAGTTCAAACTCAAAATGAGAATTCTCACCTTTATTCACATATTTATTTGAAATAAAAGAATTCAAATTCAATTTGAAAACTAATTCAAATTCAATTTAATCACCTTCACTCCATTTAATTCGCATGCCAAAAAAAATATTTACCATTTAAATTACTATTATATTATCACATTATACTATGATAATGTAATATTATAATAATATATTTGAATGAATATTTTATTGGAGAAGATAATTATGGTCTCATAGAAAAATATGTCAAACTTTCGACAAATGTCTCATTCTATAATTCTTCCATTTATAACAAAATTGAAGAAATATTTACTTACCATATTCATCAATTATTTACAAATCTTCAATAATTATTTCTAATTAATATTATAGATTCACAATATTGACAACCAGATCGTTCCCAGGAAAGAGGGGGCTTTCCGATAAGGATTTTTCCATACTGGCGCGCAATTATATAACCTAACCCCTTTCCTCGACAGAACTTTCTAGACATTATCAATAATGCTATCTAATATTATCATTTCAATAATATGAGTTACTGTGTCGCAACAATTATTGAATCAATAATGTAAAATACTATTCAATTATTACTACTTGAAATAAAGCTGAAAGAGCTTCTTCAATGTATACAACATACCTGATTCATTCCCAAACATTATATTAAAAGAGTTGTTTACCCAATTAATATTTTGCCTCAAACAAGTTAAGGACTGTAACAATAGAAAAACACCAACCGCAACAATAAATTAATTAAATTTTAACTTTCCATCATATTTAACCAAAATTGGAAAATCAAAATTCAAATATTATCCATTGTAATTTAAATTAATGATTTTCCAAATCCAACATAAAGTTTAACATGAATATCCAAGTTTTTGTAGTGTCCACAAGAAAAATTCAACAGTTTGAATGTCCATAAATAATGATCAAGAGTTGTTTTCAACTCTTTCTGTCCCTCAGCTAGTGTTGCCTTGAATCAATCGAAAAAATTATGGATTGTTGACCAACGTGTTCATTATATTCTCAAGATTGTCAATCTGTTTGTCTTGTGCCAGAATGGTTGATGAAAACTCTTCATTCTTAGAGTGAGATGCTTCTAACTATGCTGCCAATGTAATTTTTTCTTTCTTGCTGTACGAAGACTTCTCTGCTCGAGGAACAAAGCTAAAACCAAGTAATCTCCCTGCCTTCTTGCCCAACACTAGAGTTCTAATCTCCCTTTTATCTGTACAAAATTTCCATATTCTACTTCCATCTCATAGATGCGTTCAATCTCAAGTGATTTCATTTCATTGTGTGAAATTAACAACAAATGCAAATAATTCAAAGGTAATCCCAAATTTAAAAATAAATTAAGGTTTGTATAACTTACGTATGTAGATTCATTTTCAGGTTGTACCCACTCGTTTGTTCACTTTTTCTAGTGTGATTTTCTAACCTTCAATTGGATCTCCCTGAAAATCAAATCAGATCCTGAACTCAACAATGATAAATATGATTTCTAAAAATAAACACCGGCTATTACAGCGGAACATAGATAAATCCATTTGAACTAAATCAAAAACCATTTGAACAAATGAATCAAAACACACCCAAACTGATTTAATAGAGGGAATAAAAAAATAAAGCTTCAAAAATCAGTAGGGAGCCGAAAAAGGCCCCATGTGTTCTGACCAGGTCAGGAGACCAAAATCGATAGATCCTTTGCAAAACCCAAAACAAAAGCAAAGAAACCCCATAACACAACATATCGAATTACTCCTATCGTGATCAGAGATGAAAAGAGATGGTATCATATTTTCATCCATTCAACACCAATGAAAAATATAGCAACAAATGATAAGAAATTAAAACATGCTAATATGAACAAAGGGAAAACAAAACTCCCCAACTAACCTTGATTACCACAAAGGAAGTAGATTGCAGGTAAGTGTTTGTTTGTTTTAAATCAGAGAAGACCTATTTCAAGAATTTCTTAATTTAGTGATTTTAGATGTTTTTTGAGGAGTATATTATTGGGTAATGTAAGAAGAGGAGAGGTTGTCAACCTATTAGGATCCTTATGCATGCTGCAAAGGCAAATGGGAAGAATGACCTTAATGTGAAGAAATCTAAAAAGAGCACAAAATATGCATGTGCTTCGGTTATAAAGCCAACTACTTCAGGCAAGGTCTGCTCAGATATAACATTTCCATCTATTGCATTTCAAACTTTAAATTTTATGTTGCATCAGTAGATTCAGTGAGAAGAATCACCAGAGTGAACAATTCAGGCAGGAAAAGTGATTCAAAATCTCAACACAAGCCTCAAATAATGAAGGGCGGTGAGAAAGGAACAAAAAATAGCAAGTTACGAATTTGAAGAAAAGATAACGAACTTGACAAGGCGTTGATGGGCAATAGGAAGAGGGAATCTTCTGTAGAGAAAATTGATAACAAGAAATGTAAGGTTCTTTCAGGGTTTTTAATGAAAGAGAAAAGAATTACCGAAGGCCTACAACACACAAGAAGAAAGCAGCTGCCAAAAGAAAGCCAGCAGATGAATTTCATTGTGAAGAAGTGAATTTTTCTATGTCATCCGAGACTACTTTAAAATTTTGTGCAATTATTCCACTGTCTTTCATGGATTCCAACATCTTTTACATTTAGAAGAGCAAGAAAGGCTAAACCTACCAATATTGCATTTAAGACATGTTATTTTCTTGAAATGATTGTGCCTGTGTTATAAGTTCTTGGTTTAAAGAAAGGGCAATCAGAAATGTTACTTACAGAATTAGCATGTTGCAAGAGTTCACATCGAAAATATGACGTTTCAATTGTTCAAATGCATATCAAATTGCTCTCTTTAATACAACAAAACTGAGGAAAAGAGTACGTAGCTTTATACTTGTTTCCCTGGTTTGTGTAAAAAATCCTAAATACAACTTAATTTTTTTGGCACTTAATTTTATTATGTTTGCATAGGTGAAGAACATGAAGAAGCAGCTGGAAATTAAAAGATCCAAGGTGCTGAAAATCTTAGGCTTCTTCACACAAGATCACAATCCTCAACAAATTTAACCAATTTGAAACATATATACATACATACCTTCTCTGAATGATGAACAACAAATGGTTTTGGCCCTCCACTGTGAATAGCACTATTGCCTCGATTTTTCTTATTTACTAAGTTTTCATAAGTTCTCACGTGCACTAGATGCCTCCATATAATTTTTAAATAGAAAAGAGAAACATCATGATAGTGGTCATATATAGCCCACAAAATACTTGACTCGAAAAATCCAACATAAAAAATAATCCTTCTATGTTGTCCAAAAATAAACTGTCCTACGTGTATATTCTAATTTTTTTAATAATTCACTAATGTTCAGTTTGTTCTACAGAGACTCAGCGCTTCAAAAGGAACTTAAAAGGTTGATAATTTCTAAAATCTCATACAATCCCTTTTGTTAAATCATGATGCTTAGTTTTTTATACAAAAAAAATTGCTAAAAAAACTACTATTAGTTCTTTAAAATCACCCCAATTGTGTCTTTTAAGTCAAAAATATTTTTCAAATATGAAATTAGTGAGACACAAAATGAATCTATTTTCTCTCTCTTCAAAATCTATGGCTTCACTAAAATCCAAATTTAAGAAATAGCCCAGTACTGCTATCTTTCCATCCAGACAACACACTTAAACCCAAATTTGATTGCTTCAATTAATATGGGTTTTGACCCACTGAGCTTGATAAAATACTCACTAGAGACCTTGGTAATATGAAACACAGTCTTGATAATCAAATTAAACCTTCATGTGAGTTATCTTCTAATACATATATGCACATAACTTGGTTTCAAGCATTTGCAAATTCTTAGTTGTAAACACTTTAGCCTCTATGAGGCATTTTATCAAACACCATAAAGGCATAAATTTAAAACTTGAGATTTCAAAATTGTTTAAGCAAAGTTTAGACATAATTTTTCATTCTTATACACAATTTTCCAACCAAACATAGTAGCATAGCAATGATTATATGTACTCAACTCCTTATTTAATAACAATTATATATATAGCAACAATTATACCTGATTTGGTTGTCCAAAAATTAAAGCTCTCTCTCTCTTCAATTAACCCAACTTCTGCTCCTATTGAAACTTCTCTTTTGATAACTATAGTTACTAGTATCTCCATGATTTTATTTCCTTCTTTTGGAATGAAATGGAAGGCTACTTTTGTTTCTTTCTTAATCTTGAATGAAAAATGGAAGAGGCAGGGGAATAGAAAAGGAGCACGAGCTTCGGCTCTTAGGTTAAGGGGTGTTTGATAAAAAATAAATGAATCTGAATTTGAATTAAAAAAAATTATTTGATAATTGATATGTCTGAAACATCTAAATAACATATTTTTATTATTTTATCCCTCTAAAAAATTCAAAGAATTGTTGTAAATTTATTTAATATTACTTAATATAATAGTTAATATTGTAAAAAAAAATCATTCAGCCGTTCATTCAACCAAAAAAATTAGCTGACCGGTTCAGTCATTCAAACAATTTTTCCAAAAAATAACGCACTGAATAGCTGAATCGGTTAATCATTCAGCAGAAAAACAAACAACCCCTTAGTGTCCCTTATCATATCCAAATAGTCCCCATCTGGTGCTTCTAAACGAATAACTCAACATATTGCATATATAAACATATATGCAAACATATACATATATATTATAAATTAGTACATATATTATAATCTTAATGTATGTATTAACATATTTTAATAATTTATACATTTATAAGTTATGTATAAATTATTTTCATTAAAAATGGAATTAATCCATTTGAAAAATTAACATTATTTGTAACCAGACTCTATTTTTAAATAAATAATATTCAATTTATTATTTTAATTTCATCATCTAATTTGTACATTTAATTTTGTACAACTAAATTGAAATACATCCTTCGTTTTATAAATTATTTTCCAACAATTTAATTGAATAACAAATATATTTTACCCTTTTTCCATAGTTCTATACCAATTTATTTACACTTTAAATACAGTACCTTAATATACTAAGTCATTAATAAAATATTACTTCTGATTTACTAATTTTAACACCAATATTATTTTTATTTATTGATCCATTATCTCATAATTTAATTTACATCCATTGAATATAATATTAAATATTATATTATTATACGTTACATTTAATCATAGTAACATAATTCTCATTATTAACTAACTAAAAGAAACTAATTTTCTTTATTCAGAAACAATATATTAATCCACGATTTAATTTAAACCTTAAATATATTAATCCTTATTTAATATATTTACACACTAAATTAGTTAAATCAAAAAAATTAATTTAATAATTAAAATAACTATTACATTCTCATATAAGTACATATTCACACTATATATATATATATATATATATATATATATATATATATATATATATATATATATATATATATATATATATATTCACCATTCGACCCGTTTCGTCACCTAATTAAGAATTTTATATATTAAATGTGACACCCCCAAAATAGGTCCACATAACCCATTCTTAGTCGCCAAATACATAGTACATAATTTAAATACAAACTTCAATTATACAACTATTAATTATCGTGTAAAATACGGCCAAACATAAGCTGTGAGTTTCAATACAAATATTGTCTTGTAGGCAATATGCAAACTCAAATAAGGTCCTCATTACAATTATTATTACACTATTTTACAAAATAGTAAGGACGACTATAATAACCATCTTGGACGATTACTCCACTCCCCGACTAGTCCTAGCTACATTCTCGCCTCCTGAAAAGAACAATGGAACCAAAAAGAAAAGGGTGAGCTCAACTAGCCAAGTAAAGAATATTATGACTAAGATAATGTAGAACAAATTTTCCTTAGTCCTCGACAGAGAAAAATTTGATAGAATACAATAGACAACAAGTTTTAGATCAATAACTGCAGCAGAAATAACAATCCATTAGAAGAATTAAGTAGAGCATGATGTCTAGTATCTTCTATGATTTAAAAGTTCATCATCAATATTTTATCCTTGTAACACCAATCAATAAATATTTCCAATCAACTAATTATCTATGCATTACGGGCCAAAGATAATTGTTTGTATCACCAGTGGTCATGATCATGCCAAACACCTGTTCATCTATGCACTACGGGCCAAAGAGGACTTCATCACAAACCTTTATCTGTAACATTAAAGGTCATGATTGCACCAATACATAATTCCTGGTCATAATCATACCAATCAACAGTTCATCTTTGCACTACAGCTAAAGATGACTTTCAGTACAATATAAGCATGAGGATGATTACAATGATACAAATAATCAATCAAGTGAGATCAAAGATAAATATTAGAGATTTATAATTCAATTTATCCAGAGTTCAAGAATATCTCAATTGTCAACATGATCACCAATTGTGGAGTAAAATTCAAGAATGATATTTAAGAAGATAATTTAGACAAAGAAAAAAAAATTAAATTATGTTATGAATAGTACTCATGAATAGTACAGTATGAATAGTACCGTATGAATAGTACCCATGAATAGTACCCCGACATGAAAATATTAAAATTTAATAAGAAAGTTCAGACCAATATTCCAGTAAAATGATATTAGATGAAGCACAAACCTTAAGGAATTTCTAATCATTTCAAGAATTATAGAAGCAATACTTACCAAAGTTTAAATTTAGGAATATGAAATGAAATAATATCACTTGCATAATATGAAGTATAAAAGAAAATGATATTTCTTATGAGTATTAAAATAAAATAATATCATTTACCTTAGTAGAAATTAGATCTGACATGGAATATCGGATATTATCCTGATAAATCTTGCACTAAAAGCTATACTCAACGTATTCTTATACTCAAAAGAAATACTCGCAATATTGCAATAGGAATGCTTGAGATTTTTGGTGTGCTTAGGAAGGAGGGTTACCCCCCCCTTTTATAGTGCAACCTAAGAGGAAAAGATAAACAACCTGCCTAATTTTCTTTTCTTTCTCTGCCTAACTTCCTGCCTAACATATGCCTAACTTTTTCATTTCTTTTTATTGGTCGAAGGCCCACACTTTGGAAATTTTAGAAAAGAATTTGTAGGAGAAGTGTTGGCATTCAAAAAGGATAGACTATGCAAGAACTTATTCCACCCGCCCATTAGGAAAAAGACAAGTGCACGGGAAGTTTAAAAAAACTTAACAATCTGGCAAAGTTAATATAATATTATAATATTATATTAAAAAAACTATACAATTATAATATAATATTATAATAATATATTTGAATGAATATTTTATCGGAGAAGATAATTATGATTTCATAGAAAAGTATGTCAAACTTTATACAAATGTTTCATGACAAATTCCTCCATTTATATACAAATTGAACCAATATCCACCACATAATAATTGTTCACCATTAATATTATAAACTCACAATATTAACAATCAAATCATTCACAAGAAAGAGGGGGCTTTACGATAAGAATTTATCCTTATTGGCGTGCAATTATAAAACCTAACCCCTTTCCTCGACAGAACTTTCTAGACATTGCCAATAATGCTAACTAATGTATGAATAATTGTGTCGTGTCATTTATTGATTTAATAATATAAAATATTTTTCAGATGATACTGTGACAATAATTGAATCAATAATATGAGATATTATGCAACAACTACTGTAGCAATTATTGAATGAAACTGAGTGACTTCTTACGTAAGAATCAATAATTAGAGATACTGTGCAATACCATGTGCTACTGTGTAACCACGCGTATTGCTGTATTTTTATCACCGGGTATTTCAACAGTTAATAGTAAAAGTTTTGTCGTTATTTTTCATAAAAAGGTCATTTCTGTCGCTTTCTATATCCGACGGTTATTCCGTTATGTGGTCCATCAATGACTGCGCCGTCGTACGAATATTTTTCGACCAAACGAATATTTTATGATAATTTGCTTACTTTGAAAAATTTGCACATATCACCCATAACTATAACATTATATCAAATCAACGCCTTACTATTCAAAATAATATTTAGAGAAAATTAAATCTTCATTTATAAAATGTTGGGGTCTTACAACCTCATCTCCTTATGAAATTTCATCCTCAAATTTGATATACTTACCTGGTATGTCGAAGAGGTGAGGATACCTTATTTTTATTTCAGATTCTAACTCCCAGGTTATTTCCTCAATATCATCGTTTCTCCATAAAACTTTGACTTGAGGTATAACCTTTGAGCGTAGAATATGTTCCTTCTTATCTAAAATTTTGACAAGTACCTCCTCATACATTAAATATTTCGTTATCTCATCTAGTTCTAATTCAATAATGTGGTTTGGGTCTTCCACATATTTACGTAACATAGATATATAAAAAATATTATGAACACGAGACATACTTGACAATAAGGCGAGTCTATAGGCCACAGTTCCTACTCGGTCAAGGATTTCAATTGGACCAATGAATGGAGGGTTGAGCTTTCCTCTCTTTCTGAATCTCGTAACTCCTTTCCATAGAGCAACACGTAACAATACATAATCTTCCACATTAAATTCCACGTCCCTTCGATAAAGATCGGCATAACTCTTTTGTCGATTTTGTGAGGTTTGCATACGTTGCCGGATCATTTGAATCTTTTCTGTAGTCACGCGTACCATTTTTGGTCCCAAAAACGTTGCTTCACCCACCTTATCCCAGCATACTGGAGAACGACAATTTCGTCCATACAACGCCTCGAATGGAGCCATGCCTATACTCGCTTGATAACTATTGTTGTAGGAGAATTCCACCAATGGTAAGTACTTGTCCCTACTTCCTTTGAAATCTAGAATGCAGAGTCTCAATAGATCTTTAAGAGTTTGAATAGTCCTTTCTGATTATCCGTCCGTTGGGGAATGATATGCAGAACTGAATCGCAAATCAGTGCCTATAGCTTTCTACAAGCTGACCCGAAATCATGAAGTAAATCTTGGGTCTCGATCAGAAACTATGGATACTGGCATACCATGCAATCTCACAATCTCATTTGTGTATACACGAGCAAGACGTTCAAGTGAATAAGTTTCTCGTATAGGCAAGAATGAGCATACTTGGTAAATCTATCAACAATGACCTAAATTACATCTATGCCTTGAGAAACCTCGAGAAGACCAGTAACAAAATCTATGTTGATGTGCTCCCACTTCTATTCTGAAATTTCAAGTTGTTGCAATGGACCTTTTGGTACTTGATGCTCCACTTTGACAAGTTAGATACCTTGAGATAAACTCCGCGATCTCTCTCTTCATATTGCTCCACCAAAATGTATGTCGAAGATCACAATATATTTTGGTACTCCCAGTATGGATTACAAACGGTGTATTGTGTGCCTCCATCATGATTTTATACTTCAATTCAGAGGCGTTAGGAACACAAAGTCTAGAGTTAACTCGAAATATTTCTTTCTCGTCGATCCTTACTTCTAGAATAATACCTTCTTGTACTTTCTTTTTCATACGCATCAGCTCCGGGTCTGTAGCTTGAGCAGATTTAACTTTATCGATTAAAGTCAGTTCTACTCGTATATTTACCATCTTCGCGTGGGTCCCTGGAGGATTTAACTCTATCTCCAAAGGTAAATCATACAAAATGGGCCTTTGTGTTAACAATATCGCACTCGTACCCGCATATGATCTTCTACTCAACGCGTCAGCTACCACGTTCGTTTTTTCAGGATGGTATTGAATGGTATGATCGTAATCTTTCAACAACTCGAGCCATCGTCGTTGTCGTATGTTGAGTTCTTTTTGGGTGAAGAAATATTTGAGGCTTTTATGATCTGTATAGATCTCCACTTTCTCCCCATACAGGTAGTGTCTCTAGATCTTTAGCACAAAAACGACTGTTGCCAACTCTAGATCATGAGTAGGATAATTCCTCTCATATTCTTTGAGTTGTCGTGAGGCATAGGCTATGAGTTTCCTGTATTGCATGAGAACACATCCTAAACCTCTGCCTGAAGCATCGCTGTAAATGACAAATCCCTCTGAACCTAATGGTATTGTCAGAACAAGTGCTGAAATGAGTCTCCTCTTGAGTTCTTGGAAGCTCTTCTCACATTCCTCGCTCCATCCGAATTTTGTATCTTTTTGAGTCAGCTGAGTTAATGGAGTGGCGATTCGAGAAAATCCTTCCACAAATCTTTGATAATAACCAGCTAAGCCCAGAAAGCTACGTATTTCGGTTACTGACTTAGGTTGCTCCCATCTTTGTATTACTTTAATCTTTGCTGGGTCAACTGATATTCCATGTTTCAATATCACGTGCCCAAAGAATGCTACTTATTCAAGCCAGAACTTACATTTCTTCAACTTGGCATATAACTTGTTTTCATAAAGCTTTTGGAGTATCAGCCTCAAGTGTTGCTCATGATCTTCACGGCTTTTAGAGTAGATGAGGATGTCATCAATAAAGACAACCACAAAATGATCCAAATATTCCTTGAATACTCGATTCATCATATCCATGAAGGCAGCATGAGCATTAGTCAATCCAAAAGACATGACTAGGAATTCGTAACACCTGTACCGAATTCTGAAAGCAGTCTTTGGAATGTCATCAGTTTTAATCTTTAACTGATGATATCTGGAATGAAGATCGATCTTTGAGAAGAATTTAGCACCTTATAACTGGTCAAACAGGTCATCAATTGGTGGTAACGGATACCTAATTTTGATGGTGACTTGGTTCAACTCCCGATAGTAAATGTAAAGTCGCATACTCCCATCTTTCTTCTTTACGAACAAAATAGGAGCACCCCAAGGAGATGTATTAGGACGAATGAAACCAATGTCTAACAGTTCATGTCATTGGGTTTTTAACTCCTGAAGTTCAATAGGAGCCATTCGATATGGGATTTCAGAAATAGGTTTTGTATCGGGTTCAAGGTCAATACAAAATTTGATTTCACGCTCTGGGGGTAGGCCAGGAAGTTCTTCGGGAAATACGTCAGGAAATTCAATAACAACAAAAATATCATTTAAATTTGACGTATTTTTGTTTAAATCCATAACATGGGCTAATAAAGCTTGACATTCATTTTTAAATAAATGAATGACTTTATGGCTTGATATGACAGTGATTGGCTTTAGTAGTTTAGTTGCCTGAATTCACATAACAGGTTGGTTAGGAATATGAAAACTAACGACCTTACGACAATAATCAATTTTAGCATGATGAGTTTTTAACTAATCAATTCCTAAAATCACATCAAATGCAAGTATCTTCAAAGTGATGAGATCAATAGGTAATGTGAAGGTGCTGATTTGAATCAAACAAGATTTATAAACAATGGATGTAATGAAGGCTTCTCCTAACGGAGTTTCAACTGATAAGTCAAATTCTAATTTCTCAAGAGTGTACAAGCAGGTGAAATAAAAGAATGGGTAGAATCGGTATCTAATAAGGTATAGACTTTGCAAGAGTTTATGATTAGCTTACCCATGATAACTTCGTTCGGGTTCTTCGCTTTTTGAGAAGTCACGACAAACGCTCTTCTCTGAACCATCGACTTTGGCTTGTCCGAGACAGCCTTTAGTGCCACCATCCCAGCTGGACTTGACTTCACTATAGGACAAAATTGAGCTATGTGATCGTTCTTTCCATAACTAAAACACACCTTAGAAGGTTGTGCACAGTTTGGACTGATGTGTCCCTCCTCTCCTCATCTGTAGCATCTAACTGGTGGTCATTCTCCTCCCCTAGAAATTGTTGCTGGTGGTGGTGTTGCTGCCGATGTCTTTTCGTCATTGTTGAATCTTCATATTTTGAAATTTCCATTTGACTCATTTCTTCTATTATCTTGGCCAAGATTACCACCGAAGTGGTTACCATTTCTGGCATGATAATTTCCTTGACGTTGGTTATCACTGGTTCGATGACTGTTGCCACTGGTACGACTATTATCGTGGTGTCGGTTGTTGTCTTTTAGTTGAAAAGTCTCATTATCTCGCTTTAATAATTGAGCCCTATTCACATCTGAATACAAACAAAGTTTATGAGAAATGAGATATTGACGAATTTTGGGTTTTAAGCCTCTCAGAAACATTTGTGTTATTCGCACCTCATTATCCACCAAATGGGATGCAAACCGGGATAACTCCGCAAACTTAGCCTCGTATTATGATACAATCATATTGTTCTGTTCCAGTTTGATAAATTCCACCTCCTTCATATGATGAATACTTTTTGGAAAATATTTGTCGTTGAACAATTCCTGTAACTTCTTCCAAGACATCTTAAGTACGGAAAGATGAGTACGCTTTACAGATTCTCACCAGTAATCTGCCTCTCCACGTAACATAAAGGTGGCGAAAGGAACCTTTTGCTCCTCTGTACATCCCAAGACATCAAATATCTTAGTGATTTGCTTAATCCATGCTTCTGTCTTAAATGGCTCTGGCTTTCCAAAAAACTCCGACAATCCCAACTCCCTTAATTGCTTAGCAGTGACCAGCCATGAGTTGCCATTATTTCCATCTGCATTTTGAACAGGAGTCTCTCTCATTTGGTGTTGCATGAATTGTAGAAAGCTCCTAAACATCCCATCGTTCATCATTTAGTCGGTGTTATTATTTACATGAGGATTATTGCCTTCCTAATGCATATTATCCTGGTTATTGATTGGCGGTAACTCAATGGTCGCATGTGCTCCATTGCTTTTCTCAAAATTTTCATATGCCATTCTCAAATAGTTCCACAAAACAAGGGTTAATTAAAGAAATTGACATGCCACATATTATCCCTATATTTTGACCGACCAATTAAATAACAAATAAGCTTAGGTAGGACACACTAGCGAAGGATTTACTCGTCTCTCCCCTCCTAGTTCTAATCCCAGATCTCAACCAGAGATCATATCCCTAAGCTCTGATACCAACTGTGACGCCCCCAAAATAGGTCCACATAACCCATTCTGAGTCGCCAAATACATTGTACAGAATTTAAATACAAACTTCAAATATACAACTATTAATTATCGTGTAAAATACGACAAAACATAAGTTGTGAGTTTTAATACAAATATTGTCTTGTAGACAATATCCAAACTCAAATAAGGTTCTCATTACAATTATTGCTACACTATTTTCAAAATAGTGAGGACGACTATAATAACCATCTTAAACCATTACTCCACTCCCCAACTAGTCTCAACTACATTCTCGCCTCCTGAGAAAAACAATGGAACCAAAAAAAAAAGGGTGAGTTCAACTAGCCCAATAAAGAATATTATGATTAAGATAATGTAGAACAAATTATCATTAGTCCTCAACAGAAAAAAATCTTATAGAATACAATAGACAACAAGTTTTAGATCAACAACTGTAGCAAAAATAACAATCCATTAGAAGAGTCAAGTAGAGCATGATGTTTACTATATTCTATGATTTAAAAGTCCATCATCAATATTTTATCCACGTAACACCAATCAATAAATATTTTAAATCAATGAATTATTTATGCACTACGGGCCAAAGATAATCGTTTGCATCACCAGTGGTCATGATCATGTCATACATCTGTCCATCTATGCACTACAGGCCAAAGAGGACTTCACCACAAACCTTTATCTATAATATTAAAGGTCATGAGTATACTAATACACAGTTCTTGGTCATAATCATACCAATCAACAGTCCATATTTGCACTACGACCAAAGATGACTTTCAGTAGAATGTAAGCATGAGGATAAAGACAATGATATAAAGAATCAATCAAGGATAAATATTAGAGATTTATAATTCAATTTATCTAGAGTTCAAGAATATCAAAATTGTCAACATGATCACTAATTGTGTAGTAAAATTCAAGAATGATATTTAAGAAGATAATTTGGACAAAGAAAAATAAATAAATTTTGTTGTGAATAGTACTTATGAATAGTACCGTATGAATAACATCGTATAAATAGTATCGTATGAATAGTACCATATGAATAGTATCCATGAATAGTATCCCGATATGAAAAGATTAAAATTTAACAAGAAAGTTCAGGCCAATATTCCAGTGAAATGATATTATCGACGTCGAGATTTTTATTTGTCCCTTTCTGTTCTTGTTTTTTGGTGTTCTCATGTTAGGTGAGATTTGTTTGAAAAAATAAGTTGTGAAAAGGTCCGACATGTATATGCCGACGATTGAACTGTAAGAGTCGCTAGGTGGTATTTTTAAATGGTTGCACCAACTCAACCGAGAAAAGGTTTGCACAAAAACCTAGTGAAATGACACTGCTTAACTGGTATGTGAAACTGAGATTCGTTAGGGTCCGGGGACTTGATTAAGCGGAGGGAAGGTGTTAGCCACCCCCCGACTTTCGTGGTGATACGGTTACCGCCACTTTTTAATTTAAACTTTTATCTGAATGTGTGTGTGTGTGTATGTGTGTGCAGGTCAATGTTCAGTTATCTGGAAATAGTGTTATACCTCGTTTGCTCCTATATACAAAGAGTTTGACTTTTGTATAAAAGTTTAATTTTAACGAGATATGGCAGTGATGTTTTGTAAAATAGGCTTTTCAAACCTTTATGCTCAATAGTAATTGAGGCCTTTGATACTTCTATTTTTATTATGTGTTCAGCTTGGTTGCTTTTATTATTTTCGAGATGCGAATCATCTTTGAGAAAATAAGATACATAGCAATGCCGAACTCCTTGTGGGCATGAGAGCCATCTAAGGAAATTCAGACACCGTGAATAATTTACAAGCTAACTGCAGCTGAAAATGTCCATCACAGGAACCGAATCTAAATTCAGAAATTGAATCTGTGATCACATGATTCCTAAGCTCACATGATGATGTGATATGTACAAAAGCTATAAACAGTTATATATATATATATATATATATATATATATATATATATATATATATATATATATATATATATACGAATCGACGATTTGGGCATACACACGTAATACGACTCTCAACGTGAATAAGTATGTGCGATGGAAGTGGAGAAAGGCTGAAAGAAATCTAAGATGTCTTATAGTGGGCTGCCAAGAAGACTTCAGATAATTTTAAATGAATGAATACTCGGTTTCTGTGACGCCCCCAAAATAGGTATACATCACCCATCTTGGGTCGCCAGATACATGGTACAGAATACAAATACAAACTAATTATATAACAATCGTGTAAAATACGACAAAACATATGCTGTGAGTTTTAATACAAATATTGTCATCTAGAAAATATCCACACTTAATGGAGTACTCATTACATTTGTTATTACACTATTTCACAGAATAGTGAGGACTACTAATACACTATCTAGGACCATCACCCTGTTCCCCGACTAGCCCCAGCTACGTTCTCATTTCCTGAAGAGAATAATGAAAGAAAAGGTGAGCTCAACTAGCCCAGTAAGAAATATTATGACTAAGATAATGCAGAATAAATTATCATTAGCCTTCAACAGTGTTAAACTAATACAATATAACAAACATCAAGTTTAACTGCAGCGGAACAAACAATCCATTAGAAGAGTCAAGTAGATAATAAAATCTACTATCTTATATGATTTAAAAGGTTTTTCATCACTTTTATCGCTGAAACTCAGCTTAATAAATAATCCACATCATTAAATCATCCCTGCACTACAAGCCAAGGATATTCTTTAGTATCACGATATCCATGCACTACGGGCCAAAGATAATCGTGTTTTCATCAACGGTCCAGATCATGCCATAAAACAATTCATCTTTGCACCCTTGGCCGAAGAGAATCCATAGTCATAATCATACCAAAAACTATCAATCAATGCACTACGGGCCAATGAGGACTTTTCTCATATCATTTGTAACATTACGGTCATGATTATACCGAATAATCCCTGGTCATAATCATACCAAGTCCATCTATGCACTACAGGCCATAGATGACTTTCAACATAATATAAGCATGAGGATGATGACAATGATATAAGAATTCAATAAAATAAGTTCAAGAATTAATTTATCCAGGAACCAATAACGTCCAAATTATCAACATGATACTGCTTTGTAGAGTAAAATTCAAGAATGTTCAGAATAATATTTTCATGAAAAGATACTGGATAAAGCACAAATATCAAGGATATTCCACTAATTTCATGGAGTATAGAAGCCAAAGCTTTAACCAACTGAGTATAATAGAATATATGAAACTGCAAATGCATTTTCGCCGCCATGTGGTAATCCACTTAGACAGATCATGTCCACAATTTAATAAGGAATGAATACAAAGGATCATTCACCATGCATGTGGTAATCGACATAGACATGTTATTCCAACAGAATAATAAAGAATGGAATAATAGAAGGATTCACCATGCGTGCGATAGACTGCACAGACAAGTTATTCCTAACATAATAATAAAGAATGGAACCAGGTCATGCGTAAACGCATCGACATGATATTTCGACAGAATAATAAATAATGGAAACAAGTCCGGCGTAAACGCACATACAGGATATTCCGACAGAATAATAAATAATGGAACCAAGTCCAGCGTAAACGCACAGACAGGATATTCCGACAAAATAATAAATAATGGAACCAGGTCCGGCGTAAACGCACAGACAGGATATTCCGACAGAATAATAAATAATGAAACCAGGTCCGGCGTAAACGCACGGACAGGATATTCCGATAGAATAATAAAGAACAGAATATTAGAAGAATTTCACCGTGTATATGGTAGTCCGCGTATATAGGTTATTCCAACAGAATAATAAAAAATGGAAAAACAGAAGTTCTCTTCATGAATACAAAAAAAATAATACCCCTTACTGGTATAACAAATAATATCCCTTACCTTAGAAAAAAGAGTACTGGATATAGGAGTAGTGAAGTAGCAGAACACTTTTCTTCTTTCTCTCTATAGTTTCTCTCTCTAGAGTTTCAGTGAATTCGTAAGAAATAATGAAGGAATGAGCTACTATTTATAAAAGAATGGACTGCATAGTAACTAATTCATGAACGGTCCAGATTAATTTATTTTTAATCGGACGGTCCATATTTAAAGCAAAATCTTTTAAATAAAATATAATATATTCTATTTATTTCTAATAAAACGAATAACTTTATAAAAGTATTCTGTTTTATATAAAAAGATTTTACTATGCAAAACACTATACAGGCACTATGCAACACTATGAATAATAGAGTATAATGTATTCTATTTATAGAATAACTTTATAAAAGTATTCTATTTTATATAAAAAGTTTTTCTGTTCTATTACATTAATAATATCAATAAAACAAAATTGAGTGACTTATCGTTTAAGCATCAATAATCAATACCGTGTGCTACTATACAACCATGCGTATTACTGTACTTTTAACACCGAGTGTTTCAACAGTTAACGGTAAAACTTATGCCGTTATTTTCATAAAATATTTTTGTCATTTTCTCAATCCGACAATAATTCCGTTGCGGGGTCCACCAATGATTGTACTATTGTACGAATATTTCCTGATAAAATTAATATTTTTCGACCAATCGAATATAATATGATCACTTGCATACTTTATAAAATTTATAAATACTACCCACAACTATAACATTATATCAAATCTACACCATAATATTAAAAAAAATTATTTCGAGAAAATTAAATTTTATTCGTAAAATTTGGGGTTTCACAATCCCCCCTCCTTATAAAATTTCGCCCTCAAAATTTACATACGTACCTAGTATGCCAAACAGGTGAGGATACATTGACTTCATTTCAGATTCTAACTCTTGAGGTATAACCTTTGAGTGTCGAATATAATCCTTCTTATCCAATATTTTAACACGTATCTCCTCATACGTTAAATCATCCGCTATCTCGTCCGGTTCTAAATTAATAATATGGTTCGGGTCGTCCACATATTTACATAACGTCGATACGTTGAAAACGTTATGAACACGCGACATACTTAGCGGTAAAACGAGCCTATAAGCCACAGTTCCTACTCGATCGAGGATTTCAAATGGGTCAATTAAATCGAGGGTTGAGATTTCCTCTTTTCATCGATTCTTGCTTCTAGAATAACGTCCTCTTGAACCTTCTTCTTCACATTCATCAACTCTGAGTATGTAGCTTGAGCGGCTTTAACTTTATCGATTAAAGTCGATTCTAATCGTATATTCGTTATCTTTACGTAGGTCCCTAGAGTCTTTAACTCTATCTTCATTATTTGTAAGTTATACGAAATGGGTCTTTGTGTTAACAACATCTCACTCGCATACGATCTTCTACTCAACGCGTCAGCTACCACGTTTGCACTTCCACGATGATATTGAATGGTACGATCGTAATTTTCAACAGCTCGAGCCAACGTCTTTGGCGCATAATACGTTCGTTTTAGTTGAAGAAATATTTGAGGGTTTAAGAAATGGGTTTTGTACTGGGGTCAATACAAAATTTGATTTCACGCTCTGGGGTAGGCTAAGAAGTCTTCAAGAATACGTCAGGAAATTTATTAACAATAGAAATATCGTTCAAAACTGTGACCCTCATCCAAGACTTGGATAGCACGTCACATTGATACCTATTAACTTGCCATCGTCATTCACGACGTCGCCTACAGAAAGTCTGGCTTCGGTGCATTTCACACAAGGAAGTCACCAGATAAAGGCTCAGGGCTCTTTACTTATGGCTTGATATGACAATGATTGACTTTAGTGGTTTGGTTACTTTGAATTTGAATAACAAGTTGGTTAGGAATATGAAAGTTAACCACCTTACGAAAAACATGATGAGTAGTTAACCAATCGATTTCTAAAATCACATCAAAGGAAAGTATTTCCAAAGAGATACGATAGACAGGTAACGTGAAAGTGTTGATTTGAATCAAAAAGATTTATAAATAGTGGAGGTAACGAAAGTTTCTCCCAGCAGAATTTCAACAGATAAATCAAAGTCTAACTTCTCCAGAGTTAAGTTCAAACATTGAACACAACTAGGTGAAATAAAAGAATGAGTAGAACCGGTATCTAACATGGTATACACTTCAAAAGAGTTTATGACTAACATACCCGTGATAATTTTATTCAGGTTCTTCGTCACGAAAAAAAATGCTCTCTCTTAAACTACCGGCTTTGGCTTGTCTGGGACATCCTTTGGCATCACTATCCCAGCTGGACTTGACTTCACCATACGACAAAATAGAGCTAGGTGACCTTGTCTTCCGCAATTAAAACACGCTTTGGATTGCTGCGTACAGTTTGGACGGATGTGTCCCTCCTGTCCGTATTTGAAACATACGACCGGTGGTCGTTCTTCTTCCTTTGAAATGGGTGTTGGTGCCGACGTCTTCACGTCATTGTTGAACCTTCTCTTCTTGAAATGTCCGTTCTTATTATTTTGGCCATGATTACCACCGAAGTGGTTACCATTTCTGGCATGTTAATTCCCTCCATGCTTATTGCCACCTCTTTGATGACTGTTATCACTAGTATTATCATTTTGTCGGTTGCTCTCTTTTAGTAGGGTTGACTCGTTATCACGCTCCAATAACTGAGCCCTATTAACAACATCTGAATACAAACACAGTTTATGAGAGATAAGATATTGACGTATCTTAGGTTTCAAACCACTTAGAAACATTCACGTCATTCTCTCCTCATTATCAACCAAATGGGACGTAAATCGGGACAACTCGGCAAACTTGGCTTCGTACTGTGACACGGTCATGTTGTTTTGCTCCAACTTGATAAATTCCACCTCCTTCATATGACGAATACTTTCGGGAAAGTACTTGTCATTGAATAGCTCTTGCAACTTCTCCCAAGACATCTTGAGTGTGTCAGGCTGGGTACGTTTTATAGATTCCCACCAGTAATCTGCCTCTTCACGCAATATAAAGGTGCCAAAGAGAACCTTTTGCTCCTCTGAGCATCCCAAGACATCAAATATCTTGGTGATCTGCTTTAACCATGAAGCTGCCTTAAGTGGTTCTGGCTTTCCCAAAAACTTCGGTGGTCCCAGCTCCTTGAACTGCTTAGCGGTGACCAATAATGGATTGCCATTATTTTTACCTACATTATGAACAGGAGCCGCCTTCGCCTGATGTTGCATGAATTCTAAAAAACTCCTAAATGTACCGTCATTCGTCAATTGATTAGTGTTGTTTTTTACAGGAGGATTATCGCCATCCTGTTGCACATTATCCTGATTATTGATCTGTGGAGACTCAACGGTCTCCTGTGCTCCATTGCTTATCTCAACATTTTCAGATGCCATTTTCAAATACTGCCACAAAACAAGGGTTAATTAACATATCACATATTATCTCTATACTCTGACCGACCAATTAAATAACAAGTAAACTTAGGTAGGCCATACTAGCGAAGGAATTCCCCGTCTCTCCCCTCCTAGTTCTTATCTCACATCTCAGCCAGGGATCATATCCCTAAGCTTTGATACCAACTGTGACGCCCCCAAAATAGGTATACATCACCCATCTTGGGTCGCCAGATACATGGTACAGAATATAAATACAAACTAATTATACAACAATCGTGTAAAATGCGACAAAGCATATGCTGTGAGTTTTAATACAAATATTATCATCTAGACAATATCCACACTCAATGGAGTACTCATTACATTTATTATTACACTATTTCACAGAATAGTGATGACTACTAATGCACTATCTAGGACCATCACTCTGTTCCCCGACTAGCCCCAGCTACGTTCTCATTTCCTGAAGAGAACAATGAAAGAAAGGGTGAGCTCAACTAGCCCAGTAAGAAATATTATGACTAAGATAATGCAGAATAAATTATCGGTAGCCTTCAACAGTGTTAAACTGATACAATATAACAACATCAAGTTTAACTGCAGCGGAACAAACAATCCATTAGAAGAGTCAAGTAGAGAATAAAATCTACTATCTTATATGATTTAAAATGTTTTTCCATCACTTTTATCGCTGAGACTCAGCTTAATAAATAATGCACATCATTAAATCATCCCTGCACTATAGGCCAAGGATATTCTTTAGTATCACGACCACGAATTATCCACGCACTACGGGCCAAAGATAATCGTGCTTTCATCAACGGTCCTGATCATGCCATAAAACAATTCATCTTTGCACCCTTGGCCGAAGAGAATCTATAGCCATAATCATATCAAAAACTGTCCATCAATGCACTATGGGCCAATGAGGACTTTTTTCACATTATTTGTAACATTACGGTCATAATTATACCGAATAATCCCTGGTCATAATCATACCAAGTCCATCTATGCACTACAGGCCACAGATGACTTTCAACATAATATAAGCATGAGGATGATGACAATGATATAAAAATTCAATAAAACAAGTTCAAGAATTAATTTATCCAGGAACCAATAACGTCCAAATTATCAACATGATACTGCTTTGTAGAGTAAAATTCAAGAATGTTCAAAATAATATTTTCATGAAAAGATACTGGATAAAGCACAAATATCAAAGATATTCCACTAATTTCATGGAGTATAGAAGCCAAAGCTTTAACCAACTGAGTATAATAGAATATATGAAACTGCAAATGCATTTTCGCCGCCATGTGGTAATCCACTTAGACAGATCATGTCCACAATTTAATAAGGAATGAATACAAAGGATCATTCACCATGCATGTGGTAATCGACATAGACAGGTTATTCCAACAGAATAATAAAGAATGGAATAATAGAAGGATTCACCATGCGTGCGATAGACTGCACAGACAAGTTATTCCTAACATAATAATAAAGAATGGAACCAGGTCATACGTAAACGCATCGACATGATATTTCGACAGAATAATAAATAATGGAAATAAGTCCGGCGTAAACGCATATACAGGATATTCCGACAGAATAATAAATAATGGAACCAAGTCCAGCGTAAACGCACAGACAGGATATTCCGACAAAATAATAAATAATGGAACCAGGTCCGGCGTAAACGCACAGACAGGATATTCCGACAGAATAATAAATAATGAAACCAGGTCCGGCGTAAACGCACGGACAGGATATTCCGATAGAATAATAAAGAACAGAATATTAGAAGAATTTCACCATGTATATGGTAGTCCGCGTATACAGGTTATTCCAACAGAATAATAAAAAATGGAAAAACAGAAGTTCTCTTCATGAATACAAAAAAAATAATACCCCTTACTGGTATAACAAATAATATCCCTTACATTAGAAAAAAGAGTACTGGATATAGGAGTAGTGAAGTAGCAGAACACTTTTCTTCTTTCTCTCTATAGTTTCTCTCTCTAGAGTTTCAGTGAATTCGTAAGAAATAATGAAGGAATGAGCTACTATTTATAAAAGAATGGACTGCATAGTAACTAATTCATGAACGGTCCAGATTAATTTATTTTTAATCGGACGGTCCATATTTAAAGCAAAATCTTTTAAATAAAATATAATATATTCTATTTATTTCTAATAAAACGAATAACTTTATAAAAGTATTCTGTTTTATATAAAAAGATTTTACTATGCAAAACACTATACAGGCACTATGCAACACTATGAATAATAGAGTATAATGTATTCTATTTATAGAATAACTTTATAAAAGTATTCTATTTTATATAAAAAGTTTTTCTGTTCTATTACATTAATAATATCAATAAAACAAAATTGAGTGACTTATCGTTTAAGCATCAATAATCAATACCGTGTGCTACTATACAACCATGCGTATTACTGTACTTTTAACACCGAGTGTTTCAACAGTTAACGGTAAAACTTATGCCGTTATTTTCATAAAATATTTTTGTCATTTTCTCAATCCGACAATAATTCCGTTGCGGGGTCCACCAATGATTGTACTATTGTACGAATATTTCCTGATAAAATTAATATTTTTCGACCAATCGAATATAATATGATCACTTGCATACTTTATAAAATTTATAAATACTACCCACAACTATAACATTATATCAAATCTACACCATAATATTAAAAAAAATTATTTCGAGAAACTTAAATTTTATTCGTAAAATTTGGGGTTTCACAATCCCCCCTCCTTATAAAATTTCGCCCTCAAAATTTACATGCGTACCTAGTATGCCAAACAGGTGAGGATACATTGACTTCATTTCAGATTCTAACTCTTGAGGTATAACCTTTGAGTGTCGAATATAATCCTTCTTATCCAATATTTTAACACGTATCTCCTCATACGTTAAATCATCCGCTATCTCGTCCGGTTCTAAATTAATAATGTGGTTCGGGTCGTCCACATATTTACATAACGTCGATACGTTGAAAACGTTATGAACACGCGACATACTTAGCGGTAAAACGAGCCTATAAGCCACAGTTCCTACTCGATCGAGGATTTCAAATGGGTCAATTAAATCGAGGGTTGAGATTTCCTCTTTTCATCGATTCTTGCTTCTAGAATAACGTCCTCTTGAACCTTCTTCTTCACATTCATCAACTCTGAGTATGTAGCTTGAGCGGCTTTAACTTTATCGATTAAAGTCGATTCTAATCGTATATTCGTTATCTTTACGTAGGTCCCTAGAGTCTTTAACTCTATCTTCATTATTTGTAAGTTATACGAAATGGGTCTTTGTGTTAACAACATCTCACTCGCATACGATCTTCTACTCAACGCGTCAGCTACCACGTTTGCACTTCCACGATGATATTGAATGGTACGATCGTAATTTTCAACAGCTCGAGCCAACGTCTTTGGCGCATAATACGTTCGTTTTAGTTGAAGAAATATTTGAGGGTTTAAGAAATGGGTTTTGTACTGGGGTCAATACAAAATTTGATTTCACGCTCTGGGGTAGGCTAAGAAGTCTTCAAGAATACGTCAGGAAATTTATTAACAATAGAAATATCGTTCAAAACTGTGACCCTCATCCAAGACTTGGATAGCACGTCACATTGATACCTATTAGCTTGCCATCGTCATTCACGACGTCGCCTACAGAAAGTCTGGCTTCGGTGCATTTCACACAAGGAAGTCACCAGATAAAGGCTCAGGGCTCTTTACTTATGGCTTGATATGACAATGATTGACTTTAGTGGTTTGGTTACTTTGAATTTGAATAACAAGTTGGTTAGGAATATGAAAGTTAACCACCTTACGAAAAACATGATGAGTAGTTAACCAATCGATTTCTAAAATCACATCAAAGGAAAGTATTTCCAAAGAGATACGATAGACAGGTAACGTGAAAGTGTTGATTTGAATCAAAAAGATTTATAAATAGTGGAGGTAACGAAAGTTTCTCCCAGCAGAATTTCAATAGATAAATCAAAGTCTAACTTCTCCAGAGTTAAGTTCAAACATTGAACACAACTAGGTGAAATAAAAGAATGAGTAGAACCGGTATCTAACATGGTATAGACTTCAAAAGAGTTTATGACTAACATACCCGTGATAATTTTATTCAGGTTCTTCGTCACGAAAAAAAATGCTCTCTCTTAAACTACCGGCTTTGGCTTGTCTGGGATAATTCTGTTGTGGGGTCCACTAATGATTATGTCGTTGTACGAATATTCCCTGATAAAATGAATATTCCCCGATCAATCGAATATAATATGAACACTTACATACTTTAAAAAATTTATAAATACTACCCACAGCTATAACATTATATCAAATCCACACCATAATATTAAAAAAAAAATTATTTCGAGAAAATTAAATCTTATTCTTAAATTTTGGGGTTTCACAGTTTCCACTTGTATATATATATATATATATATATATATATATATATATATATATATATATATATATATATATATATATATATATATATATATATATATTATGCTTCCTCGCCTTTTTGCTCTTGAAAATGGCCACCCCAAGCCCTCTATTTATAGAGAAGGGGAGCCGCAGGTTTACCTGTGGCTGCCCAGGGTGCCCCAGGCCATATGGGTCCTACTGTCTCGAAGTACGTGCACTCAGACAACGTGATATCCACTTAAACCTTCATAACTTTCAATTCGGGAGTCCGATGAAAGCGTGCCATACCATTCCGGAAAGCCCTTTTCGAGAGCTATGCAATGATATAGGATTTGCCCTATTTTGATTTTGGAAAGATGGGTCCATGACTGAAATGGCATTTCAGGGTTTCTGTCAGGTAGTCCGTTGAGCTGTTTTGCTTAGTTTGTGCTCGGAAGTTAAGATATGGCTCTTATGGGACTTCTTTTGAAGCAATTTGAGTTGAAATGAGTGTATTTGATTTGAGTTAAAGTTGAGTTGACAAAATAACCATTTTACCCCTCCCGGGGTTATCTCCGATTTTCGCGCAGTTGTAGCAGTCTTTTCTCAGAGTTATCTCTGAGGTTGGCCTGACCTCCTGGGGATATCTCCAGGCTTTAAACTTGATCCCCCAGGGTTATCTCAGGGGTTGGAACTGATGTTGTGGTCCTCTAGGGTTATCTCTGGAGTGTGAAAAAGTCACTTTTGTCCTCCTGCATAGTTAGTAACAGAAAAACAAAATTTTGAGTGTCTACAGATGCCCCTTTTTATCATGTTCATGTAATGTAATGGAATAAACGTGATAAAGATTAATAGACACTTGAAATATGATAAGGTGTTTTTAATGATGCAAATTTCAATGTAATGAATGTTATGATGAATGTTAAAATATTTTTATAAATCGTAATTTGCAAATCACACATTGTATTTCGCACTTCACACTTCGCTTTTGGCCAATCGCACTTCGCAACTCGCACATCGCATTTCGCATATCGTAAATCGTAAATCGTAAATCATAAATCGCACTTCGTACATCGTAAATTGCTTTACCTTTACCGGTTATTATTGATGCCTACACTGGTGTTGACTGGAACGGTTTGGCTTTTTATCGGTGTTGCCGATGCCTGTTTGATGAAGAGAAATTGAGATATTTTCTACATCTCTACTGGGGATGACGTTCTGAAATCACCAGACCTTTCCGATGTATATGCTGATAGTCTACAATGGTGCCTACCCTGATGGTAGTTTGATAATGGATCCTACCCTGTTAGTAGTTGACTATGTTGACATAACCAAACTGTTTCGATTCCCACTCAAACGGTGGTGAACAAAACTTTCATCACTGAACTGTCTTGATGTTACACTGAATTGATGCCAAAGGTTTTGAATACCGGATCTTCTGATACCTTCGCTGAAGTAATATTCAAAGGTTTACTTCACTAGACTCTGCCTGATGTTCTGCTGGATTGATGACAACCACCAGATGTCTACGACAAAATTTTTCTCTAATCTAGGCATTTAACTTGCACGCATACTTAAATCTACTGGAGATGCATGCTAAACCTTGATAGAGATGTACATTGATGTAGCACATTTGCACATGTGCAGATCATGCATGATGTGATGATCTAGATTTATCCTTAGGAGTCTATTGTCCTAGGTTGATGCATATTTTAAATTGTCTAGACTAGAATTTTACCTCACCCTTTTTGAGATGATTTGGAGTTTCCTTTTGCTATTGAGTTCTTGTGCCCCATTTCCTTGAGCATTTGATACATAACTCGGCTGAACTAATAACCTGAATGCTGCTGACATCCCTGGAGGGTGCATCTCATTCTTTCGCTGCCCAGATTTGAACTTTAGTGTAGAGGCCTCGACTTGTGAGGACTGTAAGAACCCGAATTTTATAAAATGAAAGTATTCAATTTTCTTATAATTATTATTTCGTAAATGGTTAAATTGAGAAAATGTTAAAGTTAAGGGTGATATGTGAAAATTTTGCAGGGTGTCTATGCGGATTACGCATGGCCTAGTTCCATTATTTATTATTTTGTTGGGAATAACCTGTCTGTGCGGTCTATCGCATGCCTGATGAATTCTTCTATTATTCTATTCTTTATTATTTTGTCTACGTGGATTACCGCATGGCGGATGAAAATCCATTTGCAGTTTCATATATTCTATTATACTCGTATGAGATATTATTTCTTTTGTACTCGTCATGGAATATCATTTTCTTTGGTATTTTTCTTTTACGAGTTACTATTTACAGGTTACTATTCAGCCAGTTACTATTCACTCTAGTATCATTCACTCGGGTATTCGGGACACTTTTCATGTCGGAGTACTATTCACGAGTTACTATTTACGGGTTACTATTCACCTAAATTACTATTCACCCGAATATTATTCACTTGGGTATTTGGAGTACTTTTCATGTCGGGGTACTATTCACAAGGTACTATTCCCGAAGTACTATTCTCGAAGTACTATTCACGGGGTACTATTCACTCGAAAAATATATTTCTTTTCTGTCCAAATTATTTTTGGTACATGAATATTATTCTTAAATTTTACTCCACAAAGCAGTATCATGTTGACAATTTGGACGTTATTGATTTCTGGATAAATTAAATTATAAATCTTTAAAATTTATCCTTGAACTTGTTTATTAAATTATTATGTCATTATCATCATCCTCATGCTTGTATTGTGATGAAAGTCATCTTTGGCTTACGTGCATAGATGGACTTGGTATGACTACGACCAGGGATTATTCGGTATAATCATGACCGTAATGTGACAAATGATGTGGTAAAAGTCCTTATTGGCCTGTAGTGCATTGTTGGACAGTTGTTGGTATGATTATGATCAGGAATTATTCGGTATAATTATGACCATTGATGATTACATGAATAACCTTGGCCGTGATGCAGGGATGATTCGATATTATTTATTAGCTTGAGTCTCAGCGATAAAGTTGATGAAAAACTTTTTAAATCATAGAAGATAGTAGATTTTATGCTCTACTTGACTCTTTTAATGGATTGTTTATTCCGCTATAGTTGTTGATCTAAAACTTGTTGTCTATTATATTTTATCAGTTGTTATACTGTTAAAGGCTAAGGATAATTTATTATGCATTATCTTGGTCATAATATTTCTTACTAGGCTAGTTGAGCTCACCCTTTCTTTCATTGTTCTCTTCAGGAAATGAGAATATAGCTGGGATGAGTCGGGGAATGGAGTGACGGTCCAGATGGCTGTTTTAGTAGTCCTCACTATTCTATAAAATAGTGTGACAATTAATGTAATGAGGACTCCATTGAGTGTGGATATTGTCTAGATGACAATATTCTTATTAAAACTCTTAGATTATGTTTTGTCGTATTTTACATGACTGTTGCATAATTAAATTGTATTTGAATTTTGTACCATGTATTTGACGACCCAAGATGGGTGATGTATACCTATTTTGGGGGAGTCATAGTTGGTATCAAAGCTTAGGGATATGATCCCTGGCTGAGATGTGAGACAAGAACTAGGAGGGGAGAGACGGGGAATTCCTTCGCTAGTATGACCTACCTAAGTTTATTTGGTATTTAATTGGTTGGTCAGAGTATAGGGATAGTATGTGATATGTCAATTAACCCTTGTTTTGTGATAATATTAGAGAATGACATCTAAAAATTTTGAGATGTGCAATGGAGCAAAAATATATGACCGTGTCACAATACGAGGCTAAATTTGCAGAGTTATCCCAATTTGCATCCCATTTGGTCGATAATGAGGAGCGAATGACGCGAATGTTTCTAAGAGGTTTAAAACCCGATATTTGTCAATACCTCATTTCTCACAAACTTTGTTTATATTTAGATATTGTGAATAGGGCTCAGTTATTGGAGTGCGATAATGAGTCAGCACAACCAAAAGGTAACGATCAACAACACGATAATAATCATACCAGTGGCAACGACCATCGAAACAATGATAACCATCATGGGGGAAATTATCATGCCAAGAATGGTAACCACTTCGGTGGTAATCATGGCCAGGATAATAGAAGTGGAAATTTCAAGAAGAGAAGATTCAATAATGACAGAAAAACGTCGGTAGCAACACCAACAGCCGTTTCCAAGGAAGGAGAACGACCACCAATTGTATGCTTCAAATGCTGAGGGGAGGGACATATCAGTCCAAGCTGCACGATGCAGTCCAAAGCATGTAACAATTGTGGAAAAGAAGGTCACCTAGCCCGATTTTATCATGCACCAAAGTCAAGTCTAGTTGAGACGGTGGCACCAAAGGCGGTTACGGACAAAATAAAGTCGGTGGTTTCAGGGAGAGCGTTTTTTGTGACTTCTCAAAAGCGAGTAACCCGAACAAAGTTAGCACGGGTTAGTTAATTATAAATTTTTATGAAGTCTATACCTCATTAGATACCGGTTCTACCCATTTTTTATCTCTCTTAATTGCGATCAATGTTTAAATTTGACTTTGGAGAAATTAGACTTTGACTTATCATTTGAAACTCCATTAGGAGAAAACTTCATTACATGTGTTATCCAAGTCTTGGATGAGAGTCACAGTTTTGAATGATATTTCTATTGTTAATAAATTTCCTGACGTATTCTTGAAGACATCCTAGCCTACCCCTAAAGAGTGAAATTGAATTTTGTATTGATCCCAGTACAAAACCCATTTCTAAAACTCTCAAATATTTTTATTCAACCAAAATGAACATATCATGCGCCAAAGATGTTGGCTCGAGCTGTTGAAGATTACGACTATACCATGCAATATCATCGTGGAAGAGCAAACGTGGTAGCTGATGCGTTGAGTAGAAGATCATATGCGTTTAGGGGTGCGATGTTGTTAACACAAAAACCCATTTCGTATAACTTACAAATGGTGAAAATAGAGTTAAAGAGTCTAGGGACCCACGTGAAGATAACGAATATACGAGTAGAATCGACTTTAATTTATAAAGTTAAAGCCGCTCAAGCTACACACCCGAATTTGATGAATGTGAAGAAGAAGGTTCAAGAAGGCATTATCTCAACCCTCGATTTAATTGGCCCATTTGAAATCCTCGATCGAGTAGGAACTATGGCCTATAGACTCGTTTTACTGCCAAGTATGTCGCGTGTTCATAATGTTTTTTACGTATCGATGTTACGTAAATATGTGGACGACCTGAACCACATTATTGAATTAGAACTAGACGAGATAGTAGAAGATTTAACGTATGAGGAGATACGTGTTAAAATCTTGGATAAGAAGGATCATATTCGACACTCAAAGGTTATACTTCAAGAGTTGGAATATGGAATGAAGTCAAGATATCCTCATCTCTTCGGCATACCAGGTACGTACGTAAATTTTGAGAGGGAAATTTCATAAGGAGGAGAGATTGTAAGACCCCGAATTTTATGAAATGAAAGTATTCAATTTTCTTATAATTATTATTTCGTAAATGGTTAAATTGATAAAAGGTTAAAGTTAAGGGTGATATGTGAAAATTTTGCAAAGTATGCAAGTTGTTATAAAATATTCGTTTGGTCGGGGAATATTCTTTTTATCAGAAAATATTCGTACGACGACACAATCATTGGTAGACCCCACAACGGAAGTATTGTCGTAGTTAGAAAATGACAGAATTATCTTTTTATAAAAATAACGGCGAAAGTGTTACCGTTAAAACTATTGAACTACCAAGTAGTAAAAGTACAGTAATACGTGTGGTTGTATAGTTGCACATGATATTGATTATTGATACTTACGTAAGAAGTCACTCAGTTATACTCAATTATTGCTATAGTAATTGCTGCATCATATCTCTCATATTATTGATTCAATTATTGTCACAATATCATCTCCATAATATGTTATATTATTAAATCAATAATTGAGACGACAAAGTTATTCATATTATTATTTACAATATTGACAATGTCTAGAAGTTTTGTCAAGGAGAGGTTAGATAATCTAATTGCGCGCCAATAGGGAGAAATCCTTATCGGAAAGCCCCCTCTTTCCTGGGAACGACCTAGTTATTAAATATTGTGAATTATAATATTAATGATGAATAAGTTCGTATTGATTAAAGATAAAATTGATAGTTTCATTGTGTGAAAATTATTAGTGTTAGTGGAAATCGACATTTATTTCGAAAATAATTAATGTCTGGAGGTTATATTGACCAATCTGGTAATTCACCGGATAAATGAGCAATTAATTACTATTAATTTATATGCTTATAACTATGTGTTCACATGTGTGTACTATTGATTCACATGATTTACTATTAGGGGAATTGGTGCAAGATTGATAATACTTGCATGACTAAATTAAAAATGGAGGTATAGTTGAAGGTACTATACTGTAATTAGTTTTTTCACGTGATTATACTATTGAGTCACATGAATGAACTATTAATTCACATGATTTACTATTAGGAGAGGTGGTGCAAGTTTGATAATACTTACAGGACTAAATTAAAAATGAAGAAAAAGAGGAAGGTATTATACTGTAATATTTCGAGCCCCAAAACGTGCAATTATCGAAACTATATTTTTCTATAAATAGAATCTCATTCTTCCTTCATTTCTCACCAATTCACTAAAGCTATAGAGTAATTATTATAGAGAGAAATTATAGAGAGAAAGAATAAGAGAAGTCTGCTACCTCACTACTCCAGTATCCAGTTTCTTCTAAGGTAAGGGGTATTATTTCTTTCGTATTCATGAAGAGAGCTTCTGTTATTCCATTCTTTATAATTATGTTGGAATAAGATGTCTATGCGAAGTACCGCATACATGGTGAAATTCTTCTGCTATTCCATTCTTTATTATTATGTTGGAATAATCTGTCTATGCGAAGTACCGCATACATAGTGAAATTCTTCTGTTATTCCATTCTTTATTATTCTATTGGAATAACCTGTCTGTGCAGTCTATCACATGCCTGGCGAATTCTGTTGTTATTTTATTCTTTATTATTCTGTTGGAATATCCTGTCTGTGCAGATTACACATGACTTGGTTCCATTATTTATTATTTTGTTGGGAATAACCTATCTGTGCGGTCTATCGCACGCTTGATGAATTCTTTTATTATTCCATTCTTTATTATTCTGTTAGGAATAACCTGTCTGTGAGGTCTATCGCATGCCTGGTGAATTCTTTTGTTATTCTATTCTTTATTATTCTGTTGGAAATGATTTGTCTACGTGGATTACCGCATGGCGGATGAAAATCCATTTGCAGTTTCGTATATTCTATTATACTCGTATGAGATATCATTTCTTTTGTACTCGTCATGGAATATCATTTTCTTTGGTATTTTTCTTTTACGAGTTACTATTCATGGGTTACTATTCATCCGATTACTATTCACTCTAGTATCATTCACTCGGGTATTCGGGACACTTTTCATGTCGGAGTACTATTCACAGGTTACTATTCACCTAAATTAATATTCTCCCGAATATTATTCACTCGGGTATTTAGGGTACTTTTCATGCCGGGGTACTATTCACGAGGTACTATTCCCAAAGTACTATTTTCGAATCACTATTCACGGGGTACTATTCACCCGAAAAATATATTTCTTTTTTGTCCAAATTATTTTTGGTACATGAATATTATTCTTAAATTTTACTCCATAAAGCAGTATCATGTTGACAATTTAGACTCGACGCCAGTTGGCACATTTGATGATGAGGATTTCATTCGCTAGACCTTTTGTCATTGGGCTTCTACTTTTGAGTTGAGGACTTTCTTGAGAGTTTTCCCCTTCTTTTGTAGGGGCAAGCTTATGTCGCCATGATTTCTTTTAGGAGTTCTCCCCTTTCTTTTGAGAAGTTTGATCCCACCTTAGACTCCTTCCATTCCTTGGAATCACAAAATGCCCCAGTCCTTTCGTATGTTAATGCCGAGGATTCATATGAGAAACTCTCTTTGTTAACCAAGTCGCGAGTGAGTAATATCCTCACATGTGGATTATTTCATGTTGAGAACAATATGATTGGAAAAGACCAAATGATAATACTGAATCGCAAGTGACGCGATATAAGGGAAGCTCTGATGATGATGGACCATGTTGATGGTGCTGACTGGTGCATTTTCCTCTTTAGGATGGTTGAAAAATGACCCATTATTGAGTTGTCATTGTTTCTGAGATTGCCCCAGTCTTGTTGTAAGGGTTTCAATATCGGGTTGTCACTGATTTTAAAATTTCCAAAGATTTGCTTGTTGTATGGGATAGTTGCTTTGACAGATGGGCTGGTAAGATGCCGAGATCGCAAGAGGCTTTTACCTCTTTACCATATGGTGAACAGGTAGTGGCTTTGGGCTTTGATGCCCTAAATCATTGTTCCTGAATTATTTGCGCAATCGGACTTGATAGTTTTCTTCTGATTTGATGAAGACTTGTGATTGAGGGTGTCGATTCTTTGAAGGTTTTTGCTGATGATCATGCTTGATATATTGCTGTGTTGTTGTTACAACTTTGATGATTGATGTTGAGAGGCCTTTGGACTCCACTAAATTGACCCCAAAGATCTCAGCTTGGTTGGTGATGACTTCACTCAAGTTTGATTTGATCTGTAAGGTTTGAAATTCTATTGTGAATAGTACTCATGAATAGTAAGTACCGTATGAATAACATCATATAAATAGTACCTTAAGAATAGTACCATATGAATAGTACCCATGAATAGTACCCCGACATGAAAAGATTAAAATTTAATAAGAAAGTTCAGGTCAATATTACAGTGAAATGATATTGTTGACGTCGGGATTTTTATTTGTCCCTTTCTGTTCTAATTTTTTGGTGTTCTCATGTTAGGTGAGATTTGTTTCAAAAAATAAGTTGTGAAAAGGTCCGACATGTATATGTCGACGATTGGACTGTAAGAGTTGCCAGTTGGTATTTTTAAATGGTTGCACCAACTCAACCGAGAAAAGGTTTGTAACAACCTGGAATTTCGGATTGTCCAGAATTTAGGTTTAAAGAATTAGTTACTAATAAAATGAATTTTTATTAATACTATTATGTGCTATGTGTTTATTAATCGTTATATAACCTAGAATGATTATAAGTCGGGAGGATTCTGGCTATGAGATAGATTGAACGAGTAAGAATGTTCAAGACGAAAATGAAATTTTTCCGGGAACAAAATATTTTTCGGGGAAAAAGACGAAATAGGCACTATTCATCAGTTTCTGCTCGGAGATTTATTTTGAAATTCCGATAAGTTATAGATTACGTTTTATTCTGAGACGTGATGGAATATTCAATAATATTTCAGTTATGGCAAAAACAAAGTTTTCGCCTGCGGACGTAAAACCTAAGGGTTAGAAAAAGTGATTTCCGAGAATTTTAATAAGTACGTGTAATAATTAGGGTTATTATGCGTGAGAGATACGAGTATAATACTAGTTATTATATGAGTATAGTACGAAGATTAGTATGACGTATAATATGAATATCGTACGAACGATATACGAAGAGAATATGAGAATACGAGAATGGAATGTGTAGAATACGATTAGTCTTAATAGACTTTGAGTTCATGGACTTTGTAGAATCTAATGGGACTTGAATTATGTCAAGCCCAATGATTTGTGAAATCAAGCCCAAGTTAAGCCCAATAAGAATTAGGGTTAAGGCCCAAACCAAGAAAAGAAACCGCGGATCGAACCGATGGGTAAATGGATGGGTAAAAACTATTGGGGCAACCCATGGGGTGACCCATGGAGCAAGAGGGGCGGCCACTTGGCCACCAAGTAAGGGTGGTGGCCAAGTAAACTTGGTGGCTAAGTTGTTAAGGAGGTGTGAATAGTAAGGAGGTGGGTGGTGAAATGACTAAATAGCCCTAAGCCTTGAAAATCTATAAATAGGAAGCTTAATCTCATTTTCTAGGATTTTGAAAATCCTAAAACTTGAGAGAGAGAGAGAGAGAGAGAGCTCGGTTGGGAGAGGAGAAGGAAGAGATTGAGCATGAATGCTCGGATCAAAAGTGATCGAGAAATAGAAAAGCTCGCAAATCGTCGGCTTTGTATAACGGAAGAAAAATAAAGAAGAACGGTAATCCGAAACCTAGTTTCTTCTATTATTTTCTTTAAGTTTTTATGTTTAAAAATATAACTTAATGAGAATAAGAAGTAAAAGATATTGAGAATGATTTCATATGGTTGAAATCGTAAGAAAATGAAGAAAGAAGAATTAGAAAATTATTTTATAAATTTCTTAAGGAAGTATAAGATTCGTGAGGATTTTGAGCGATCCGAATGAATATTATGAACGAGTAGGTGAATTAAGTAAGGAATGGTGTTCTATAACATCAAATTCCAAGAAAAAGTAGAATCGTAATCCAAAATATCGATTAAAAAATGAAGAACGAACGAAGAACACGAAGAACACGCGAAGAACACGAAGAACGTTGTTGATGGACAAATTTAAAACCATCGTAGTGTAATTGTTGTTGATGGACAAGTTTAAAACCATCACGTATAAGTTAGATGATTATTGCTTGGTTAGGAACGTTAGAAACATTCATGAAGAACGGATTAAAACGGAGCTATAACGAAGTTATGGCAAAATTTCGTAAAAGACAAACGAGAATTAGAAAGTTAGTAAATGAACCTGAATGTGTAGGGTTTCATAACAATGTAAGAGAACATATAAAACGTGAGTCGTAGACTCAAGAACAAATGAATTCCGAGTTCGGATGACCGAATTACGAACGAACGAACGAAGAACGTTAAAAGCACTAAAATGAACGAAGAGTGAAGATTAAGCCAATTGAATGGCATGTTAATGGATTCAGAACAAAGTTCTGTCTGAGGGTAATTGAAGTACGTAAGATAACGAAGAGAATGGCTTTGGAACGACAATGTTCCGAGTTATAACGAAGAAGTTATGAGATTTCGAAATCGACGTCTCAAGCTTGTAAAAGACTTAGAAAATTTTTCAAAGTTTCATGCTCGGCGCCGCAGCGCGAGTCGTGCCTTGGAGGCCGGCGCCGTAGCGCGAGATCGGCCATAACCTTCTGGAGAGAGTGGCGCTGTGACACCCCCAAATCCCGGTACTTCATTACCTCAAGATTTGGTGTTCACGTAATCAAAACATTCATTTCTAACTACCCAATCATAATAGAATTAAATAATAAAAGAAAACCTGCCCATACAGGATTAAACTTAAATAAAAAAAAAATCTCCCAGGTTATCCAACCTTTAACAACAATCATTCAAATGCGAAAAATTAAATAACTTCATTACAATCTTTAAATCAAATTCTGAAAGTAAACTATCAAAACTATTACAAGTCTTCAGTATTTATTCATCTTTCCTTTTCCCTTACTGGTGCTAGGTACGTCACCCGTTTCAACTTTAGCTGTAAGAAATTTTATAGGCAAGAGTGAGCAAACAAGGCCCACTTGAGATAACAATAAGTAAATCTTTAAACTTTCACATCAATTGCCAAAATTAGGCCCAATAGAACTGAACAATATATTCTATTAACTTTCTGAAAATTATAACATTCACTGAGGGTCTAATGACCACGAATCATGTCCACAGTTATAAGTAATCTTTCAACTTTAACTTTAACAGTCATAAGACTATAAGGACTCCACGTACTTAGGGGGATCAACCCTTCGTACAATGTATTGTGCACAACCATTTCAACGCTAAGCGTAAACCTCTATTAAAAGAGTTGTTCATCTCAGTATTTAGAATACAAGTCCGCACCAAAGTAAGTTTGGTTTGGATAAGCTTTCAAGGTAATTTGGAGTTCAACAGACATCAACTAAGGATTAGTTGAATACAAGATAATAACACTATGTTATTGAATGATCATACTGAATAAACATTTCATTCTAAGTTAATGCTTTAGGAATAATCTAATAGCATAACAATTGAATAACTCATCATACCTTGCTTTGAACAACGTTAAGCTAAGGTTACATCTTAGAATTTAATATCAAGCATGCACAACAAATAATAACTTGAACGATAAACTAAAGGTACTTGCATGCTAATATAACAAGTTTAGAGTTAAGAAAACTTGCACAATTATAAAAGTAGAGTTAGAGAACTTACATAAGTGTAACATAACAGTGAAAAGTAGCCTTGTTGAATAATAAAGTAGCAAAGGTTAGGGAACTTGCCTCGTGTGTAGGTTAAACAATTACTATTCACGTTCACCCCAAGTCCTACACATACCATATGCATTGACAATACACATTAGTTACACTAACATTACCTTTATGAGTTCCTTTATTACTCTTAGCATAGCTACTAACTAAGTTTAAGTTTAAACAACACCACATCTTTCATGAACATTACTTTTTAGCTTTATTACAACTACTTAAATGATCATGCCATTGCACCACATGTACATTAACAACTTGATACAATATCCTAATACATGTCCAACATGTTATCATTAAGTTATACTAATACCCAAAGGGTTGCACTTGCATTCGTGCATCCCGACGCCCTCCGATTGGCTCCAAATACACAACAGTCCTAAAGATAGCCATTTTGACTACTGTTACAGACCTCAAATTAAAAAACTTAAAGAATGAAAGTTGTAGGTCTACTCGTCCTCTTTCCGAATCATCTTGAAATATCTCAATCGGAGTTCGTATGAAAAAGTTATGGCCGTTTTACTACAGGAGGTCAAAACTGCCCAACTAGGCCACTTTTCCGGCGTCGGGGCGCGGAACAGTGGCGCTGGGGCGCGAGCTACGGTGCTGGGGCGCGAGCTACGGCGCTGGGGCGTGAGCTTCAGCACTGGGGCGCGAGCTACTGGCCCATTTTGGCGCTGGGGCGCGAAATTTGGCTCCAGGGCGCGAAATTTGGCGCTGGGGCGTGAATTTTGACGCTGGGGCGCCGAAACTCACAGAAACCAACCACGAAGAACAGAACAACTAAATTTTCTGTCTATAACTTCAATTCCAACACTAATTGACATGAATAACTAATGCAAATTACACATAAACTTCACCAAGCATACAAATACTAAATTAACACAACTTAAACCATAATTTTAGAAAAATTAAATACTAGAATAACATATTTTAAAACCCAAAAACTCCATTTTTGATATTTCTTAACACAGTGAATACAGTAATCATAATGATACACCAATTTGATTCTTTTGAACTAAGTTCTCTGTAATTCTTAACAAACTAACTAATATAGTCACAGTTCAATTTCACACACTAAATTGATCATCATAATTGTTATTTACATAAGCTACATAAGAAATACATATACTGACATTATTTCTTCCTACTGTCAAACGAATTTATCATGCAATTCTCGTTTAAGCACTACCTCTAATCATCATAAACTCATATAATCACAAGTAACCCATTGTATAACAACAATTCAACAAATTTGAAATTACAGAGTATATCAAATTTTGTCGTAGGCTCATATATGCATATTCATATAATTAGGGAAAATACCTTCAATTAGCGTAATAATTCCTTGCAAACACCACTGAATTAGCTTTGAAATCCTTGCTAACCTCTGAGAATTGCAACTTCACAGACCCTTTTCTCCTCTCAAATTCTCTAAAACTTTTCTTTTTCTCCTTTTAGCAGACAACTCTAAGGTAAAACTGATAACTAAGCCACAAAACAGTATACGTATACTCAAAAATAAAAGTAACGCACGCTCTATTTTTCAAACGTTTGGAAACTGACGACTGTATTAAATATACCAATAAGTTTATCAGTTACCAAAAATATATATATATATATATATATATATATATATATTATTTATATTTTATTTATTAAATTAATAATTTAAATTCAAAAAAATCCAAGGCCATAGGCTTTGTTTGGCAAATCCTTTTAAAATTTAAATGATTAATATACTTACACCTTGTTTGGAAAAAAACTAAATTAAAATTACTTTAATTTATTTTAATAACTCTTTATAACATAGTTATTTGTTACACTTTATTTAATAACAATTTATTAAATAAATTATTTAATCACATAATTCAATCCACATAACACATTAATTATTTAACAAATAAATAATTAACTAATCACATTAATTATTTAACAAATACATAATTAACTAAATAAACTCAATCAAATTGAACAATTACTTATTCAATAATAAACATATCCAATAAATATTTATATAAATTAATAAATATTTATAACTTACATTTAAAAAAATATGGAATGTTACATCATTCCCCTCATATAAGGATTCTGTCCTCAGAATCACAACTCAAACAACACATTCGTTACATTCTTCCCTACTTACAAAGATTCTGTCCTCAGAATCGAAGACACAGATTAAACAAATAACTCAGGGTACTCTTTCAACATTTTCTCTTCGAGTTCCCACGTAGCTTCTTCAGCGTTGTGGTTTCTCCAAATCACCTTCACAGAAGGTATCACTTTATTCCTGAGCACTTGTTCTTTCCTGTCGACTATCTGGATAGGAACCTCTTCATAAGACAAATCTTTCTCGAACTGCAACGGTTCGTACTCGATCACATGTTTGTAGTCGGGTTTATATGGTTGTAACACCGAAATGTGAAAAACATTATGAATATTTTCCAACTATGGAGGTAGAGCTACCTCGTAAGCCACTTCTCCCACTCTTCGCAGCACTTCAAAGGGTCCAATAAACCTCGGGCTTAGTTTTCCCTTCTTACCGAAACGAATTTTTCCCTTCCAAGGAGAAACTTTTAGGAATACAAAAGTTCCTACGTCGAATGCACGATCTTGTCTGTGTTGATCAGCATACTTTTTCTGTCTGTCTTGTGCTGCTACTAATCTTGTCCTGATGAGTTTAACAACGTCAGCAGTTTGTTGCACCAATTCTGGTCCTAACAGTTGACGTTCACCAACTTCATCCCAGTACAGTGGAGTTCTGCACTTTCTGCCGTATAACGCTTCATAAGGCGGCATGCCGATGCTCGCGTGATAACTATTATTGTAGGCGAATTCCACCAACGGTAATTGCTCTTCCCAGCTTCCTTTGAAATCCATGATGCATGCTCTCAACATATCTTCCAATGTCTGGATCGTTCGTTCGCTTTGGCCATCTGTTTACAGATGATATGCCGTACTCATTCGCAATTGTGTTCCCATACATTCTTGTAGTCTCTTTCAGAAGTTTGATGTGAACCTCGGATCTCTGTCTGACACAATTGACACTGGAACTCCATGTCTTGCAACGATCTCTTTAATATACAGTTTTGCCAGCTGATCAAGATTGAATCTAATCTTTATTGGCAAAAAGTGTGCAGATTTTGTCAGTCTGTCTACTATTACCCAAATCGCATCGTATCCTTTCTGAGTAGTTGGAAGACCCACCACAAAATCCATCGTGATATGCTCCCATTTCCATTCCGATATTTCTAACGGTTGAAGTAATCCGCTGGGTCTTTGATGTTCAGCTTTTACTCTTTGACATGTCAAACATTTAGCCACGCATTCTGCAACATCCCTTTTCATATTCGGCCACCAAAAATGTCGGCGTAAATCTTGATACATTTTCGTGCTTCCTGGATGAATCGAATATCTTGAGCTATGAGCTTCAGTCAGGATTTCGTTTTTCAGTTCTGGTGTTGCTGGAACCCAGATTCTTCCCTCGTACCGTAGTAATCCTTCGGTATCGACCTTGTATTTCGTATTGTTTCCATTAACCATATTCTCTTTTATCTTTCCACATTCTTCATCTTGTAACTGAGCGTTTTTCACCTTGTCCAGTAAAGTTGGACCTGCTTCTAGATGAAATAGTTGTTCATCGGATTCCTGTGGAAATTTGATTTCTAGTTCTAACTTTATCATTGCTGAAATGAGCTCCTCCTGAGTTGTTATCAGCATTAATTTCTCCCGACCTTTCCTACTTAAAGCATCCGCAACCACATTCGCTTTGCCCGGATGATAAAAGATCTCACAATCGTAATCCTTTATTAATTCCATCCATCTCCTTTGACGCATATTCTGGTCCTTCTGATTGAAAATATACTTCAGACTTTTGTGGTCTGTGTAGATCTCACATTTCTCTCCATACAGATAATGTCTCCAAGAGCAAATACCACTGCAGCGAATTCTAAATCATGAGTCGGGTAACCTTTCTCGTAATCCTTCAGTTGTCTTGATGCATAGGCAATAACTTTGCCGTTCTACATAAGAACACAACCCAACCCTTTGTGTGAGGCATCACTATACACCACAAAATTTCCTGTATTATCCGGCAGGGTTAACACAGGTGCCATACTTAGCTTCTTCTTCAAATCTTGGAAGCTCTCTTCACATTTCTCCGTCCACACAAATTTTACAGCTTTCCTTGTCACATTTGTTAGCGGAGTGGCTATCTTAGAAAAATCTTGAATGAATCTTCTATAATAACCGGCCAGCCCCAAGAAACTCCTCACCTCCGAAGGTGTTCTTGGTTGTTCCCAATTGATTACAGCTTCCACTTTCGATGGATCTACTGAAATCCCATCTTTGTCAATCACATGACCCAAAAATTGTACACGATTGAGCCAAAATTCACACTTAGAAAACTTCGCGTACAATTTTTCCTTTCTTAGTGTCTCCAATGTCAGACGTAAATGTTCCACGTGTTCTTCTTGAGTTTTGGAATACACCAGAATGTCGTCGATAAACACCACTACGAACTTGTCTAAAAATGGTTTAAACACCCTGTTCATCAAATCCATGAACGCAGCAGGTGCATTGGTTAAACCAAAAGACATCACCAGAAACTCGTAATGTCCATATCGAGTTCTGAATGCCGTTCGTGGTATATCCTCCTTCCTCACTTTCAACTGGTGATACCCACTTCTCAAATCAATTTTCGAAAAGTATTTAACACCCTTCAACTGGTCAAACAAGTCATCTATTCTTGGCAACGGGTATTTGTTTTTAATAGTGACTTTGTTTAACTCCCTGTAATCAATGCAAAGACGCATTGACCCGTCCTTCTTCTTTACGAATAAAACTGGCGCTCCCCACGGCGATACACTTGGTTGAATATATTTCTTGTCTAGCAGTTCTTGCAACTGTACCATCAGTTCCTTCATTTCTACCGGAGCCATTCTGTACGGAGCCTTTGATATCGGTGCTGTTCCCGGCACTAAGTCGATCACGAATTCAATTTCTCTGTCCGGCGGAAGTCCTGGCAAATCTTCTGGAAACACGTCTTCGAATTCTCTCACTACCGGTATTTCTTCTAATTTCACACCTTTCTTCTGAGTATCGACTATGTAAGCTAAATAGCCCACACAACCTTGACTCAACAACTTCTTGGCCTGCATAGTCGTCAGACATTTCATTTGTCTTGGCGACTTGCTACCATAAAATACTACCTTTGACGGAGTCATAAGGTTTACACACTTCTTTTGGCAGTCAATTACTGCTCTATAATTGAACAACCAATCCATTCCCAAAATTACATCAAATTCCCCGAGTCTAATCGGAATCAAATCTACTAACAAGATATTCCCCTTAATGTTCACCCTACATTTCTTGTAAACGAACCTAACAGGGATTATTTCCTTATTCGCAATTTCTATGTTCAAAGGAAAATTCAGTTCTTCTCTAGGCAATTCTAACCTCTTAGCAAATTCATCAGATATAAACGAGCAAGTAGCACCCGAATCAAATAATACATATGCATCAATATCATTGATTGGGATAATACCTAACACCACATCCTTTGATTGCACAGCATCTTGCACAGTCATGTTGAAGGTTCTGGCTGTGGGTTTGTTTGATGCTGCAGGTCCTGTAATAGCCCACGTACCTCCATTGTTACCTCCTCCATTGTTTCTGGTTGTCACTCCCTCCTTCTTCTTAGGACATTCACGAGCAAAGTGATCCTTAGATCCGCACGTGAAGCACACATTCTTTTTTTATTGAGTGCAATTTGGGGCGATGTGACCCTCCTGGCCACATTTGTAGCAAACTCGTTTCCCCATCAAACACGCTCCCTTGTGAAACTTCCCACATGTCGCACATGCTTCAAACTTCTTATTCTGCTGGTTACCCTACTGGTTTCCAGTACCCATACTTCCATTCCACTTTCTCTTCAAGTTGTTGTTGTTGTTGTTGTTGTTGTTGTTGTTGTTGTTGTTTCCACCGCTACCACCTCCACTCTTCATCTCATTTTCATTATTCTTCTTCTTTTGTTCCTGGTTGAATTTTGTTACCGCCTCGCCTCCACCTTCGGCGAGTACTGCTTTCTCCATTACTGCTGCAAATGTCTTCAACTGGAACAGGGAAACCCTACTGTACAGCCAGGGCTTCAGTCCCTGTTCAAACCTCTTCGCCTTGCGTTCGTCTGTGCTAACCTGATATGGCGCAAACCTCGCCAATTCGTTGAATTTTGCGGCATACTCGGATACCGGCATCGTCCCTTGCTTCAACTCCAGAAACTGTACTTCTAGCTGACTCTTTGAACTCTCCGGGAAATAGGTCTCGAAGAACAACTCCTTAAACCTATCCCAGGTCATCACTCCTGGCCCTTCACGAGTTTTATTGGCCTGCCACCAATAACTAGCTTCTGCTTTCAACATGAAAGTTGCGAAAGCCGTCTTCTGGTCATCCCCTACCCTAGCGACATCGAACACCTTCTCTATCTCTATAATCCAGGTTTGAGCTTCAACTAGATTCATGGACCCACGAAATTCAGGTGGTGCAACCGCCTTAAACTCCTTAAACGTTGTACTATAGTTTTGAGGTTGATTCTGTAACGCTCCTATCAATAGTGTCACTAGTTGTTGAACGGGATTCGCATCAACATTGTCGTTAGCTTCTTCGATGGTTCTCTGTCGTGTTGGTTGACGTCTGGGAGGCATTTTCTGTTTAAAATAAAACATCTATTAGACCATTACTCAACTTCTTTAAGTAGTTCTAATTAACTTGCCTCTACAAAAGAAATAACCACATAGCACATAACACTTTGAATAAAATAATAACTTTTATTTATTCATAAACTTTTTTGAAAACATAACACAATAGCATCTCTGCTATCTACAACCTTTCCTGAACTACAAAAGTTTCAGGACAACACCATTATTATCATATCCCATGGTTACTTAACACTAGGGATTAACACATTATTTAATACATATTACGTGCATTACAGGCACACTTTCTACGATGATCTATTAAGATACTTCTTAGCCCTATCACGTTCTTCCTCCATGACTCGAAACATCGTTCTTCGATCTAACACAAATGATGGCAGCGTCTCGAACTGAATCGGATATCCCATAACTCGATCTTGAGCTCGATTAATTGCGGTGTCGAATACTTTGACCATTTCTTCTATCTTCATCCTTTTTGCCTGTGAGCTCCTTACTGCTCTTCCAGTTCGTTGATAAGCTTCCTCGTATGCATCTTCAGCTCTTGCCCTCTTAGCCGCTTCTTCTCTCAGCCTGCTCTTCAGTTCAGCAACCATCTCGATCAATTGTTCCTTCTCTCCTTCAGTCTGTGTTAGTTTCTCTTCGGCGATTGTCAGTCGTTCATCACGATCCTGGATCTCGCCGTCTTTTTGTGTAATTGTAGTCTGTTGTTCAGCTACTATCTCCTGCAACTCCTCCACTGTATCTTGTAGTTCCACGTTAAGGTCGTGCACTTCATCATATACACGGCCAGCTATCGAGTTAAGCGGAATCCTTTCCTCCTCATCCTCGTCATCCTCATCCTCCTGCGGTAACTCAATGGGATCCTCCTCGTCTGTCTCCACATCATCATCCTCATCCTCAACTACTGTGACCAACGGGGCTGACTCCCGTGGCAATAGTTGTTCCCAAACTACCTGAACATCGCGAGGTTCCTCCTCTATAGGCATTTGAGGTCCCTCCTCCCTAGCCTGACTGGACTCTCCAACATTAGTCATCCTGACAACAAAGTTTTAAAGTTTTAATTAATAATCATTACTACTCGACACTCACGAGTACATAAACATAAACACATAAGCACATAAGTGTTTTATTACTTCTTTCTTAAAACTCGATAAGAGTTAACTCCACTATCTTTTCAAAAGGTTACTTCCTAAGGCTTTTCCCCCACCTAAGGTTCATAACCTAAGGCTTTGATACCAACTTGTGACACCCCCAAATCTCGGTACTTCATTACCTCAAGATTTGGTGTTCAAGTAATCAAAACATTCATTTCTAACTACCCAATCATAATAAAATTAAATAATAAAAGAAAACCTGCCCATACAGGATTAAACTTAAATAAAAAAAAAATCTCCCAGGTTATCCAACCTTTAACATTAATCATTCAAATGCGAAAAATTAAATAACTTCATTACAATCTTTAAATCAAATTCTGAAAGTAAACTATCAAAACTATTACAAGTCTTCAGTATTTATTCATCTTTCCTTTTCCCTTACTGGTGCTAGGTACGTCGCCCGTTTCAACTTTAGCTGTAAGAAATTTTACAGGCAAGAGTGAGCAAACAAGGCCCACTTGAGATAACAATAAGTAAATATTTAAACTTTCACATCAATTGCCAAAATTAGGCCCAATAGAACTGAACAATATATTCTATTAACTTTCTGAAAATTATAACATTCACTGAGGGTCTAATGACCACGAATCATGTCCACAGTTATAAGTAATCTTTCAACTTTAACTTTAACAGTCATAAGACTATAAGGACTCCACGTACTTAGGGGGATTAACCCTTCGTACAATGTATTGTGCACAACCATTTCAACGCTAAGCGTAAACCTCTATTAAAAGAGTTGTTCATCTCAGTATTTAGAATACAAGTCCGCACCAAAGTAAGTTTGGTTTGGATAAGCTTTCAAGGTAATTTGGAGTTCAACAGACATCAACTAAGGATTAGTTGAATACAAGATAATAACACTATGTTATTGAATGATCATACTGAATAAACATTTCGTTCTAAGTTCATGCTTTAGGAATAATCTAATAGCATAACAATTGAATAACTCATCATACCTTGCTTTGAACAACGTTAAGCTAAGGTTACATCTTAGAATTTAATATCAAGCATGCACAACAAATAATAACTTGAACGATAAACTAAAGGTACTTGCATGCTAATATAACAAGTTTAGAGTTAAGAAAACTTGTACAATTATAAAAGTAGAGTTAGAGAACTTGCATAAGTGTAACATAACAGTGAAAAGTAGCCTTGCTGAATAATAAAGTAACAAAGGTTAGGGAACTTGCCTCGTGTGTAGGTTAAACAATTACTATTCACGTTCACCCCAAGTCCTACACATACCATATGCATTGAAAATACACATTAGTTACACTAACATTACCTTTATGAGTTCCTTTATTACTCTTAGTATAGCTACTAACTAAGTTTAAGTTTAAACAACACCACATCTTTCATGAACATTACTTTTTAGCTTTATTACAACTACTTAAATGATCATGCCATTGCACCACATGTACATTAACAACTTGATAAAACATCCTAATACATGTCCAACATGTTATCATTAAGTTATACTAATACCCAAAGGGTTGCACTTGCATTCGTGCATCCCGACGCCCTCCGATTGGCTCCAAATACACAACAGTCCTAAAGATAGCCATTTTGACTACTGTTACAGACCTCAAATTAAAAAACTTAAAGAACGAAAGTTGTAGGTCTACTCGTCCTCTTTCCGAATCATCTTGAAATATCTCAATCGGAGTTCGTATGAAAAAGTTATGGCCGTTTTACTACAGGAGGTCAAAACTGCCCAACTAGGCCACTTTTCCGGCGCCGGGGCGCGGAACAGTGGCACTGGGGCGCGAGCTACGGTGCTGGGGCGCGAGCTACGGCGCTGGGGCGTGAGCTTCAGCACTGGGGCGCGAGCTACTGGCCCATTTTGGCCCTGGGGCGCGAAATTTGGCGCCAGGGCGCGAAATTTGGCGCTGGGGCGTGAATTTTGACGCTGGGGCGCCGAAACTCACAGAAACCAACCACGAAGAACAGAACAACTAAATTTTCTGTCTATAACTTCAATTCCAACACTAATTGACATGAATAACTAATGCAAATTACACATAAACTTCACTAAGCATACAAATACTAAATTAACACAACTTAAACCATAATTTTAGAAAAATTAAATACTAGAATAACATATTTTAAAACCCAAAAACTCCATTTTTGATATTTCTTAACACAGTGAATACAGTAATCATAATGATACACCAATTTGATTCTTTTGAACTAGGTTCTCTGTAATTCTTAACAAACTAACTAATATAGTCACAGTTCAATTTCACACACTAAATTGATCATCATAATTGTTATTTACATAAGCTACATAAGAAATACATATACTGACATTATTTCTTCCTACTGTCAAACGAATTTATCATGCAATTCTCGTTTAAGCACTACCTCTAATCATCATAAACTCATATAATCACAAGTAACCCATTGTATAACAACAATTCAACAAATTTGAAATTACAGAGTATATCAAATTTTGTCGTAGGCTCATATATGCATATTCATATAATTAGGGAAAATACCTTCAATTAGCGTAATAATTCCTAGCAAACACCACTGAATTAGCTTTGAAATCCTTGCTAACCTCTGAGAATTGCAACTTCACAGACCCTTTTCTCCTCTCAAATTCTCTAAAACTTTTCTTTTTCTCCTTTTAGCAGACAACTCTAAGGTAAAACTGATAACTAAGCCACAAAACAGTATACGTATACTCAAAAATAAAAGTAACGCACGCTCTATTTTTCAAACGTTTGGAAACAGACGACTGTATTAAATATACCAATAAGTTTATTAGTTACCAAAAATATATTTATATATATATATATATATATATATATATATATATATTATTTATATTTTATTTATTAAATTAATAATTTAAATTCAAAAAAATCCAAGGCCATAGGCTTTGTTTAGCAAATCCCTTTAAAATTTAAATGATTAATATACTTACACGTTGTTTGGAAAAAAACTAAATTAAAATTACTTTAATTTATTTTAATAACTCTTTATAACATAGTTATTTGTTACACTTTATTTAATAACAATTTATTAAATAAATTTCTTAATCACATAATTCAATCTACATAACACATTAATTATTTAACAAATAAATAATTAACTAATCACATTAATTATTTAACAAATAAATAATTAACTAAATAAACTCAATCAAATTGAATAATTACTCATTCAATAATAAACATATCCAATAAATATTTATATAAATTAATAAATATTTATAACTTACATTTAAAAAAAATATGGAATGTTACATCATTCCCCTCATATAAGGATTCTGTCCTCAGAATCACAACTTAAACAACACATTCGTTACAGGCGCCGCAGCGCGAGAGATAACAAAGGACTTGGCACCGCAGCGCCAAGCCGGAAAGAGAAGTGAGAGAAGTAGCTCGCGCCGCAGCGCGATAAGAAAGAAAGGGCACGGCGCCGCAACGCCGGTGCAGGGCAATGCCCAGAAATGAGATTTTTATTTCTCAGTTACTGGGGGATGTGTAAGAAAGAAGTATGAACATATAGTTAACGTAATGTAACACTTAATCAAGTGTCTTAAACCTTTAGTAAAGGTTGAACGAAAAGATTAAACGAGATTAAAAGATAAAGAATGTAAACGCTAGATTTCGTAACCGACAGCCGTGGACCGTAGTCGTAATGAATGAATGTGAGGGATTGCTATGATTGTGATTCCTTAGACGTTGAGTGATGAAGGTAATGAATAACATTCCGATGTTGCGGCATGGCATTGTAAGATGAACGTAAAGCGTATAGACGCTGTGAACGCAACGTTGTTGCGAAGAACGATCGGTCTTAGCATACAACGAATAGTATGGCTTTGACATTAAGACAGAATAATGAACATGGGGTTCATGGGATGGATAACGATTGAAAGCGATCAAATCCTTGAATAAAGGTTGAATGAGAGATTAAGAGACGAGCAACGTGAACGTTGAATACGTAAATGATCCTTGTGAATTGTATTCGCGTTGGACGAACGTTCCAAGTATACCCTGGTTGTATGACATAGACGTTGATGAAGGTAGTAAGTAAGATACGAATGGTATCAAGAGAGCCGTAATGAACGGTAATAAGATTACTGAAAGCCGAATATAAGTCGGATGAGAATGATAGAATGAAAAGTAAGCGCTAAACACTTTAACCAGCGTAAGGGTTAAGTGTAAGCGAGTGTTAAACGGGCATAACCTACACTCCGTGTATGGTTTAACCGTAATGTAATGAAGACTAAGCTTAGCCATGAACGGTGAATAAATTAAGTTAAAGATAATAACGTGTAACGTTAAGAAGCCGAGTTAATAAGTATAACTTGGACAACGTTCCAAGTTGAATGAACTGGACGTTGTAAGGTATGAATAAGTTCATATGAAATGTTTAACGCTATGATCTCATAGTATTGACATTGAATGATCGTTTCGAGTATACAAATGGCTGTATGACTTAGACGATAAAGAATGAATCATGAGGTATGGCAATTAGTTGCCAGAAAGCCATAAGAAATATGAATTTGACTTAACGAACATTATAGTATAATAGTTCGGATAAGTTAGATGAATTTAAGTTGTGGTACAATCGTAACCTTTGATGGTTGTCATATGGACTACTAGCAAAGACACGATGTGTGCTGAGTCCTAGGAGAGTTATAAGAAGAAGATAAGAATGTAAATCATCAAAGATGAGGAACGTTTTGAGTAAGACATCTCAGTATGTCATGAAGCCGTAATCTGGTAATGAAAGTTAGTCGCGTAAGCTTAAATTACAAGAACGCGAACCTTAAGAAGTAAAGTTAAGTAAACCAATTCGTAAGTCAAGTATATGACTAATTGGTGTACGTGTTATTTCCTTATGTGTTACATAGGGATTTGGAATGAGCAGTTCAGCGTAAACTATAAGCTGTAGCTGTGCATAAGGCAAGTTTCCTAACTTCATTCATATTTTAAATGAATGCTAGTTTCTAAAACTTCTCAGATGTTGAACTTGAGAAGTTCTGTCTATGTGCAAATGTACGATATTTGTACAAGGTGGTAGAATGTATAAGGCCTTGTGACACAATGTGAACACTTCGGTGTTTCTTTGAGATGAACTGTTCTGTGATTGAACTGTTCAATACAAGTATGTTCTATTTATACATGAACCGTTATTGTTAAGTCTGTGCTAATGATTCTAGCCAGACAAAATGTGTATGAAAAAGGTAGAAGAATGAAAGTAGTGTAAAGAGTATGTGATGAATGTTGTAAGATGATAGGAATCGAGACTATTCCTATTATTTAAACTGCTTCATAACCTTTGTTCGGTTATCGAAGTTCTGAAGAATGTTTAAACTCTTGAAGTTGTTGTTCAACTGTTATGACTTGTTGGGCAATTAAATGCTCACACTTGCTTTAAATGAAAAATATTTTCAGCGAACGATGTTAGAAAGAACTTAAGGATCCCGTAAAGGTCAAGCTGATCGGTATCCAGACGAAGTGCCATTCAGTATGTGAATGTGTGTGAAAATCAAGTGAAGACTTGTAATGTAGAAAGATGAATTAAACTATAGACTAGTTTAATAAACTGTATGTATCCTTGGTGGCGGATAAAAGTCACTCTTGTAAGATGAAAGGAATAATGTAATTATCATTATTTGTAATGAGAAGGGTTATAAGGTTTTGAGAACCTGAGAATTGAGAATGTATGTTGTTATATTTCAATATATAATGATGTATGATTGGTAAGAAGTATGACAGTGACGCACGGAGTCTGGGTCTGAAGGTAGACCGGATTTCGGGGCGTTACAAGGTTTGCACAAAGACCTAGTGATGTGACACTGCTTAACTGGTCTGTGAAACCGAGATTCGTTAGAGTCCGGGGGCTTGATTAACCGGAGGGAAGGTGTTAGGCACCCCCCGACTTCCTTGGTGACACGGTTACCACCATTTTTTAATTTAAACTTTTATATGAATGTGTGTGTAGGTCAATTTGCAGTTATCTGGAAGTAGTGTTATGCCTCGTTTGCTCATATATACAAAGGGTTTGACTTTTGTATAAAAAGTTCTATTTTAACAAGATATGGCAGTGATATTTTGTAAAATAGGTTTTTCAAACCCTTATGCTCAATAGTAATTGAGGCCTTTAATACTTCCATTTTTATTATGTGTTCGGCTTGGTTGCTTTTATTATTTTCGAGATGCGAAGCATCTTCGAGAAAATAAGATACATAGCAATGCCAAATTCCTTGTGGGCATGAGAGCCATCTAAGAAAATTCAGACACCATGAATAATTTACAAGCTGACTACAGCTGAAAATGTCCATCACGGGAACCGATTGTTGATTCAGAAACTGAATCTGTGCTCACATGATTCCTAGGCTCACATGATGATGCAATATGTACAAAAGCTGTAAACAATATATATATATATATATATATATATAAAAGTTGTAAAAGGCCACGTAGTGATCTCGAGGCCTGACTGGATTGTGTGTGTATATATATATAAGTAGTAAAACGCTCTGAATATTATATTCGGGCTCAATCGAAGCATAGTTCGATAATATATATATATATATATATATATATATATATATATATATATATATATATATATATATATAAGCAATAAAGGCCACGGATCGACGATCTGGGCATACACACGCAACATGACTCTCAACGTGAATAAGTATGTGTGATGGAAGTGGAGAAAGGCTGAAAGAAATCTGAGATGTCGTACAGTGGGCTGCCAAGAAGACTTCAGATAGCTTTAAATGAATGAATACTCGGTTTCCACTGGTAAAATATAGAAAAACACAAGCTCACAAGTGTTTATAAAAAAAAGCACTCAGTTTAAAGTGTGTACGAAGTAAATTGGACAAGGCTTCCTCGCCTTTTCTCTCTTGAAAACGGCCACCCCAAGCCTTCTATTTATAGATAAGGGGAGTCACAGGTTTACCTGCAGTTGCCGGGGGTGCCCCAGGCCATGTGGGTCATGCTATCTCGAAGTACGTGCACTCGGATAACATGATACCCGCTCGAACCTTCATAACTTTCAATCCGGGAGTCTGATGGAAGCGTGCCATACCATTCCAAAAATCTCTTTTCGAGAGCTACGTAATGACATAGGTTTTTACCTTTTTCAATTCCAAAAAGATGGGTTCATGACTAAAATGGAATTTTTGGGTTTCTGTCAGGCAGTCCGTTGAGCTGTTTTGCATAGTTTGCGCTCGGAAGTTAAGATATGGCTCTTGTGGGACTTCTTTTGAAGCAATTTGAGTTAAAATGAGTGTATTTGATTTGAGTTGAAGTTGAGTTGGCAAAATGACCATTTTATCCCTCCTGAGGTTATCTTTGATTTTCGCGCAGTTGTAGCAGTCTTTTCTTAGGGTTATCTCCGAGGTTAGCCTGCTGTTGACTCTGACTATCCTCAGGGTTATCTCTGAGGTTGTCTTGACCTCCTGGGGTTATCTTCAGGCTTTGAACTTGATCCCCTTGGGTTATCTCTAGGGTGTAAAAAAGACGCTTTTGTCCTCCTGCATAGTTAGTAATAGGAAAATGAAATTTTGAGTGTCTACAGATGCCCCTTTTTAATGATGCAATTTGCAGTGTAATGAATGTTATGATGAATGTTAAAATATTTTCGCAAATCGCAATTCGCATATTATATTTCGCACTTCGCACTTAGCACTTCACTTTTGGCTAATCGTACTACACAACTCGCACATCGTATTTTGCATATCGCAAATCGCAAATCACAAATCGTAAATCGCACTTCGCACATCGCAAATCACTTTACCTTTACCGGTTATTACTGATGCCTACGCTGGTGTTGACTGGAACAATTTAACTTTTTATCGGTGTTGTCGATGCCTATTTGATGAAGAGAAATTGAGATATTTTCTATATCTCTACTGGGGATGACGTTCTAAAATCACCGAACCTTTCCGATGTATACGCTGATAGTCTACAATGATGCCTACCCTGATGGTAGTTTGACAATGGATCCTACCCTGCTAGTAGTTGACTATGTTGACATCACCAAACTGTTTCGATTCCCACTCGAACAGTGGTGTACAAAACTTTTATCACTGAACTGTCTTGATGTTACATTGAATTGATGCCAATGGCTTTGAATACCGGATCTTTCGATACCTTCGCTGAAGTAATATTCAAAGGTTTGCTTCAGTAGACTATACCTGATGTTCCATTGGATTGATGAAAACCACCAGATGTCTACGACGAAATTTTTCTATAATCTAGGCATTTAACTTGCACGTATATTTAAATCTACTGGAGATGCATGCTAAACCTTGATAGAGATGTACGTTGATATAGCGCATTTGCACATGTGCAGATCATGCATCATGTGATGATCTAGATTTATCCTTAGGAGTCTATTGTCCTAGGTTGATGCATATTTTAAATTGCTAGAGTAGAATTTTACCTTACCCTTTTTGAGGTGATTTAGAGTTTCCTTTTGCTATTGGGTGCTTGTGCCCCATTTCTTTGAGTGTTTGATTCGTAACCCGACTGACCTGATGACCTGATAACCTGAATGCTGCTGACATCCCTGGAGGGAGCTCGTTCTTTCGCGGCCCAGATTTGAACTTCGGTGTAGAGGCCTCGACTTGTGAGGACTCGACGCTGGTTGGCACATTTGATGATGAGGATTTCATTCGCTAGACCTTTTGTCATTGGGCTTCTAATTTTGAGTTAAGGACTTTCTTGAGAATTTTCCCCTTCTTTTGTAGGGGCAAGCTTATGTCGCCATGATTTCTTTCAGGAGTTCTCCCCTTTCTTTTGAGAAGTTTGATCCCACCATAGACTCTTTCCATTCCTTGGAATCGCAAAATGCCTCAGTCCTTTCGTATGTTAATGTCGGGGATTCATATGAGAAACTCTCTTTGTTGACCAAGTTGCGAGTGAGTAATATCCTCACATGTGGATTATTTCATTCTGAGAACAATATGATTGGAAAAGACCAAATGATAATATCGAATCGCTAGTGAGGTGATATAAAGGAAGCTCTGATGATGATGGACCATGCTGATGGTGCTGACTGGTGCATTTTCCTCGTTAGGATGGTTAAAAAATGCCCCATTGTTGAGTTGTCGTTGTTTTCGAGATTGCTCCAGTCTTGTTGTAAGGGTTCCAATATCGGGTTGTCACTGATTTTAAAATTTCCCCAGATTTGCTTGTTATCTGGGATAGTTGCTTTGACAGATGGGCTAATAAGATGCCGAGATCGTAATAGGCTTTTACCTCTTTACCATATGGTGAACAGGTAGTGGCTTTGGGCTTTGATGCCCTCAATCATTGTTCCTGAATTGTTTGCGCAATCGGACTTGATAGTTTTCTTCTGATTTGATGAAGACGTGTGCTTGAGGGTGTCGGTTCTGTGAAGGTTCTCGCTGCTGATCATGCTTGATATATCGCTGTGTTGTTGTTACAACTTTGATGATTGATGTCGAGATGCCTTTGGACTCCACTAAATTGACCCCAAAGATCTCAGCTTGGTTGGTGATGACTTCACCCAAGTTTGATTTGATCTGTAAGGTTTGATTTGTTGTCTTGATCTGGGGGAACAGGTCGTCAAGTATGAGATATAATTTGCCACGATGGTTACCCATGTATTGCTGGAGGTCAAAAGAGATCATGTCTTCTCGCACTTCAGGAGCGATGAGTTGCTGACGAGTTGCATCTTATGATGATGGTCATTTTATCCCTGTTGTTGGTTGTCTTAGGATTAATATTTGGGTTTGCATACTTCTTTTAAGGGTATGACCGCACCACTGATGGCTGCCTACGTACTCCTATGCTTGTGGGAGATCAGGTTTGCGTAGTTCCTATTTGATAAGATAAACGGTTTGAGAAGTGTTTGTTTAGGGTTTTTGGGTTTTTGTTTAGTTTGACCGCACCATTAATGGATGCTTACGTACTCCCATTGATGAGGGAAGATCAGGTCTTTCGTAGTTCAAGCACTTGGCTGAGACCTGATTTTATTGATTTTTGATTTTTTTTTGTGAATATTTACATGCATGGAAAATAAAAGGCATATTGCGAAGAAAGTGATATCGTCCCAACATCTCTTGGAACTCCCCACTTTATCCTTTGGATCTACTTCTTCTTGGCTAGCTGAGGCTTGATAGTCCAGTTATCAGTGATTATGTTTCCTTCAAGGCTTGCGATAGAGGTTACTTCTTGGTTCTGAATATCTTCACTTATGGCCATAACTTTATCGCTTCCTAATTCAATACATTCCTCAGGGATGCTTGAATTGGACCCATCGCAAAAAGGTATGAACTCCTGATTCTTCGATGGGTTGGCTTCCCCGACAACCTCACCATCTTTTCCTTCATCTGTTCCTTCTCCTTTTTCCTGGGCTTGAGAGGATTCAACCATGAAATATCCCTCGAACTATTGTGGCATTTCTTGCAAGGAACTTTCCGTTTTAGCTTTTTCTTCCTTGGAAAGGATTAGTATTTCCTCCTCATCATCCAAGATGATAAAATCAGGAAAGTGGTTGCTATCTTTGGGCCATAGGATGTTTGATGTTGGCGAAGGAATCTCCTTTGGGGATTCTCTTGTCTCCTCTGTCATTCCCTGCATTAGGATTAGTCCACCTTGTGTTCTGCCAGAATTAGTGCTCATAGCCTTTAACTCCTTTGAACTGCCTGTCTCGTAAAGACCAACATTCCTCAGTCGTATGTCCAGGTGAGTTAGAATGGTGACACTTCCATAGTTTCTAGTCCCTTGGATTGACCCGATGGTTTTTTCCATTTGTTGGACTTTCTTTCTTATATCCCTAGTTTCTCGATCATCCCTGAGTTTTATGATTCCATGGGTTTTGTTGGTTCCTTTATTGGAATGAGGTTTAGGTATATGGGTTTCCATCTTTTTGTCAATACCTTGACTGGCCCCTTGAGTGAATGACTCTAGTTAAGTAGGCGTTGTCTAGGCCCGAGTGTTTTTACTTAGTTCTTTTAGAAAGACAACCAATTCTGCTATTTGATTCCTTAATCCTTCGAACTCCTCGCGGGAAACGGGAGTAGGATCAGGCTGGGCACTTGTAGCCATGTCTGACGGTGGGCTTAGTGCCTTTTTGGATTTTGAACGGGCAACAAGATCAATTATTTTCCTACCAAAAAACTACGTAGTTTAGTCTGGGGAAATGTTACTGTTAGAGTTTGTGCCCTAGAGGCCAATTATTTGATATAATTGCTTAACATTTTGATATTATATTTAATTAAATAAATGGATGATTTTATTATGGTTTTATTTACTGCGTTATATAAATGTTAACATAATAAAATTCCTTAGAATAGTGATACAAATTATATAGTTTCAAGTATGTTACTTGAACATGAGATTATATAATTACAATTAGTATCATTGCTCTTAAATGTCCCTAGTCGAGTATCATTGTTGATGGGACAACAATGATACATTGAGACTATTATGTGGATTGACTGATGACTAAATCTCATTGGTCATAAATATATGAGATATTAAGTCAATGCATAGGTACGTGTTAGAGAACGATGTACTGGACAGACCCACCATGAGAATTCTACGTGGAGCATTATGCGAAGTGTCATTAGCAATTCTCATAGTGACAATTATGTAATGATCCTCTGACCTGAAATTACTATATTACTACATGGGAATTTGTGTACTTTGATATCATCAAAGGTCACCTTTAATAGGGTGGACTATAAAGGTGATTATTAGGTACATCATGAATCGTGTGAGGAATATGAGTGATCTAGATGGAATTTAACCCTCCTATATATTAGGGGTGATATCCATAGGCCTCTTGATTGAGTAGGACTATGAAATGCATGGCCATGCTCAAATAGTGATTTGTTTTATATAGTCTACTCATTGATCAAGAAAACTCAGATTAAATTATGAAGAGTATGACACATTCCATGGCTCGAGTTTAATCTTGGATGTCAAGGTTAAAAGGATTAAATTACATTGAAACATTGGTCATGAAAAGGTTGTATCGAATCATCGATCTTATTATTACTTGGGTAGCAGTGATGCATTACTAGATGCCGCTCACTGTTTATAATTTTATAATATTATTTTAAAATTATTGTCAACGTAATAATAGCCTATAGGGTCACACACATAGAACGTAATTAAAAGAGAATTAATTTAAATTGTAAAGATTTAAATATGTCAATATGATTGGTAGCATTTAAATTACGGATTTAAATTAATAGGATAATTTATATATAGGTATATTAATTAAGTAAGACTTAATTAAGAGATATATATATATATATATATATATATATATATATATATCATATTTTATTTTAATTAGATTAGGTTTTTGATTAATTCCTATTAACTACTATATATATGATATATAGCAGTCATTTAGGAGATACATCATAACCTAAGAAAACCCTAGCCGCTCTTACAGAGAGACTAGAGAGAAAACAGAAAATCTATTCCTTTGGTGACTAGTACCGCAGCTCCCTTTTATTGCAGAATCGTGCGTCGATTCGCGGGCGTTCGTGTGGATACCGTAGAGACGTAGTTCATTCGGATTGCATTGGAGATTCGTACCTAATTCATAATCGGTATAATCTCTTAAACACTGAATTAATTTCTGTTTCGCATGGATCCTATTTTGGATTTCGAAAATTTGTTCAATTTTATATTCCGCTGTGCGTTTTTTTGATCCGAAATTCCAACAGTTACATGTTATATAATGTGTCCATTTTTTAGGAGTGTTTTAAGGTTCTCCTGCAAAACGGATGTTAGTCGTTTTGATGACAGGTCTTGATATGAAAAAGGGAATGCATGTTCGCATACTCCTTTATATTTTCCATTACATTGAGATTGGCATGAAAATTAAATTACAAGTAATTAAAATTACAGGTAATTAAAAAAGGTAAGGTATGAAGAGACTTCCCTCCACGTTTGGTTTATCAGAGGCTGACCAATCTTAGGTTACTCTCATGGCTTTTTGGCATGAAGGTTCGCAGATCATCGCAATTTACTCGATGGGAAGTTAATCCAATCCTTCAACTGGAGCGAATCTGGGTGGTGCCTTTCCTGAGCCTCGTGGAATTAGTCTCCCGACGAGTCCAGTAATCAAACACCAACAAAATAGTCTCCTGGTGGAGGGAACACACAACATACATTCACATACATTGTATCTCATCGTATAGAAATGATGACATGTGCGAAGCACTAATATCACATGCATATATACTGTGAGACACTAAGTGCAATAAGTAAATGCATTAGTACACATTCATTAAATAGTAAATGCAACATCCACACATAAGCAGATAAAAGTTTTTGAATAGCGGCTTAAGCCCTCTTACTGGATGTCCTCAGCAGAGTCGCCACCTGTCGACGTCAGGATTTTTATTTGTCCCTTTCTGTTCTTATTTTTTGGTGTTCTCATGTTAGGTGAGATTTATTTGAAAAAAATAAGTTGTGAAAAGGTCCGAAATGTATATGTCGACGATTGGACTGTAAGAGTCGCCAGTTGGTATTTTTAAATGGTTGTACTAACTCAACCGAGAAAAGATTTGCACAAAGACCTAGTGATGTGACACTGCTTAACTGGTCTGTGAACCGAGATTCGTTAGGGTCCGGGGGATTGATTAAGCGGAGGGAAGGTGTTAGGCACCCCTCGACTTCCGTGGTGACACATTTACTCCACTTTTTAGTTTAAACTTTTATTTGAATGTGTGTGTAGGTCAATGTGCAGTTACCTGGAAGTAGTGATATGCCTCGTTTGCACCTATATACAAAGGGTTTGACTTTTGTATAAAAAGTTCAATTTTAACGAGATATGACAGTGATGTTTTGTAAAATAGATTTTTCAAACTCTTATGCTCAATAATAATTGAGGCGGCCTTTGATACTTCATGTGTTCAACTTGGTTGCTTTTATTATTTTCGAGATGCGAAGCATCTTCAAAAAATAAGATACATAGTAATGTTGAACTCCTTGTGGACATGAGAGTCATCTAAGGAAATTCAGACACCGTGAATAATTTACAAGATAGCTGCAGCTGAAAATGTCCATTACGGGAACCGAAAAATGAATCTGTGATCACATGATTGCTAGGCTCACATGATTGCTAGGCTCACGTCCTGCCTGGAGTTTACTTCGTGGCAGTTGATTGTTCATATATATATATATATATATATATATATATATATATATATATATATATATATATATAAGTATTTATATATATAAAAGCAATAAACGCACCAGAGGTAAATCCAGGCTCAATCGAATAGAGTTCGATAACAGTATATATATATAAGTATTTTTTTATATTATTTTTTGCTAACTTTGTGATGTATTGAAAGAATAAAAAGGATTACAAAAACATGGGAGACCCCAATCAGAGTATAGCAAAGACATCATATGACATATATATATATATATATATATATATATATATATATATATACGAGAAACTTCAAGAGCATAATTCTTAAATAGCATAATGCCTTAAGTAGCATAATTTTATCAAAACGACGCCGTTTTATAGGTACGCGGTGGCATTTTTGTAAATACCATGCCACCGCGTATTTACAAAAATGCCACCGCGTCCCTATAAAACGACGTCGTTTTGATAAAATTATGCTACTTAAGGCATTATGCTATTTAAGAATTATGCTCTTGAAGCTTTCCGTATATATATATATATATATATATATATATATATATATATATATATATATAAGCAATAATGGCCACGGATCGGCGATCTGGGCATACACGCGCAACACGACTCTCAACGTGAATAAATATGTGTGATGGAAGTGGAGAAAGGCTGAAAGAAATCTGAGATGTCTTACAGTAGGTTGCCAAGAAGACTTTAGATAGCTTTAAATGAATGAATACTCAGTTTCCATTGATAAAATATAGCAAAACACAAACTCACATGTGTTTATAAAAAGAAAGCACTCAGTTTAAAGTGTATACGGAGTAAATTGAACAGGGCTTCCTCGCCTTTTCTCTCTTAAAAATGGCCAACCCAAGCCCTCTATTTATAGAAGGGGGAGCCACAAGTCTACCTGCAGTTGCTCGGGATTCCCCGGGCCATGTGGGTCCTGCCGTCTTGAAGTACGTGCACTCGGACGACGCGCTGTCCGGTCGAACCTTCATAACTTTCAATTCGGGAGTCCGATGGAAGCGTGCCATACCATTCTAGAAAGCTCTTTTTGAGAGCTACGTAATGACATAGGATTTTCCCTTTCTCGATTTCGAAGAGATTGGTCCATGATCAAAATGGCATTTTTGGGTTTTTGTCAGGCAATCCGTTGAGCTGTTTTGCGTAGTTTGCGCTCGAAAGTAAAGATATGGCTCTTGTGGGACTTCTGTTGAAGCAATTTGAGTTGAAATGAGTGTATTTAATTTGAGTTGAAGTTGAGTTGGTAAAATAACCATTTTCCCCTCTCGGGGTTATCTCCGATTTTCACGCAGTTGTAGCAGTCTTTTCTAAGGGTTATCTCTGAGGTTGGCCTGCTGTTGACTCTGACTATTCTCACGGTTATCTCTGAGGTTGGCTTGACCTTTTGGTGTTATCTCCAGGCTTTGAACTTGATCACTCGGGGTTATCTCTGGGGTTGGAACTGATGTTGTGATTCTCTAGGGTTATCTCTGGAGTGTGAAAAAGTCGCTTTTGTCCTCCTGCATAGTTAGTAACAGAAAAATAAAATTTCGAGTGTCTACAGATATTAGATGAAGCGCAAACCTTAAGGAATTTCTAATCATTTCAGGAATTATAGAAGCAATACTTACCATAGTAAGTTTAAATTTAGGAATATAAAATGAAATAATATCACTTGCATAATAAGGAGTATGAAAGAAAATGATATTTCTTACGAGTATTGAAATAAAATAATATCCTTTACCTTAGTAGAAACTAGATCTGACTTGGAATATCAGATATTATCCTGATAAAATTTTGCACTAAAAGCCACACTCAAAGTATTCTTATACTCAAAAGAAATACTCACAATATTGTAGTAGGAATGCTTGAGATTTTTGGTGTGTTTAAGAAGGAGGGTTACCCCCATTTTATAGTGCAACCTCGGAGGAAAAGATAAACAACCTGCCTAATTTTTTTTTCTTTCTCTGTCTAACTTTTTCCTTTCTTTTTATTGGTTGAAGGCCCACACTTTGGAAAATTTGGAAAAGAATTTGCAGGAGAAGTGTTGCCATTCAAAAAGGACAGACTATGTAGGAACTTATTCCACCACCCATTAGGAAAAAGAGAAGCACACATGAAGTTTAAAAAAACTTAACAATCTGACAAAGTTAATATAATATTATAATATTATATTAAAAAAAATATTATAATAATATATTTGAATGAATATTTTATCGGAGAAGATAATTATGATTTCATAGAAAAATATGTCAAACTTTCAACAAATGTTTCATGCCAAATTCCTCCATTTATATCAAAGTTGAACCAATATCCACCACATAATAATTATTCACCATTAATATTATAAGCTCACAATATTAACAACCAGATCATTCCCAAGAAAGAGGGGGTTGTCCGATAAGGATTTATCCTTATTGGCGCGCAATTATATAACCTAACCCCTTTTCTCGACAGAACTTTCTAGGCATTGCCAATAATGCTAACTAATAGTATGAATAATTATGTCGTGTCAATTATTGATTTAATAATATAAAATATTGAACAGATGATACTGTGACAATAATTGAATAAATAATATGAGATACTATGCAACAACTACTGTGACAATTATTAAATGAAACTGAGTGACTTTTTACGTAAGAATCAATAATCAGAGATACTGTGCAATATCGTGTGCTACTGTGCAACCACGCGTATTACTGTACTTTTATCACCGGGTATTTTAACAGTTAACGGTAAAAGTTTTGATGTTATTTTTCATAAAAGGTTATTTCTGTCGCTTTCTATATCTGATAGTTATTCCGTTATGTGGATCAATGTTGGTCGGAAAACCGATCACTAAACACGCGCAAGTATATGCGGTCTAACAAGTAATACAGTGATAAGTAGTGGGTCGTACCCACGAGGAACTACGACTAATATTTACCATATACCGACTATGTATCGCTAAAGTCTTATTCGAACAGCAGTAAATGGAAGTGTGATTAATCTAATTAACTAATTAACAAAGCAAGCTAATGGATAACGAATGGTAATCTAAGGAATTACAAGCTAAGGTCACAACTTCACCCCACACAGGCATTCTGTCAAACACCTGGCGTGTTATGCTTCATCAAACTAGCTACCCTTCTCTCTTTGGTCTTAATGGTCACGACAATTTGTCGACCGAGAATACACATGTGCTTATGCACCTCTGTCGAGGTATGCACAAACATATCCTCTTCAGATCCACCCAAAAGGGAATATAACAGAAAAGAACGTCCAAGCTAGATACAATCATACACATGTCTATGCGAATTAATCACAACAAGGATTTAAGCATAAGTTCTCAATGAGGTCGCACGTGGCGCACAGAGATATGTCTACTCTATTCACAACTTATGCAGTCAAAACCCACAATCACATGCCAATATATTTAGGTTTAAATCTACAATCCTTCTGTCGATATCATGCAGATTACCAAAATCATCACTAATGACTTAGCGAGAATCATAAAGTACAAATATATTAAACCAAATTATATGGTGCCAACCAAAGAGATAAAGATAGTCAATTCAAAAAACAAAGGGATCCATTATAACCTTAGAGCCAATATTCAGTTCATAGTTAATAAACCAAATACAAGGAGTAGTAAAGACAACATTTATAGATTACAAAATAAGAGAAAACAAATGGATAAGAGGAAACCCTATCAAAGCCGTTCCATCTCCACGTATTCTGCTCAAATCAAGCTCTCCAGTCCATGTAGCTCACTACTCTTGATGCTCCAAAGAAAGGCCAAACTTCTCCCTAATCTACCTAATCTATATTTATAAACATCAACTAAGAGAAAGAAGAGAAATTATAGAAGAAAAACAAACCTAAGCTAATCTATATGATGTATGGTGTCTGATATATGTTATCCCCCAGAGATAGATGGAAATGCAGAGGCTTCTCTGTGTTATATACGCCTCTCCTTTGTTTGCTAGGTCAAACATAAGCCCTTTCTTCCTGGGCACCAGAGGTGGCGCCGCGACGCGGGTCACTAAGCTGCAGTTAGCGCTGCAGCACCACTTTAATATGAAGGACACGGAGCTCGCGCTACAGCGCGAGCCATAGAAGCCTCAGTGGCGTCGGGGCACGATGGTGACATCAGCAAGGACAGAAGGTGGCGCTGCGGCGCGAGCATAAGCCTTGGCTTTGGCGCCGCAGTGCGGGCATATGTAATTTGGCTATTTTGTCCCTAAAAGCATGGAAAACACATGTAACGCTCTGCAATTCATCGATTAAGCACAATAACACTATAATCATATAAAACTATATAAAATCTATGAGAACATGCAACTATTTAAGTCATAAATACCCCCAAACTTAAGTCTTTGCTTATCCTCGAGCAAACTAACTAACACAACACTAATAATGAAACACACGCGAAAGAAAAATAAAATAGTAAAGTAGCATCATGGCTTCAAAGCTCGATCATAGCCACTCCCAGAGAATAGGGCAAACACAGACATGAATAGGGGTTCATTCAATTTCAAGCATAAGACTGTATTCGATCCATTCTATGTGTGTGTGTGTGGAGACCAACCGTCCTAACTAATCATGGCTCAAATAAGTTTGCACAGTCGATTGCTAATACTAATATTCACACTCTACAACTTTAGCATTCAACAAGCATTAAGAATAAGACGCAAATGCAGGAAAAGATTAAAAGACTAACATGACGACAGTAAAATCTGACTCGGACAGTACTTAATTACCTTAGGCTATTCAGAACTACCCATGAATGAGCTTTTGATCAGTGACTCCCAAGCCAGACGACTTTAGGGCACTAGGTGTAGAACACCCTTATGAATCTAATAACTCGAGCAGTAAAGGCCACGAAATCAACATAAGCCACTGAGATTTTATAACAAAAACGAAGATTACTTAGCAAGTGTATTTTATGCTCCATCTCGATATCGGTCCTGCGTTTATGGGAGAGTGCATTTTACGCTCCATCTCGACCCACCGCAAAACTTTCGATATAAACTCTTCTTTTCTATTTTTATTCCGTTTTCATTCATTTTTTTATTTATATATTTTTATATGTCAACATTCTAGAATCCAAGATCCAAAACTGTATAAACGTCTAAGTCTTTTATTACCATGTAAAAATGAAAGTTTATAAGAGTGAACAAATTCTCAAAGCAATAAATACGCAAACTAAATTTGAAAAATAACTAGTTAAATATAGTTGGTCGGTGCATGCTAAGAAGGATGGATCAATAACAGTCTAAACTTATCAATTGAAAAACCCCTAGCTCATACATGCTTGACACGACTCTAAGAGATAGGCATAGATACTTGACACTTGTCATCAGCCACAATCAAAAATTAATGATACTATAACACCCTTGCTAAATAGCAGCTCAAAATAGGCTAAAAAGGCCATTCAAATGGCACAAGCATCTAATCTATAAAAGCCCCAAAAAGATGGCTAAAAACCACACTCATGCTGATAATAATCAAAGCATTAATTAATAAAAACCAAAAACAGTTCATGGCATAATAATAAAAATCCAACAAAAACCCGCAGTACAAAACGACTGCACCACAATCCTGATAATAAAAACATAATAAGATACTAAAGTATGTAACCTAGTCATGGCAGTAGATAAATAACATATATAACCAAAACACCCCCAAACTTGAGGTTAGCAATGCCCTCATTGCTAAACATAAAGCAATCGTATGCAAGAGGGCTTCCTTGAAGCTCGCTACTCAGCAACAGTCTCGTCCTAGTCAGCCTCGGCAGGTGGTGATGGGGGAGGGTAGGGTGGGAAAATAGGCAGCTCTAGAAACTGGTATGGCGTGAACTCAGCATTCTCACCACAATAATCGGTGTAGATGCTTTGCCTGGTGTTCACCAGCTCAGACTGGTACTGCATCGCTATCTCCTACCTCTAAGCTACTGCAGCTATGTGCCTTCGCTGCCTCTGTACCTCGGCATCATGTTTCTGATACAGCTGGGTGAGGGACGCCATAATGTCTGTTAATAGACCCTGTGTAGCTGGGCCTGTATCTGAAGCCTGTGCCTGCTCTGGCTCTACTGTAGGAGGCGGCGCTGTAGGTGGCTCGTAGCCTTCACCTTTAATATGCGATTCTGCCCCATCCCACACAATGAAGCGTGAGATCGTCTGGTGGTCTATAACTGCCATGAGAGGCAAGGCTATCTCCTCTAGCCCCCACTGAATGTCTGCCTGCATGCACAGTCAAGTGATTAATGATGGATATGGAAGCCCCGAAGCGACTGTACTCTTGATTGCCTTAAAATGGACTCATGAATCAGAACTCCAATATCCACGTGCATCCCAATGACAATGGCGAATAGCAGAATTGCCCTATCTCTGGTCACGTCGCTCAAGTAACGGGTTGGGATCATGTTAGCACATATGAAGCTGAACCACGCTTTCCCATAGCGATTGAGCGCTGAAGTCGGGAAGCTGGTCTTCTCACCCGTATAGTCGTTCTTCTTCCACGCGGTCCCGGGCTTGCACAGCCTTCTGATAATATCCTCTAAGTCGTAGCTGCGGAGGCCCGGCTCCATATAGTCCTTGCCCGTATAGTTGGGCATGGCAACCAGTGCATTGATGGCCTCACTACCAAACGCCACTAGCTTTCCCCTAACTTGGACAACTGCGTCACCTTCGACATTGGCGTTGGCATAGAACTCCCGAACCACTGATACACTGGCTGACCCAGGTGGTTTTGTGAAATGAATCCATTGGTGACCCGAAATCATGGCCAACAACTCATCATCCTCTTTGTTAGGCCTCAACCCCCGCTCTAGAATCAGGTTTCGCGCAGCAAAGGAGCTCTTGTATCATTTCCAAGCCTCCTCGCTCACAAATTTGGCTCTGTTCCAAGCCGTTGGTGGTGCCACGGACGACGAACCTTCCATACTAAGGCATTGCCTCTTTTGTGCCATGGAAAATTTCAATTGGTTCGGTGAAAAAGCAATCCTTCAATAGTGCCAAAATTTCCCAAAACTAAGGCCAAATAAACCCAAACAATTTCCAATGCCAAACTGCCCAATTCAGTAAAAAAAAATTGGTTCAGACAATTTCTCAAACACCTTGCAGGCGTCCTGAAGACCACACCTAAATAGCCTTTGTTTGTAGATTCTCAAACCAGATTTCCAGCAGTGGAAATCACACCAATTACAGCAAGCAATTACACAGAAAAAACACCAACCCAAAAATTGTATCAATCTACTTTAGTGAACGACTGAAAGAAATCCCAATTACCTTAATAGAGAGGGTAGCAGTCGGATGGAACCGTAGATGCGCGATTGAATGGAACTCAAATCCATGTGTTGTGGAACTTGGAATCTAGAGAGATTTGGTAGCTCAAATTTTGGTGAAAGAGAGGCACCCTTTTGATTTCTTCGGTTATAGAGTGCTAGAGTTCTTAAAACTGCCGAGAGAGATGGGCCGTATGGCTTGATTTTTGGCCAAAACTGCTATTTAAAAACCCAAATTCTCGTTGTTGGCGCCGCGGCGCGACCTTCCCTTTGTTAGTTGGCACTGTGGCTCGAGTTAGCAGTGGGCGAGGCTCACTTTAGCGCCGCGACGCGAGTGTTGCTTTGTTGGTTGGAGTTGCGGCGTAAAGGAGAGAGATTGGGCAAATAAGCATGGCACTGAGGCGCAAAATTTGACGCTGAGGCGCAAAACCGACGCTGCGCCGCGGTTTGTAGTGCATTTAGTGGCGCCGCGGTGTGAGGTGCCATTTTTTGAAATTTTTCTAACTGCTATCTGCACATGCCAAGACCAGTATAACAGAAAACACTACGAAGAAAATATGCATTATTACATACAATATAATGACTACTTACAGAGTAAACTAGATATAAGTAAAGGAAAACATATAAAATTTATACCGAGATGGGGGTGCCTCCCCACCAAGCGCTTGTTTTAAAGTCGTCGGCTTGACTATACCGGCGCCGTTCAATTCGGCTCATAAGTGAAAATGACCTTTTCATGTCACCTATTCATCAATTCCTTTGGATTCTTGGCAGACATGGATGATTGGTCATTCTCATTCTCCTCATCCATCTAGTCATCCATCGGCACAAAGAAGCTTTCGCCACTGGAATTATCCACTAATTCACCTATTTTATTAAGTTAAAAACGTTCTTTGTGCGCTATTGGGCCCTCACGGATTTCCACAGTCGGGAGCGTGGTTTCTGATTGAAGATCAATATTGAAGATATAACCAATGTTGATCCTTTTGTCACCAACTTCAGACTCCATTGGTTGGCCAGATTGCACTATGACGTCTCCCTCAACAACTGTGTGAGACTCAATGCATTTTTCTTGCGTATCCACCATGCAATGCTCTACTTCTTCATCGTCGAGATCAATTACGACCGAGAGATTGCCTTGCGATGGATATGTGATGGTATTGACGAGTTGCCCCAATTGATTCTTAAGGCTGTGCAATGCAGCTTCTTGGCTTGCCATTCGAACCTCATTTCTCTCAATAAAGTCAGTGAGAAGCTCACCAAGCCGGTTCTCTTGTTCTCTCGTGTTGAGGTCTTATAAAAGCTCTCATTGGGTTGAGACGTCAACTCATAATGCGGCGGAGACTGATAGTCAAACTGAGAGGCATGATTCGGATCATAATATTGCTCTTGACTGTAGTCCCATGAGTTTGGATAACCCTGGCAGTTTGGATGGTAGGGAATCGGTTCAAAGTCAGCTTGATCCTGACAACAGGCATTCTGAGTGGACTGACACTCAAGATTGTCAGAAAATCTCAAGGCATTAGCAATTTGAAGTTGTAATTTCTCGAGTTCTTCTTCCAAGCTTGGTTGCGTCGTTCCCTCATAAGGCCATTGATAACATTGATCATCCATAATCTGTAAACTTAAAAACAAAAGGAAAGGAAGATCAAACAAATAAAAGAAATAAATATACAAGTTCAAAGTAAGACTAAATTGATTTAAATCAATATTGGACAATATTAGAATAATAGTTCCCCGGCAACGGCGTCAAAAATTTGTTGGTTGGCGCTACGGCGCGAAGGAGAGAGATTGGGCAAATAAGCATGGCGTTGGGGCGTGAAATTTGACGCTGGGGCGCGAAACGGGCGCTGCGGCGCGACCAAAAACTTGTTGGTCGGAAAACCGATCACTAAACACGCGTAAGTATACGCGGTCTAACAAGTAATACAGTGATAAGAAGTGTGTCGTACCCACGAGGAACTATGACTAATATTTACCAAATACCGACTATGTATCGCTAAAGTCTTATTCGAACAGCAGTAAATGAAAGTGTGATTAATCTAATTAAGTAATTAACAAAGCAAGTAAATGGATAACGAATGGTAATCTAAGGAATTACAAGCTAAGATCACAACTTCACCCCACACAGGCATTCTGTCAAACACCTGGCGTGTTATGCTTCATCAAACTAGCTACCCTTCTCTCTTTGGTCTTAATGGTCATGACAATTTGTCGACCGAGAACACACAGGTGCTTATGCACCTCTGTCGAGGTATGCACAAATATATCCTCTTTAGATCCACCCAAAAGGGAATAGAACAGAAAAGAACGTCCAAGCTAGATACAATCCTGCACATGTCTATGCGAATTAATCATAACAAGGATTTAAGCATAAGTTCTCAATGAGGTCGTACTTGGCGCATAGAGATATGTCTATTCTATGCACAACTTATGCAGTCAAAATCCACAATCACATGCCAATTTATTTAGGTGTAAATCTATAATCCTTCTGTCGATATCATGTAGATTACCAAAATCATCACTAATGTCTTAGCGAGAATCATAAAGCACAAATATATTAAACCAAATCATATGGTGCCAACCAAAGAGATAAAGACAGTCAATTTAAATAACAAAGGGATCCATTATAACCTTAGAGCCAATATTCAGTTCATAGTTAATAAACCAAATACAAGGAGCAGTAAAGACAACATTTATAGATTACAAAATAAGAGAAAACAAATGGATAAGAGGAAACTCTGTCAAAGCCCTTCCATCTCCACGTATTCTGCTCAAATCAAGCTCTCCAGTCCATGTAGCTCCCTACTCTTGATGCTCCAAAGAAAGGCCAAACTTCTCCTTAATCTATATTTACATACATCAACTAAGAGAAAGAAAGAGAAATTACAGAAGAAAAAATAACCTAAGCTAATCTATATGATGTATGGTGTCTGATATATGTTATCCCCCAGAGATAGATGGAAATACAGAGGCTTCTCTATGTTATATACGCCTCTCCTTTGTTTGCTAGGTCAAACAAAAACCCTTTCTACCTGGGCACCAGAGGTGGCACCGCGGCACTGGTCACTAAGCTGCAGTTAGCGCTGTAACACCACTTTAATATGAAGGACACAGAGCTCGCGCTGCAGCGCGAGCCATAGAAGCCTCAGTGGCGCCAGGGTGCGAGGGTGACGTCAGCAAGGACAGAAGGTGGCGCTGCGGAGCGAGCATAAGCCTTGGCTTTGGCGCCGCGGTGCGGGCATATGTAATTTGGTCATTTTGTCCCTGAAAGCATGGAAAACATCTGTAACGCTCTGCAATTAATCGATTAAGCACAATAACACTGTAATCATATAAAACTATATAAAATTTACGAGAACAGGCAACTATTTAAGTCATAAAGTATCCGATTCGCGGGTATAAATCCCACTCATCATCCACCAATGACTACGTCGTCATACGAATATTTTTTGACAAAAAGAATATTCCCTAACCAAACGAATATTTTATGACAACTTGCTTACTTTTCAAAATTTGCACATATCACCCGTAACTATAGCATTATATCAAATCAACACCTTACTATTCAAAATAATATTTAGAGAAAATTAAATTTTTATTCATAAAAAGTTGGGGTCTTACATTAAATTCTTCTTTAATATTTTTAAAATAATTCTTGAAAAATTCGGGTTGTCACAATGGGGTTTATTAAGCGAATGGGAAGCAAAATCTTCGTACTAACATTGAAGACTTTGAAGTTATCCATAAGATATCCTTAATCTATAGGGGTAGAAACTAAAGAAAGCCAAACGTTAACCCTTATTAGAATACCTACAACAGAGCTCTACCAACTGAGTTATATCCCTCAAGCTAAGTGGAGCATGCATGAAGGAATCAAATGTAGTCATTATCAACCGAACACATTCACAACTTGTTTGAACTTAATTTTTAACTTATGAGTCAATCTGATGTCGAACACTATTACTTATAAAGTCACAGCTTAAAATGACTTATAACTCAACTTAAATTTTAATTTTAAGTCATTTTAAAATAAGTTGTTGTCGAACGGGCCTGTAATACCCTAATATTTTTTTTAAATGGGCGTCACATATATTAAGAAGTACGACTTAGCAAAAAAAGAGCAAAATCAAATTACTAAACTGTACTAAATTTTTTTAATCGATACAATATTCTCATTTTGGTTTTTAAATTGAAATTCGATATTCGATTATAACTGAATACTCATCCTTAATAAGAATAAGAAGTATATGTCGGATAATTGACATGTGATTCTTCTTAAGGTGTATATTTTATTCAAATAAGATGATTAAATCAATTTCTAAATATTTAATATTATAAGTGTATATTTTATTTAAAATACCAACTCTTATTTGATATGTGCTAACCGATTATTTTGTACACTAAATTAGAACAAGGAAATACATTTATGTAATTAATAATTTAAATAAATAATGATAGATATATATTACAATATTAATGAAACTGCTAAGTGAAGAAATTCAAAATATCAACTCCCAGCTGACATGTGTTTAATAATTATTTCGTATCTCTCAAGTAGAACAAGGAAATGCATCAGTGTTAAATAAATTAATATTTCATGGTTTTTTATAATTATCTAAAGAATATTAAGTATTTAAAATAATAATAATAATAATAATAATCTAATACATTAAAAATGTTGTTATGTATTTTTTTTATAAATCAAAATCGCGTATATAACAAGTCAAGAGAAAAAAAATTAATTTCCATCTCGATTATTCTAAAAGAGAAGATATTTACATCCAATAGTCTGACATACACTATTATTCATTTATTCTTCTTTTTTTCTGCTATAATTTTTACACCAGTTATATTTCCCACCCTATTTTTGTCTAGCAAAATTTTCAGTTCCCCTCCCCTTAAGAATCTGATAACCATCCCGAAAGGAGTCAACATAACATGCCATCGTGGGCTACACCTCAATCTTATCCTTTATGTAAACCCAAAATAAGGCGTCAAACCACTGACCCAATAGTAGCTTCTTGGGTCATCTTAGCCCACCACAGGCTCACTCAAAAGGGCATAACTTTAAGGTACTATTGGTAGTAACATATTTCCTTATATGCAGACAAATTTTTCCCTTATCTTTCGATGTTTCGGACCTCCATCTCTCCATTGTGGGATATTACCACCAGCATTCGTGTCCCCACCTCCGACAACCCGATCGAATGACCCGACCCGAGCTTTTGAGAGTTGGTTCTGATACCATATGAAACAACCCGGGTCAAATCTCGAGTCCAGAACAAATATCGGGTCAAATCCCAATTTTGAATCGAATCAAATCCATCAAAATAAGGCCTCAAATCACTGACCCAATAGTATCTTCTTGGGTCATCTTAGCCCACCACAGGCTCACCCAAAAGGTCATGACTTGAAGTTACTATTGGTGGTAACTTATTTCGTTATATGCAGACAAATTTTTCTCCTATCTTTAGATGTGGGGCTGGGGTGTTACAATCTTATACAGCTCCACCTTCCAACAAAGAGTTGGGGGATTTTTGTCTCCAATCTCTCTCGCTCAAAATAATTTCTTCTAACTGGTAAGTTTTTCAATTTTAACATCCCCTTTACTTAATTAGATTTTTTGGTTGGCTATTCGTATTTGTTCTGTAGACACTCAAAATTTTTTTCCCTGTTACTAACTATGTAGGAGGGCAAAAACGTCGTTTTCACATTTCAGAGGTAACCCTGGAGGACCACAACATCAATTCCAACCCCGGAGATAGCCCCAGGATATCCAGTTTCCAACCCCGGGAGGTTAAGCCAACCTCAGAGATAACCCTGAGGACATCCAGAGTCAACAACATGATAACCTCAGAGATAACCCCGAGAAAAAACTGCTACAACCGTGCGAACACCAGAGATAACCTCGTGAGGGTTAAAATGGTCTATTTGCCAACTCAACTTCACTTCAAATCAAATACACTCATTTCAACTCAAACTGCTTCAAAAGAAGTCCCACAAGAACCATATCTTAACTTCGGAGTGCAAACTACACAAAATAGCTCACAGGATTGCCTAATGAACACTCAAAAATGTTATTTTGGTCATGGACCCATCTTCCCAGAATCAAAAAAGGGCAAATCTCATGTCATTGTGTAGCTCTCGGAAAGAGCTTTTCGGAATGGTATGGCACGCTTCCATTAGACTCCCGGATTGAAAGTTATGAAGGACCGAGCGAACAGCACTTTGTCCGGGTGTACGTACTTCGACACGGTGGGAGCCACATTGCCCTGGGAATCCCGGGCTGTCACAGGTAGACCTTTGGCACCCCCCTCTATATATAGAGGGCTTGGGGTGGCCTTATTTGCAAGAGAAATAGCGAGAAAACCCTGTCCAATTTGCTATGTGCACACTATAAACTCAGTACTTTCTTATTTCAAACACTTTTGAGCTTATATTCTGTCATATTTTTACTAGCGAGAGCCTAGTGTTCATCAATTTAAAGTTATTGAAGCCTTCTTTGCCAGTCTACTATAAGTCTTCTTACACATTTTAAAGTCTTTCTCTTTATCTTTGCACACACTATTCTTCACGTTGAGAGTAGTGTTGCGTGTGTATGATCGGACTTCGGTCCGTGATTTCATTTCAGTTTGTATATATATATATATATATATATATATATATATATATATATATATATATATATATATATATATATATATATACGAAAGCAAATAAACGCTCCACACATAAGTCTACGCTCAATTGCTCCACATATCGAGTTATGCATCGATTGAGCGTAGACTTATGTGTGGAGCGTTTATTTGCTTTCGTATATATATATATATATATATATATATATATATATATATATATATATATATATATATATATATATATAATTACGTTTCGTCCCGTTTGGAGTTTACTTTGTGACTGTTGATAGCTTTTACAGCTTTATTTATATTTTGTCTCGCCTGGAGTTTACTTCAAGGCGGTTGATCATTTTATTGCTTTATTTATATTTGCAATCCCCCATGGAGGTGCTTCGTGGTGGTTGATTGTCGGCATATATATATATATATAACTGCTTACCGCTTTCGTACAAATTACGGCATCATGTGAGCCTAGGAATCATGTGATCACAGATTCAGTCTACTGAATCTAGATTCGGTTCCCGTGATGGATATTTTCAGCTGTAAGCAGCTTGTAAATTTGTTCACGGTGCTTGGATTTCCTCATATGGTTTTCATACCCATGAGGAGTTCGGCACTGCTATATATATTATTTTCTCGAAGATGATTCGCATCTCGAAAATAAAAGGAATCAAGCCGAACATTTAATAAAATGGAAGTATCAAAGGCCTCAATTACTATTGAGCACAAGGGTTTGAAAAACCTCTTTTATAAAATATCATTGCTATATCTTGTTTATAACTGAATTTTTACACAAATTCAAACCCTTTGTATATAGGTACAAACGAGTCATAGCACTACTTCCAAATAACAACACATTGACCCACACACACACACACATTCATATAACAATTTCTTGAAAATGGGTGGTCACCGTGGCAACACGGATGTCGGGGGGTGCTTAACACCTTCCCTCCGCATAAGCAAGTCCCCGGACCCTAATGAATCTCGGTTTCACAGACCTATTTAGTAGTATCACATCACTGGGTCAATGTGCAAACCTTTTTTCGGTTGTGTTGGTAAAACCAATTAAAAAACCGACTGGCAACTCTTATAGTCCAATCGTCAACATATAAATGTCGGACCTTTTTCGCTTGTTTTTTCAAACAAATCTCACCCAATATGAGAACACAAAAGAACAAGAATAGAAAAGGGACAAATAAAAATCCCGACGTCGACTGGTGGCGACTCTGCTAGGGACTCCAGTAAGAGGACTTAAGCCGCTATTACAAACTTTTCAAAACTGTTATCTGCTTGTGTGTGGATGTTGCATTTACATTTGAATGAAAGCGTACGAATGCATTTACTTATTGCACTTAGTGCTTCGTACCATATCTGCCTGTGATATTAGTACTTCGCACATGTCATCATTTCCATACGCTGAGACGTGATGTATGTGAATGTATGGTGTGTGGTCCCTCCACTAGGAGGCTATCCTGTCGGTGTTTGATTACTGGACTCGTAGGAAGACTAATTCCAACGAGGCTCAGGAAAGGCACCACCCAAATTCGCTCCAGTTGAAATACCGGATTAAATTCACGTTAAGTAAATTACGATGATTTGGAAACCTTCATGCCGAAAAACAGTGAGAGTAACCTAAGATAGGTCAGCCTCTAATAAACCAAATGTGGAGGAAAGTCTCTTCATACTTTCACATTTCTATTACTTGTAAATTCAATTACTTGTAATTTCATTTCCATGTAAATCTCAATGTAATGGAAAATATGAAGGAATATGTGTACATGCCTTCCCTTTATATCAAAACCTGACATGCTATCTTGTCAACTGACATCCGTTTCACAGGACGATACTCCTAAACGGACACATTACGTAATATTGCTACATTCACTAAGACTAAACTACATAAGTCTTTTTGTAGGGATATAATTGGTCCAGTAAACCGTTCAAAATCCAAAAAGGCAGTAAGCCTACAGCCAAGCATGGCTACACCTGGCCAATCTAATCCTACCCTTGTCTCTAGCGAGGAGTTCGAAGGATTAAGTAACCAGATTATAGAGTTGGATGTTCTACTTAGAGAACTTCACAAGTCCACTCAGGGTCCACAAATACCCATACATACAGAATCCTTTGAACGTGGAGGAACCTAGGGACCGGAAAAAGAAATTCCTGTACCTTAATCTCAGTTGGACGAAACCAACAAAATCACCCTAGACGATGACTGTTCAGATATCATGGTCATCATTCGGGAGAAGGAGGACGATAACAGCCCCTTCATTATAGCCGTCCATCAGGACTTCAACTTTGGCAATTGAAGCAGCATTCCTTGCATTTGCCGACAAGGGTAAAAAGGGCAGAAACTACCTCTTCCCTGTAGATAGCAATAACTGCTTACTTTTTATGTACAATATTAGCAGTTACTTTTGTCATTACATGTTAACACTTTGTGTGATTGCACAGTTTCATATATTAAGTGAAAGCATTTTGTTTCAGGACTCTAAAGTTATAGTGTGTATAGAGAAAATTGGACAGGGCTTCCTCGCCTTTTCTCTTTGCAAAATGGCTGCCCCAAGCCTTCTATTTATAGAGGAGGGAGCCGCAGGTCTATGTAAGAACCCGAATTTTCATAAAATATTAAAATAAAAATTTAGTAAATAAAATTCTTAAGGCATGTGAAGGGTTCAAATAAGATATATATATATATATATATATATATATATATATATATATATATATATATATATATATATGTTGTGAGGTATGTGGTATGGTATTGTATAGGGTAATATAAACTATGTAATAAGTGAATTCTGTGTTTAATAAGTATATTATTATTATATATTTGTTGTTTATTGAAGAAGCGAGTAATTTGAATTAAAGAAGATGGATAGAAATTTATCTATCGATATTAAATAATTTATGTGAAATTATTTTATCATAGTAAGTTGGTGACATTAAATATCTTTGATAATCACCAATTCCTTGAGTATATGTACGAGTAAGTATCAAGTTTAAGGTAGTGCAACCGTACCCTTTAATGGTGGATGTATAAAAGATGGGCTAAACGATTCCTTTAGAGAGCGGAGGTATATACGAATTAGTAACCGATCTAACTCACTGTGAAAACAATGTAGACGAGACAGAAACTAATTTGTTGGTTGTTTGTAGGAAACCACTCAGTGTACTATATTGAATACCATTAAAGACCCAATGTGTGCTGACTGTGACTACTTTGACCTATTTTGGTAAAACGGACATAACGTTTTCATACAAACTCCGATTGAGGCCATTCAAGATGATCTGGAACGAGGACGAATAGACCTACAACTTTTATTCTTGAAGTTTTTCAATTTGAAGTCGTTAGGAATGGTCAAAATAGTTATCTTTGTGACTATTATGTATTCAGAGGCGATTTGAGGGCATCGAACGAGCACATACGCAAGTATAGTGCTCCCAACGATGGAATATGTTATTCTAAGTGATAAAACATGAATATGCATGATAATAGACATGTCATATGGCTAAGATTACTTTACTCATAATGGAATGCTTTAACAATGATTTCTAAAAGAAAAGTTAAAGTTTTTGAGAAACGGAAGTTGATGAATTTGGTGTCCTTTGAGTTCTGACCTTGGACCCTATGTACGCATATAAACGTCCATGAAATGTAGTTTTAAAGTTACCTTGCTTATACTAGATTGATATAGCTTGGTTTAAAGTGTTTTAAAAGAAAAACTTGTAGTTTTGAAAATAAAACTTAACGAACTTTGTGTCTTTTAAGTTTCGACCTTGGAAACATGTGAATGTGGCCTAGTTATGTGCGCGGATGGATAAGGAATGTAATTCCAAGATGTATTGCACATACAAGGTTGTCAAGCTCGATTTAGTATGTGTTTTCATGAGAAATTTAAAAGTTTTAGAAACTAACTTTGATGAGCATTGTATTACTTGCATTATGACCTTATAAGCAAGCATAATAGAGTTGTTTATGCCTTTGAACATGAATGATTTGTGCACTCAACCAGTCAAGCATGACATAAATTATTTAAGCATGTTTTGAAAGTATAAACTATGTTATGTTTATGTAAATGTGATAGATATATGTGAACATGTGTATTGAAGGTTGTTAGTACCAATACAAGGTTTAAAAGCTTATAAACCTTGAACATTAGTTAAAAGAAGTTGTTAAGCCTTGTTGATGTAAATAATTCAATATAGAACTATGTAATTCAAAACTAAATGATTTAAAATGTGAACTTGAAGAACTATCAGAACCTACTTGATGTATGTTTACAGTACGTATCAGAATATATGTCGTGCTAAGAATTATGTTGGGCAATAAAAAGCCTAAGTCTAGTTCTGGCTTGGAGTAGCATGGCCGCACCACTCCCAAGCTTAAATGCAGTGCGACCGCGCCATCCTGCAGAGTGACCAAGAGCAGTTTGTTAACTGTACGGTCTTAAGTTATGGTTATATGTTGTCCTTAAGGACTACAAGATATGAAGCAAGGTTGTTTAGATAAATACAATAGTAGAATGAGCTAGTCTCATGGTTATCCTAAGTTCAAGTAAAAATGAAACCTAGTTAGGAAATAATGTTTGTCCTGATATTAAGAGCATATGAAATGTATGACTGATGGGTATGAATCTATAATTATATAATTGTGTAGGAATACACGCGGTGCAGATAAGCTTTAAGCAGTTAAGTCGCAGTTGATAAACTACGAATCAGACAAGTCTTTCAGTTCCTATTTGATATATGAATTCTATAACTGTTAGTTGAGCTATATTATGCTCTGATAATGTTGATGTATATATATGAAATGCATATGAGATATGTATGAAAGTTGATATTTAGTGATATGCTTGTGAAGTAAATCTCTATACTTGTTATGTGAGAAGTAACATATGTAGTAAATAATAATTGATTATGAATGCATAAACTGAATATGCTATTATATGCTACGTGCTGCATGAAAACTGTTAGAATTACTGGGCTGTCGAGTTCACCCTTGCAAAAACCACTTTTGCAGGTTAAGGACTCACGGCAAAGATTACGTGCTACTTGATTGATGGAATTCAATAGTATCGATGGAGATTGATTTATTTATTTAAATATATGCTCTTGAACCATGTTTAGGTTCTAGGAAGTATATATGATAGTAGTTTACGATGTGTAAAACATATTGAGTTGTAAAGTTGTACTATGTAGTATATAGAGGAATTCGAATCGAGATGTAAAAATTTATACAGTAATTCGAATAGAATGAATCATAGCATAATTTGATTCAGGGATATGTAATTGATTTAAGTTAAGAAATCAATAAAAGATTTTCTTTTCAAAGGAGATTGAAAAAGTTTAAATTATTCTGCATATTTTTATAACATCGAATATGATGTAAGATAGAGATGGTAAATGACCAAGATTTGAAACTTATAAAAGTTTGGGGTCATTACATAGATCCTGGAAATGGAAAGAATTTATATTCTAAATTATAATAAGTAAAGTTATATTCTAAATTGTAATAAGTAAAGTTACATGTAACTCTCATGTGCAAGAGACTCTGTGGGGATAAAATTTTGGTATAACAGATTCTATCATCGATCTTTTATGATGAGGATGATTTCCCTGGTTTGTATCTCCAGGTTCTTCTAAGGCTCTATCGGAGTTACTGCCAATAGCTTGTGTTGTTAGGGCTGCTTGACCCTCGCTAAAATGTACATCAACAGTTAGAATCCCTGCTGGGGATGACGTCAAGGCTACTTGACCTTTGTCGACGCATGCATTAACGGCTAAAATCATCGAATGGCCATCGATGCTTCGATGGGTTTACCTGTCATCGGCTGAGTGTTGTCAATGTTGCTTGACCTTCGTTGAAATGTGCATCAACAGATGATGTCATCGGATTGCTTTCGACGCTTCGTTAGATTTACTTGCCAACGGCTGAAAGAACGTCAAGCTGGCTTAACCCTCATTGAAATTTGCATCAACGGATGATTGTATGAAATTCTCGTTGAGGAAAGGTTCTTTAGAGTTACGACCCCGAACTGACGGCATCAGACCTTTGTGAGGTATTGTCGAGTGTAGTTTACAATAACTATAATCATTGGTGTCATGAACCCTGTGTTTGGTGTGAATACCAATGCGTGATAGAAAGACCAACAGTTTGGTCTTGAAAACCAGGATTTCAGGCTTTTCCACTTAATCGCGTAGCATCTTTTCTCCTGATTTGACTGTTTCAGCTTGTGACACCTCCTTTGCAACTCAAACTGGACCGAGCCGAAGGGCTGGACCCCACTCAGGGGAGCCGCAGGTACACCTGCGGCCTACCGTGGGTGGTTTTAAGTTGCCTATTGCTTTCACAAGTCATTTTCAAACTGCGCCACACAGAGAATTCGAGAGCTCTTCTTCAGATCTGCTGAGTTCGGGCGTCTTTCTACAAATTTTGTCACCGTACAAGTGTTTCACACTATCTTGGTAACGTATGCATGTCTTCTTTTCCAGTTTTCGTCCGTTGGAAAATGAGTTATCATATGAAATGCGTCTAAACACATAGTAGTGAATATGCATGCTCATATAACTTGATAAAAAATATTTAGCATAGTAAATGTTAGTATTTAACCATGCTGAACATAATAATGTGAAAAAATTTGACTTTTGAAACAGTCAAACTGGTACCTTTTTATGCTATTTCTTATCCTATTTAAGGACAAATGAGCAAAAGGTAAGAAAACAAAGTAATCCTAGTAATTAGGCTACCCTTATGGATTATGACTTTGACATGTTGATGCATTATAGGATGTTTATGACTTTGGATAGGTGTGCTACTGAATGGCCACCTAGTCATTCCTATGTGCATGTGGATAGTCCTGTTTACAAAGGAGACTCTGGCAAAATTTTCCAAAAGTTTAGGCATTGGGTAGACATGCATTTTTAACTCTACTGTAAGCGTTTGTTAAAGTAATGGATGCATGCATATAGTCATAAAATGCATTTGAAAATCTCCAGGTTAGAAATTACCACACCCTTTCTGAGGTGATTTGGAGATTTGTGTCCAGATATTATGGATCCAGATCAGTCGAGTAGTTCTCGCAGGATCACTTTAGGTGTACGGAGGAGGGCTTCTGAAGTGCCTCGACCCCATTCAGTCAGACAGCCTCGTCGTTTGGTGGAGGCGGTGATTCGTCTTGTCAGGGTTGATGTACCGGATGTCGAGGACGAGGAAGAGGATGTACCAGTAGTGGCTCCAACTCTTACTGCTAATGCTCCCCACAGGGATCTTCCAGGCATTCAGGTGGCTATTCCAGATCTTCTGGGTAATTTGAGTCGCCACCCCACAGTTTACTTACAGGCAAATGAGGTAAAAGCTGGGTTTAATCTTCCTTTTTCCTATTAACGAGGAGCAAGGATTCTGATGTTATTCTATATTTGATGTAGGTTCTCGGCTTTACCCAGCCTCGAGGGAACTAGTTTAGCATACACTCCCTGTATCAGGCTCTTCATCCAGATTATCGAGGTATTGTGCATGATTGGGGTTTTGGGGCGTTCTTTTCCATTCTTCTCCGCCATTGTCCCTAGGGTTACCTCATGGCATTATCTGAGCGCTGGTTTCACCAGACTCAGTCTCTCTAGTTATTGGATTATGAGATGATGATGACGCCAATGGATTGGCGATTTATCACCGATATGGAGTTTGGAGGGGCGCCAGTGCCATGTACGGCGAACATTATCCCGACTGTCGTTAGATCCTTGTTAGGAGTTCTGGCTGAGGCGTTCAAGGGAAGGACCGTCCGTACAGGTCCATTGAGTGTAGATGCTATGAGTGGGATGTTGAGTGAGCCCATACCCACTGATGTGAGAGTCAGGGATCGCATGTGGTTATTATCAGGGGCTATTTCATAGCAGACAACTCTTCCACAGTGTCATTCGCTTTGATCAGCGCCACGCGAGAGGTGGACCACATTGAAGAGTATGATTGGGGCTCCTATACCTTTGCCTATTTCCTTAGGGGAATGCGCATGCATTCGCAGGACTTGACAGAGGCTTGGCTAGGATTTTACCCATTTCTGCTAGTGAGTATTCTTTTTTAATTTCCCATGTACAGGTTAAGAGTGTTCACTGACAGCAGATGTTTGCCTTTGTGTTGGCAGCTTTGGGCTTACAAGAGGCTTCCATGTTTGCGTCCTGTGAGTGTGTTAGGTTTAAAGACCTATCCACGAGGACGGCGATGGCATCACTCCATTTTGGCGGAGGTTCCTATAGCTGAGGGTTTCACCCATTGTCGCTTATAGTTGGAGTTGTTGATAGCTGATGCCATCACTTGGGTTCCCTACTCTGGGAACATTTGACTATCGACTTTGAGGATGGATACCCGACTGGTGTCGAGTATGTGATGTCCACCCGCTGGATTCCTCTCTTCATAAATGGAGGATTGGAGCTCTATTTAGGAGAGCGTGCTATTAGGAGCACCACAGGAGAGATTTGTGTTGCAGTCGCCTATTGATGATATCCTATTGATGGGCATTGATGGCAACACTCTGTCAGAGGGTTCATATACCCATGAGGCATTATACCGCTGGTGGTCCCATCGTACCATTGGAGCCCAGACCCGCGCCACTCAGTTCATGGGGGATATGGTTCCTGGATCCGTGATGATGACGGATTGGATAGCCTGTGTCTGAGATCCAACTTATTTGACACAAATTGATAGTTTGACCCCAGCAGTTGGATCGGGCACATTTTTCATCCGGCATTTGGGCCGAGATCCTTCAGAGGCAGATACTTTTGATCCTTCCAGTTCAGGTGCTGGCCCCTCAGGTGACCCATATGGCTTTACTGGTGTAGATCCTCCCTTGTATAGGCCTGACATCCCCATTGATGGAGATCCAGTAGCTCAGGAGGAGTTACATCAGGTGGACAGGATTGATGATATGGACATCGACACCATTGTCTTCTTCTGATGTATATTCTCGCTATATCTGTTGATAGGCCTCTATTAGATACTGGGTGGTTGAACCCCATTCTCGTTATCTCTTTTGATAGGCCTCTGTTAGTAGTAGGGCGGTTGTGCCCCATTTCCCTGTATTTTTCAGTTTGTACAGAGAATATGTATTTAGATGATGATGTACTTAGGAATGTATGTACTGTTTTTCCATTCCCTACATCATATTGCCATCTATTATTTGTTACGCATGTATTATGTTATGCATATATTTTGTTATGCATATGTATGTCCAGAGATATTCAGCATTAACCCCTGGGTGGCCTTATGTTACGGCCCACACAGATGTCTTCTTCGACAGTCAGTCGTATTGATCACACCCCACCAGTATTGGTGGCCTCACGCTTGAGATCTTGGTATGACAGTGTATCTCTTTTAGACAGGGTGATTGTAGATCAGCTATTGCAGCATTCCATGACCCTTCTGATGTTTTAAGTTCTATTGGGCTTCGTAGATGGTATGCTAGAGCACTGGGTACCAGAGAGACAGGTTTTCTGGTTCGGGACCCAGGAGTTGACTCCTACGCTGGAGGAGTATGAGCGGTTGATGACTTTGCCCTTAGACAGACCTTGCGCTCAGATGGCTGTCAGAGATGCGCCAACAGTTCATGACCCTCACTGGGTTATGGCGTAGAGTAGTACAGAATGAGATTATATCCGGCCATATATTATTCCATCATTTTCTGATAGACATATTTGGCTCAATGGACAGCTATGTTCGGCACTCTGGGGATTTCACCATGCCAGAGGATCAGTGGCGTGTGGCCAGAGTAGATGTACTCGTGATGTGTGTAGTGGTAGATATGTATATGCCACGATATATGGATGAGCTAGACATCAGTTATATCATGGCAGTGAGAGCTCTCAGGGAGGGTCATACCATCATTCCGATGATTGTGGCGAAGACACTAAGATCAGCCACGTTTTGCCACACTTACCCTACAGGGGTATTTACAAGCAGCTCAGTCTTATTGTACGTGTGGTTCATGTCACACTTGAGACCGATTGGCACGTTCTGACGATATGGATATTATTTTTCCCATGAGATAGCCATGTCTTACTCCTTTCAACCAGCGGAGTATGTAGACGTTGTATCCTGGTCGATGTTCTTGGTAGGGATTGGAGATCCATTTGACATTCTACCGTGTATAGGGCTCAGCTCACCCTACAGTTTTTTTACTCATGCCCCTGGCATGGATTATCTCCCTCTTGCGGGTTTGAGGGGCATGACTACCTACCACCCACTAGCTATGATGTCACAGTTTGACCAGTTTCAGGACTTCCATCCTTTTGAATGGGCATTAGGTCAGCGTTTAGCTTCTCGCAATTTGTCAGCAGAGGACAGATCCAGGTTTTATGCCTGTTGGGATCAGCGTGAGCGTGCTGAGTTTTTTGTTAGCCATCCGGACTATTCGTCAGAGTATTCTTCATGGATAGAGACAGAGACTTCATCGGCTGCGGTAATATCCACAGTGCCGAGGATTGATTCAGATGGTGGAGAGCCCATGGAGGACATTGATTCTCACACCGAGGAGGAGGAGCTTTTTTTGGTTCGACAATAGCTCTTGTTGACTTTCCCAGTACTTCTGCAGCTGTGACTCCCCCTTCAGAGTATTTAGTGCAGAGTTTGCATTTTGATGACCTTCGAGAGAGATTAGGCCAGGGCATTGATGTTGACAGCTCTTGATGAGAGAGATGCAGCTCTATTAGAGAGAAACGATTCCTTAGCTCGTATAGATACCGCTATTATTGAGCGGGATGATGCCAGATCAGCCAGAGATGAAGTGATAGTTAAGCGGGATAGCGCTATATCTGCTCGAGATGTAGCCGTTACAGACAGTACCATAGTGAGGTCCCTTACTACTGACATCATTGCAGAGATGAGTATGTATATTGATGAGCACATTGTCACCATGCAGATGGTTGTAGATCTATTAGCTCATGTAGAGACCCTTGTACAGGAGATCATAGCGCTACCTCCTTCTTCTAAGAGGGATGCCATGTTAGACTTGATAGCTCGCATATACACTGACTTATAGATGGGCTTGTATTTTCCTGCACAAACTAGCTTAGCCATTTTGTCATGTACAGTTCATATTGTATATATCAAACAGTATTATATATGACAGGGAAATATATTTTGATTCACTTCCCTTTTAGTTGTGCATTGTTGCTTGCCTGATATTTGCCTGTTTCTTCAGGGCTTGTGATCTCGATGTAATCTGAACTCATCCTTGATGAACGAACATTGAGATGTCTCAGGATCTTTTAGAATGGATCGTTGATCTGTATGTACTCCCTACCATCTTTGGTGTCTTGGGACTGGTGTATGGAGATGTGGAGAGGATTGTGGCTTTCCTCTCTGAGGTTGACCGCACCACAGATGGTCGCCAGTACTCCTTTGTATGGGGGAGCCTAGTTAGTTCCATCTTTTATGGATTGGTGTTTCTCTTTGAGGAATCAACAGCAGCTTAGATGGTCGTCGATTCTCCCGTTTACATGGGGAGGTCAGGTAGTTCTATCCCTTTGGTCTGAAGCTGATGAAATATGGTGGATTGAATAATGATCCCAGTACTGTTGATAAGTATTTGTGATTTGGTAGGGGGTGAGACTGCACCATGAATGGCTGCCTACATACTCCTATTGAAGAGGAGATCAGGTCTATATAGTTCGAACCTGGTGTAAGAGGTTCAACGCTATATGCGGCAAAAGGGTGTAGAGATGTTTTTGGTTGTTTTTGTTTTATTGTGATCGGACCATATAAAATGGCTTCCTACATACTCCCATGTATCAAAGAGATCATGTCGGCGTAGTTCGCCCCATGTTCAAGGCGGTTTGCAGCTAATGAAAAGTTTGATCCCATGTTCAGGATAAATTGCGGGGGATAAAGTTTGATCCTATGACAGGACAAACTGCAAGTGTGAAAAGTTTTAATCCCTGATGGGACAAAACTACGGGTGTGAAAAGTTTTGAAGGCAAAGTGGTGTGAAGGATCTACTGATCCTGAACTAGGCTGCTGGTCGAAAAAGTGTGTTTATCCCTGATGGGGTAAATGAGCGTGAAGAAATGTTGTATGTAGTGAAGGGTAAGAAAACCTAAAATGACTAGGGATCTAGTGATCTAAAAATAGGATGTTTGCTTGATGGTAACCTCAGATATAGTACCATTTAACGGTGTCTGAGTTGATGAGCTGTGGAAATTCATCGCCGTCCATTTCCTGCAATCGGAGAGCACCTCTTGTCAATACGTCCTTGACAACAAACGGGCCTTCCCAATTTGGAGCAAATTTTCCCTGAGACTGATCTTGGTTATCAATGATCTTTTTCAAAACCAAGTCGTGTTGTTTGAACTGCCGTAGCTGAACTTTTCTATTGTAGGATTTGGCGATCCTTTGTTGGTATAACTGACCATGGAAAATAGCATCACTTCGCCTTTCGTCTATTAGAGACAATTAGTGATACCTGTCTTGTTACCATCGGTCTTCATCTAGCTGAGCGTCTATCAACACTCTGAGGGATTCCATTTCCACTTCTGTGGGGAGCACTGCTTCCATCCCATAGGTTAATGAGTAGGGGGTTGCCCCAGTGGAAGTGCGCATTGATGTTATGTAGGCCAACAGAGTCAGAGGCAATAAGTCAGGCTATCCTTTGTGATTGGCGGACATCTTTTGCATAATCTTTTTGATGTTTTTGTTAGTCGCTTCAACAGTACCATTCATCTTTGGACGGTAGATAACGGAGTTGAGATGTTTGATGTGGAATTTACTACACAACTCCTCCATCATTTTGTTATTGGGGTTCTTAGAATTGTCTAATACAATTACCTCTGGTTGTCCATATCGACAAATGATATTATTTCTGATGAAAGCAATGATGACTTCTTTGGTAACCCTGGGGAAAGAGGCTGCTTCTACCCATTTGGTGAAGTAGTCGATCATGATAAAGATAAATCGATGCCCATTACTGGCTTTGGGCTCGATGGGCCCGATAATGTTCATTCCACACATTAAGAAGGGCCAGGGCGAACTCATATTGTGGAGCTCCCTTTGAGGGGCGTGGATAGCATTCCCATGAATTTGGCATTGATAACATCTCTTGACGCGATCATCATAGTCAGCCTTGAGAGAGAGAGAGAGCCAATAATGCCCTGTTTTTAGGATCTTTTTAACAAGTAAAGGGCCGCTCATATGTGGAACACATACTCCACCATGGATTTCATCCATGAGCCTCTAAGCTTGGTCCTTGTCCAGACATCTGAGGAGACCTAGTCCTGCATCTCTTTTGTAGAGCGTGTCTTCGCTCAGGTAAAATTTCATAGCCAGTCGATGGATCCGCCTTCTTTCAGTCGGGCTCGCCTCAGCAAGTGTAGATTCATCTTGTAAGTACTCCTTGATATGCTGATACCAAGGGTGTTAGATGGGAGGTAGCTCATCCGATACTTCTCTAATGTAATTCCCATAGGCTGGTGCCTTTTGTTGGGCAAATGTAAGGGTTGGCATGTTTTCCTTGTCAAGTATTTCGATCAAGGAGGCCAAGGTTGCTAGCGCATCTGCAAAGTCATTCCTATTCCGAGGAATATGGAGGAAGGATATTTCTTCAAACTCCAAAGCCATCTATAGAACCTGCCGATGGTAGGGCAGTAAATGTAGACCTTTGGTGTGATAGATTTCTATGGTTTATCTGATTACCAACTCAAAATCTCCAAAGACAGTTAATCGCCTGATGCCCATTGATTAAGCAAGTTTTACCCCATGATACATTCTTCATACTCAGTTGTTTTATTGGTGTTGGCAAACTGTAATTTGACGGCGACGGGATACTGCTCCCCCGTAACAGATACTAGAAGTGCTCCAGCTTTAGAACCTTCCATATTTATAGCTCCATCAAAATACATCTTCCATGTTTGGCATGCATCGTACTGATGGTGTTGCTGAACTGTCATTACCCCTTCATCGGGGAAGTACGTTTCCAACGGTTTGAAATCCCCTAATGGTGCGGTGACCAGTTGATCTGCAATTCCTTGACCTTTGATAGACTTTTACGTTGCGTAGATGATGTTAAATTGTTATAGGATCAACTGCCATCTGGACAGTCTACAATTTAACATGGGTTTACTGAACACATACTTGAGAGGATCCACGCGGGATATAAGATGGGTTGTTTGACCATGGAGGTAATGTTGTAACCTCATAGAAGCCCATGCTAAAGTACAACAAGTCTTCTCAATCAGAGTGTACTTGTGTTCACTGCTGCTTAATCTTTTGCTGAGGTAGTAGATAGCTCGCTCTTGGCCTCTATCGTCTTTCTGTCCCGGCATGCAGCCCATGGCATTGTCGTTAATGGACAGGGGAACATCATCCCTGGGTGGTACCAAAATAGGAGCGCTGATTAGCTGCTCTTTGATTGTAAGGAAGGCTTTTTGGCACTCATCATTCCATTTCATGGAGGAGTTCTTCCTTAACAACTTGAAGATAGGCTCACAGGTTGCTGTGAGTTGGGAGATGAATCTGCTGATGAAGTTGATTCTTCTCAAAAATCCCCGTATTTCCTTCTCTGTCTGAGGAATGGGCATTTCTGTAATGGCCTGGATTTTGGTGGGATCCAGCTTAATACCCTTGTGACTGACTAGCAACTTATCGGATTTAATGCCAAAGGCGCATTTGGTTGGATTCAACTTTAAGTTATACTTACGTAACCTGTTGAAGAGCTTTCTGAGATGGTCTAAGTGGTCTTCCTCCCTTCGGGACTTGACAATGATGTCATCCACATAGATTTCTATCCCATTGTGCATTAAATCGTGTAAAAGAGCCATCATGGCTCGCTGGTAGGTAGTTCCTACATTGATGAGGCCGAATGACAACCGTCTGTAGCAAAAGGTTCCCCAAGGCGTGATGAATGTAGTTTTCTTGCGATCCTCTTCAGCAACCATGATTTGATGGTACTCCGCGAAGCAATCAGCAAAGGAGTACATGTCATATTGAGCAGTATTATCAATGAGAATGTGGATAAATGGCACGAGAAAGCTATCTTTAAGGCAAGCTTTATTTAGATCCCTGTAATTTACATAAACTCGCACCTTTCCTCCTGGTTTAGGCACGGGGACTATGTTGGATAGCCACTCAGGGTATGTGGACACCATGATGATGCTGACTTAAAATTGTTTTACAATTTCTTCTTTAACCTTTAAACTCCACTCTGGTTTTAATCGCCTGAACTTTTGCCTGACTGGCTTGAATTCTTCTTTGATGGGGAGGCGATGAAGGACTTTGTCAGTGGACAAACCCACCATGTCTTCATGAGACCACGCAAACACATCCTGGAATTGGGTTAATAGTGTAACCATGTCATTTCTTTGGTTTGAAGTAAGGTCAGTACCAATCTGGATTAGTTTAGGGCTTTCTAAGGTTCCGAGATTGAATGAAGTGGTTTGATCAAGGTTTGGTTTGGGTTTGTGTTCGACCCATTCTTTGATCTCCTGAGGTATCTCAATGTCCTCTTGTATTTCCATCAAGTTTGAGTCCAACTTTTCATCAAAGTTACAATCCTTGTGGACATTAGTACAAAACACTAAATAGACAACACTTAAACAATAACGTTTTTATAAAAAAAATGTTGTGGTATTTTTTTAACAACTTTTTTAACAAAATATTGTAGATACATATGAAAAAATGTTATCTATTTATAAGGGCAATTTTTATTTTTAAAAAAATGTTTAGTATATGAAAAACACGGAGCTTATTGAAATTAAAAACCCTCCCCGCCTCCCAGTCTTCCAACAATTGAAGTAGCTCTCCCTTGATGTAAGTGAGTGAATTAGGGCTTCCTTTACTTTGCTTTCTATCTATTACTCTCTCGCGAGATCTATAATTACAGATTGGTTATACAAGAGGTTAGATTAGGGTCTGGATCATCAATGGAGGAGGAGAATATCAGATCTCGAGGTGTGGTGGTTCGATTTAATGAGCAGAAGGGTTACGGATTCATAAAACCTAACGACGGCGGCGACGATCTCTTTGTTCATCATACGGAGATCAAATGTGATGGCTACCGTACTCTTTATGAGGACCAGACCGTCGAGTTCTTGGTTGAGTTGAATAACAACAAAACCATGTTGACGTGGGACTGGTTATGGCTTTGGCAGTGGCAGAGGAGGGAGGTATGGTGAGTTTGGAGGAGGTGGTGGTAGCTTCTACAGCTGTGGGGTGCAAGGGCATTTTGCTGGAGAATGCCCTGACAATCCATGAGAAATCAGAGTAATGAATCCTATTATATGAATTGATTTCTTCCTTTTAGTTGGTACTTTTGAAGAATTCTACTATATTCTGGTTTAGATTTTTGCCTTTTCTGGTGGGTATGGGTTATACATAGGATGGTTTTATGGGGATTTTGTGTGGCGATCCATTCTACTTGGTATACCTTTTTGAGACTTCCTGTGTGATTGGGTTGCCTCCCTCCTATCGAGTTTGATTTTTTAATTTTAACAATGTAATCCTTGTCTTCTTGTCATCCTTGGTCAAAATATTTCTTTTTCATCTAAAATTCTTTTTTCTTACTTAAAATAATTTAATAGAGCATCAATGTCTTGCAATTTTTACATTTCTTTTAGCTTATATTTCTTTTTCAATTCATTAAGCCAATTAGTTCCATGAATTATTTAATGTCCATTATTTTTTGGAATATTTTGCATTAGCTTATGATTTTATGTGGTGTCCTCTAATTTGTTTACTTTTCATAGTTTGTAGTTGTTGTTGAGTATTCGATTCTAATTATGTTTTTGTTTTCATTTATGCCAGTCATTTAGTTGTTGAAACTTCACAAGAGGTTACTAATGTACCTTATGGAGATTACTTCCGTGTGGATGTATGAACTAATTCTTCATTTGGAAGTAATGTATCACAAATAATCTTAATTTTTCATGTTAACTTGTGGTTTAGTTATTCTGATATATATAGATAAGTAATCTAAGGCGTTGATTTTGTATGTCATAAAGTTTGCATCTTTTCCCTCTTTTCTCAGGGGCTTTGGGATGTGGAGAGAGATGGTGATGAATCAGAGCATTGCTGCATCTTAAGGGTATATGTAAATGTGGCATTTTCCAAGAAAATCATGTGGAAAGGTATGCTTGTTTTTACCTTTAGATTCCTTCTCCATGTACTGGAAGATCTATACATTTGCAAATGGTAATCAGGCTTTCTATCATGATAATTCCAATAATATTGTTACTTTCACCGTCTAAACTTAGAATCACACACAATGCAAAGTATAACATTAAGTGGCGTGCCTAGAAGGTTTATTTTAAAATATTACAAACGTTACCAAATTAACATGTTTTAACTGAACAATGAATTGAACACTATATACACAAGTGGAGATGCGTGTGCTTTGCAGTTCTATGGGGTGCTTTGCAGTATTTTAAGCGATGGGCCTTGTAGACTACATGCCACAAGTGTATATTAAGGAATTCTCTAAGGCATATTGAAAATATGGATATAACTGATTCATATGGTTGATTATAATGTTCTCTGTTTAATATCTTTGCCCAAGAAATATGTGGTCTATATTTTAAATTTATTGTTTGGGCAGGGAGAACATTTCTGCTCATTAGAAATATTAGTTTTTGTTCCAACTTAAGAAAAAGAAATATCAGTTTGTCAGAGGGCAACCAATTAGTGTAATATATTTTGGTAAGTTATGTTCGTTTTCATGATGGTGCTTGCCTGTATAGGTTTGACCTAAAATTAGTAATAGATCGGGAAAATGGATCCTTCTTAGGAGACTGATTTAAGTAATGTTGTAAACCTAATGACTCTCATCTGATAGTGCACTAGTTGTTTCTTTGCGCAGTAATTATGATTTGTCTGCATGACATGTCTGGCTACTAATGTTGGATATGATAACCTCACCTTATGTCTACCACCAATACAAAAATTTGAAAATTGACCCCTGCTTTAGCATTTAAGCTGCCATTGGTGATTACTATACAACCACGCACCACTTGCTTTTACATTCTTATTATTTACTCGAAATGTTACATGTATGAACTGTTCAACTGCAGGCGCAGTAACTGGAGCTATAACTACTCCCCTTGATGTGATAAAGACAAGGCTAATGATTCGGGTATGGCAAATGGAACCCCTTTCATCTTCTTGTTGCTTTGTTTTGCATGTCCATGCGTTCTAGATTGCATTACTGAATTTATTTTGTTCAATTAGTTTTTTTATGAGAAAATATCTACTGATGAGGGAGGAAAATTTTAGAAATATAGAGTAATAACTTTTTAAATGTTTAAGCATTCAAAGCATAAAATGTAGACATGGAGGAGACAATGGTAGGAGAAACAGAGAACACTTTCTATTCACCCTATATCAGAAAAATGTTTTTAAAAGGTGTTATAACATTTAGGGATTATAAGTATTTCATGGATTTTTACAAATTGTGTGATCAGCATGAAAATAACAGTACCAAAGTTAGAAAGCTATAACATCCATCCTGAATCAAAACAAAAGTGCACACATACGTATATAAACACGTGACTTAATGGTTGGGATGGAACTTTTACAGGTATCCAATATACAGGATTCCAATGGGACCGACACTAAAAGATCTGGATGCTTGCTTTTTGACATTCCATCCTCTTTATACACCAATGACAGGTAAGTATGAGCTTTCTGTTCTTTTATTGTAAATATTGGAACAGTTACTTGCATCAATGCTCTGTGAATTTGAGGGCATGTAATTTATCTTATGCATATCCTCCTATAGAATGATGGTGTTGGCAGTTGAATCCCATTTGGGGACAATGTCCTAGTTGTGCATTGCAGTAAGGTGATGTGCTTAGTTATTTTAACATTTCACATTCTATGCCTGGTATTCATATATGCCTTTGTTTGCTCTCATATTTTTATAACAATTGATGCCTAACATTTCCTGATTTGAATTCTTCTTAGTGTTTCTTGAAATAAGTTTGCACCATGATCTGGGTAATGTTTTCCAACCTCGTGGATCAGTGATGACATCGCTGATCAATGTATGCCTTTCATATTCCAAACAGAATTCTCTGTATTGTCTTTTGAGTTGTGCATGCTCGTCCTCCTTGCAGATAATAAAAGTGCTTCTGCTCCTACTTCTGTTTCTGCTCCAACTGTAACGTATCCAAGTGAGACGGATAGTGTCCCGAAGAACATTTTCTTGGTGAACATAGTAGTAATTTATATTAAAAAGTGAATTTGAGATGCATATATGGATAGTTTGGTATATATTTTATGGATATAGTAATTTGAAACTGTAAACGAATGGTATTATTGGGATGTATTTTGAATAGTTGATACATTTTGGCTTTAAATTTAAATGAGAATTTAGACCTTTTAGCTATATATCATGACATTAGCATATTGCAGGTGCATTGGTAATATAGGTGAATTTTTTTTTATCTACAACATTTTAAAAATATTGTATATTTGTATAAATAAATGACACCTTCTAAATAGATGACACATTATAAATGTTGTGTAAATGTGTTTAAACGTTGTCTGATATATTAAACTACAACATTTTTAGCCAGAAAACATTGTGGAATCATACCTTCTACAACGTTTTCAAGCATCTACTAATTTATGGAAAACAAATCTACAACGTTTTTTTTCTTAAAAACGTTGTATAATGTGTCTAACTACAACGTTTTAAAAATGTTGTGTAAGGGTGTCAAATAGATGACACCCTTAACCACGACGTTTTTCTGATTGAAACCACAACGTTTTTTCTGTGTTATCTATTTACTGTTTTGTAGTAGTGGAAGAAAAGGCACCTCATCAGCAAGTATATGCACATCTAAGTTCAGAGTCCTCAAAAAAAATGCTTTCACTTAATATATTAAACTGTTTGATCATACTAAATATTAGCATGTAATGACAAAAGTAACTGCTAATACTGTATAAAAAAGTAAGCAGTTATTGAATCTACAAGGCATAGGGAGTTTCTGCCCTTTTTACCCTTGTCGACAAATGCAAGGTGTTTTAGTCCAATTGTCGAGGGTGAAGTCCTGGTGGACAGCAGTGTTGAAGGGGCTGTTATTGTCCTCCTTCTCCCGAATGATGACCATGATATCTGGACAATCATCGTCTGGGGTACCCCTGTTTGTACTCTCCGTGTGGACTATGATTCGTATGTTTGATAAGCGCCTTGCAATGTCCTACTTACGCCTTCGGTCCTTTTTCTCTTCCTCTGGATCTGGTATCAAGACTTCTTTTCCTTTGACCGGTATCGGCTTAGGAAATAATATAGTCATTACGTGTGCAGGAACCTTTACCGTAGTCTATACAGGCTCAGCCTCTGCATGTTTGAGTAACTACCGTGTGGCTGAGGATGAAGGAACCTGTTTGTGCTTATGATGATTCTTGTGACTGGAGCTAGCAAAATAGCCTAGTTCGGCTGTTCCTGTTTGATTAGAAACTTGAATTGGGCGCTTGATGCCCTAATGGTCTTTGCCCAACCCTTGTCCAGGTTGATAGCCCAAAGATAACATTTCTTGGTCTGCCGACATTACTTCGGCAGAAATTTTGGGTGCCAAAGTTGGCACCCCAATGGGATGGTAGTGAGTGTTGCTCACCTTCAGGGCATGAAAGCTAACAGTCTCGACTTCGTTGAAACTGATGAGCGGGATGTCACCTTGTACAGGACATGAGGGCTCAGCATTAACAGTGACTAGGTTATTGTTAATGATGTATTTAAGTTGCTGATGTAGGGTGGACGGGACGGCCCCAGCCATGTGAATCCACAGTCTCCTTAACAGCAAATTGTATCATGTAGCTATTCTGAGCACATAAAAGGATACATTGAATGTATGTGGACCAATCTCCACAGGTAGTTCATTTTCTCCGACAGCATTTTATCGGGATCCTTCAAAAGCTTTGATAACTGTATGGCTTCTTCGGATTCCCATGAGATTGATATTCATCTTCTCCAAAGTGGCATAAGGGCAGATATTTAAGAATGATCCTCCATCGATCAATACTCTTACGACCACATATCTGGAGGACATTACCGCTATGTGCAATGGCTTGCAATGCCCCGTCCTTTCAGGAGGTATATCATCGTCAGTGAAAGATATCACATTGTTGTTAAAAATGTGATCCACCAGATGCTGGAATTTTTCAACATCTACTGACTTAGGCAATTGGGCTTCTTCCAAAACCCTAAGCAAGACCTTCATGTGATCTTCGGAAAAGAAAACCAAGTCCAGTATAAAAATTTGTTGTGGAGCTTCTCTTAAGCTTGAAACCACCTTAGCTTCATTATGTTCCATAGTACGAAGGAATTCTTTGATTTTCTCTATGGGCACTTTCCCCTTTGACTTGATGGTAGACTTCATCACCCGTTGGAGAAGATACAATGTATTATGCTTCGACACTGCAGTAGTTATGTGGGATGTGGATCCTTCAACCTCTCCATAATTCCATGGAACTTTCTGTAGGCTGACAACAAGATATTGTGGTCTAAATGGTAAAATGATTGGCTCTGGCGCAGCCACTTTTAAGGGATTTTCAATACCCTTGAGCTGAATAGGTTGAATTATATGTGAGGGGGTAGCTGAATTTATTTAAGAAGATATGACTGCTACGACTTCCTTCCACTTTGTAGGTAATGCATCCCCATTCTCTAGTAAGACAGTGTTATCGTCTGCCAGCTGCAAGATACCGCTGTCAATTAAGTTCTGAATAAGGTGGCAGAGTGCCCAGCATTCTTCTATGCTGTGACCGCAAGAGTGGGAGTGGTATTGGCACACTTCATTAAAATCAAACCGTCTTGAACGCGGGCTAATTGGAGGTAGCAGAGCTGTGATTCTTCCTTCATTTATCAGCATCTGAAATATCTCTTCCATCGGTTGGACTAGGTATGTAAATTCCCTTTGATTGACTAAGTCCCGACGGTCTTTGGCATTTGCTCTTTTTGCAATTTTATCCTCCAGTGTTTCATTTTCTGGAGTATGCAGTGGAGTATTTGTAACAAGAGGAAGGAGGCTAGCATGCTCCTGGCTGAATAATTGACGTGTGACTTGGTGCTGATGGACCACCAATTCTGCCAATTGGTTGAGTTGCTCGCACAGAGCATTCATTTTTCATTCCATCATAAACTAGAACTTGGCACAGTCCTACTTGTCAGCACTATCCTTGTTGGTTTGGGAGGATGCACCACTGGAATGGGAATTTTGTCTACTACTCCAATTAATCATGTTAACCTCTTCTTCTTTATGTTGAGGAAGAGGGTTGTCTTGCACATAGGGTTGGTCGGGTGTAGCTACCACAATATCACCGTTATCAATCAAATCTTGGATCTTGTGTTTCAAGGCCCAGTAATCCTGAGTATCATGACCTGGAGCTCCAACATGATAAGCGCATTTCTGACTAACATTGAAACCATTCCCACTCGGGTTGGCTAGTGGAAGAAGATGGGTAATTTTCTTCTGAGTTGTCAAAAGATTGAGAATGTTCTAGAGTGAGTTCCCTAAGGGTGTGAACACTCAAGTGCGTCTGACTTCTCCACTCTTTTGTAATGGAGGGTTTGATTTCTGCACTTGAACAGGGGAGTAATTTCTCCTCTGGATAGGCATATTCTGACTGCCTTTCTGACCTTGTAGTATCAAGGAAACATCCTCCTCTTTTTTCTTATAGACCCTCTGGGGGTTGTTTCCATAATTTCCAAACTGGATGTGATCAGCAACAGCTTTCAGAGCTGCTAGGTCTTGAATCTTTCCTAATTTTAAACCCATCTCTGCCATTTCTCCATGTTTGATCATTTCGGATAATGGTTTGCCAATACCAGCTAGAACTCTCTCGTAGAAGGGAGCCTCTTGTATGTCTATGAAGGTCATCACCATCTCAGACTCAGTCATAGAGGGAACAACTTGAGCAGCAAGGCACCTCCACCTTTGAGCATACTCTCTAAAAGATTCATTGGTTTGTTTCCTAACTTTAGTAATTTGGTACCGGTCAGGAGCCATCTGAGTTTGGAAACTATATTGGCTGAGAAAAGCATGTGCTAGCTCTTCCCAGCTATGAATCTTGGAGTTGTTTAATCTGGTATACCATGATCTAGCTTCACCAGTCAGACTCTTTTGAAACAGCTGCATTCTAAGCTTTTCATCTTCGGCATGAAATCCGAGTTCTCCAATGAAGACTTCTAAATGTGTGTAAGAATCTCCCAACCCGTCGTACTTTTCGAAGTCGGGAGTCTTGAATTTCTCTAGATAATGCACACCAGGGAATATACAAAGGTCTGCATATGAAACACTCCCATGTGTTCCAATTCCTTTGATAGATCGAATGGTCTCTTCCATTTGTAGGACCTTTTTCCTGATATCACTGGTGTCTGGATCTTCTCTGAGATGGGTGTTTTCAGGATTTTTGTTAGTTGCATCCAACTGAGATTCAGGTATAGGATTTTTTTGCCCGATCCCTGAGTTCCTCCATGTATAGAGGATTCTGTATGTAAGGGCATTCGGGGACCCTGAGTAGACTGATGTAGTTCTTTTAGCAGACCAGCCAACTTTGTAATTTGGTGGCTTAATCCTTTGAACTCCTCACGGGAGACAGGAGTAAGATTAGACTAGCCAGATGAAGCCATGCTTTAGGCTTGTTGCTTTTTGGATTTTGATCGGGTAACAGGTTCAATTGCTTCCCTACAAAAAGACTTATGTAGTTTAGTCTTAGGGAATGTGAAAATGTTTACATGCTATGTGATATATCTGTTTTAGGAGTATTATCCTGCAAAACGGATGTTAGATGTTTGTATGACAATATAGCATGTCTGTTTTTGATATAAAAGGGAATGTATGTGCACATGTTCCTTCATATTTACCATTACATTGAGTTTGACATGGAAATGAAATTACAAGTAATTGAATTTACAAGTAATTGAAATGTGAAAGTATGAAGAGACTTTCCTCCGCGTTTGGTTTATCAGAGGCTAACCTATCTTAGGCTACTCTCGCGGTTTTTTGGCATGAAGGTTCCCAAATCATCGCAATTTACTTAAATGGAAGTTAATCCGGTCTTTCAACTGGAGCAAATTTGGGTGGTGCATTTCCTGAGCCTCGTTGGAATTAGTCTCCCTAAGAGTCCAGTAATCAAACACCGACATCTCCTGGTGGAGGAACCACACAACATACATTCACATAAAACATGTCTCACCGTTTATGAAAATGATGACGTGTGCGAAGCGCTAATATCACAAGCAGATATAGTGCGAAGCACTATGTGCAATAAGTAAATGCATTCGTACACATTTTTTCAAATGTAAATGCAACATCCACACACAAGCATATAACAGTTTTGAAAAGTTTGTAGTAGCGGCTTAAGCCCTCTTACTGGTTGTCCCCAGCAGAGTCGCCACCTGTCGACGTCGGGATTTTTATTTGTCCCTTTTCTGTTCTTGTCTTTTGGTGTTCTCATGTTAGGTGAGATTTGTTTGAAAAAATAAGTTGTGAAAAGGTCCGACATATATATGTCGACGATTGAACTGTAAGAGTCACCAGCTAGTATTTTTAAATGGTTGCACCAACTCAACCGAGAAAAGGTTTGCACATTGATCTAGTGATGTGACACTATTTAACTAGTCTGTGAAACCGAGATTCGTTAGGGTCCGGGGGCTTGATTATGCGGAGGGAAGGTGTTAGGCACCCCCCGACATCCGTGTTACCACAGTGACCGCCACTTTTCAATTAAACTGTTATATGAATGAGCGTGTGTGTGTAGGTCAATGTGCAATTATCTGGAAGTAGAGATATGCCTCGTTTACACCTATATACACAGGGTTTAAATTTTGTATAAAAGTTCAGTTTAACAAGATATAGAAATGATGTTTTATGAAAGAGGTTTTTCAAACTCTTGTGCTCAATAGTAATTGAGGCCTTTAATACTTTCATTTTATTAAATGTTCGGCTTAGTTGCTTTTATTTTCGAGATGCGAGGCATCCTCAAGAAAATAAAATATATAGCAGTGCCGAATTCCTTGTGGGCATGAGAGCCATCTAAGGAAATTCGAACACCGTCAATAATTTACAAGCCATGTTGTAACACTCCCTTTCCAAAAAGGAAAGAGAATGTCATGCACAAACATAACAAATACAAACCTCTAATAAATCTTAAAATATCTTCAATGAAATTAAACACCAACTGTCACATACTCCAATTTAAATAGAAGGAACTCCACATTTACATAGTCTCTACTATTAAGAAATAAATGCCAAAATGACCCAAACATCTATATACAAAATATTAGGAAAACCAAGTCTAATAATAAGTCTCAAAAACTAATCTACTCATTTGGATCAAAGGTAGCTCTCATCCCACATATCCTGATCAACCCTGATTACCTGCCGAAAAAAGAACACAGCGTGAGCCAATTGGCCAATACGGATATGAAGATGAATAAATATATCACAATAAGTAATGAATCTAAAAGAGTTGAATGAATGAACACATGTGAATTACAAACGAATTACGAATATATCAGAATTTGTGAGTCCATTTACAAATGACTAACACTGTCAATCGAATAATTATAGCCAAAAGCATCCCAAATAAATATGGCTGAATCAAATGGTTATAAGGTGACAACTTCATACTGAGCTCAAATACAAATAGCCAAAGGCTAACAAAATACATTGGTATCATGATGTATACAAATCAAATCGAATAGTATGCACGACACATACGTCACTAATCCGCCAAATAAATCAAATCAAATCAAATATTGGGTCGACCTATACGTATCTTGAACAAATATATCAAATGGCCAAAGCTCATACTCAGAGCATACAAAAGGATACGCCGTTGACTAATCACACCGCCACGGAAGGTGTCATGCCCTTGTGTCAAGAGGACATGTCTGTGGTACCCCCACAGGTGGTTAGCTCAAGTATACCCTAAAGATTAAAGTACAAAATGTAAGCCAAAAGGGGTTCAAATCACAAGGCTTACATGACCATATTCAAATGAAATCGAATTATCAAATACAAACATTATTAATTATCACAATATATCAATGATCAAAATAACTCCCGAATGTGAACGAAAATATACAAACAATGGTATAAACAAATAAAGTCTCTAAAACATATTGACACGATTAACTAGTTCAAAGAGTACAAATACGAATTCTAATATTAATGCCAAATTGAAACTATCTCAATAATTTTGACAACAAGGAATAATCCTGAGAGGCAATACCAAATTTCTAAACGAGTACAAAATGAACGAATTAAATTTAAAGGAGTATCGCTAAAAAGGTACGGAATTTGTACCTGAAGTAAGCAATGTAATACCCGAAAATTAAATAGTTTTTGCTAATCTTCTTCAATCCAATCTAATAAAACACAATAATAGAATACTATTAATCATAATGTTTAACTATTTAATAATTTAACCTTTATATTATTATATTATAAAATATTATTAATAGTAATTTTATTTGTTTACATACATATACACAGTACCACTTCGAATTATATTTTACTCACAAATTTGATCAATTTTATTTTAAGTTTACATTACACCAATTTATTACAATTATCCTAAACTGCATATACATGACAATTTCCTCCTGATGCAATACGATTAGGAATACATGAATTGGTGATATATTATATTATACTTATTACTAAAGTTAAACAAAAAAAAGTTCCTGTAATCAATCACTCCATTCACTTCTCATATAATATACATCTATATAGCTCATGTAATATTATTATAATGATAAATTTTTGATTGAATGAATTCATGGCCACTAACCTGATTACAAACTGAATTGACTTTGTTTTCTCTGAAAACTTCTTTTTCCCTTTCGTAAATCCACTTGGTCCTTTCGTTTCTTTTTAGCAGCGGCTACTTTTTATATAAGATGAATACTGCTTTTAGTACACTAGGGCTTACGTTTTAATCATATAAATACGTTTTATTAACTCTCATAATTTTAATTAGATTTAATAGTATAAAATATATGTTAAACTTAATTACTTTTAAGGCCCAAATTTATCAACTTAATATTGTCCAATATCCATTATGGTCCACTCAAAATGAAATATAATCTGACCCAAACATAAGAAAATCCCAAATTAAAATATTTTTAAAGTTACTTAAATATTTTATTATTATTGGGTATTACACATGTACAAATAAAAATGTCCATCACGAAAACCGAATCTAGATTCAAGAGACAGAATATGTGATCACATGATTCCTAGGCTCACATGATGTAGCAATTTGTATAAAAGCTGTAAACATATATATATATATATATATATATATATATATATATATATATATATAGACAATCAACCACCACGAAGCACCTCCATGGGAGATTGAAAAAATATAAATAAAGTAGTAAAAACGATCAACCGCCACAAAGAAAACTCCAGGTGGGACCAAAAATGTAAATAAAGCAATAAAAGCGATCAACCGCCATGAAGTAAACTTCAGGCGGGACAATATATATATATATATATATATATATATATATATATATATATATATATGTATGTATGTATAAAAGCGATAAACGCACTGGATATATATCGATTCAGGCTCGTTTCGTTATGTCGCATTTGTTAGGTTTGTAATATTCATACATGCAATCAAATTGCAAAAATAAGCGGAAGCATGGAAAATCTGATTTTTAAAATTTTACAAACCATATACCCGGATCATCTTTTATGCACAATTATTAATTAAACGAAAAGAAGAAGAACAAAAATAATACCCTTGAAGATTCGAGCTTTTTCAGGTACAAGTTCACCTCCAAATCCTTTCGCGTTCAACTAGAATCTACCGGGTGTGGTTCTTTCCTTTGATCAACGTTAGTCACCCAAGTGTTTGGCCTCTAGAGGTGATCCACCAAGAAAAAACAAATATTCAAGAAGAATGGTGATTAGCTAAACCCTAGTTTTCTATTTCTATAGAAAAGAACGTACTCTCCAACTATTGAAATTGTGTATGTTGTGAAAAAGTCAACAACAACTCTTCCACACCCATGATAAGACTCCTCTTATTTATAGATGTAGGCAACCCTCCTTAACAATTAAGAAATTGGGTTTTATTTTAATTAATTAAATTCTTTTAATTAATTAGGCTCCTAATCTTATTAGGTATAATTAATTAAAATATTTTAATTAATTTACCTCCTAATCTTATTATGAATTTATGAGAGTACTTTTATTAATTAATTCCCAAACTCCTTTAGAAATTAAATAATAATAATAGTAATAATAATAATAAGACTCCTCTTATTAATTTATATTTAATATTTCCAAAATATTAAATAATAAATATTAACTATTTAATTTATTCTATCACCATAGATTAAATTAAATATACTTAATTTATTATTACGATTATGCCATTAACTTCTTAAATAATTATTCTTCCTTTTATGGTGTGACCCTTTAGGTTCTCCATATTAAACCGGTTGTGAATAAATAAATTAGAACAATTCTAATCTTATTTAAATAAATAAATTAAACTATTAATTTATTTAAATAAATAATATTTATTATACAATAGGGATAAGCCTCCCTAGCGATCAATGACTTTCTAGATAATATAGATTTCAACATTAATCATAAAAGAACATTTGAATAAATAGTTACCGTACAATTCAATCCTTCCACCATACAATATCCCAATTAAATATAAGACATGGAATTACTGTCAAGTCTTATTTTATTTAATTATATGTATTTCAACTCTTAAATGCACAACACCAAATCATGCAAATTAGAAACTCCTTTCTAATTTCATTCTGCCTTGGCCAAGGACTACTGGGTTGTCATTTATTGAATCACATAGGGCATTTCTCTTCTTTTACTAGAAGTGGTAGATTCTTTATTGATCATACATTATCTCCATGTACAACTTATTATACCCAAGCATACCATTTGATATACCCTAAGGGTCTTAAGGAATAAGTCAAAGTATAACTCATCATACACAAGATACTATGATGATCTCAAGTCCAAGGATCATTTGTACTACTATCACTACAGGAATTCCTATTACAGGAAAGTAAAACTCCATTAGGTATTCTTTAGCGAGCCACGTTCAGTGAACTTATTCTCTAATAATCACCTACATACTTGTTTTAGTGTCTCCACACAAATGATCATGAGATCAATCATCCTCATCCAATGAGCAAGCAACGTATGTACCAAATTATCCGGATTCACTAATCCCTAATTTAGTAATCTAACGATTGGAAACTATTTTAGTTTTAAGCTTTCTAAGAATTTAGATCTCATTAGAATGATCATCATCATTATTCTAAAAGCATTGCTTAAAACTATGGGTTTATCACATATTATAAAACAACATCATGTAGATAATTAAAAGCCTTTAATAAATTAATATTTTTTATTAATAAATAAATAAGATTGTTACAAAGTATATGCTTTATCATCAAACATGATTGGCTTGTGTGCATACTACTTTCAATGTCCCACTTGCACTAAAGTCAATCGCCATGGTATCTCATACCCTTCTTCTCTAAGTGACGATTATCCTGCTGCTGGATAAGCTTTAGTTAATGGATATGTATTGTTGTTCGTGAGAGTCTACTATCTCTATAGTGATTTCCCATCTTTCAATGATTCTTATAATCAAATGAAAGTGCCACAACACATGTTTAGATCCAAGATGAGACTTAGGAACTATACCTAGTTCTGTAATGAACTTATCATCCAAACAATCAACTTGCAGCTTCATTTACAGCTATATACTTTGTCTTTATCACTAAACCAGCAACTCTTTGCTGTTTGGAACCTTTCCAATTCACTACACCATCGTTCAAGGTAACGCTTTACCTTAAAGTGGATTTTATGTCATCTTGGTCTGTCTGAAGAAAAATTTGAGTCTGTTAAGCCTTCTAGTTTTAATTCAGACCCACCATAAATATGATCACATCCTTAGTGCTGGTAAAGTACTTTCAGATGATTTTCACTATCTTACAGTGATCTTCTCTAGAATATGACCGATCAACATCAGGTCTCGTACATTTCATTGCATACATGATAGTTACTCATGCGATCTCTCTTTTATGAGTCTATGGGGACTACTAAGAGAGATACACTCCATGACTCATCAACATGAGACATCTCTTGGAGTTTGTCATGCTAAACGACTTTAGCATCAAATGAATATACGTTCCTTGGGTTATGTCGAGCATCCTCTCAAATCTATCTATATAGATTTGTATCCCCAATTAAGATACTCTTCCCAAATCATTCATGGAGGAATGTTTAGACAACATCATCTTTACTGATTGTAGCATTAGTATGTCATTCATTATTCATAGTATATCAACATATAATATTAGAAATGTCACGTCGCTCCCACTGACCCTTTTGTACGCACTAGAACTCTTACCTCATCGTATGTAACTGGATCATCATCTTCTATGTTGTGTACCTCATCATCATCATCTATGATGAATTCATACCTCCTAGGTATCTTCGGTACTATTCCAGATTTACGATTCGATTATGGTATAATAGGTCTATCTACAGGTTCCTCTTATTTGACTTATAGTGTTTTGTGGTTCTTGAACTCTTCAAGATGTATTATCCTCCCAATAGCCTTTCAATGATAAGCATCTTTATCTTAGAAGGCAGTGTGCTTCGCAATAAACACCTTTTGCTAAGTAGGATTATAGAACATATACCCTAAACTTACTTTAGGCTGTCCCACAAATCTGTACTTGTCAAATCTTGTCCCAAGCTTATCCTTTAAACCCTTTTCACATAAGCTGGACAACCCCTTATCCTAACTTACTTAAAATTAGGAATCCTTCCTATCCATAACTTTTATGGAGTCTTGTGGCCGAATTTGAGGTTACCTTTTCGTAGATATGCAACCATTTCTAGGACATGACCCCAGAGGGATACTGGAATGTCGGTAAAATTATTATAGACCGTACCATATTCAACAAGGTACAATTTTACCTTTCAGATATATCAATCAATTATTGCATATCAGGAGGCGTCCATTATGAGAAAGCCATTTGAGATAATCTAGAAACTAATTGCACAAGTATTTATTCCTTGATCTAATCAAAAAATCTTAATACTTTGCCAATTTGTTTCACTTCTGAATTCTTTGAACCTTTCAAATAATTCACAGTGTTAAACAATAAGTTCATATGGCTAATGCAGCAACCTTTGCTTAATTTCCCACATATAGGATGACTTATTCGTTGTTTAGCTTTCTACTTCTGTTTGGTCTCTTCATAAATCTATATTTATGAGAACCAAAGACGGTATCTAATACCTAAGTAGAACCTTGACTTAAAGAAAAATTTATTTCAATCATGAACAAAATTGTATTTGTAACCGAAGCTTCACTAAGCTTCTTCTGGTTAACCTTTACAAGATGCTTCTTGTAGTTTTCTTTCTAGTGTCCAAGCTTATTGGAGTGGAAGCAAACTCCTTTGCTATCCGTATCAGTTTTGTTCTTATTATCCTTTGTTTTTGCCTTTCTATTTACCTTCTATGAATCGTTCTTCTTTTCAAAAGATCCTTTGGCCCTTGCCAGTAAGACTTGGTCTTTCTTGGTTAGAAAGTGACTCTCAACATTTTTCAACATGTTAAGCAAATCAGCGAAGCTGATATCTAGCTTGTTCATATAAAAAATTCACAACAATTGTGAAAGGAGTCCGGGAGTGAGTGTAAGATCAAATCTTGGCTCAATTCTCCAGCCATTACAAAACCAGTTGTCCTAACTGTTCAATCAAATTGATCATGTTTAGGACATGTGTCTGTACTGTAGTGTCGTTGGTCATTCTAGATCAGAAGAGCTCCTTAGATATCTGATATCTTTCAGTCCTACTTTCCTCACCATCAACTACTTGATGTGCAGGAATATAGTAGTAGCATCTATAGTTTCATGATGATGTTGAAGCTCGTTACTCATGGATGCGAGCATGATGCATTGAGCCAATTGTGCATCATCTTGCCACTTTCTAAAAGTAGCAATCTCTTTCTCAGAGGCATTGTCTGCAACCATTGCAAGGATAGGCGTATAATACGGTCCGGTTAAATAGCATCTAATATGCTTCGTAGTGATAGTAATTTAGACATTGTAAAATTCTGTAAATGAATTTGTAACAATATTTTAGCATACATTCTTTTATTAATTAACAAAATAAATTAGGTCTTGTTTTAAATTGGTATCTCCCACTATTTTCTTCAAACTATATTACCCTCAATATATATAGTTCGGTAATATCTAATTAAAGATATGCTAGTGAGAATAAGGATCCCATTTCAAATGTATATAGCCTTGTGTGTGCACAACAAACTATATATAAATAAATAAATAGGTAGACAACTCTTGTCAATTACATCAACTATGCAACTTCTTGTATTTTTCCTCTTAGATCATAATGGTCAAGTGTGTGCACATCTGAACTAAAATGATCTAAGTTAAGTCAGACCTAGCATTTCCATATAAGTGAAGAAAAAACTACAGCCCTTGTGTGTGCACAACAAAGCAGTAATGTTCAATTTATTATAAACATCATATGTAATAAAAACAACATCTTAAATATTTAATACTTGCTTGTGTGTGCACAACAAACTCATATTAAATATTTAATACTCTATTATTTCTATCATGCTAGAAGGCGACGTTCGATATTCTAAATATCTTTGAACGTTACAACTTAATATAAAATATTTGAGGGGTTTATTATTAATTTGTCTCATCTTGTTTAGCGCGCATGCACATATATATATATATATATATATATATATATATATATATATATATATATATATAAAATATGCGTCATATTAATTAACATGCGAAGCATGTTTGCATAATATATAATATATATAGTATAAGCATGCACATGTAGAATACAATATTCTATCCGGATTGATTATGGACTTTTATTCTAGTTTGATTCACTAGAGCCACCAAGTGAATCACAAGGTCAAACCCTAGGGGTACAAGAATTAATATTTAAATATAACTATTACATTTAAACATGGGCTCCATTACAAACGGGTCTTCAAGCGCTCCTTGCTCCTTGCTCCTTGATCTCCAATTCTTCAAAATTAATTCTAACTATTCCTATTACAAAACTATTTAAAATAAATAAAAACCTTGATCAGCAGTCAAGGGAAAGTACATAGGAGGGAGTTAGAATTTACATTAAAAAAAATTAGAGAAGACGAGGTACGCAAACCCCATTTAATAAAACTCATTCATTCATGCATCCAACTAAAATAAAATCCAATCACATTGGTCAATAGTCCATAATCAATCCTATTTATTATCATACACATTAATAAATAACATTCATCTCATGAATAATAAACATTCAATATATATATTGATATCATTTAATGGGCAAATTTAGTTAGTATAAAATCTAATTTTGAATCATAATAAACTCTTTTATTTTAATCCAAATTTAAATCAAAATAAACCTCTTTTATTTTAATTTATCCAATTTTGAATAAAATAAACTATTTTATTTTAATCAAAATAAACTCCTTTATTTTAATTAATTATGGAATCCAATTCCAAGTAAAAAAAATTTTATTAAAGGAAACACGAATTCTCTTTCCTATTCACAAATAAACTCCTTTATTTTGAATAATATGAAATCTTATTTCATATCTAAATAAACTCATTTATTTAAGGAAATACGGATTCTCTTTCCTATTCACAAATAAACTCTTTTATTTTGAATAATATGAAATCTTATTCCATATCTAAATAAACTCCATTATTTAAGGAAAATATAGAATCCAATTTCAACTCCAATTAGTTATCATGGAATCCAATTCCAACTCTAATTAGTTAGCATAAAATCTAATTTTAAAATTAAAATAAACTTTTTTATTTAAAAAATAAAATAAACTTTTTATTTTAAGATTAAAATAAACTTTTATTTTAATTATAAAATAATGAAGAATAATATATATATATATATATATATATATATATATATATATATATATATATATATATATATATATATATCTGCTATCTGCCTTAGAATTGCACGATTCTTCAATTATTATCCTAGCATGATCGGCGCGATGGAATCTAGTCTGCATAATGGACCTATCCATTTCAATTGTTTTCCTGATTTCACATTGAGCCTAAGTGATAAAAATTTATTAAAAGCCTTGACAATAAACTTTAAAACTGCTGGAGAAATTACTCAAATGATTGAGGGTTCTCAGCCGATAGCTTTGATTTACCGGATTTATTATAAGACCATGAAAACTAACCTAAACGTTCATGCTCTCAATAAAAGTCCAAAAGATCAAACTGTCTTAATTCAAAGTTCAACTAGTGATGCTAAAATTCAGATCCCGAGAACCATTCTCTGGAAAGATATTACCCTCCCTAGTCAATAGACTTTACCCAGTGAAATACCTGAACAAGCTGTAGTTAACAATCTAATAAACCTTGAAAATGTTAGACAATTTTCAGATGGAACTGTAAAAATAAGTTTTGAACGCAGTAAAAGACCAGTTATTATTGAAGATTCTACTAGTACTATAGCGTCTTCAAGAAGAGACACTGAAATTCTTAATAATCCTTCTTTGAGAGAACTTAAGTTGAAAGGTATTTTAAATCAAGGTCAAGCTAGTCACCCATGTTACACTCAAAAGGATCTAGTAGAAGAAGAGAGTTCTTCCTCTCCTACTCCTTCTGAGCTTCCCACTCAGTCTGATTTCGAAATTCCTATTAACAATCAGTTAAGAGTTATTAAAAAAGATTTTATTCTTGAATGGGATAATCTAGTAAATGATTTTAATTCTAAAAATAATAAAGAAAAAAGACATTTATTTCGTTCAAACCACCCAACAGAAAAGGAGCGAGATAAAATTGTTAATAGATGGAAGCGATTCATAAAAAATGAAAAAAATAAACATTACCTTTTATGACTGGTATGATCAATACCAAAGTAAGTGTAATGTTATAACAAAAAGTCAACGGGTTAAAGAAGATAAGTCTAAGGTATGTTCTAGTCATCCTCCGCTAGAAACCATCCTTATCCCAGTTAAGAACACGTCTGTTGTTGCCAGTCCCTTTAAATTTTCCGATGGCAATAAAGATGATAAAAAAATTATTGAATAATTAAATTTTAGTAATCAATATCTAGCAACTGTTGGAAGACAGCTTGATAGGATTGAAGAAAAATTTGAAGAAACGAGTATTAAAAAACCAGATGCTAAAATTGATCATCCTTTGATTAACTTACCTGAAAATAGAAGTAAATTAGGATTACCCAATGATGATAGCAACCTAATTAAATCTATTGACAAGTTATTCAAACAACTAAAAACTGAACCTGGTCCAAGTGGTACTATCTCTACTTTGGAAAAGGTTGAAACTGAAGTTGAAAGTGATAGTCAAGCTGATTATTCTGACTCTACTTCAGTCCCAGATTTTAATGACCAACTGAACAAGTTAACAGTCAAAAACACTAGTATAACACGGAATTGGTATCCTAGACCTACTCATCCGGATCTGCAATTCGAAGAGAGAAACCTAGATAAACTAATTCTCTGTTTCAGCCAATAAAATTTTTGAATGGAACATTGATGGTCTTAGTGAACAAGAAATTCTAAACAAATTAAATCACATGTCTATGGTAGCAAATAGCTATATCACTAAATTCAATAATCTGTCACAACCAGAAATTGTTGAGTTAATAGCTAGTGGATTCACGGGTATTCTCAGATCTTGGTGGGAGAGACATCTCACTGAGGATACTAGAGTATCTATAATTCATGCTATCTAGTTAGACGATGACGACAATCCCATCTTTGATGAAGATGTCGGTGTTGGTCCGCTAGATGGAGTAAATACTATACTTTTCACCATAATAAAACATTTTGTAGGAACTCCGAGTAACATAACAGAAAGAATTCACGACCAACTCAGTAATCACTTGTCCCACTCTTAGTGACTTCAGGTGGTATAAAGATGAGTTTACCTCTAGGGTTATACTGCGGAATGATAGCAACAAACCTTTCTGGAAAGAAAAGTTTGTAAAAGATTTGCCTTCATTGTTCGCTCATAAGGTTAGAGAAGAGTTGAGTAAAAACTTAGGATATATTAATTATGATAATCTCACTTACGGTGACATAATCAGCTATATTCAAAAAATAGGTTTAAAAATGTGTATTGATTTTAAGTTAGCCAAACAAGCTAGTAAAGATAAGAAAAAAGCTAAATACGAGTTAGGAACGTTTTGTGAACAATATGGTCTGCCTCCTATTTCTCCTTCTAGAAGAAAGCATAAACACAGACATATTGATCATCCTTGAACACATAAACGTCACAAACGTAAACATACTCATAAAAAAGATAACAATCAAAACGATTATTATAATAAACACAAACTAGTTAATAAAAAATATAATAAAAAGTCTAAGAAATATGATAAAAGTAAAATTGTTTGCCACAATTGTGGGCAAAAAGGTCACTACAAAAATGAATGTAAAGTAAAACAAAAATTATCTCAATTAAATATCTCTAATGAAGATACAGAACAATTATTAGAGTTAATGAGAATAGAAAACAATGGAGATAATGATGAAGGATCTGACATCCCATATTCTTCTAAACGCAGTACTAGTAACAATGAAAGTGATACTAACGAGGAAGAAGTCACTATTTGTGCTAATAACTGTAATGAAAATTGGTGTACTAAAAGATTAAGTGTTATTACCAAAGTGGATGAAGAAAGCTCTTTGTTAATCGATTTAATTAGTAAAATTTCTGACCCTGAGCTTAAGATTCAATATACTAAGCAGTTAAAAGATTTATTAACCAAAGATACTAGAGTTAAAGACAAGATTTTTAAAGCTAAAGATAAACCGATATTTAGCCTTAATAAAACTCTAGAAAGGTTTAAAACCCCAGTTAAAGAAGTTACCCTTCCAGAATTAAATCAAGAAGTTAATAAACTTAAAAAGGAAATCTCTAATTTAAAGATTGAAGTCTCTAATTTAAGAAAAGACTTAGAGAGCCAGAAATCTGATCTTCAAGTTCATGATTCCTCCTCTAGTGATGAAGATCACGATGAGCCAGAATCTTCAGGAATCAAAGAAAAGCCAGATCTATTCGTTCAAGGTCTTTCTCTTAAAAGAGTTAAAGATATTACCATTCAAAAATGGTATATCTCTATTGATTTGGTTGTTGATAAAACTTTTTTAATACGACTTCCCGCCTTAGTTGATACTGGTGCGGATTTAAATTGTATCCAAGAAGGTCTTATTCCAACCAAATACTATAAGAAAACTAATGAAAAATTAAATTCAGCTAATGGTAGTCAAATGGAAAAAAAAATATAAATTGCCTAAAGTGCATATCTGTCAAGATAATATGTGTTTTAAAACATCATTTGTTTTAATTCGCAATCTTACCGATAAAATTATTTTAGGGTTATCATTTATATATTTATTATACCCATTTACTACCAGTAATGAAGGACTAAGCTGTAAACATTTAGGTAAAAGAATAACATTTAAATTTCTTATTAAACCAAAAGAAAGAGATTTAAAATTTATTCAAGAAGAGTCCATTTCCAAGTCATTAAATTTATTAAATTGTAAATCTACCCATTTAAATTTCTTAAAGGAAGAAATTAAATACAAAAGAATTAAAGAACAGCTTCAACATAAAGATGTTCTTGAAAAAATTGAAGAGTTAAAAACTTATTTAAAGGACAACATTTGTTCTGATTCTCCTAATGCCTTTTGGCATCGAAAAAAACATGTTGTAAGGCTCCCTTACGCTAAGGAATTCAAAGAACATTTGATTCCTACTAAGGCTAGGCCTATTAAAATGAATCATGAACAAATAGAGTTATGTAAAAAGGAAATTAATGATATCCTTAGTAAAAAATTAATTAGACCCAGTAAATCCCCATGGTCATGTCCTGCCTTTTATGTTAACAATGAAGTAGAAAAGGAAAGAGGTGTTCCCAGGTTAGTAATCAACTACAAGCCATTAAACAAAGTCCTAGAATGGATTAGGTATCCCCTTCCTTATAAGGATGACCTCATTAACCGGTTGACTAATGTCACCATCTTTAGTAAATTTGACCTCAAATCTGGTTTCTGGCAAATTACTATTCACCTAGAGGACATATATAAAACTGCATTCACGACTCCATTTGGTCCTTACGAATGGAATGTCCAAGCATTTGGCTTAAAAAACGCTCCCAGTGAATTCCAGAATATCCTCAACGACATTTTGAATCCTTTCAGTAATTTTATTGTTGTGTATATCGATGATATTCTCATTTTTTCCAATTCCATTGAAGAACACGTCAAACATTTGAAATCGTTTTTTAAAACGGTCAAAGACAATGGACTTGTTCTTTCACTTTCCAAATGCAACTTGTTTCAAGCTAAAGTTCAGTTTCTTGGATTAATTATATATCGCGGACTCATACGGCCAATTGATAGAGCTATTCAATTCGCCGACAGATTCCCAGATAAAATTACCCATAAAACCCAACTGCAAAGGTTTCTGGGCTCGCTCAATTATATTGGCAAGTTCTATAAAAATCTCAGGAAAATTTGCAAACCTCTCTTTCAGCGTTTGCAAGGCAATCCTCCTCCATGGAATGACATTCATACTTCTGTCGTCCAACAAGTCAAAAAATACGTCAAGACATTGCCCTGCCTTGGTATTTCCAATGATTCTGCATTTAAAATTGTTGAAACTGACGCCTCTGATATTGGATTCGGAGGTATTCTCAAGCAAAAGTTAACTCCAGATTCCCCAGAACAAATCGTCCATTTCCATTCCGGTGCATGGAATAGTACACAGTTAAATTACATTACAATTAAAAAAGAAATACTTTCTCTTGTATTATGTATTAATAAATATCAAATTGATTTATTAAATCAAAAAAAATTATTCGAATTAACTGCAAATCTGCAAAATATGTGTTAGAGAAATATGTTAAAAACATAGCTTCTAAACACTCCTTTGCTAGATGGCAAGCCCTTTTGAGTATCTTTGATTTTGATATTGAATACGTTAAAGGCAGTAACAATTCCATTCCTGATTTTCTTACTCGGGAATTTATTAACACAGGTACCGTGCATCCATCATGAGTATCCGCGGTGCATCAACCTCTCGTGGTCTGGGTCGCCCTACTGGCCCAAGTAATCAGCCAAGAGGAGCCTTGGTTCCTCATCCAGTAAACCCAGTTTACCAAACCAATAACAAGTTCACTGTCCTTGGGACAATGCCCAAGCCCTATAGCTCAGCCGTAGCTAGTAACCCAATTCCAGTTGACCCTTTTCAGTCCAAAGCCTCTAGTCCAAATCCCAGTAATCCTCCCTCTGAGTACATGCTTAGATGGACCAATTTATTATTTCATATTGAACCTCATATGAAACCCAGAAATGACCCAGTCAAATTAACCTCCCAGTTCTTTCCTTCTGGTTGGCATTTCATGCCTCTTGCTCCTTATAAATCCCTTGTGTATTATAAGGATATCCTTGTTGAAACAGAGTCAATCGTTATTAAACCCATCTATGCCAACAATGATAAAGCCAAAGTTCTTTACCGTTCGTTATATATTAAGCAGTTCATTCAGATGTTCGAATGGGGAAAACATCCCTCTAATCTTATGTAGCTTTCTAATCAAGATAACTCTTTTTGTTATTATGATTACATGAAAGCTTGGTATAAAGTTTTCCTCCACCAAAATGAGTCACATAGTCATTCTTGGTTCGTTCAATTCGATCATAAATTCAAAAGTCATTTTCCATATTGGTTTTCGCATTGGTGGTCGAGATTTGGTTCTACCTATGATCTTCTTCCTGATCCCCTGAAAGTCCAACTCAATCATTTTTGTAATCATAAAAAAATTGATCCGGCATATGAAGGTGTCCAAGTCCTTCTCCAGTTTGTGAGTAAATATAAGATTCCCTAGATTCTTCGATGAGAATATCACATTCAACCCCCAACCTGTGAAATCAGTCACAATGCTTCTCCTATATCTCCTTCGACAGATCATTTTCCCCTAGTCACTCACCAATGGTTTGTCAAATGGTGGGACAAATTTGATGTCAACAGAATTGTAGGTCAAGTCCAGTTAGAATTTCATGCTTCTTCTCTCAAGGTTCTCCCAGCTTCAACTGCAGAACCTTCTAGTCAAAAAACAAAAGATTCAAGTAAAAAATCAAAAGAGTCTAGAGTCAGTCCCACTGGTTCATCTTGTTCCCGTAGCATTTCAGATTTCAAAGATTATTCTGGAAAAGAGTTAAAATTAATTGCACAGGCATTAAATAAAAGAATTGATGAATTACATGAAGGTGCCTCTGCAGGTTCTTCATCAAATTCATATAGTTACTATAAGGAAGATGATGACCCTTATGGCACCATCAACCTACAGGATGCTCAGGACCCATTTGCCTGACATATCCCCTCAGTCACATGCACCTGCTCCCTGCAGCCAGTCAAAAGATGCCCTCAGCCGAAAGCAACTTTGTCTTTTCCACCGAAAGCATCTCCCAAGTCAAAAGTTGTGGCCACTTTGTCAAAAGTTGCCAGACGCGTCAATGAGTAGTAAAAAAGTCAACACTGTTCATGAATAGTAATTTTTGTCTGCAATTATTTATTTTGTAATAGTAACTTTGTAATAGTTCTTTCCTTATTCTATAAAAGGAAACTGAACTTAGTTATTGAGGCAGACTTCGAAAGACTCTTAGTTCCTTCTCAGATGAATCTTTAGCCTCCACCACTGTTAAGCCCATCTTAGCCCTTCCTTCTACTCTTCTATATTTCTTAATGTTTTAAGTAAGTAAGTCAATTTGTAATTTATATTCAGTTATTCAGTTTTGTATATTTGTAAAGAGTTTTAATTTCAATCAATAAAAGTATATTTTTAGTAATTGAACTGTGTTCTTTTGCACCTCTGATTCACTCTGATTCATAATGTCTGCTTCCGCCAAAATGGTATCAGAGCTATGTTGTTTCAGTTCTAGTTGCCAGTAAGATTTCAGCATACTGTTCATCTACAACTATTTTCAAAATTTCTCTTTAATTCTTATTCAGAAGTCACCTGATTTACTGTAGTCCACCTTGTTCTAGTCAAACCTTTGTAAGCCTCTTGAGTGAGCAGTGTTGGTTTTTGAACATAGGTATGAGTCTGCTTAAGGTATTAGGGTATGAATGGAAGAATAACGAATAAAAATTTATTTTGAATTTGGTAAAAATGAATAGATTGTTTAGATCTAACTCCTCAACTAGTAACCGGTCAACTTTGCCTTCTGTCCCAGACATAGTTAACCAGGAAACTCACAGTTATGAAAATATCAGTCAAGCCTTACACAATTGGAATATACCTAGGGTCTCCCCTAAGGAAATTTATCAGTCAACATTTTTGGACAATTTTAAAACCGATTATAATGTCAAAACCGTTGAAAAGGTTTATGTCATTAATAAAGAATACGAAAATTGTAGTCTTTTGGATCCCGAAGTCATCAAAAAATATAAAAAGAAAGGTTACAATTTTATTCACATTGGATTAGTATAAGTGGCAGTTAAACCATTAAACATTAAAGGAATTAATTCAAGTATTTATCTCTACCTTAGTGATGCACGATTCTTGAATTATTATCCTAGCATGATTGGCGCGATGGAATCTAGTCTGCATAATGGACCTATCCATTTCAATTGATTTCCTGATTTCACATTGAGCCTAAGTGATAAAAATTTATTAAAAGCCTTGACATTAAACATTAAAACTGCTGGAGAAATTACTCAAATGATTGAGGGTTCTCAGCCGATAGCTTTGATTGACCGGATTTATTATAAGACCATGAAAACTAACCTAAACGTTCATGCTCTCAATAAAAGTCCAAAAGATCAAACTGTCTTAATTTAAAGTTCAACTAGTGATGCTAATATTCTGATCCCGAGAACCATTCTCCGGAAAGATATTACTCTCCCTAGTCAATGAACATTACCCAGTGAAATACCTCAACAACATGTAGTTAACAATCTAATAAACCTTGAAAATGTTAGACAATTTTCAGATGGAACTGTAAAAATAAGTTTTGAACGCAGTAAAAGACCAGTTATTATTGAAGATTCTGCTAGTACTATAGCGTCTTCAAGAAGAGACACTGAAATTCTTAATAATCCTTCTTTGAGAGCACTTAAGTTGAAAGGTATTTTAAATCAAGGTCAAGCTAGTCACCCATGTTACACTCAAAAGGATCTAGTAGAAGAAGAGAGTTCTTCCTCTCCTACTCCTTCTAAGCTTCCCACTTAGTCTAATTTCAAAAATCCTATTAACAATCAGTTAAGAGTTATTAAAAAAGATTTTATTCTTGAATGGGATAATCTAGTAAAGGATTTTAATTCTAAAAATAATAAAGAAAAAAGACATTTATTTCGTTCAAACCACCCAATAGAAAAGGAGCGAGATAAAATTGTTAATAGATGGAAGCGATTCATAAAAAATGAAAAAAATAAACATTACCTTTTATGACTGGTATGATCAATACCAAAGTAAGTGTAATGTTATAACAAAAAGTCAATGGGTTAAAGAAGATAAGTCTAAGGTATGTTTTAGTCATCGTCCGCTAGAAACCATCCTTATCCCAGTTAAGAACACGTCTGTTGTTGCCAGTCCCTTTAAAATTTCCGATGGCAATAAAGATGATAAAAAAATTATTGAACAATTAAATTTTAGTAATCAATATCTAGCAACTGTTGGAAGACAGCTTGATAGGATTGAAGAAAAATTTGAAGAAACGAGTATTAAAAAACCAGATGCTAAAATTGATCATCCTTTGATTAACTTACCTGAAAATAGAAGTAAATTAGGATTACCCAATGATGATAGCAACCTAATTAAATCTATTCACAAGTTATTCAAAAAACTAAAAACTGAACCTGGTCCAAGTGGTACTGTCTCTACTTTGGAAAAGGTTGAAACTGAAGTTGAAAGTGATAGTCAAGCTGATTATTCTGACTCTACTTCAGTCCCAGATTTTAATGACCAACTAAACAAGTTAACAGTCAAAAACACTAGTATAACAAGGAATTGGTATTCTAGACCTACTCCTCCGGATCTGCAATTCGAAGAGAGAAACCTAGATAAACAATTCTCTGTTTCAGTCAATAAAATTTTTGAATGGAACATTGATGGTCTTAGTGAACAAGAAATTCTAAACAAATTAAATCACATGTCTATGGTAGCAAATAGCTATATCACTAAATTCAACAATCTATCACAACCAGAAATTGTTGAGTTAATAGCTAGTGGATTCACGGGTATTCTCAGATCTTGGTGGGAGAGACATCTCACTGAGGATACTAGAGTATCTATAATTCATGCTATCCAGTTAGACGATGACGGCAATCCTATCTTTGATGAAGATGTCGGTGTTGGTCCGCCAATTGGAGTAAATACTTTAATTTTCACCATAATAAAACTTTTTGTAGGAACTCCTAATAACATAACAGAAAGAATTTACGACCAACTCAGTAATCTCACTTGTCCCACTCTTAGTGACTTCAGGTGGTACAAAGATGTGTTTACCTCTAGGGTTATGCTGCGGAATGATAGCAACAAACCTTTCTGGAAAGAAAAGTTTGTAAATGGTTTGCCTTCATTGTTCGCTCATAAGGTTAGAGAAGAGTTGAGTAAAAACTTAGGATATATTGATTATGATAATCTCACTTACGGTGACATAATCAGCTATATTCAAAAAATAGGTTTAAAAATGTGTATTGATTTTAAGTTAGCCAAACAAGCTAGTAAAGATAAGAAAAAAAGCTAAGTACGAGTTAGGAACATTTTGTGAACAATATGGTCAGCCTCCTATTGCTCCTTCTAGAAGAAAGCATAAACACAGACATATTGATTATCCTAGAACACATAAACGTCACAAACGTAAACATACTCATAAAAAATATAACAATCAAAACGATTATTATAATAAACCCAAACCAGTTAATAAAAAATATAATAAAAAGTCTAAGAAATATGATAAAAGTAAAATTGTTTGCCACAATTGTGGGCAAAAAGGCCACTACAAAAATGAATGTAAAGTAAAACAAAAGTTATCTCAGTTAAATATCTCTAATTAAGATACAGAACAATTATTAGAGTTAATGAGAATAGAAAACAATGCAGATAATGATGAAGGATTTGACATCCCCTATTCTTCTAAAAGCAGTACAAGTAACAATGAAAGTGAATGTAACGAGGAAGAAGTCACTATTTGTGCTAATAACTGTAATGAAAATTGTTGAACTAAAAGATTAAGTGTTATTACCAAAGAGTATGAAGAAAGCTCTTTGTTAATCGATTTAATTAGTAAAATTTCTGACCCTTAGCTTAAGATTCAATATACTAAGCAGTTAAAAGATTTATTAACCAAAGATACTAGAGTTAAAGACAAGATTTTTAAAGCTAAAGATAAACCGATATTTAGCCTTAATAAAACTCTAGAAAGGTTTAAAACCCCAGTTAAAGAAGTTACCCTTCCAGAATTAAATCAAGAAGTTAATAAACTTAAAAAGGAAATCTCTAATTTAAAGATTGAAGTCTCTAATTTAAGAAAAGACTTAGAGAGCCAGAAATCTGATCATCAAGTTCATGATTCCTCCTCTAGTGATGAAGATCATGATGAGACAGAATCTTCAGGAATCAAAGAAGAGCCAGATCTATTCATTCAAGGTCTTTCTCTTAAAAGAGTTAAAGATATTACCATTCAAAAATGGTATATCTCTATTGATTTGGTTGTTGATAAAACTTTTTCAATACGACTTGTCACCTTAGTTGATACTGGTGCGGATTTAAATTGTATCCAAGAAGGTCTTATTCCAACCAAATACTATAAGAAAACTAATGAAAAATTAAATTCAGCTAATGGTAGTCAAATGGAAATAAAATATAAACTGCCTAAAGTGCATATCTGTCAAGATAATATATTTTTTAAAACATCATTTGTTTTAATTCGCAATCTTACCGATAAAATTATTTTAGGGTTACCATTTATATATTTATTATACCCATTTACTACCAGTAATGAAGGACTAAGCTGTAAACATTTAGGTAAAAGAATAACATTTAAATTTCTTATTAAACCAAAAGAAAGAGATTTAAAATTTATTCAAGAAGAGTCCATTTCCAAGTCATTAAATTTATTAAATTGTAAATCTACCCATTTAAATTTCCTAAAGGAAGAAATTAAATACAAAAGAATTGAAGAACAGCTTCAACATAAAGATGTTCTTGAAAAAATTGAAGAGTTAAAAACTTATTTAAAGGACAACCTTTGTTCTGATTCTCCTAATGCCTTTTGGCATCGGAAAAAACATGTTGTAAGGCTCCCTTACACTAAGGAATTCAAAGAACATTTGATTCCTACTAAGGCCATGCTTATTTAAATGAATCATGAACAAATGGAGTTATGTAAAAAGGAAATTAATGATATCCTTAGTAAAAAATTAATTAGATCCAGTAAATCCCCATGGTCATGTCCTGCCTTTTATGTTAACAATGAAGCAGAAAAGGAAAGAGGTATTTCCAGGTTAGTAATCAACTACAAGCCGTTAAACAAAGTCCTAGAATGGATTAGGTATCCCCTACCTAATAAGGATGACCTCATTAACCGGTTGAGTAATGCCACCATCTGTAGTAAATTTGACCTCAAATCTGGTTTCTGGCAAATTGCTATTCACCCAGAGAACAGATATAAAATTGCATTCACCACTCCATTTGATCATTACGAATGGAATGTCCAAGCATTTGGCTTAAAAAATGCTCCCAGTGAATTCCAGAATATCCTCAATGACATTTTGAATCCTTTCAGTCATTTTATTGTTGTGTATATCGATGATATTCTCATTTTTTTCCAATTCCATTGAAGAACACGTCAAACATTTGAAATCGTTTTTTAAATCGGTCAAAGACAATGGACTTGTTCTTTCACTTTCCAAATGCAGTTTGTTTCAAGCTAAAGTTCGGTTTCTTGGATTAATTATATATCGCGGACTCATACGGCCAATTGATAGAGCTATTCAATTCGCCGACAGATTCCCAAATAAAATTACCCATAAAACCCAACTGCAGAGGTTTCTGGGCTCGCTCAATTATATTGGCAAGTTCTATAAAAATCTCAGGAAAATTTGCAAACCTCTCTTTCAGCGTTTGCAAGACAATCCTCCTCCATGGACTGACATTCATACTTCTGTAGTCCAAAAAGTCAAAAAATACGTCAAGACATTGCCCTGCCTTGGTATTTCCAATGATTCTGCATTTAAAATTGATGAAACTGGCGCCTCTGATATTGGATTCGGAGGTATTCTCAAGCAAAAGTTAACTCCAGATTCCCTAGAACAAATCGTCCGTTTCCATTCCGGTGCATGGAATAGTACACAGTTAAATTACAGTACAATTAAAAAAGAAATACTTTCTCTTGTATTATGTATTAATAAATTTCAAATTAATTTATTAAATCAAAAATTTTTAGTTCGAATTGACTGCAAATCTGCAAAATATGTGTTAGAGAAAGATGTTGAAAACATAGCTTCTAAACACTCCTTTGCAAGATGACAAGCCCTTTTAAGTATCTTTGATTTTGATATTGAATATATTAAAGGCAGTAACAATTCCATTCCTGATTTTCTAACTCGGGAATTTATTAACACAGGTACTGTGCATCCATCATGAGTATCCGCGGTGCATCAACCTCTCGTGGTCCGGGTCACCCTATTGGCCCAAGTAATCAACCAAGAGGAGCCTTGGTTCCTCATCCAGCAAACCAAGTTTACCAAACCAGTAACAAGTTCACTATCCTTGGGACAATGCCCAAGCCCTATAGCTCAGCCTTAACTAGTAACCCAATTCCAGTTGACCCTTTTCAGTCCAAAGCCTCTAGTCCAAATCCCAGTAATCCTCCCTCTGAGTACATGCTTAGATGGACCAATTTATTATTTCATATTGAACCTCATACGAAACCCAGAAATGACCTAGTCAAATTAACCTCCCAGTTCTTTCCTTCTGGTTGGCATTTCATGCCTCTTGCTTCTTATAAATCCCTTGAGTATTATAAGGATATCCTTGTTGAAACAGAGTGTATCTTTATTAAACCCTGTTAGGTTTTGTGAAAATCAAAGTAGCAATCAAATTGCAAAAATAGCGGAAGCGTAATAAAATTAGATTTTAAAATTTTTCACAAACCAATTACCTAGATCATCCTTTATGCATATTATTAATTAAAACGAAGAACAAGAAATTATGAAATCATACCCTTGTAGAAATGAGCTTCCTCAAGTACGAGTTCACCTCCTACTTCTCCGCGATCTCCTTGAATCTCCGGGTAGATTCCTTCCTTTGATCAATGTAAGCCACCCAAGTGTATGGCCTCTAGAGGTGATCCACCAAGGAAGAAGAATTTTCAAGAAGAATGGTGTATTGGCTCAAACCCTAGTTTTTCCTATTTCTGTAGAAAAAGGGGGGCATACTCTCCAACTATTGGAATTATGTATATCTGATATCTGATATAAGACTCCTCTTATAAAGATATCAGGTAACCCTATTTTAATTAAAATAAGGTATTATTCATTTAATTAAACTCTTTTAATTAAATGGGCTCCCTAATCCTATTAGGAATCAATGAGAGTACTTATATTAAATTAATTCCTAAACTCTTTTAGAAATTAAAATAATAATAATTGTAATAATATTAATAAGACTTCTCTTATTAATTTATATTTAATATTTCTAAAATATTAAATAATAAATATTAAGCTATTTAATTTATTCTATCACCATAGATTAAATTAAATATACTTAACATATTATTACGATTATGCCATTAACTTCTTAAATAATTATTCTTCCTTTTATGGTGTGACCCTTTAGGTTCTCCATATTAAACCGGTTGCGAATAAATCAATTAGAATAATTCTAATCTTATTTAAATAAATAAATTAAACGATTAATTTATTTAAATAAATAATATTTATTCTACAATAGGGATAAGCCTCCCTAGCGATCAACGACTTTCCAGATAATATAGAGTTCAACATTAATCATAAAAGAACCTTTGAGTTAATAGTTACCGTACAATTCAATCCTTCCACCATGCAATGTCCCAACTAAATATAAGACATGTAATTACTATCAAATCTTATTTTATTTAATTATATGTATTTCGATTCCTAAATGCACAACTCCTAATGAATGTAAATTAGAAACTACTTTCTAATTTCATTCCACCTTGGCCAAGGATTCCTGGGTTGTCATTTATCGAATCACATAGGACATTTCTCTTCTTTTACTAGAAGTGGTAGATTCTTTATTGATCATTCATTATCTTCATATATAACTTATTACACCCAAGCATACCCTTTGATATACTCTAAGAGTCTTAAGGAATAAGTCAAAGTGTAATTCATTATATATAAGATACTATGATGATCTCAAGTCTAAGGATCATTTGCACTATTATCACTACAGAAATTTCTATTGATAGACAAGTAAAACTCCATTAGGTATTTCTTAGCGAGTCACGTTCAGTGAACTTATTCTCTAATAAGCACCTACATACTTGCTTTAGTGTCTCCACACAAATGATCATGAGATCAATCATCCTCATCCAATGAGCAAGCAACGTACGTACCAATCTATCCGGATTCACTAATCCCCTTTTTAGTAATCCATTGATTGAGAACATTTTAGTTTTAAGCTATCTAAGAATTTAGATCTCATTAGCATGATCTCATCATGATTCTAAAAGTATTGCTTAAAACTATGGGTTTATCACATATTATTAAAACAGCACCATGTAGATAATAAATGCCTTTAATAAATAATTCTTTTATTAATAAATAAATAAGATTGATTACAAAGTATATGCTTTATCATCATATATGATTGGCTTGTATGCATACTACTTTCAATCTCCCACTTGCACTAAAGCCAATCGCCGTGGTACCTCATACCCATCTTCTCTAAGTGACGATCAAACTACTGTTGTATTAACGCTTTAGTAAATGGATCTGCAATATTGTCTTGAGAGTCTACACGCTCCAGGGTGACGTCTCCTCTTTCAATGATCTCTCTGATCAAATGAAATCGCCGCAACACGTGTTTGGATTTCTGATGAGACCTGGGTTCCTTAGCCTGCGCAACAGCTCCGGTGTTGTCACAGAATAAAGGCACTGGTCCTGTAATGCTAGGAACCACACCAAGTTCGGTAATGAACTTCTTCATCCAAACAGCTTCCTTTGCAGCTTCACTTGTAGCTATGTACTCTGCCTCTGTCACTGAATCAGCAACTGTTTGCTGTTTGGAACTCTTCCAACTCACTGCGCCACCGTTTAAGGTAAACACATATCCCGAAACGGATTTACTGTCATCTTGGTCTGTTTGAAAACTTGAGTCTGTGAAGCCCTCTAGTTTCAATTCAGACCCACCGTAGACAAGAAATACATCCTTAGTTCTTCTTAAGGACTTTAGGATATTTTTCACTGCCTTTCAGTGTTCTTCTCCTGGATTCGACTGATATCTGCTTGTTTTACTAAGTGCATGAGCGACATCCGGTCTAGTGCATATCATACCGTACATGATAGATCCTATTGCTGAAGCATAAGGGATCTTACTCATACGGTCTCTCTCCTCAGGTGTCTTTGGGGCCTGTTTCTTGGAGAGATGTATTCCATGGCTCATCGGCATGAGACCTCTTTTGGAATCTTCCATGCTAAACCTCTTTAGCATCGAGTCAATGTACGTTCCTTGGGACAAGCCAAGCATCCTTTTAGATCTATCTCTATAGATCTTTATCCCCAAAATATAGGATGCTTCTCCCAAGTCCTTCATGGAGAAGTGTTTAGATAACCAGATTTTAATTGATTGTAGCATAGGAATATCATTCCCTATCAGTAATATATCATCAACATATAATACGAGGAATGAAACAGCGCTCCCACTAACCTTCTTGTACACACATGGTTCATCCTCATTTTTGATAAAATCAAACTCTTTGATTGACTCATCAAAACGGATGTTCCACCTACGAGAAGCTTGCTTCAATCCATAAATGGATCGTTGTAGCCTACAGACTTGATTTGTTCCAACGTTTGAAACAAATCCCTCTGGTTGTGTCATATACACATCCTCCTCAAGTTTTCCATTGAGGAAGGCCGTTTTCACGTCCATTTGCCAGATTTCGTAGTCATGGTAAGCTGCAATTGCAAGCAAAATCCGAATGGACTTGAGCATTGCTACTGGTGAGAAGGTTTCGTCATAGTCAACTCCTTGTCTTTGTTTGAAACCTTTTGCGACCAGTCAGTCCTTATAGGTCTCTACCTTGCCGTCTGCTCCAGTCTTTCTTTTAAAGACCCATTTACACCCAATAGGCTTAATGCCTTCAGGTGGTGAAACCAAAGTCCATACTTGGTTTTCATACATGGAGTCCATCTCGGATTTTATGGCATCTTGCCACTTCTCTGAGTCTTTACTACTCATAGCCTGTTCGTAATTCAATGGATCATCATCATCTATGATGCGTACCTCATCGTCATCCTCTATGATAAGTCCATACCTATCAGGTATCTTTGGTACTCTTCCAGATTTACGAATAGGGTGTTGTACAGAAGGAATGTCTACTTGGACAGGTTCATCCATTTGATCTGTAGTGGTTTGTGGTTCTTGAATTTCTTTAAGATCTATTTTCCTCCCACTGACCTCTTCAAGGATAAACTCCTTTTCCAAGAAGGCAGCATGTTTGGCAACAAATACCTTTTGTTCAGTAGGATTGTAAAAATAATATCCTAAACTTTCTTTAGGATATCCCACAAAAGTACACTTATCAGATCTAGTCCCAAGCTTATCATTTTGAAACCTTTTCACATAAGCTGGACATCCCCAAATCTTAACATGCTTAAGACTAGGCTTCCTCCCTGTCCACATCTCATATGGAGTCTTAGGGACGGATTTCGAGGGAACCTTATTTAGTAGATATGTAGCCGCTTCTAGGGCATATCCCCAGAATGACACCGGAAGATCGGTAAAACTCTTCATGGAACGAACCATGTCCAACAGTGTTCGATTTCTCCTTTCAGACACACCATTCAACTGTGGCGTCCCTGGTGGAGTCCATTGTGAGACTATACCATTTTCTTTGAGACAATCGAGAAACTCACTGCTTAAGTATTCACCACCTCGATCTGATCGAAGAATCTTAATACTTTTACCCGTTTGTTTCTCTACTTCACTTCTGAATTCTTTGAACTTTTCAAATGATTCAGATTTGTATTTCATTAAATACACATATCCAAATCTTGAGTGATCATCAGTGAAAGTAATAAAATAAGAATACCCTCCCCGTGCAATCGTTGTCATAGGTCCACATACATCCGTGTGTACCAACGCTAACAACTCTGTAACTCTTTCTCCTTTTCCACTAAAAGGAGATTTAGTCATTTTTCCCATGAGACAAGATTCACAAGTTGGATATGATTCATAATCCGATAGCTCTAGGAGCCCATCTTTATACAACTTGGATAATCTTGTTTCATTAATATGACCAAGTCTACAGTGCCACATATAGGTATAATTAACATCATCTCTTTTCCTTTTCTTAGTTTGTTCAATTTGAAGTATATTTTCATGCAAGTCAAGAATATAAAGTCCATTTCGTAAATTACCAACACCATATAAAACATTATTATTATAAATAGAACAACTATTGTTCTTTATTATAACGTCAAAACCATCCATATCCAATACAGATATTGAAATAATGTTTCTAATAAGTGATGGAACAAAATAACAATTATTTAAACTAATGGATTTTCCCGTAGGCAGTGCTAAACAATAAGTCCCTACATCTAATGCAGCAACCTTTGCTCTATTTCCCACTCGTAGGACGATCTCATCCTTGCTCAGCTTTTTACTTCTGACCAGTCCCTGCATATTATTACATATATGAGAACCACAGCCGGTATCCAATACCCAAGTAGAAGATTGACTTTCAGAAAAATTAATTTCAATCATAACAAACCTTGATTAGGATTCGAAACTTCTCCAAGCTTCTTCTGCTTTTGTTCCGCAAGATAATCCTTGCAGTTCCTCTTCCAGTGACCCGGCTTGTTGCAATGGAAGCAAATTCCTTTGCTAGCTGGATCAGGTTTCTTTTGATCCTTCACTTTCGCCTTTCCCTTAGCCTTCTTGGATTTCTTCTTTTCAGAAGATACCTTGGGCCTCTTCCTTTTCTTGGAAGAATCATCCACCAGTAAGACATGGTTCTTCTTGGATGGGAAGTGACCTTCAGCAGTTTTCAACATGTTAAGTAACTCAGGCAAGCTGACGTCCAACTTATTCATGTGAAAATTCACAACAAATTGTGAGAAGGTGTCAGGGAGTGACTGCAAGATCAAATCTTGACTCAACTCTCCATCCATGATGAACCCAAGCTGTCCAAGGCGTTCAATCAAATTAATCATCTTTAGGACATGAGTCTCAACAGTAGTACCCTCGGTCATCCGAGATCGGAAGAGCTCCTTAGATATCTCATATCTAGCAGTCCTACTTTGCTCACCATACAACTCTTGCAGGTGCAGCAGTATAGTAGGAGCATCCATGTTTTCATGCTGACGCTGAAGCTCGTTACTCATAGATGCGAGCATGATGCATTGAGCCACAGATGCATCATCTTGCCACTGTTTAAAAGTAGCAATCTCTTCCTCAGAGGCTGTCTCTGCAACTTTTGCAGGTACGGGCGAATTTAGGACATAAGAAATCTTTTCAGCAGTGAGAATAATTCTCAAATTTCTTAACCAGTCCGTGTAGTTCGGTCCGGTCAGTTTGTTAGCATCAAGTATGCTACGCAGTGAAATTAGTGAATGTGACATTTTCAAAATTCTGCATGTTAGAAAGACAATATTTTAGCAAACATTCATTTAATTAATTACCAAAATAAATTAGGTCTTATTTTATATTGGTATCTCCCACTATTTTCTTCAAACTATATTACCCTCATGAATATAGTTCGATAATATCTAATTAAAGATTTGCTAGTGAAAATAAGGATCCCATTTCAAATGTATATAGCCTTGTGTGTGCACAACAAACTATATATAAATAAATAGGTAGACAACTCTTGTCAATTACATCATCATGTAACTCCTTATATTTTGCCTCTTAAATCATAATGGTCAAGTGTGTACACATCCGAACTAAAATGATTTAAGTTAAGTCATACCCAGTATTTCCATATAAGTGAAGAGAAAACTACAGCCCTTGTGTGTGCACAACAAAGCGGTAATGTTCAATTCCTTATAAACATCAAATGTAATAAAAATAACATCTCAAATATTTAATACTCGCCTTGTGTGTGCACAACAAACTCATATTAAATATTCAATGCTCTATTATTTTTATCATGCTGGAAGGCGACGTTCGATATTCTAAATATCTTTGAACGTTACAACTTAATATATTAAAAACTTTGAGGGGTTTGTTTTTATTAGTCTCATCTTGTTTAGCGCGCATGCAAATATATATATAAAATACGCGTCATGCGCGCATGCAAATATATATATAAAATACGCGTCATATTATTAAACATGCGAAGCATGTTTGCATAATATATAATATATATAATACTAGCATGCACATATAGAATACTATATTCTATCCGGATTGATTATGGACTTTTATTCTAGTTTGGTTCACTAGAGCCACCAAGTGAACCAAAAGGTCAAACCCTAGGGTGCAAGAATAAACATTTAAATATAACTATTACATTTAAACTCGAGCTCCATTACAAACGGGTCTTCGAGCGCTCCTTTTTCCTTGATCTTCGATTTTTCAAAAAATTCTAACTAATCCTATTACATTATACTATTTAATTTAAATAGAAACATTGATCAGCAGTCAAGGGGAAGTACATAGGAGCGAGATAGAATTTACATCAAGAAGAAAACCAGAAAAGACGAGGTACGCAGACCCCATTTAATAAAACTCATTCATTCAAACATCCAACCAAAATAAATCCAATCACATTGGTTAATAATCCATAATCAATCTCATTTATTATCATACATATCATCATATGTATCAATAAATAAAACCATACCATATATATGAATATCATTCAATGGGCCATTTTATGTTGTATGAAATCCAATTTCAAGATTAAAATAAACTTTTTATTTTAATTATAAAATTATTAAGAATATTATATATTATAATATTCATATTAACCAAACGGAGTGGCGTGTTAAAAAAAATAATAAATTTCGCGAATCACGTTAATTTAAAAAAAAATATTGATCCTGCACATTTAACCGAAGTATACATAATGTAATCAGATAAAAGTAATCATATATATTATTATATAATTACTATATATATATATATATATATATATATATATATATATATATATATATATATATATATATATATCATTATGCTTAGGAAACACGTGGATATCTTTTCATGAATGTCCAGGCCCTGTTAAGTTAAGTAATATATATATAACATACATTAAACCAGCCGCGAATCAGAATCGCGGGCATTATTCAAAATACATCCATACTATATGGAATTAATAATTCGCGCTCATGATAACACTCAAAGTAGCAATCAAATTATCTAGATATATTAGATATCCTTTATGCTTAGAAATGATCAGGTACGAGTTCATCCTACTTCTATCTCCTTGAATCTCCTAGATTCCTTCCTTTGATCAATGTAAGTGTATGGCCTCTAGAATAAGAAGAATTTATGGTGTATTGGCTCAAACCCTAGTTTTTCCTAATGTAGAAAAAATACTCTCCAACTATTGGAATTACGTATATCTGATATCTGATATAAGACTCCTCTTATAAAGATATCAGGTAACCCTGTTTTAATTAAAATAAGGTATTATTCATTTAATTAAACTCTTTTAATTAAATGGGCTCCCTAATCCTATTAGGAATCAATGAGAGTACTTATATTAAATTAATTCCTAAACTCTTTTAGAAATTAAAATAATAATAATTGTAATAATATTAATAAGACTTCTCTTATTAATTTATATTTAATATTTGGCTTAAATATAATTTACTACCTTAAACTATAGGCCATATTCCACTTCGGTGATTCACCTTTCAATTTTGTCAATTAGGTGATTGAACTATTAATTTTTTTCAATTTCATTCAATTAAGACTGCCACGTCAGAAATTGCTGACGTGGCCCGCTGACTAGACAAACTATTGCTTATGTGTAATTAAAAAACATTATTTTAATTATCTCTTCTAAACATCAAGGGTAAATATGTCAAAAACTTAATAAAACATAATAATAATTTAATAAAATCAAACCAAATCAATTTGGATCTCCACCGCCACTCTCAGATTTGTTCCTCCACCAAATATTCAGCGCAGTCGAGGGGGTTCCTTTTATTCTCAGATTTGGATGATCTCCACTGCCACTCTCATGACCACTGCACAGAGAAATCCTTCTCCAATGCACCGCTACTCTTATGTTGTTTATATACAGTATTTGATTTGTTAGGGTTTTAGGAAATGGAGAAAAAACATGGGGTTTTCTCAGCTTTGAAAGAAGTAGTACGGGGATTATCGCCGGCGAGGTCGCGTGCGAAGAGTCCGGGGAGGAGCAGGTCGCCAATGTCGGATCTGTTGCGACGTAAGAAGGGGATCCAAAGCCAGAGCAATTTGGGGAACTCTCGGAGCTGTTGATTTCGAGATCTGGGAGCTTGAGGCCAGTAGTGGGAGAGACACTGACGCCGTTAATTGAGGGTCCGGATGGCGGGGAGGTTGATTTCGAGTATTTGATTTGTTTGTTTTTTGTTCTTCATTATTGATTTTTGGTTGCTAGCTCTTTTTTAAAATGAACTTATTTTTGTGTGTTTTTCACTTGAACGCGAAATTTTAATGTGTTTGATCCATTTTCGCCATACACAGAGCTTGAGCCAAATGATAAATCTGGTGTATGAACTCATGGATATTTTCTGCAGAGAATAACGCTGATAATTGAAGGAGAAGAGTATTAAGTTTAAGGTTTTTGATATGAGAATTTTAACTTCAATCTTGATTTGTTTTAAGTTAAAATTTTTAGCTTGATTCAGATTGGGTTTTTTTTCTTTTGATTAATTAATTAATTTTGTTTAGTTCGACTAAATGGATAATAAATTGATTTGGTTTGATTTTATTAAATTATTATTATGTTTTATTACATTTTTGACATATTTACCCTTGATGTTTAGAAGAGATAATTAAAATAATGTTTTTTAATTACACATAAGCAATAGTTTGTCTAGTCAGCGGGCCACGTCAGCAATTTCTGACGTGGCAGTCTCAATTGAATGAAATTGGAAAAAATTAATAGTTCAATCACCTAATTGACAAAATTGAAAGGTGAATCACCGAAGTGGAATATGGCCTATAGTTTAAGGTAGTAAATTATATTTAAGCCTTAATATTTCTAAAATATTAAATAATAAATATTAAGCTATTTAATTTATTCTATCACCATAGATTAAATTAAATATACTTAACATATTATTACGATTATGCCATTAACTTCTTAAATAATTATTCTTCCTTTTATGGTGTGACCCTTTAGGTTCTCCATATTAAACCGGTTGCGAATAAATCAATTAGAATAATTCTAATCTTATTTAAATAAATAAATTAAACGATTAATTTATTTAAATAAATAATATTTATTCTACAATAGGGATAAGCCTCCCTAGCGATCAGCGACTTTCCAGATAATATAGATTTCAACATTAATCATAAAAGAACTTTTGAGTTAATAGTTACCGTACAATTCAATCCTTCCACCATGCAATGTCCCAACTAAATATAAGACATGGAATTACTATCAAATCTTATTTTATTTAATTATATGTATTTCGATTCCTAAATGCACAACTCCTAATGAATGCAAATTAGAAACTACTTTCTAATTTCATTCCACCTTGGCCAAGGATTCCTGGGTTGTCATTTATCGAATCACATATGACATTTCTCTTCTTTTACTAGAAGTGGTAGATTCTTTATTGATCATTCATTATCTTCATATATAATTTATTACACCCAAGCATACCCTCTGATATACTCTAAGAGTCTTAAGGAATAAGTCAAAGTGTAATTCATTATATATAAGATACTATGATGATCTCAAGTCTAAGGATCATTTGCACTACTATCACTACAGGAATTCCTATTGACAGACAAGTAAAACTCTATTAGGTATTCCTTAGCGAGTCACGTTCAGTGAACTTATTCTCTAATAAGCACCTACATACTTGCTTTAGTGTCTCCACACAAATGATCATGAGATCAATCATCCTCATCCAATGAGCAAGTAATGTACGTACCAATCTATCCGGATTCACTAATCCCCTTTTTAGTAATCCATTGATTGGGAACATTTTAGTTTTAAGCTATCTAAGAATTTAGATCTCATTAGCATGATCTCATCATGATTCTAAAAGCATTGCTTAAAACTATGGGTTTATCACATATTATTAAAACAGCACCATGTAGATAATAAATGCCTTTAATAAATAATTCTTTTATTAATAAATAAATAAGATTGATTACAACGTATATGCTTTATCATCATATATGATTGGCTTGTATGCATACTACTTTCAAACCCATCTATGCCAACAATGATAAAGCCAAAGTTCTTTACCATTCGTTATATATTAAGCAGTTCATTTAGATGTCCAAATGGGGAAAACATCCATTTGATCTTATGCAGCTTTCTAATCAAGATAATTCTTTTTGTTATTATGATTACATGGAAGCTTGGTATAAAGTTTTCCTCCACCAAAATGAGTCACACAGTCATTCTTGGTTCGTTCAATTTGATCATAAATTCAAAAGTCATTTTCCATATTGGTTTTCGCATTGGTGGTCGAGATTTGGTTCTACCTATGATCTTCTTCCTGATCCCCTGAAAGTCCAACTCAGTCATTTTTGTAATCACAAAAAAATTGATCCGGCATATGAAGGTGTCCCAGTCCTTCTCCAGTTTGTGAGTAAATATAAGATTCCCTGGATTCTTCGATGGGAATATCACATTCAACCCCCAACCTGTGAAATCAGTCACAATGCTTCTCCTACATCTCCTTCGGCAGATTCTTTTCCCCTAGTCACTCGCCAATGGTTTGTCAAATGGTGGGACAAATTTGATGTCAATAGAATTGTAGGTCAAGTCCAGTTAGAATTTCCTGCTTCTTCTCTCAAGGTTCTCCCAGTTTCAACTGCAAAACCTTCTAGTCAAAAAACAAAAGAGTCAAGTGAAAAATCAAAAGAGTCTAGAGTCAGTCCCACTGGTTCATCTTGTTCCCGTAGCATTTCAGAATTCAAGATTGTTCTGGAAAAGAGTTAAAATTAATTGCACAGGCATTAAATAAAAGAATTGATGAATTACATGAAGGTGCCTCTGCAGGTTCTTCATCAGATTCACATAGTTACTATGAGGAAGATGATGACCCTTATGACACCATCAACCTACAGGATGCTCAGGACCCATTTGCCTGACATATCCCCTTAGTTACATGCACCTGCTCCCTGCAGCCAGTCAAAAGATGCCCTCAGCCGAAAACAGCTTCGTCTTTTCCACCGAAAGCATCTCCTTTCCACCGAAAGCATCTCCCAAGTCAAAAGTAGTGGCCACTTTGTCAAAAGTTGCCAGACGCGTCAATGAGTAGTAAAAAAGTCAGCACTGTTCAAGAATAGTAATTTTTGTCTGTAATTATTTATTTTGTAATAGTAACTTTATAATAGTTCTTTCCTTATTCTATAAATGGAAACCGAACTTAGTTATTGAGGCAGACTTCGAAAGACTCTGAGTTCCTTCTCAGATGAATCTTTAGCCTCCACCGCTGTTAAGCCCATCTTAGCCCCTCCTTCTACTCTTCTATATTTCTTAATGTTTTAAGTAAGTAAGTCAATTTGTAATTTATATTCAGTTATTCAGTTTTGTATATTTGTAAACAATTTTAATTTCAATCAATAAAAGTATATTTTTAGTAATTGAACTATGTTCTTTTGCACCTCTGATTCACTCTGATTCATAATGTCTGCTTAATATTAACTAAAGTTGTTGGATCCCTTGTCCACCTTTTTCAAAAGCAACTAAATTCAATATGATTAGTAGCAGCATCCCATGTAAACAGGATTCAACATTTTTGAAGATTCAACATTTGTAACAGGTGAATCACGCATAGCGAGGATTGCCGAATCCATGGTTTCGTAAATTGATAACGTTTATTCCTCTCTTTTTTTTTAAAATAAATTTTATATAATAAAATTATGTCCAATTAAATTGTTCTAAACACATATCAATATACATATCAAATTAAAATAATTAATAATTCGCATAAAGGTTTGGCTCTGATGCCACTGTTAGGTTTGTAATATTCATACACGCAATCAAATTGCAAAAATAAGCGAAAGCATGGAAAACCAGAGTTTTAAAATTTTACAAACTATATACCCGGATCATCCTTTATGCACAATTATTAATTAAACGAAAAGAAGAAGAACAAGAATCATACCCTTGAATATTCGAGCTTCCTCAGGTACAAGTTCACCTCCAATTCCTTTCACGTTCAACTTGAATCTACCAGGTTTGGTTCTTTCCTTTGATCAACATTAGCCACCCAAGTGTTTGGACTCTAGAGGTGATCCACCAAGGAAAAAAAATATTCAAGAAGAATGGTGGTTGACTAAACCCTAGTTTTCTATCTCTATAGAAAAGAACATACTCTCCAACTATTGGAATTGCGTATGTTGTGAAAAATTCAACAACAACTCTTCCACACCCATAATAAGACTCCTCTTATTTATAGATGTAGGCAACCCTTCTTAACAATTAAGGAATTGGATTTTATTTTAATTAATTAAATTCTTTTTATTAATTAGGCTCCTAATCTTATTAGGATTAAATTAATTAAAATCTTTTAATTAATTTACCACCTAATCTTATTATGAATATATGAGAGTACTTTTATTAATTAATTTCCAAATTCCTTTAGGAATTAAATAATAATAATAGTAATAATAATAATAAGACTCCTCTTATTAATTTATATTTAATATTTCTAAAATATTACATAATAAATATTAAGCTATTTAATTTATTCTATCACCATAGATTAAATTAAATATACTTAATTTATTATTACGATTATGCCATTAACTTCTTAAATAATTATTCTTCCTTTTATGGTGTGACCCTTTAGGTTCTTCGTTTTAAACCGGTTGTGAATAAATCAATTAGAACAATTCTAATCTTATTTAAATAAATAAATTAAACTATTAATTTATTTAAACAAATAATATTTATTCTACAATAGGGATAAGTCTCCCTAGCGATCAATGACTTTCCAGATAATATAGATTTCAACATTAATCATAAAAGAACCTTTGAATAAATAGTTACCGTACAATTCAATCCTTCCACCATACAATGTCTCAACTAAATATAAGACGTGGAATAACTGTCAAGTCTTATTTTATTTAATTATATGTATTTCGACTCTTAAATGCACAACACCAAATAATAAAAATTAGAAACTCCTTTCTAATTTCATTCTGCCTTGGCCAATGACTACTAGGTTGTCATTTATTGAATCACATAGGACATTTCTCTTCTTTTACTAGAAGTAGTAGATTCTTTATTGATCATACATTATCTCCATATACAACTTATTATACCCAAGCATACCCTTTGGTATACCCTAAGGGTCTTAAGAATAAGTCAAAGTATAACTCATCATACACAAGATACTATGATGATATCAAGTCCGAGGATCACTTGTACTACTATCACTACGGGAATTCCTATTGACAGACAAGTAAAACTCTATTAGGTATTCCTTAGCAAGCCACGCTCAGTAAACTTATTCTCTAATAAGCACCTACATACTTACTTTAGTGTCTCCACACAAATGATCATGAGATCAATCATCCTTATCCAATGAGCAAGCAACGTATGTACCAATCTATCCGGATTCACTAATCCCCAATTTAGTAATTCAATGATTGAGAACTATTTTAGTTTTAAGCTTTCTAAGAATTTAGATCTCATTATAATGATCATCATCATTATTCTAAAAGCATTGCTTAAAACTATGGGTTTATCACATATTATAAAATAACATCATGTAGATAATTAAAAGTCTTTAATAAATTAATACTTTTTATTAATAAATGAATAAGATTGTTACAAAGTATATGCTTTATCATTAAACATGATTGGCTTGTGTGTAGACTACTTTCGGCATTCAAGAATATATATATATATATATATATATATATATATATATATATATATATATATATATATATATATATATAAGCAGTAAACGCTCTGGATATAAATTCAGGCTCAATCGAGGCATAACTTGATGATGTTAGTAAAATATATATTTATACAAAAGTAATAAAAAGCCACGGACTGAAGTCTGGGCATACACACGCAAGACGACTCTCAATGTGAACAACTGTGTGTAAGAAGTGGAGAAAAGGCTTTAAATAATGTAAGAAGGCTTATAGTGGACTGCCAAAGAAGACTTCAATAGCTTTAAATGGATGAACACTCGGTTCCCGCCGGTAAAAAATAGCCAAATATGAGCTCACAAGTGTTTAAAATGAGAAAGCACTCAGTTTATAGTGTGTACAGAGCAAATTGGACAGAGTTTTCTCACCTTTTCTCTTTACAAAATGGCTGCCCCAAGCTCTCTATTTATAGAGGGGGGTGCCGCAGGTGTACCTACGGCAGCCGCAGATGCACCTGCGGCTGCCCGAGGTGCCCTCTGTGGGTCCCGCCGTCTCGAAATACGTGCACGCGTGCAACATGATGTCCGCTCGAATTTTTAGAACTTCAATTCGGGCATCCGATCGAGATGTATAAGACCTTTTTTGGCATCCTATTGTCGAGAGCTACACAATGACATGGGAGTAGAGGTTGTACGAAGTCAGGAAGATGGGACCATGCCCTGAGTCTTCAATTCTTCAAATTCTCTCAGGTGTGTTTTCCTATGTAGTAGTCACTCAGGATTGGAGCTATTTGGTTCTTGTAGGACATTCCTGTATGTAATGTATGTTGAGATAGCGCGAATGTGGGATTGAGGTGGCAAAATGACATTTTTCCCCTCACTAGGGTTATCTCCGATTTAGGCTGATTTAGCAGTCATTGCTCAGGGTTATCTCTGATATTGGGCTGCTGCAAGTGTTGAATGCATCCTCCCGGGGTTATCTCTGGGTTTGGAGCTGAGTGCCTCTGGGCTATCACCGAGTGTTGAAGCTGATCGCATGGGTTTGTAACAAACATTTCCGGGGTTATCTCCGGAACTGTAATTGTACGCCTCGGGGTTGTCTTCGAGGTTTGAACTGTATCTCCCAGGGTTGTCTTCGGGATTGGAAATAAAGATCTCGGGGTTGTCTTCGAGATGGAACTGAGGATTCTAGGGTTGTCTCTGGAATGAGAACTGCATTCCTCGGGGTTATCTCCGAGGTTGAAACTGAGTATCCCGGGGTTGTCTCCGGGACTGGACTGAATATCTCGGGGTTATCTCCGAGATGGCAAACTGAGTATCCCGGGGTTGTCTTCGGGACTGTGCTGCTTCGACTTCCAGGGTTATCTCTGGAAGACAACTTTGCCCTCCTACAAGGTTAGTAACAAGAATACAAAATTTCAAGTGTCTACAATATATATATATATATATATATATATATATATATATATATATATATATATATATATATATATATATACATACATACATAGAAAAAAACTGAGATAACTTTCTACCGACAGTTTTGAAAAATGGGTAAGTGGGGGTCCATGCAATAAACCAAATTTACAACAAATACTTCATAAAATACCCCTATATTTATCTCAATTCACTTGTCTTCTCAAAACACATTTTTAATAACATTCATCATTAATATTATAACTCACAATATTAACAACCAGATCATTCCCAGGAAAGAGTGGGCTTTCCTATAAGGATTTCTCCTTATTGGCGCGCAATTAGGTGACCAAACCCCTTTCCTCGACAGAACTTTCTAGACATTGTTAATAATGCAAATAATAATATGAATAACTTTGTCTTCTCAATTATTAATTTAATAATATAAAATATTGTGACAATAATTGAATCAATAACGTGAGATACTATGCAATAATTAATGTGGTAATAATTGAGTATAACTGAGTGACTTCTCACGTAAGCATCAATAATCAAAGATATTGTACAATACCGTATGCAACTATGCAACCACGCGTATTACTATACTTTTATCACTGGGTAATTCATCAGTTAACGGTAAAACTTCTGCCGTTATTTTTATAAAAAGATATTTTTGTCGTTTTCTAACTCCGACAGTAATTTCGTTGTGGGGTCCACTAATGATTGTGCCGTCGTACGAATATTTCCTGATAAAACGAATATTCCCTGACCAAACGAATATTTTATGATAACTTGCTTACTTTACAAAATTTGTAAATATTACCCACAATTATAATATTATATCAAATCCACACCTTATTACTTAAAATGATATTTAGAGAAAATTAATATTTATTCATAAAAGTTGGGGTCTTACATGTGATCTACTCTTTTATATAGTATTTATTTATATGTCTTTTGCATCTTCCAGGCAGATTGAAAACTAAATGTCTTTTTGGAATCTCTGAACTCAACTGTATTTAATTACTTTACTAAACAAAATACAAGGCAGACACAAATTGCTTAGTTTTGAGTAAAGCTGTGGATACTCAAAATGATGACTATTACTTCCCATAATTTATGATATTTTTAGTCATAGTAGCGTAAATCAACTAATTGTTTGTGTTTGGATTTTTATCAGTTCATGTAGATGGAAGGATATGCTTGGATATTTTTACAAAATAAGTGGAATCCTATTTTATGATGCTACGGCTATACTTATTTCTATTCAGGTGTGCCTAGTTATGTACTTTCTTAGTCTTTCCTGATATATTTTCTTATATGGTGTTGGTGTATATACTTGGCATGAAAATTTTCTTTGTTACTGAGGGTTGCATGCAAACAATGTCTGTTGTTGTTCACTAAAGCTTTTTATGTCACTAAGTTCAAATTATAGAATATAAACCTTTGATTCTGACCATTTTCTTAATATAGTTTTTTCTTTTTGTCTTTTTTCTGACAAGTTGTTCTCTAAATGTAATTAATATTTATTACTAATGTCAAAGCCTCAAAGTATGAACCGTTGATGGCACTGAACTTTATACATAATTTTACTTCTATGAAAATCTAAAAGTAAAATTGTTAGTGCACTTTATTTGATAATGAAGGTTTTCTATTGTGTTTATATGCTTGATTGGCTAGTATAGTAGTTTATGATCATGTATTTGAATTACAATGGGCTTCGCCGCAAGTTTTGCTCATGTGAAATTAAATCAAACCATACCATCCTCAATTTAAAATTTGAAATTAATGAAGCTAATTCAACTATTATACAAACCTAATGATGAAATGTTGTTGCTTGTCTTTTGATTTTCCATGTGAATAGAATGCATATTCTGCCCCTCCCCTGCATTCGAGTAATATTATAACATCACGTCCCTCCCTTGTGTAATAGTCTTTGAATATGTTCTCTTAGTGATTTGATTTTAATATTTAAAGCTGTCATTTTTCTTTGATTGATCTTCGGATTGTTTTTAGGAGTTGACCATCGTGACTGATACTTTTAGACAGGAAAAGCATCTACAATACAACTTTGAGCATGTCCATCATGTCAACCGGTGTTAATAGGTTGATCCAGACTTCTGTCTTCTACAGTTTATTCTCATTCTACTTTGTCACTGTAGCTTTTATTGCTTAAAAGTTAAAACCCTTCCACTTTTTTTGTCCAACCAATGTTATTGTTCTAAGCCCAACTAAAGATTTATTGTTAATTTGACAAGAGTCTCTGCGATTGAAGTAACTTAAATATTTTGTTTTATAGTGATCGATTGTTCACAGAGTTTTGGGATACTTGGACGTGTCTGTTGAATTTTGAAGATATCTTTATATTTGAAAAGAAGATGGGTGTTTAGGGTCAACATTTACCCATCTCATGTTCCATTTTAAAGCATGTTTATAGCTTTTCAGACATCCTAAGTGATCAGGAGATCTATGGAGATGGCATCACAATTTTCAGATTTCTTATTTTTATATAACTTAAAATAATATGTTGATTTCAATTCTGAATTAGCGGGTATTTATGAATTTCACAATTTTCAGATATCTTATTTAAGAATGAATCAAAGTACTTTCTTTTGCTTCTTCTTCTGCTTCATATGCTTCATATGATGTTTTGTTATTAAAATGAATTTGACAATGATATAGTGAAAAACTATTTCGTTTCCAAAGCAGAACGCAGTAAAAGATTTAGCAACAATTTTTTTCTAATTTCAGCAACAAGTTTTCGTTGGTAATGACATTAAAATACAATTTTTGGTCAACAAGAAGTTAACTTAATTACAACGTGGAGGATATTGTTGCTATAAACAAAAGAAAAGACAACATTTATATTATTGCTAATCTTAACAACTTTTGTTGCACAGAAAAAGTAAACGACAATTTATAGTATCGTTGCTAATTGACAATAACTTTTGTTGCTCTAGAAAAACAATCATCTTCGAATAGTATCGTTGCTAATTAATCATAATTATCCGTAATAAAACCAATGGCAATGAAAAATTTCATTGCAAATTAATATATAACTGGTTTATTTTGTACATTTAGCAACAAACATCTTTACCAAAAGGTATACAATTAGCAGCGAAAACCAATTACGGCAACAATTTCCATACTGTTCAGCAATGACAAACATCGTTGAAAAATGTGTATCAAATGCAACGAATTTCATCTTTGTTGACAAAAAAAAAGATTCTTTTCGTTGCCAATTAGGTGGATTTTGTAACGAAAATTTCTTTTTAGTAACAATTTCTAATATAATTTGCTACAAAAAAATTTTGTTGCTAAATGATCTATGATTTTACACGAAAACAAAATTTTGCTGCGAAATATCTTACTTTCTGCAACGAAAAAAAATTTCGTTGCTAGATAATTAACAACTCTCATTGCGCAACGACATGTTCAACGACCGAAAAATCGTTGCAAATGGCCTTAGGCAACAAAATTTCGCACCTTTAACAACGAAAACTGTTTGTTACAAAATCACGATTTTTTTGTAGTGTAACAGTCGTTAGAATATATAAGAACAAGTATCAAGTCAAACCATTTAGGTCTAGTTTAATTTTTGATATTAATTCGATATCCCGATTGCTTTATCGGATAATTATCGAGTTATTTTTCAATAAAACTCTATTTAAAAGCTTCAATATTATTTTAGATAATTTAATTATCATTTATAATATTTTTCAGAAGCTCATAATAATTTTTAAATAATTACAATGATTTTTCAAACATTAATATCATTTTTAAATGATTTAATTACTAAATAATTTTATTATCATTAATATTTAAATAATTTAAAATATTAATGAAATTTATGTCAAAATATTAAAAGTTATTTATAATAACTTAAAATATTTTTAAAACCTTAATATCATTTTTAAAACATTAAAATTATTTTTAAATGATTTATCTAATAAAATTATTAAATAATTTTATTATCATTAGTATTTAAATAAATTAAAATACTAATGAAATTTATGTTAAAATATTAAAAGTTATTTATTATAACTTAAAATAATCTTTAAAACGTAATTATTAATTATTAATAATTATTTACTATTTATTATAATTTATTTTTATTCAAAATCGTCACTAAAGGCCTATCGCGACAGAAAGTGCCACTATAACTGTTCTTCAGCCCTTGAAGAAAAGCCAGGTCAACGCTTTGAAGGCTACTTTGACCAGTTTTAATTTCCAGTTGGTTAGTTTGCTGGGCATGAAAGTGTATCAATGATGTAGTACTCCTGTAATACTACAAGTAAATATGAATTTCTGGGTCTAACTATATCATAATAGAAAGATGTGAGTTGTCAAACCACATATCTAAACTGTTCTTCAATTTTTGGAATTTTCAGAAATGCAATCAATGCCGGTCAACGCTTTTTGGGCTTGAATAATTTTGATTATGTGCATTCTTTAAGTGATCTAGTGACAAACTTGTAGTATAAGTGTCAAGCTACAAAAGTATGACACTGGTTTATCTTAAGAACATTACAAGTGAGAGATCTAGTGTGGTCAAACGGCCGTCATAGCATGTTCATCATGTTTTTTGGAATTTGCATAAAACAGTTTTTTTTGTGATCAGTCAACTACTTTTGACCATTAATAACATGGATCCTGGTTATTATTTAAGTGATAAAATGTCATGGAATTGTAGTATATATGACATGGTATAAAAGTGTGACACTTATCAAGCATAACAACATTACAAATTAAAGATCTAAGCCTTCAAAAGTCTTGTCAGACAACTGCTGGGAATTCTGAGTTTTCTAGAAACAGTTTTCATGATCGGTCAATGGGTTTTGACCATGAATAACTTTAGTATAGAGATCCTATGGACATGATTTCACTTCTAGTTTGTTAACCTCGAAGCATAGTCCAACTACAAAGCTTTAAACATATCTAAACATTAACAGATCATGATCTAGAGGCTTTGACATTTGACTGTCAGACCACATTTTTAGGCTTTTGGACAGTTTACTTAAATCTTCATTTTTATGCACATAAATGTTATGGATTCATGTTTTATCATCCCATATCACTAAAAACATAACATTTAACATATTTAAACACTAAAACATGAAATCTACTGAAGCTTTAAAGATCTAGCATGAGATTAGGGTTTTTACCTTTTTGAACAACCCTTTGATTTCCTCTTTCTGATTCTGATTTTGGATGGCTATGGAGTGGATATAGCTTAACTTATGATTGAGATTTAATATAGGATTCGTTGACTTGGTGAATAAAAGGCTTGACTAAACATAAGAAACTAAAGTAAGGGATTTTATGTCTTTAATCCATTTCATTTAATGACTAAGCTTGATTTAATAAATGTGGCTGATGTTAGGTGTCCAATTTTGGTTGGCAAAGCTTGATTTCCAACACATGGTGTATCTCAAATTGATGAGTCATCAATATTTAATCTTATCCCTTTATTAAAAGAAAAGTAAAAGGGTATTTTGGTCATTTCACATTTAAAAGGGTATTTTGGTCATTTCACAAATAATTTTAAGGGTAGTTTTGTCATTTCACATGTTTTTCTTAAATTTTGACACTTAGGATTTACTAATTAGCATTAGGGTTTGCAAAATGGGTTAAGGTTTCACAATTAGGATTTAGGGTTTCTAAATGAACATTAGGGTTTCCCTAATTAGGTTTACATCTAATAACACTTAATATTAATTACATAAATACACATAATCTTAAATATAATTACAATAATAAATGTATTAAGATTCAAATCCCTATTGATAATTCTTATTAGGGTTTTGATCAATTATTAATCTTGGCTTCATTTACCTTTCTTAGTCAATTTAAAATAAATAAATTGACTAACTTGCTTAATTCTTATCACGTATGCTCAAAGTAACAATAATAATAATAATAAAAAATTATTTGTACGAATATACATATATAATCGTATAATATTCTCGATCCTTACATTCTCCCCTCCTTATAAAGATTCCGTCCCCGGAATCAGTATTACTGAACATTCAATTTATGTCTATCCTTAGACCTTTATTAATCAATCAATTTATTACCTTAATATCGGTATTACATCATTCACTCTTTCCTATCCTATTTAGGGCGAAAAATATGTACTTAACGAGACATGGCTCATAATTTGCTTAGCGAGACATGGCTCATAACAAGAAATGGCTCAGTATTCACATATTCAATGCAGTATGTATATACATTAAAAAAATTTAATTCATAAAATATATGCTAAATATTTGATTTATTACATCTTCCCCCCCCCTTATAAAGATTCCGTATTACGAGTCTTGAACTGCTACGAGTTTTGATCCATTGCTTGTGGTCTGCTTGCACCAATTATGGTTCTAGCACTGTGTCGTTTATCATTTTCTTTCATACAAAACATTTTAGGACGATGTGCCTATATTCGAGTAATAACTATTTATATGCGTATTCCACGCAAAACACAAAGTCGATTTATCTTAGATACTCTTCGACTTGCTCTTGCGAGTAACTTTATATGATCCGATACGATCGAAATTAACATTTTATATTTACCCGATATATCATAATCCAGTTACCAACGGAACTCAAATTCTTTCTTCAAAATCCTTTTATTAACAAGTTGTTATTATTATTATTATTATTATTATTATTATTATTATTATTATTTTATTTTATTTTTATTATTAACCTATGTCTTTTCCTGAAATTCTCTTTCGTATTTCTATATTCAAGGAATTCAATTGCTCACAAGGGTAAACTTACTTATCTTAATAAACTCACGGTATAACAGGGAAAAAAATTATATCTAAATCAAACGTATAAATTGATAAAATTGACTATGAATTGTGGCTTTAACAAAAGGGTTAAATCTGGACAGCCTGGACTTGATGAGGCTTATAACTTCCGAAGCCAAATGTCTACCAGGAATACAAGTACCCTTGAAAATTTTGTTGTTTCTAGCCTCCCAAACTTTGTAAGTTACAACCGCTAAAGTGAGTCTGAGTATGTATTTAGTTAGCTTCCAACCACTATAATTTAGAACAGAATTTATTAGGTCATCCCAAATTAGAGGCATATGATGCCATTCACCAAGCTAGAGCGCTTCTTTGATAATCAAAGAGGAATACTGACAAGTGGAGAATAAGTGTTCAAATGATTCAGGGTGATTCTGACAAAGAGAGTGTAACGCCCCGAAATCCGGTCTATCTTCACACCCGGATTCCGTACGTCACGAGTACATCATTCATCCAACATACATCATTATATACTGAAATATAACAACATACACTCTCAAATCCTTGGTTCTGGAAACCTTATAATCTCTTTCATTACAAACAATAATAAATACATTATTCATTTCATCTTACAAGAGTGACTTTTATCCGCCACCAAGGATACATAAAAGTTCATTAACTAGTCTATAGTTCAGTTTTATCTTTCTACATTACAAGTCTTCATTTGATCTTCTCGCTCATTCACATTCTGAATGGCACTTCATCTGGATACCGTCAGTTTGATCTTTAAGGGATCCTTAAGTTCTTCTAACCTCGTTCGCTGAAAATGTTTTTCATTTAAAAGCAAGTGTGAGCATTCAATTGCCCAGCAAGTCATAACAGTTGAACAAATAACTTCAAGAGTTTAAACATTTTTTCAGAACTTCAATAACCGAACAAAGGTTATGAAGCAGCTTGAATAATAGGAATAGTCCCGATTCCTATCATCTTAAAACATCTTTCATTTTCACTTTGCAATACTTTCATTCCTCTACCTTTTTCATACACATCCTGTATGGCTAGAATCATTAGCACAGACTTAACAATAATGGTTCATGTATAAACAGAGCATACTTGTATTAAACAGTCAATCATATAACAGTTCATATCATAGAAATACCGAAGTGTTCAAATTGTGGCACAAGGCCTCATACATACTACCACCTTGTATATGCATCGCACATATGCACATAGACAAGACTTCTCAAGTTCAACATCTGAGAAGTTTAAGAAACTAGGATTCATATAATATGAATGAAGTTAGGAAACTTGCCTTACGCATAGCTACAACTTATGTTGAACTGCTCATTCCAATTCATATATAACACATAAGGAGAAAAGATAAACACCAATTAGTTATATATTGAACTTACGCATTGGTTTACTTAACTTTACTTCTTAGGGTTCGCGTTCTTTGCAATATAAGTTTACGCGACTAACTTCCTTTACTAGTTTACGGTGTAATGACATACGGAGATGTCTTATTCATACATTCATCATCTTTGATGGTTTACATTCTTATCTGACTCACATTCGGCTTTCATTAATCTTATTACCGTTCATTACGGCTTTCTTGATAATTCATAACTTATTTAATACTTTCGTTATCCATTACATGAACCCCATGTTCATTACTCATTCTTAGTGTCGATGCCATACTGATCGTTGTATGCTAAGACCGCTCGTCCATTGCAACAATGTTGCGTTCACAGCGTCTATATGTTACACACTTATCTCTCATTATCATGACATAACATCGAAATGTTATTCATTACCCTCATCACCCAACGTCTAAGGAATCACAACCATAGCAATCCCTCACGTTCATTCATCTCGACTACGGTCCATGGACATCGGTTACGTAACCCGCGATTATATTCTTTGTCTTTTAATCTCGTTTAATCTTTACGTTCAACCTTTGCTAAAGGTTTAAATCACTTGATTAAGTGCTATATTACGTGAACTACATGTTCATTATCTATCCATATACTTCCCCCAGGAGTTGAGTAGTTAAACTCTCCTCACTGGGCCTTGCCCTGGACTGGCGCTGCGGCGCCGTGCCCCTTCCTTTATCTCGCGCTGCGGCGCCCCCTACTTTACCTTCTTCCTTTGGTCTGGCACTGCGGCGCCAAACCCTTTGTTATCTCTCACGCTGCGGCGCCACTCTCCAGAAGTTTATGGCCAAGCTCGTGCTGCGGTGCCACTTCCCAAAGCTCAGCCAGCGCTGCGGTGCCGAGCCTAAACCCTAGAAATTTCTCTAAGTCTTGAATCAAGTTTGAGACGCTTCCTTCTCGATCTCATAACTCTTTCGTTATAACTCAGAACGAGGTCGTTCCAAAGCCATTCTCTTCCTTATCTTACGTACCTTAATAACCCTCAGACAGAAATTCGTTCTGAATCCGTTAACGTGCCATTCGATTGGCTTGATCTTCACCCTTCGTTCATTTTATGCTTTTAATGTTCTTCGCTCGCTCGTCCGTAATTCGATCATCCGAACTCGAAACTCGTTCGTTCTTGAGTCCACGACTCATGTTTTCTATGTTCCCTTACTTCCTTATGAAACCCTACACATTCGGGTTCATTTACTAACTTTCTAATTCTCGTTCGCGTTTTACGATTTTTCGCCATAACTTCGTTATAACCAAGTTTTAATTTGTTCTTCATGAACGTTTCTACCATTCCTAACCAAGCAATAAGCATCTAACTTATACGTAATGGTTTTAAACTTGTCCATCAACAACAATTAAACTACGATGGTTTTAAATTCGTCCATCAACAACGTTCTTCGTGTTCTTCGTGTGTTCTTCGTGTTCTTCATTCGTTCTTTATTTTAATCGATATTTTAGATTACGATTTCACTTTTTATTAGAATTTGATGTTATAAAACACCATTCCTTACTTATTTCACCTACTTATTCATATAATCCACTCGGATCGTTCTAATTCATTACGAATCTTATACTTCCTTAAGAAATTTACAAACTAAACTTCAAATTCTTATTTCTTCTTTTCTGAATGATTTCAACCATATGAAATCATCCCCAACATTATTTACTTCTTATTCTCATTAACTTATGTTATTAACATATAGGACTTAAAGAGAAATTAAATTCGACTAGGTTTTAAGTTACCTCTCTTCTTTATTTTTCTTCTGCTAGACAAAGCCGACGATTCGCAAGCTTTTCTATTTCACGATCACTTTCAATCCGATCATTCATGCTCATGCTCTTCCTTCTCCCTCTTCCTCCGAGCTCTCTCTCTCTCTCTCTCTAAGATGTAGAATTTTCAAAATCCCATCAAATGAACATAAGGCTTCCTATTTATAGAAAACCTAAAGCTAGGGTAATTTGGTCATTTCGCTCCCTTAACCTCCTTACTATTCCTATGCTTAGCCACCAAGTTTACTTAGCCACCAAGTTTACTTAGCCATTCAGTCTTCTTAGCCCTTAAGTCTTCTTAGCCATTAAGTTTGCTTAGCCCTTAAGTTTACTTAGCCCTTAAGCATAAGCACTTTACTTAATTATTAAGTTTACTTAGCTATTACTTAACTAATCCCTTACTTAGCCTTTAAGATTAAATCGTATTCTACGCATCTCATTCTCGTATTCTATTCGTATATAGTTCATACGATATTCGTATTATACGTCGTAATAATCTTCGTACTATACTTGTATAATAACTAGTATTACACTCGTATTTCTCATGTATAATAACCCTAATTATTATACGAGATCATTAAATTCTCGGAACTTACTTTTCCTAACCCTTAGGTTTTAAGTCCGCAGGCGAAAACTTCATTTTTGCCATAACTAAAATATTATTGAATATTCCATCACTTCTCAAAATTTTACGTAATCATTAATTTCTCAGAATTTCAAAATAAATCTCCGAGCAGAAACTGATGAATAGTGCCTATTTCGTCTTTTTGCCCAAAAATATTTTTGTTCCCGAAAATTTTTTATTTTCGTCTTGAAAATTCTTACTCATTCAATCTAGCTCGTAGCCAGAATCCTACCGACTTATAATCATCCTAGGTTATAAAATGATTAATAAACACATAACACATAATAGTATTAATAAAAATTAGTTTTATTAATAACTAATTCTTTAAACCTAAATTCTGGACGATCCGAATTTTCGGGTCGTCACATTCTTCCCTCCTTATAAAAATTCCGTCCTTGAAATTTCTTAAAACCACACCTTTACCCAGGTCATCACATTCACCCCTTCTTCACAGAATTTCATCCTCGAAATTTTAGCTTACTCTACTTCTCAACTTCCCTTCAACCGAGTTCTTATCTTTCCCTCAGTCCTAACCCCAATAACCTATCAAGAATCATGAAGTAGAAGGAATAACAAGGAATATAAAATTTCCTTTTAAAACGTTTCATACTTTTGCTGAGGGGTCAAATCGACCATGAACTCTTACTAAGAAAGTAAACTACCTCTTCCAATCACCAAGAAAGTAAACTACCTCTTCCATGTTCTCCTCAGACTTAATCATTAGATTCCGCACCAAAACAATTTGGTTTAGCACAAGTTCTCAAAGAAAGCTCGATTTTCTTATAACATGACATACCATTTGTCTAGCCGAATCAAGTAGCTTAGACCATACCAATAAATTGGTTATCAACGTGAAACATTCGTTTAGTCAACTCAATTGACATTGACTACTTCTTTAAATTCTTTTGTAATACATCAAAACGTTTTATGACGTCATGATACCGTACTTTTTACAGTACGTTGAGAACTTCGTCAGTTTGTGACTTCGTCATTATACATCATACCATAGCGGGTTGTTGATCCTAAGATCACATCCAACACCAGGTTCAATTGCATTAATAACTCCATCCTTTTACCATCCTTGCATCAAATGCACGGATGATATAAAATTCATTTTGATATTTTAAATCAATTTCTATCTAGCCGAAGCAATTAGCATAGACATACCAAGAATAGTTTTTTTAAAATCTATTGGTTCCAAAAGTTAAACCAATTCTTTCCTTTTAAAAATGTACATATCCGCACGAGTTCAATAAATTTCGAAATCTAGTATAGCTAGATGACTTGGAATATCCTATTTCTCTATCTTCCTTCATTGTCTTACTGCGACAATACTTAATCTTCTCTAGCACCTTCATTGCTAAGTCTACTGAAAATACTTACTTGCAGTCTAAACATTCCTATATCATAATACAGTCCATCAACTTACCACACATTATGAGTTCAGGAACTTTCCACAATAATATGAGTTTAAGAACATCCAGACAGACCATAAGCGTCCATTCGCAGCGATATTCGAAAACATACCATATTATTATGAGTCATGAACTTACCATAAGTATGAGTTTCAGGAACTCGCACCTACCTTATCGTTCTCTACCTATCAAGTATATACAGGAGAAAAGATTCACCTTCTCGTCATATACATCTTGATAGCGCGACATATTATTCCAATGATTATCACTACCAGAAGCTAAGTGATTGTAGAACCAAACATAATTCCCTGCCCATACAGAAAATTGGTCAACTCAGCTACTGACCGATATAGGAAGCTAAGCGGTTGTTACAACAAGGATAATTCTTCGCCCATACAAAGAATTATTCAACTTAACAACTATATCGAAGAAGAAGCTAAGTGGTTCTAAAACCACGTACAATTTCCTCGCCCAAACAAGGAATCATACAACTCAGCTACTGATATGAGTCCTCAATTGAAATTTTACAACTTCTAAATATGTCTTTACTTAATATGAATTTTCTTTAATTCGTATACTATCCTTCACAACTCAATCTAAGTTCTTCTTCCCGTACTACTTCATAGTACCCTTCATTCATAGCATTAGCTATAAATTATTCATCGTTTAACACTCATCTGTTACTACGAATTACTATGATCATGTGGTGATCTTCCTATCCTTCTCTCTACGATTATAGTCTTTGGTACTCCCACCTAAGGTTTATAACCTATCAGCTCTTATACCAACTTGTAATGCCCCGAAATTCGGTCTATCTTCACACCTGGATTCCCTACGTCACGAGTACATCATTCACCCAACATATATCATTACACTCTCAAATCCCAGGTTCTGGAAACCTTATAATCTCTTTCATTACAAACAATAATAAATACATTATTCATTTCATCTTACAAGAGTGACTTTTATCCGCCACCAAAGATACATAATAGTTTATTAGCTAGTCTATAGTTCAGTTTTATCTTTCTACATTACAAGTCTTCATTTGATCTTCTCGCTCATTCACATTCTGAATGGCACTTCATCTGGATACCGTCAGCTTGATCTTTAAGGGATCCTTAAGTTCTTCTAACCTCGTTCGCTGAAAATGTTTTTCATTTAAAAGCAAGTGTGAGCATTCAATTGCCCAGCAAGTCATAACAGTTGAACAAACAACTTTAATAGTTTAAACATTTATTCAGAACTTCGATAACCGAATAAAGGTTAAAACATTTGTCATTTTCACTGTAAAATACTTTCATTCCTCTACCTTTTTCATACACATCCTGTCTGGCTAGAATCATTAGCACAGACTTAAAAATAACGGTTCATGTATAAACAAAGCATACTTGTATTGAAAAGTTAATCATAGAACAGTTCATATCATAGAAACACTGAAGTGTTCAAATTGTGGCACAAGGCCTCATACATACTACCACCTTGTACATACATCGCATATATGCACATAGACAAAGCTTCTCAAGTTTAACATCTGAGAAGTTTAAGAAACTAGCATTCATATAATATGAATGAAGTTAGGAAACTTGCCTTACACACAGCTACAGCTTACGCTGAACTGCTCATTCCAATTCCTATATAACACATAAGGAGAAAAGATAAACACCAATTAGTTATATATTAAACTTACGCATTGGTTTACTTAACTTTACTTCTTAGGGTTCGCGTTCTTTGTAATATAAGTGTACGCGACTAACTTCCTTTACTAGTTTATGGCGTAATGACATACGGAGATGTCTTATTCATACATTCATCATCTTTGATGGTTTACATTCTTATCTAACTCACATTCGGCTTTCATTAATCTTATTACCGTTCATTATGACTTTCTTGATAATTAATAACTTATTGAATACTTTCGTTATCCATTACATGAACTCCATGTTCATTACTCATTCTTAGTGTCGAAGTCATACTAATCGTTGTATGCTAAGACCGCTCATCCATTGCAACAACGTTGCGTTCACAGCGTCTATACATTACACACTTATCTCTTATTATCATGACATAACATCAAAATGTTATTCATTACCCTCATCACCCAACGTCGAAGGAATCACAACCATACCAATCCCTCACGTTCGTTCATCCGTACTACGGTCCCCGAACATCGGTTACGTAACCCGCGATTATATTCTTTGTCTTGTAATCTCGCTTAATCTTTACGTTCAACCTTTACTAAAGGTTTAAATCACTTGGTTAAGTGCTATATTACGTGAACTACAGGTTCATTATCTATCCGTACACTTCCCCCAGGAGTTTAGTAGTTAAACTCTCCTCACTGGGCATGGCCCTGCACTGGCGCTACGACACCGTGCCCCTTCCTTTACCTCGCGCTGTGGCGCCCCCTACTTCGCCTTCTTCCTTTGGTCTGGAGATGCGTCGCGCTGCGGTGCCACTCTCCAGAAGTTTATGGCCGAGCTCGCGCTGTGGCGCCACTTCCCAAAGCTCAGCCGGTGCTGCAGCGTCGAGCCTAAACCCTAGAAATTTCTCTGAGTCTTGAATCAAGTTTGAGACGCTTCCTTCCCGATCTCATAACTCCTTCGTTATAACTCGGAACGAGGTCGTTCCAAAGCCATTCTCTTCCTTATCTTACGTACCTCAATACCCCTCAGATAGAACTTTGTTCTGAATTCGTTAACGTGCCATTCGATTGGCTTGATCTTCACCCTTCATTCATTTTTACGCTTTTAATGTTCTTCGCTCGCTCGTCCGTAATTCGATCATCCAAACTTGGAACTCGTTCGTTCTTGAGTCCACGACTCAAATTTTCTATGTTCCCTTACTTCCTTATGAAACCCTACACGTTCGGGTTCATTTACTAACTTTCTAATTCTCGTTCGTCTTTTTCGATTTTTCGTCATAACTTCGTTATAACCAAGTTTTAATCCGTTCTTCATGAACGTTTCTACAATTCCTAACCAAGCAATAATCATCTAACTTATACGCAATGGTTTTAAACTTGTCCTTCAATAACAATTAAACTACGATGGTTTTAAATTTGTCCACCAACAACGTTCTTCATGTTATTCGCGTGTTCTTCGTGTTCTTCGTTCGTTCTTCATTTTAATCGATATTTTGGATTACGATTTCACTTTTTATTGGAATTTGATGTTATAAAACACCATTCCTTACTTATTTCACCTACTTATTCATATAATCCACTCGGATCGTTCTAATTCATTACGAATCTTATACTTCCTTAAGAAATTTACAAACTAAACTTCAAATTCTTATTTCTTCTTTTCTGAATGATTTCAATCATATGAAATCATTCCTAACATTATTTACTTCTTATTCTCATTAATTTATGTTATTAACATATAGGACTTAAAGAGAAATTAAATTCGACTATGTTTTAAGTTACCTCTCTTCTTTATTTTTCTTCCGCTAGACAAAGCTGACGATTCGTAAGCTTTTCTATTTCACGATCACTTTTGATCCGATCATTCATGCTTATGCTCTTCCTTCTCCCTCTTCCTTCGAGCTCTCTCTCTCTCTCTCTCTCTCTCTCTCTCTCTCTAAGATGTAGGATTTTCAAAATCCCATCAAATGAACATAAGGCTTCCTAATTATAGAAAATCTAAAGCTAGGGCAATTTGGTCATTTCGCCCCCTTAACCTCCTTACTATTCCTATGCTTAGCCACCAAGTTTACTTAGCCACCAAGTTTACTTAGCCACCAAGTTTACTTAGCCATTAAGTCTTCTTAGCCCTTAAGTCTTCTTAGCCATTAAGTTTGCTTAGCCCTTAAGTTTACTTAGCCCTTAAGCATAAACACTTTACTTAATTATTAAGTTTACTTAGCTATTATTTAACTTATCCCTTACTTAGCCTTTCAGACTAAATCGTATTCTACGCATCTCATTCTCGTATTCTCTTCGTATATAGTTCGTACGATATTCGTATTATACGTCGTAATAATCTTCGTACTATACTTTTATAATAACCAGTATTACACTCGTATTTCTCATGCATAATAACCCTAATTATTATACGAGGTCATTAAATTCGCGGAACTTACTTTTTCTAACCCTTAGGTTTTAAGTCCGCAGGCGAAAACTTCATTTTTGCCATAACTGAAATATTATTGAATATTCCATCACGTCTCAAAAATTTACATAATCATTAATTTCTCGAAATTTCAAAATAAATCTCCGAGCAGAAACTGATGAATAGTGCATATTTCGTCTTTTTTCTCGGAAATATTTTTATTCTTGAAATTTTTTTATTTTCATCTTGAAAAATCTTAATCGTTCAATTTAGCTCGTAGCCAGAATCCTACCGACTTATAATCATCCTAGGTTATAGAACGATTAATAATCACATAACACAGAATAGTATTAATAAAAATTCGTTTTATTAATAACTAATTTTTTAAACCTAAATTCTGGACGATTCGAATTTTCGGGTCATCACAGAGAGCAAATGGCAGACCTATTTGAGAGGTAGTGGCAAGTAACATCGTATGTCGGCAGTTTCCATTGCAGAGCAAGCCATAAGATGAAAGAGCAACGGGGCACATGCAATGGGTGCCAAAGAAAAGTGTGCCATGTGACCTGTGGGTGATGCTCTCGAATGGATTCCCAAATGAAAGTGATTTTTATGGAATCAAGATTTGCAAAATTCTAGAGAATAGAGTCCTCAATGTTAGGAGGAATGGGAATGGCTTCAATCTGCTGGCTAAACATTATCATCTCATGATGGATGTAAGACCCCAACTTTTATGAATAAAGATAATTTTTTTCGAAATATATTTTTGAATATTATGGTGTGGATTTGATATAATATTATAGTTGTGGGTAAATTTACAAATTTTGCAAAGTAAGTAAGTGGTTATAAAATATTCGATTGGTCAAGGAATATTCGTTTTAACAGGGAATACTCGTACGACGGCACAATCATGAATGGACCCCACAACGAAAGTATTGTCGTAGTTAGAAAACGACAGAATTATCTTTTTATAAAAATAATGACGAAAGTTTTACCGTTAAACTGTTAAAATACCTGGTGGTAAAAGTACAATAATACGCGTGATTGCATAGTAGCACACGGTATTGATTATTGATGCTTACGTGAGAAGTCACTCAGTTATACTCAATTATTGCTACAGTAATTGCTGCATAATATCTCTCATATTATTGATTCAATTATTGTCACAGTATCATCTGCATAATATTTTATATTTTTTAAATCAATAATTGAGACGACAAAGTTATTCATATTATTATTTGTAATATTGGCAATGTCTAGAAAGTTCTGTCGAGGAAAGGGGTTTGGTCATCTAATTACGCGCCAATAGGAAGAAATCCTTATCGAAAAGCCCCCTCTTTCCTGGGAATAATCTGGTTGTTAAATACTGTGAGTTATAATATTAATGATGAATAAGTTCGTGTTGATTAAAGATAAAATTGATATTTCTATTGTGTTAGAATTATTAGTGTTAGTAGAAATCGACATTTGTTTTGATAATAATTGATTTTTGGAGGTTATATTAACCAATCGGATAATTAATCAGATAAATGAGCAATTAATTGCTATTAGTTCACATGCAACTTACTGTTGGTTCACATGTATGGAACTATTGATTCACATTCATGTACTATTGATTCACATGAATGTAATATTAGGGGAGGTGGTGCAAGTTTGATAATACTTGTAGGACTAAATTAAAAATAGAGGAAAAGATGAAGGTACTATACTGTAATAATTCGAGCCCCAAAACGTGCAAGTATAAAAACTATGTTTTCCTATAAATAGAAGCTCATTCTTCTTTCATTCTCACCAATTCACTAAGACTCACAAGAACAATTATAGAGAGAATCTATAGAGAGGAAGAAGAAGAGTATTCTGCTACTTCACTATTCCAGTATCCAGTCTTCTTCTAAGGTAAGGGATATTATTTTTGTTCAGTATTCGTAAGAAAAAATATTTTCCTCCATATTCTGTAGTATGTGAGTAATATTATTTAATTTCATATTCCTAATTCTATACTCATTTTCTGTTAAAGTATTATTTCTATACTCCATAAAATTAGTAGAATATCCTTGATATTTGTGCTTCATCAAATATCTTTTCATGGAAATATTATTCTGAGCATTCTTGATAATTATTGATCTTTTCATGTCGGAATACTATTCACGGGATACAATTCACAAAGTAATATTCACGGGTACTATTTATAAAGTACTATTCACAGGTACAATTTACAAATTACTATTCTCGGGTACTATTCACGAAGTACTATTCATGGGGTACTATTTGTGAGAGCCCCAAATTTGGATCCCAAATCACCACGGATCCGGTACAATCATTCTATAACTATTGCGGAAGATATAAACATAAATTGTTTATACAATACATTTACACACTATTCCCCAAGGTCGAGTAACCTTAACTTATACACAATTCATAACCTATCTAACATATAACATTATTATCATACTATACTATTACAAATTAGCTGCACCAAATATCCCAAGCTAAACTTGGCTTTATCCTTTCCTGTATCTGACGTATTCGTCTTAATCTGCAATGTTAATCATGATATAGCAAGGGTGAGCAATGAATTTGCCCAGCAAGTATAAGTTCATTTGAGGATATATTATGATTGGAAGAATTTGAATAATAAGCTGGCTATAATTTAACAATATAGTTATGAATCAGCACGAACAAATTTTTATGGCTGAACAAGCATTTAACATGAACAAATATATCTGGACCGAATGGTAATGACGGTGATCAGCCTTTCATACCTAATGAGCATATGCAATATGCACAGAGTGCGATTTAATAATTCTTAGACATGGCAATCAGAAATGATTAATCACAAGTATAATTGAATAATACAACTCGAAGTCGACTTAAGAAAAACTTGTCTGAACCGTTGATTACCGCTATGCAATTATATTAAGCTTTGTCTGAACCAAATATATAAATAATATTGATATACAAATTAGAATAATATCATCACCGTATTTAAAATAACCTAAACACATTATCACATAACCCTATCAGTCTATAACACACATACGACCTATCCTCAAGTCAAACTTTTACCGTCTAAATTGAATTCGGTACAATTCTGACATCCCAATGGTCTAGTCGGACAAAATTTCGAGTTTAAGTTCAATTAAACTATGTCTAACATTTAACAATTATCTTAGATAACTATATTATTAGTCAAAACATTTTTCATAAGTTCGTAATAATTTTCAAATAATTATTATCATTTATCATGATTTTTCAATGATTAATATCGTATTTAAATAAATTAAATATCACTTAATTCCTTTATCATTAATATTTATTTAATACTAAATATTAATGAAAATCATAACATAATATTATAATATATTTATTATACATAAAAGTATTTTTAATACCTTAAAATCATATTTATATAATTTTTAAACAGTTAAATCCATTATTCGTTAATTACTTTTAATATTAAAATATTAATATTTTCATGACAAAATATCAAAAGTTATATTTTATAACTTAAAATATTTTTCTAACACTTAAATAATTTTTATATGATTTTTTAAATCATTAATTCTATTTTTCCACAATTTATTTAATATGGTTATTAAATAAATTAATTATCATTAATATTAATTAATTAATGAACTTCATCACAAAATATTAAAAGTCATTAAAAATAACTTAAAATATTTTCTTATACCATAATATTATTTTTCATGATTTTTCATGTATTAAAATCATTTTAAAACAATTTATTTAATATTATAATTAAATAAATTAAATATTTTTAATATTCCAAAAATATTAAATATTTATAAAATATAATCTAAATAATTAAAAACTAATTTTCAGACTTTAAAATAATTTTTAGGAATTTATTTTGTATTTTTAATAATAAAAAATTATTTTTCTCTATTTATTAATTAAAATAATTAATTTCATACTGAAACTGTCGCTATAGGTGTTCTTGGCCAACGAATAACATTCAAACTCAGTTAACATGGTGCTATGTTTGACCGCCCATATTTCCTTGATGATAAAGATTTTGGGCCATCTGACACATTAATCTTGTAGACGATATGTAGTACTATTAATATCAATCATCATCAAGGTAATATGGCATCACAACCAGGAGATCTAAGCCATCAAACTACCTGTTAGACAGCTCCTGGGTTTTCTGGGTAACCCAGAAATCCAGGCAGTTTCATGGTGTCCCTTTCGAGCTCGATTATCCTTAAGTTCGAGTCATTAGTTAAGTGTTCTGAAGGTCTAAACATGAAGTACTAATGTCAAGGAACACGTACGAATCAACATCTAAGTCCACGAACATCAAGATCGCTAGATTTAATCCGGTCAAAGTTTGTCAGAATAACTGTTCTTAAGAAATCTGGGTTTTCCAGATTTCATCAGGCTGGTGGTCAACGGTAGTTTAACCATGCTTATCTTTCATTATGATTATGATCTAAGTTATCTAGTGACTTTAATATGCAATCGACATGCCAGGCTACAAGGATCAAGCAACCACTTAGCCTAAACATTAACAAACCACAAGATCTGAGGCCACAAAAATGTTGTCAAGAGGTTCATGGAAATCTGGGCTGCCCAGAATTTATTTTTCGTGATCGGTCAACGAGGTTTGACCGTTCATAACTTGCAATATAAACATGATATGAACCTGATTTCAGTTCCAGATCCTAGTCCACATGGCATACTACAGATCTATAACATAAAACACCACTAACACTTAACACAGAAAGATCTAGAGGCTCTGACATATGACTGTCAGGCCTTATTTTTCCAGTTTTCTAGATTTGATAATTCTTCAATTTCAAGCACTTTGATGTTATGGATTTGGGATCTAACAACCCAGATCACTAAATAACATCTTATTACCCAACATTAAACAACAAACAACAAAATCTAACATCAGAACATAAGATTTTCAAATTATAGGGTTTATACCTCTTTAGACTTTGATTTTTGAATCTGATCCGTGGATCTGTTATTGGAAGTCTAAGAATTGATCCTAGCTTTAATTCTCACTCTCTCTCTCTCTAAGTCCCGAAAATGAAGAGAGAGAATGGTCTTGGAGATATGAGAAATAAAGTAACCATTTTCTCTCTCTTAATCTATTTATTTGATACAAATGCAATGTACATGGCTGATCTAAGGGGTAAGATAGCTGGTAAGTGTCACATGGCTGGTACATAGTTGGTCACCAACTCCATATCTTGGCAAGATTTGCAAGTTAAGTCAAATAATGAAATAAGGGCACTTTGGTCATTTTGATTTTTAATTTAATGGCATACTTGTCTTTTGCTACAACCCTGAGGGTTTAGGTTTTAACCCTTAACTTTACAATTTAATTTCTAAGATTTTCGAATTTCGATTTTCAAAATAGAAAATTAATATTTCTAAATTTATAATTAGGATTCTATAATTATATTTAAAATTTTCTAATCATAATTCGAACTTATTAGGACTAATATTTCCTAATTAAAATTGCTAATTTTGCAATTTGGTCCTAAATTGTAAATTAGGGTTTCAAATCGAAATTAGGGTTTCTAATAATTAGTTTTTCTAATTATTAGGGTTTTCTAAATCAGTTAGGGTTAGCCCTAATTAGGTTATCATTAATAACGTTTACACCATATACTAGCATTTGTTTTCCCCAAATTAAGGTTTTAACTTTCGAATTAGGGTTTTGGATTCTCGAAACTGAAATTAGGGTTTCCAGAACTGGTTTTAGGGTTTCTTATAATTCGTAAGAATTTTTTAACTGAACGTTGACGTTCTTAATATAATATTAGGGTTTGCCACTGTCTGGTTAACCCTTGACCTTTAACCACATACTGTACAGATATAATACCAGATACACATAACATATACCCATATTCACTTATATACTTAATCCTGAATAATTCACCAAAAGATTTTGAAATCCTTAAAATTCTTTCTCAAAAATGTCAAATCCATTCACTTATTTTATGTCTAAGTCCTAATATTGAACCTTAAATCAATCAATTATGATTTTAATTTTTTTTTAAATTCTCGAGTTGTCACACTATTCACAAATTACTATTCACCCGGAGTACTATTCATGACAAAAATTGATTTCTTTTCGGTCCAAATTATTTTTGATATAATATTATTCTTGAATTTTACTCAACAAAGCAGTATCATGTTGACAATTTGGACATTATTAAATTTTGGATAAATTACATTATAAATATTTAAAAATTTATCCTTTGTTTTCTTTTAATTGAATTCTTATATCATTGTCATCATCTTCATGCTTATATTATAATGAAAGTCATCTTTGGCTTACGTGCATAGATGGACTGTTGATTGGTATGATTATGACCAGGGATCATTCGGTATAATCATGACCCGTAATGTTAAAAATGATGTGGTAAAAGTCTTCATTGGCCTGTAGTGCATTGATGGACAGTTGCTGTTATGATAATGACCATTGGTGAAAACACGAATATCCTTGGCCCATAGTGCATGGATAATTCGTGGTTGTGATACTATTTATTGAGCTGAGTCTCAGCGATAAAGTTGATGATAAACTTTTTAAATCATAGAAGATAGTAGATATCTTGCTCCGCTACAGTTAAACTTAATGTTTATTATATTTTATCAGTTTAACACTGTTGAAGGCTAACGATAATTTATTCTGCATTATCTTAGTCATAATATTTCTTACTAGGCTAGTTGAGCTCACCCTTTTGCTTTCATTGTTCTCTTCAGGAAATGAAAATATAGCTGAGACGAGTCGGGGAATGGAGTGACGGTCCAGATAGGTGGCTATAATAGTCATCACTATTATGTGAAATAGTGTGATAATAGTTGTAATGAAGACTTTATTTGAGTTTGGATACTCTCTATGAGACAATATCCGTGTAAAAACTCTCAGTTACGCTTTTGTCGTATTGTATAAAAGAAGTTTGTATTTGATTTTTTTACCATTTATTTGGCGACTCATAATGGGTGATGTATACCTATTTTGGGGGCGTCACATTTGGTATCAAAGCTTAAGGATATGATCCCTGGCTAAGATGTGAGAGTAGAACAAGGGGGAGAGATGGGTAAACCTTTGCTAATATGACCTACCTAAGCTTATTTGTTATTTAATTGGTCGGTCAGAGTATAGGGATAATATATGGCATGTCAATTAACCCTTGTTTTGTGGCAGTATTTGAAAATGGCATCCGAAAATGTCGAGTTAAGCAATGGAGCACATGAAACCGTTGAGTTATTTTTGCACAGTCTAAGTCCATGTTTCACATATTTCTCTTTTTAAAACCACATTTTCTATTAAACAATGCAACACATCATTCTTATGCCTACATGCAATTGTGAACACGTCCGTGCAAACTGAAAGCATCTAAACAACAACATGAATTTCATCGTGTAAAACATTATAACTGGGTTCATGTTATCCAAAATACTCCACAATCCTTCAAACTTCACTTTCATCATCGGCTAGACAAAATTTCCATAAAGCTAGAATTTGTGACACATGCACGACACATAAAATGCAACGAAACATATACTAACACAAGTAATAATGACTAAAACTAAACATGCAAAAACTAAATACAACTAACTACCCCAATACCCCCAAACTTATAATATTCATTGCCCCAATGAATAAAGGTATAGGGTTACAGAAAACTCCCCTAGTGCTCAGCTGCACCACCCTCTTCGGGTGGTGAATCCGGTGGTGGATATGGCATGGCAGTCCCGAACTGTGGCCACTAAACCATGGTTCCCTATTGTGCAAATGCCTCCGCCAATGACCTCGTGAGACCCGTGGCAAACGCTGCGAAGTTGTCATACATGGCATCAACCTTACGCTCCAACCTTCGGAGCTGGTGATCCCCAGGGGCAGCAGCTGCTTGAGTTGATGGGCCTGCCTCATCTGTCTGCGAGGGCTGCGGTGGTGGCTCTGGGAATGTGGGCGCGGTGCACTTCCTGCCCAATCCTCGAATTTTGCAATGGGTGCGTGCGTGATATCTTGGCTCGGGTTTTGCATCTGTTCATTATCCCAATGGCAGCCTTGATGGGCACACAACATAGCCACAACCGACGCGTGTGGAATACTCCCTGTAGTACTTCCCCGCAGATAACGTAGCATATTTTGGTGAATCAGGTGGCCCACATCAATGTATTTACCAGTGATTATTCTCCACAGGATGATTGCCCTCTCCGCTGTTATTTCATGCTGATACGAAGACGGAACTAGCTTGGCACAGATAAACAAATTCCACGCCTTCGCATAACGATTTAAGGCTGCGGCTGGGAATATGTGAGGCTGATTCGTGCCAGCTTTATAAGTCCACTTTGTGCCTAGCACGCACAACTCTGCAATAACCATTTCCAAGTCCATTTCCAAATGTGCACCTGCTACACAATTAGCCGACCCAGTCGGTGGTGTGTCAGTAATCCTGAAAACTGCTCTGATGGCGGGAGGTCTGTAATCTATTTCAAAGCCGCGAACCACAGATAGACCGCTCTTGGTGGTTTTAGCATTAGCATAGAATTGTCGGACTATACTCATCGGAATAGGCATAGGAGTGGCAGTCAGTCCAAGCCATCCCCTCTCTTGAATCATCTCACATAGCTGACCATCTTATATTTCAGGCTTGAATCCTCTTTCTTTCACAAATGTTTTGGCTACAATTTTATAATACTCTGTTTGTGCTTCCAAACTCAAAAAATTGGTATGATTGGCCACATCCTCCCCTTAACTGCCAGAGGAAGATGATGATGAAGAAGAAGATCGTGCTCTCTTTGGACCCATTTTCTTTGATAGAGAAACTGAAGATAACTTGCCTGATAGAGATTTTGAACTTAGTACTGATGACCCCCAAACTTATTTCTGCACAACCCAAACGGAAACCCTAGGTGTTATAGAGTAGCAATCAATCGTGGGTATGAGAATCGTAGGTATGAAGACTAGGCGTCAATCACGTAATGGAAAGTTGTATGGCTGCAAGTTGTAACGGATTAGAGTCTAAATATGAGGGGATGTTCGTTTGTGGGAGAGCAAGTGAATACGACTCTGTTTGCTTTCAAATGATATAGTAATAAGTCACAACATCTGTTTTTAAATTAAAAATTTTCTCAACCCATTGCTATGCACGGCCGCGTGCGTTTCCAAGGTATATGTTGCGCGGGCGCGCGAGTGACTTGATCTGCTCAGACTCCCTTTTTGCGTGGGCGCGCGATTTCTTAAGCCTGCTCATGCGCTGCCGCGCGATGCTGTTTCCTGTACTTCCAGTTTTCATTCTCCCTACTGCAGGACAGTAATGTTATCACTCCAGTGCACCTGTGCTGGGGAGCAGCTGCGCTGCCCTGAACCTGGTCCTGACTCACTGCTTGTTGTGACTTGATCTTTGTACTACTAACTTTTCTGACCCATTGGTTATCCCTGATACAGATCAAAAAGAACTATTAGACTTTATTTAATTATAACAAATTCTTACTACTAAAAATTTAATTACTATAAAAATAACGAACTAATTAATTTAAACAAAAAGAATTAAACACAACGAAAGGAAAATGATAGACTATAGATACTGAAGAATTAAACAAATAGGGAGAGAGAGATTTGATGGGGTGCCTCCCATCAAGCGCTCGGTTTATAGTCCGTTAGCTGGACTCTATTCTTAACCGCTATCCAATTCCCCTACGATACGTTAGGAATCCTCCATCCATTAGAATTGCACTGTGCTTTGGTAGGTTCCCCATCATGAAAGTCTTCGAATTGAAGCCACCTAGCTTATTTCGTATACATGATGTTCCCAGTTCCATTGCATCGCCAGGTGCTTCTTCCGTTGTATCTGTGAAAAGATTTTTACATTGAGGCATGAAAAATACAATGTGCTTTTCTTCTTCCATTTTCTCTTCCTTAGTCCACCATGGTTTGTAAGAGGCCTCATAATCGTAGAAATTCTTACTTTGGATGTGACTACCAAGGGGACATAGGTGTGCAAAGTTCACTGAATTTTCTAACTTTGTCTGAGAAGTCACTTGGGGTAGTATACAAGTCAGCTCATGTTCTTCATTTTCCATACCCCCAATTGTCTTCTCAATGTCCACTCCTTTCAGTTCATTCAGTGGCATGTACACTTTTGGTTCTCCATCAGTTTCATCATCCATGTCATAGCACCAATTATTTGGAGGGTGATTGTTCAAGGCTTCGAACATTTGATCCATCTAATTCTGAAGATTTTGAATTGACCTCTCTTGCTCAATCATCTTCTCCTCAGTTGATACTACATATTTGAACCACAAATCCTCCCATCTTGAATTATCTTGTTTATTTTCGAAATCCATGTATTGAGGACCATTCATTGAGGAGTTAATGAGTTGTTCCATCTATCTGTTAAGATTTTGGCTTGATAACTCCTGACTCATCATCATCTCTTCATGGTCTGCTATGCTTTTTGACATGAATTCCTTCAACCTTGCATTTTCTTCTTGTTGCATTGGAGGTAGATATGAGAAATTCGATGGATGTGTTGGACTTGGGACATAGTATTGGTCTCGATAGTTATAACTCCATTCATAATCTGGGTGATACATCCAACCTTGATGATAATTGGGATTAGTATGGTTGTTGGAGTAATCACCCCCAAACTGTACTTGTCCAACACTGACGTTGCACTGATAAATCAGATGCTCGCCATCACAATATTCACATGTAACTACTATCTCTCGAGTGCGTTGGGCTGCAAGAACATCCAACCTCTCCGAAAGTGTTGCAATTTGTGGTGACAATGTAGAAAATACATTGAGTCATTCAGTTCTTGTGTCCCTTGGTTGAGTCATGTTTGCATAAGGCCATTGATATGCAAAGTCATCCATGGTACCTGAAAAGAGAAAAATATAGGAAGATAATTAAAACAAAATAAAAATGTTTAAATTAAGGCCAATTTGATTGAAATTAATGCTGGCAAAAATTTATTAAGATAATTCCCCGACAACAGCGCCAAAAACATGTTGCCTCTTTTTTAGTTCTAACAAAAGAGCTCTAACTCATGCAAGCATACGTTTATATATATATATATATATATATATATATATATATATATATATAAGCATACCCAAGTTTTTCCAAAGTTTGAATATCAATATTTTTGCACAGTCTAAGTCTATGTTTCAGATATTTCTCTTTTTAAAACCACATTTTCTATTAAACAATGCAACATGGAGAAAAGTTCAACCGATAAGTAATAAAGAGTAAGTAAAGTATTGTTCCCACGGAGAATTAACTAATAAATTTCACCAAGCACTAGTCCATGACCATTTCAGTCTTATTTAAACGAATGATTTAATATTTTCTTATTTAAACTGTGAAATTAAATAAACCTAACTATTCCTAGAGTAAGACTAGATAATGAAGACCTGAGATCACAATTTCATCTATTGACTCATTCAAATCCACACATTTCATGTTAAGCCAAACTAATTGTACCGGATTGTTAGTCAAGAACGCGAGAGTAAAATACAGCCATATCTCAATGTACAAAACTCATATAACATATAATCCACAATTGATAGAATACACATGAACACCCACATTACCTAAACCACTATATGTCTATGTGATTTACAAATAATTAGGGTTTAAGCCCAAATTCTCAATTGACTACGAGCGATGCCTCGGTATATGTCTATCCTTAGCATGAATCATACATTCCATCACCATGTAGAACATACAAATACAAGCCATCAAGATCAGATCTAAACCCATACTTCGTCTTTCCAGTCCATATGGATTATCACAGTAATTGATGGCCAATCAACTAAACAAATAAGCATGAATCTTAATAGACAATCCCATAACAATCAATAAGACTATCAATGAAGTATATCAGATTAAACTAGGCAATAAAATCTATTGTAATCCCAAAACAGAGTTTAACTCATATTTGAATCAAATCCATCATCCACAAATTGAAATAACATCATAAGAATACAAATAAAAAACAAAGAGAAAATAAATGGAGAAAGTTGAATTGCAAATCTGTTCTCTTGCTCCAAGTTTGACTCTATTATGCTATCCAAATTGCTTCAAATCTTCAGACCCAATCAGTTCTAGAAAATAACTACTCTAATCTACTCTATTCTAATATTGAAAATAAAGAGAAAAAAGTAATATCAGCTACGTGATCCCCCAAAGGGTGGAATCTCCTTTTACATCATTAAAATACGTCTAATATATAAACCCTCATTCAACTCCCCTCTCAGTTACGCAAATTAAAATAAAGTCAGCTGCTTCAGTCAACGTCGTGCGCGGGCACGCGCTTCCCCTTTGTATTCCTCGCGCGAGCGCGCGTCTTTAAAATCTGGTCAAGCCGGGTGATCGCGTGGGCGCGCGTTTTTAAGCCTACTCTTTGATTTTGTGTTCTGCTGCTGCTACTGTTTTGTCCTGATGCTATTGATTCTTTATCATGCCACTCTTCCTTCATCCATCCTCAATTGCATATCTCCAATTGTTCCTTGTGTCATGCTTCCATTAGCCTCATGCCATCTACCATTGCCAAGCTATGTCATTTCCTGCACGTTTACACCAAAGGAGTTCTCAGTACATGCAATGCAAAATATTACGAAATGCAACTAAAAACACACTAAAATGTACTTGAGATGGGCATAGTTCGTGTGAATTGATATCCAATAAGTAGGTATAAAACCCACTTATCAGTCCAAAGTGTGTTATAATTGCAGAAAAGAAGGTCACCTAGCCCGATTTTGTCGTACAGTAAAGTCAAGTCCAGCTGGGACGGAGGCAACAAAGGCCGTCCCAGAGAAGTCAAAGCCAGTAGTTTAAGGGAGAGCGTTTTTCGTGACCTCCCAAAAAGTGAGAAACATGAACGAAGTCATCACGGGTAAGCTAATCATAAACTCTAGCGAAGTCTATACCTTATTTGATACCAGTTCTACCCATTCTTTTATTTCTCCTACTTGCGCTCAACGTTTAAATTTAACTCCGGAGAAATTAGACTTTGACTTATCTGTTGAAACTCCGTTGGGAGAAACCTTCATTACATCCACTGTTTATAAGTCTTGTTTGATTCAAATCGGCACCCTTACATTACCTGTCGATCTTATCTCTTTGAAAATACTTACATTTGATGTGATTATAGGGATTGATATGTTAACCACTCATCATGCTAAAATTGATTATTTTTTTAAGGTTGTTAGCTTTCATATTCCTAACCAACCTATTATGTGAATTCAAGCAACCAAACCACTAAAGTCAATTACTGTCATATTAAGCCATAAAACTATTCGTTTATTGAAAAACGGATGTCAAGCTTTCTTAGCCCATGTCACGAATTTAAATAAAAATACGTCAGATTTGAATGATATTTTTATTGTTAATAAATTTCCTAACGTATTCCCTGAAGAAATTCCTGGCCTACTCCCAGAGCATGAAATCGAATTTTGTATCGACCTTGAACCCGGTACAAAACCTATTTCTAAAGCCCCATATCGAATGGCTCTTATTCAACTTCAGGAGTTAAAAACCCAACTACAGGAATTGTTAGACATCGGTTTCATTCGTCCTAGTACGTTTCCTTGGGGTGCTCCTGTTCTATTCGTGAAGAAGAAAGATGGAAGTATGCGACTTTATATTGACTATCGAGAGTTGAATCATGTCACAATCAAAAATAGGTACCCGTTGCCGCGCATTGATGACCTTTTTGACCAGTTACAAGGCGCCAAATTCTTTTCAAAGATCGATACTCGTTCCGAATATCATCAGTTGAAGATTAAAACTGATGACATTCCAAAGACTGCTTTCAGAACTCGGTACAGGCATTACGAATTCCTAGTCATGTCTTTTGGATTGACTAATGCTTTTGCTGCCTTCATGGATATGATGAACTGAGTATTCAAGGAATATTTGGATCACTTTAGGGTCGTCTTTATTGATGACATTCTCATTTACTCCAAAAGCCGTGAAGATCATGAACAACACTTGAGACTAATACTCCAAAAGCTTCGTGAAAACAAGTTGTATGCCAAATTAAAGAAATGCGAGTTCTGGCTTGAGGAAGTAGCATTTCTTGGGTACGTGATATCAAATCACGGAATGTCTGTTGACCTGGCAAAGATTAAAGCAATTCAAAGTCAGTGAATATATGTCCTAGTACGTTTATATATATCTCAGCTTAGCTGGTTATTATCAGAGATTCGTAGACCAGTTTCCCGTCTTTAGCACTCAGTCGCTATGGGAAGGCGTGGTTCAGCTTTATCTGTGCCAACATGATCCCGACCCGTCACTTGAGCGACGTGACTAAAGATAGGGCGATTTTGTTATTCGCCATTGTCACGGGTCTGCATGCGGATATTGGAGTTCTTATTCACGAGTCAATTCTAAAGGCAATCAAGAGTAACGTCGCTTCAGGACTTCCACATCCATCATTGATCACCCGCTTGTGTAAGCAAGTAGGTATTCAGTGGGGGCCAGAGGAGATAGCCTTGCCACCCATGGCAGTCGTTAGCTATCAGACTATCGCACGCTATACTGTGTGGGACGGCGTAAATTCTCATATTAGAGGCAAATGATATAGGCCACCTATTGTGCCACCTCCTACAGCAAGGCCCGAGCCCTCGTAGCCTCCAGACGTCGGCCCAACTACACAGGGACTACTGGCAGACATCATGGCATCCCTCACCTTGCTGCATCAAAAGCACGATGCCAAGGCTCGAAGGCAGCACAGGCACATAGCAGCAATGGCTCAGAGGCAGGATATAGCTATGCAATACCAGGCTGAGCTAGTAAACATGATGCAGAGTATTTACACCTACTATTGTGGCGAGAACGCTGAGTTCACGCCATACCAGTTCCTAGAGCCTCCTGTCTTCCCACCCTACCCTCCACCATCACCGCCTACCGAAGCTGAGGAGGACGATGCCGCTGCAGAGTGAGCGATCTTCAAGGAAGCCCTCTTGTATCGATTGATTATGGTTAAGAAATGAGGGCATTGCTCACCTTAAGTTTGGGGGTGTTTTGGCTATTAGCTGCTTATTTCTGTACTGCCATGTTAGGTTGTCATATTTAGTACTTTGTTATGTTTTTATTATCAGTATTGTGGTGCAGTCATTTTGAACTGCAGGATTATGTTTGGATTGTTATTATTATGGATGTCATGAACAATTTTTGGTTTTATTTATTAATTCTTTGATTATTATTAGCATGATTGTGTTTTATAGCCATCTTTTTGGGGCTTATACAGATTTAGAAGCTTATGCCATATGAATAGCCTTTTTACCCTATTTTGAGTTGATATTTAGCAAGGGTGATATATTTATCATTAATTTTTTATTGTGGCTGATGACAAGCGCCAAGTAATTATGTCTATCTCTTAGAGTAGTGTCAAGCATGTATGAGCTAGGGGTTGTTTAATCGATAAGTTTAGGCTGTTATTGATCCGTCCTTCTTAGCAAGCACCGACCAACTGTGTTATCTAGTTATTTTTTCAAATTTAGTTCGCGTGTTTATTGCTTTGAGAGTTTGTTCATTCTTATAAACTTTCATTTTTACAAGGTAATAAAAGACTTAGACGTTTATACAATTTTGGATCTTGGATTCTGGCATGTTGACATATATATATATATATATATATATATATATATATATATATATATATAATGAAATGAGAATAAAAGTAGAAAAGAAGATTTAATATCGAAAGTTTTGCGGTGGGTCGAGATGGAGCGTAAAACGCACTCGCCCATAAACGCAGGACCGATATCGAGATAGAGCATAAAATGCACTCGCTAAATAATCTTCATTTTTGTTGTAAAGTCTCAGTTGGCTTATGTTGATTAAGTGGCATTTACTGCTCGAGTTATTATATTCATAAGGGTGTTCTACACCTAGTGCCCTAAAGTCGTCTGGCTTGGGAGTCACTGATCAAAATCTCATTCATGGGTAGTTCTGAATTGCCTAAGGTAATTAAGGACTGTCCGAGTCAGATTTTACTGTCGTCATGATAGAGTCTTTTGATATTTTCCTGCATTTGCGTCTTATTCTTATTGCTTGTTGAATGTTTAAGTTGCGGAGTTTGCTTATTGGTATTAACAATCGACTGTGCGAATTTATTTGAGCTATGATTAGTTAAGACGGTTAGTCTCCACACACACACATAGAATGGATTGAATATAGTCTTATGCTTGAAATTGAATGGTACCTTATTCATATCTATGTTTTCCCTATTCTCTAGGAGTAGCTATGATTGAGCTTAGAGGCCATGATACTACTATACTGTTTTATTTTTTGTTTGCGTGTGTTTTACTAGTGTTAGTGTTGTGTTAGATAGTTTGCTCGAGGACAAGCAAAGACTTAAGTTTGGGAGTATTTGATGAGTGTGATTTATACCCGCGAATCAGATACTTTATGACTTAAATAGTTGCCAGATCTCGTAGATTTTATATGATTATAGTTTTATTATGCTTAATTGACGTATTGTAGAGCTTTACAGGTGTTTTCTTGCATTTAGGGGCAAAATGGTCATTTTACATGTAGCCGCGCTGCGGCGCCAAAGCCTAGCTTAAAGCTCGCGCCGTAGCGCCACCCCCTGATCCTTGCTGACGTCACCTTCGCGCCGCAGTGCCACTATTCCTTCTTGGACTCACGCTGCAGCTCGACCTCCGGTTTCTTTGTTAATGACATGGCGCCGCAGCGCCAACCACAAGTCTATTGCCCGTGCCACAGTGCGAGCTCCGGTGCCCAGGCAGAAACGAGTGATTTTGACCTAGCTTGAATGAGGGATGCATATATAACACGGGAGAGCCTCTGTATTTCATATCTGGGATATCATATAGCATATATCAGACCATATAATAGTATAGCTTAGCATATGTAGTTTTCCTCTTTTTTTAATTTTTTTCTCTTTCTCTTAGATTATGTATGTAAATATAGATTAGGGAGAAGTCTGGCATTTCTTTGGAGCATCAAGAGCAGTGAGCTACACGGATTGGAAAGCTTGATTTGAGCGGAATGTGTGGAGATTGAAGGGCTTTGACAGAGTTTCCTCTTATCCATTTATTTCCTATGATTTTGTAATCTATAAATGTTGTCTTTACTGTTACTTGTATTTTGTTCAATAGCTATGAACTGACTATTTGCTCTAAGGTTTTGTTATTTAAATTGACTGTCTTATCTCTTTGGTTGACACCATATGATTTGTTTTAATATAATCATGCTAAATGATTCTCGCTAAGATATTAATGATGATTTTGGTAATCTACTTGATATCGACAGAAGGATTGTAGATTTACACCTAAATATATTGGCATGTGATTGTGGGTTTCGACTGCATAAGTTGTACGTAGAATAGACATATATCTGTGCGCCACGTGTGACCTAATAGAGAACTTATGCTTAAATCCTTGTTATAATTAATTCGCATAGACATGTGTAGGATCGTATCTAGCTTGGACGTTCTTTTCTGTTCTATTCCCTTTTGGGTGGATCTGGAGAGGATAGGTTTGTGCATACAGTGGTACATAAGCATTTGTGTGTTCTCGATCGACAAATTTTCGTGACCATTAAGACCAAAGAGAGAAGGGTAGGTAGTTTGATAAAGCATAGCTGTCAGGTGTTCGACAGAATGCCTGTGTGGGGTGAAGTTGTGACCTTGGCTTGTATTTCCTTCAATTACCATTCGTTATCCATTTACGTGCTTTGTTAATTAGTTTTAACTAGATTTATCACACTTCCATTTACTGCTGTTCGAATAAGACTTTAGCGATACAAAGTCGGTACTTGGTAAATATTAGCGATAGTTCCTCGTGGGTACGACACTCCACTTATCACTGTATTACTTGTTAGACCGCGTATACTTGCGCGTGTTTAGTGATCGATTTTCCGACCAACACCCCTTACAAAGGTTAACAATATGTTTACAATCACGAAGAAGGTAAACTACCGTTGCTGGTACGTACATTAATCATGTCTTGCGAATATTCTCGCTATTGAATAATTTTATCCAATCTGCATAGTTCACCTCTGCCTTATCATAGAATTTCGCACCAAAACAATTTGGTTCGAGAAAATTTTCAAAGAACTCTTAGAGTTTTATAAATGTTGGTCTAGCTGAATCAAATAGCATAGACTCGTACCAATAATTCAATTCAATAGAAATATTTACGTATAGCCAAACCCCGTTGGCAAATTAAAATTTAAAAAAATAGTTTGAAAATTACGTCATGATGTCATACTGTATTTAACAGCCCATTTGAGGATGCCGTCATTGAATAATTTTGTCATAACACATCGTACAATAGTGAAACAACGATTTTTAGATCAAATTCAACCTTAAGTATTCCTGTATTTACAACTCTATCAACTTTTTATCATCTCTGCACCATGTTACATGGTACATAAGCGATAAATAAAAATATATTTTGATATTTCAAATCATTATCGTCTAGCTAAAACAAGTAGCATAGACTATACTTTAAACCATTCAAAAAACCGTTGCAATTCAGTTTTATCATCTCAACGGGTAACGATGTGTCGGTGGCCCGAAGTCCATATATACACAATGGTCACCAGAAGTTGAGAATAAAACTTTATTTTCAAAAGCACATAGTGCGCATTTAGCTTGATGTCAAAAATTTCGAAGTCTAGCATAGCTAGGAGATTTGGAAACCTATATCTCCACTAATAATCCATTGCTTAATAATGCTATCACTACAAAAAAATGGGCCTTTAGCAACGATTTTTCGGGCAACGACTTTATAAGTCGTTGCTAAAAGTATATGTTTAGCAACGAAATTTGTCCTTCGTTGCAGATTGTATTAGGCTTTCACTTTTTGCAACGAAATTCATAAGTCTTCGCAACATTTCGTTGCTAATTCATTGGCGGGAAAAAATTTCGTTAGAAATTCGTTGCAAAATTTTTAGCCACTTTATTTCCCGTCATCGTGGGCAACGAAAGTTTTTTTGTTGCTAAAAATGGGGTTTTAGCAACGATTTTTCAGGCAACGACTTCTAAAAGTGTATGTTTAACAACGAAACTTATCTTTCGTTGCAAATTGTGTCAGGCTTTCACTTTTTGCAACGAAATTCATAAGTAGTTGCAAAATTTAGAAAAAAAATTCGTTAGAAATTCGTTGCAAAATTTCTAACCACTTGATTTCTCCTCATCATGGGCAGCCAAAATTTTTTTGTTGCTATATTTCGTTGCCTAGACCACATTCATTGACAACAATATTTATTTTCGTTGCATATTTTATACAAACTTTTGCAACGACTACTAAAATGATGCCTTAAATTAAGATAATAATAATAATAATAATAATAATAATAATAGTACTAATAATAATAATAATAATAATAATAATAATAATAATAATAATAATAATAATAATAATAATAATAATAACAATAACAGTAATAATAATTAACAATAACAGTAATAATAATAATAATAACAACAACAATAATAATAATAATAATAATAATAATAATAATAATAATAATAATAATAATAATAACAAGAACAACAACAACAACAACAACAACAACCACCACCACCACACAACAACAACAACAACAACAACAACAACAACAACAATAATAATAATAATAATAATAATAATAATAATAATAATAGTCATAATAATAATAATAATAATAGTAGTAGTAGTAGTAGTAGTAGTAGTAGTACTACTACTACTACTACTACTACTACTACTACTAATAATAATAATAATAATAATAATAATAATAATAATAATAATAATAATAATAATAATAACATACGTTTGGATAAACCTGTTAAGTTAAACACAATTAAAATTTCAAATAAATTGCAACTCAGACATTACTTAACATTGAAAAATTGAAGCCTTAGAAACCAAGGAATTCTATAATGGTGGAACCATTCACCTTACATCATATATTATAGAAAAGTCAACGATGTTTCATAATATCGAAGGCAATTATGCGGGCTTATTATATTTATATTATTTAACTGGCCTAAGGTCCAAAACTATTCACGTTGTCTATTTATAATCCTTAGAAATTAAACTCTTTTATATATAAATAAATAAATCTCATCCATTTTCCCTTCTACACATCTTCATCCCGCTTATTCCCTATCCGATTCGGTGATTTCCTCCGTCAGTTTTTGCTTCAGATACTTTCTCTCTCACACACAAAACACACATTGAGAATTTCAATACGTTTAAACTGATTGATACTGTTTGATCCTTAATTCCTTTAGTTTTGTTTATTTTTCCACAATATTGGACTTAGATCTATGATTTCTGATCTGATCTACATTTTAGTTCGTGATCACTCTCGTATCTAGGTTGAGATCCGAATAACTACGGCTATAATTTTGGCTAAGGTTGAAATCTATCCGAATTTACGTTGTTTAGATCTAATATTTTTTTTAATTTGTATCATTGTATGTGTAATTGTAGTTGCTTGAATTGCACCGTTCTTTGATAATAGTTAGGGGATCTTTTTTCTTGTAAATTGCAATATTCAGCTGTTTTGATTTTTGCAGGTGTCTAATTTTTAAGCTGGTCGGACGCTTTTGAATTAGCAGCTGTTGGGTGTTAATTGGATCAAGATGGTAATTTGATTGTTCCTTTAGTATTTGATGAATTCAAGTGGCAATCTGTTTCAAGTAGTTTTGCAATCTTTATTTTATTCTGAAGTTTGAATGTTTTATTGATATCTCAACTTGACATTTAAAAGTTACATTTCAGTTGAACTGGATTGAAATTGCAGAGGAGATTGAGGACCTGTTCGTAGGTGATGCTAAGGTAATATGTTGTGGTATCATTACAATGCAATTCTTTTTATCATATGTAAAAGACTAGGTATCTTGTCTCTCCAAACTAAGGAGAGAAGGTTAAATAAAAACCAAACTTAAGATACTCTCCAAACTAAGGAAGAAGACTAAATAAAAGCCAAGCTTCTATAACATTTTGATTTTTTTTTGTCTCCTGGGTTCTGCTTGCTCTGGTGTTTTTTTAGTTCAAAATAAAATAATAGTATCATAAAGCATGTTTTATCTAAAAATAAGTAAATATCAATAGTAATAAAAAAATATTTTGATTACTTCTGGTTGAGTACGTCTGGTGTAAGATGCCACATCAACTAAATAATTGGAAAAAAAATTCACCTCAGAAAGAGTATACATATGATCAGTCAGGACACATTTTACTATGGAAATCATATTTTTTCTGTCTGGAGATAAACTAGCTTCTGCCTTTCATATATGGAGATTCGTTTCAACTATGTTCAAGTAATATATCTCACCCAAACAACATTTCAAATTTTAGAAGGCATGAATTAAGCATAATTTACAATTATCAAATCAATTTCTAATTTGTACCTGAATTTCAAGTCAAAGTTGGTGAGCCATGATTGGCCAGTAGTTCTGTACTCGGATAAATTGTACTCTAAAAATTCTCCCTTTGTAAATGAAGGTGTGGAGGAGACCATCCGTAGGGCATGTAGATCCACTAGGTGGTGACTTTCCGCTTGTCACCAGAGAAGGGCATAATGTTCTTGATGTCATATTTACGTCTTCTATTGTAAACCTTGGTATAGTTTTTACTTTAATGTCACTTTATTTTATTTTGTGTAGGTTGTTCTTGCAGCTTCTATTATAAGTAAATTTGGGAAAGGTTAGTTACCTACGTTTTATTTTATTTTTTTTCTTGACAAATATAACTTATATCTTATATTTTTTCTGCATTTAGTTTTTTCATGTGAAAATGTTTCGCATGTATTGATCTATTGTAATCTACAAGTGAGAAAACAGTCAAAATTAAAAGAAGAACTCTTCCATGGGTTCATGGATTTTATGGGTGGCCTTTGTGTTGATATGCAAGATGTAACTATAGTAACACAACATTTTTAGTGATTGCTGAGTGACATTTTAAGAATTACCTCCAGGTGTATTATCGCTCATCATGTGACCACTTAAGGTTATGATGAACTAGCTTCCGCTTTTGGGAAAGAAGGTACCTTACAGGAAATAACGATGTGGAAAACAGGACAGGGATTCTCTACTTAGAAATGCTAGAGTCATATAACACTATCCGTGCAATTTTCCTTCTGGCCAAATTATTTTGTTGTGTAGTTCTAGTACATGTTCATGGATTATAAATAATATAATAGCAATCAATACGAATTCATGTGTAATTGCAGGAAGATTTGATAGTGAGCATGTTGGAGAAGTGCAAGCATTCTCTCCCTGTAGTTCAGAGACGAAATTATGAAGTGTACTCTCTCTATATATGTAGATACATACTTTGATTGAAGTACTGTGGTAGATTTAGATAGTTAATTGTAAAGATAATAAATGATTATGTAGTGGATGATTTTATTAAGTTAATAATATTTTAGTTTTTGTATTTTTGCCATTATTTGCTATGGGGACATTGAACCAGCCAGGTACACAAAAAGAATGTAAAATTTTGATTTGGTAACAATATAATTCGTTACCATAGCATTGAACAAGTTTTAATATAGCAACAATTTTTTATACATTTAGCAACAATTTTTCGTCGCTAATGGCATTAAAAATATAATATTTGGCAACAAAAAATTAACCTAATAACAACGAAGAGGATATTGTTGCTAATACTAAAATAAAAGGTAACATTTTTTATCGTTGCAAATCATATCAACTTTCGTTGCACATATAAAGAAACGGCAACATATAATGTCGTTGCTAATCTACGACTTTCGTTGCTATTTAAAAATAACCAGCAACAAACATTTTCGTTATTGATTCATCATAATGTCGTTGCTAAATAATAAAATCAGCAACGAAAATCGTTGCTAAAAAATTTACATTCCGCAACGAAAGCAAGCTTAGGAAACAATTTTCATAATTTACTGCAACGAAAAATGTCGTTGCAAAATGGTGTCAATTGCAACGAAAATGCACGGTCGTTGCAAAAAAAAAAAGAATTCATTTCGTTGCCTATTAGCAGGCTTTTGCAACGAAATGGGGTTTTTAGTATCGGTATTTTAATTATTCTGCAACAATATATTTTGTTGCTAAATGATCGATGTCTCTGTACGAAAGCCAAATTTCGTTGCAAAATGTATTACTTTTGGCAACAAAAAAATACGTTCGTTGCGGAACAATTAGCAACGCTCATTGCACAACGAAAGACGCAACGACAGTAAAGTCATTGCCAAAACCCTTTAGCAACGAAATTTGTCACCTTTAGCAACGAAAATAGGTTGTTGTTGAAGTCCCATTTTTTGTAGTGAACTGCCCTGTTGTAGGATCTTCTTTACAAGTAGAGGGCCACTCATGTGTGGGCCACATACTCCATCATGGATCTCATCCATGAGCCTCTGAGCTTGGTCCTTGTCCAAACATCTAAGGAGACCTAGTCCTACATCTCTTTTGTAGAGTGCATCTCCGCTTAGGTAGAATTTCATAGCAAGTCGATGGATCCACCTTTTCTCAGTCAGGCTCGCCTCAGCAGGTGTAGATCCATCTTGTAAGTACTCCTTAATATGCTGATACCAAGGGTGCTGGATGGGAGGTAGCTCATCTGATACTTCTCCAACATAGTTCCCATAGGCTTGTGCCTTTTGCAGGGAAAATGTGATGCTTGGCACGTGTTCCTTGTCAGGTATGTGAATCAAGGAGGCCAAAGTTGCTAGCGCATCTGTAAAGTCATTCCTATTACGAGGAATGTGTATAAAGGAGATCTCTTCAAACTTCGAAGCCATCTGTAAACCTTGTCGATGGTAAGGCAGCAAATGTGGCTCTTTGGTTTGATAGATTCTCGTGGATTGTCTGATTACCAACTCCGAATCCCCAAAGACAGTTAACCGCCTGATGCCCATTGAACGGGAAAGTTTTAGCCCCATGATACAACCTGCATACTCAGTTGTGTTGTTGGTGCTGACAAACTACAATTTGACTGCGACGGGATACTGCTCCCCCGTAACGGATACTAGAGCTGCTCCAGCCCCAGGACCTTCCATATTTATAGCTCCATCAAAATACATCTTCCATAATTGGCGTGCATCGTATTGATGGTGTTGCTGAATTGCCATTACCCCTTCATCGGGGAAGTATGTTTCCAAGGGTTTGAAATCCCCTGAAGGTGCGACGACTAGTTGATCCGCAGTTCCTTGACCTTTAATGGACTTTTGCGTCACGTAGATGATGTCAAACTGCTGTAGGATCAACTACCATCTGGACAGCCTACAATTCAACATGGGTTTACTGAACACATACTGGAGAGGATCCACACGGGATATGAGATGGGTTGTGTGACCATGGAAGTAATGATGTAACCTCATGGAAGCCCATGCTAAAGCATAACAAGTCTTCTCAATCAAAGTGTACTTGTGTTCACTGCTGCTGAATCTTTTGCTGAGGTAGTAGATAGCTCGTTCTTGGCCTCTATCGTCTTTCTGTCCCAGCATGCAACCTATGGCATTGTCACTTATGGACAGGTACATGAACAGGGGAACATCATCCCTGGGTGGTACCAAATTAGGAGCTTTGACTAGCTGCTCTTTGATTGTAAGGAAGGCCTTCTGGCACTCATCATTCCATTTCATGGAGGAGTTCTTCCTTAACAACTTGAAAATAGGCTCACAGGTTGCGGTGAGTTGGGAAATGAACCTGTTGATGAAGTTGATTCTTCCAAAAAATCCCCGCATTTCCTTCTCTGTCTGAGGAATGGGCTTTTCCGTGATGGCCTAGATTTTCGTGGAATCCAGCTCAATCCCCTTTGTGGCTGACTAGGAATCCTAGCAACTTGTCTGATTTAATGCCAAAGGCGCACTTGGCTGGATTCAACTTCATGTTGTACTTACGTAACCTGTTGAAGAGCTTTTTTTCTTTTTTTTTCTTTTTTTTCTTTTTTTTCTTTTTTTTATGCATTAGACCGTGGAAAAGAGCCATATGGCTCACTGATAGGTAGCTCCGGCATTGATGAGGTCAAATGACAATCGTTTGTAGCAAAAGATTCCTCAATGAGTGATGAATGCAGTTTTTCACGATCCTCGTCAACAACCATAATTTAATGGTACCCCGCAAATCAATCAAAAAAGGAGTACATGTCGTATTGAGCTGTATTATCAATGAGTATATGGATGAATGACACGGGAAAGCTATCTTTGAGGCAAGCTTTATTCAGATCCATGTAGTCTACGCAAACTCGCATCTTCCCTCCTGATTTGGGTACGGGGACTATGTTGGATAGCCATTCAAGATATGTTGACACCAAGATGATGCCGGCTTGAAATTATCTCACAATTTCTTCTTTAATTTTTAACCTCCACTCGGGTTTTAATCGCCTAAGCTTCTGCCTAACTGGCTTGAATCCCTCTTTGATGAGAAGGCGATGAACGACAATGTCAGCGGATAAATTGACCATGTCTTTGTGAGACCATGCAAACACATCCTGGATTAGGGTCAATAGAGTAACCATGTCATTCCTTTGGTTTGGAGTGAGGTTCGTACCAATCTGGATTTGTTTGGAGTTTTCTAAGGTTCCGAGGTTAAAAGAGGTGGTTTGATCAAGATTTGGCTTGGTTTGTCTTCGACCCATTCTTTGATCTCCTGAGGTATCTCATAGTCCTCTTGTATTTCCATCAAGTCTGAGTCCAACTTTACATCAAAGTTACAGTCCTTGTGGAGAATAGGCACCTCATCAGCAAGTCTAGGCACATCTAAATTGAGTGTTTTCTCATTTTAAATACTTGTGAGCTTATATTTGGCTATTTTTTATCGGCGGGAGCCGAGTGTTCATCCATTTAAAGCTATTGAAGTCTTCTTTGGCAGTCCACTGTAAACATTCTTATATCATTTAAAGTCTTTTCTCCACTTCTTGCACACACAGTTGTTCACATTGAGAGTCGTGTTGCTTGCGTATGCCCGAACTTTGGTCCGTGGCTTTTTATTGCTTTTGTGTGTGTGTGTGTGTGTGTGTATATATATATATATATATATATATATATATATATATATATATATATATATACACACTAACATCATCAAGTTATGCCTCGATTGAGCCTGGATTTATATCCAGAGCGTTTTCTGCTTTTATATATATATATAAATACTTATATATATTATTGCCATCAAACTCTGTTTGATTGAGCCTGGATTTTATATCCGGTGCGTTTACCTCTTTTATATATATATATATATATATATATATATATATATATATATATATATATATATATATATATATGTATTCTCGAATGCGACATAACGAAACAAGCCTGGATTGATATATATCCAGTGCGTTTATCACTTTTATACATACATATATATATGTATTCTCGAATGCGACATAACGAAACAAGCCTGGATTGATATATATCCAGTGCGTTTATCACTTTTATACATACATATATATATATATATATATATATATATATATATATATATATATATATATATATATATATTGTCCCGCCTAGAGTTTACTTCATGGCGGTTGATCGCTTTTATTGCTTTATTTACATTTTTGGTCCCGCCTGGAGTTTACTTTGTGGCGGTTAATCGTTTTTACTACTTTATTTACATTTCTTCAATCCCCCATGGAGGTGCTTCGTGGTGGTTGACTGTCTTTATATATATATTTACAGCTATATATATATATATATATATATATATATATATATATATATATATATAACTGTTTACAACTTTCATACAAATTGCTACATCATGTGAGCCTAGGAATCATGTGATCACAGATTCAGTCTCCTGAATCTAGATTCGGTTCCCATGATGGACATTTTTAGCTGTACATGGCTTATAAATTATTCACGTTGTTCAAATTTCCTTAGATGACTCTCATGCCCACAAGGAATTCGATACTGCTATATATTTTATTTTCTCGAGGATGCCTCGCATCTCAAAAATAAAAGTAACTAAGCCAAACATTTAATAAAATGGAATTATCAAAGGCCTCAATTACTATTGAGCATAAGGGTTTAAAAACCTCTTTCATAAAACATCATTGCTATATCTTGTTAAAACTGAACTTTTATACAAAATTCAAACCCTTTGTATATTGGTGCAAACGAGGCATAACACTACTTCCAAATAATTACACATTGACCCACACACACACACACACACACATTCATATAACATTTTAATTGAAAAGTTGTGGTCATCGTGGTAAGACGGATGTCGGGGGGTGCCTAACACCTTCCCTCCGCATAATCAAGCCCGCGGACCCTAACGAATCTCGATTTCACAGACCAGTTAAATAGTGTCACATCACTAGGTCAATGTTCAAATCTTTTCTCGGTTGAGTTGGTGTAACCATTTAAAAATACCAACTGGCGACTCTTACAGTCCAATCGTCGACATTTACATGTCGGACCTTTTCACAACTTATTTTTTCAAACAAATCTTATAAGAACCCAAATTTTTAGAAATTATTAAAATAAGAATTTAGTATATAAAATTCTTAAGGCATAAGAATGGTTCGAATAAGAATATAAATGTGTTACATAGGGTAATATGAGCTATGTAATAAGTGATGTTATGTTTAATAAATATATATCATTATTATATATATGTTATAAATTGTAGAGATGAATTAGTATAGAAGATGGATAGAAATTATCTATTGTTGTTAAATAATTTATGTGAAATTATTTTGTCATAGTAAGTTGGTGATATTAAATATCTTTGATAATCACCAATTCCTTGAGTATAAGTACGAATAAGTATGATGTGACGCCCCCAAATTCGGGTATCTTCCAACCCGATAATTGGTGCTACACGGTACTCATAACTGTACATTCATTCTATTGAAACGACATCAAAATGTGTGTTCCAACGACATTCTTATTACATTAATAATAATAAATCTCGTTCCCAGGTTCTTAAACCATTACATTCTTTGTTCATCATAATATAATACATATACTTACTAGTCTATTACAAGATAAACTAATCATTCCTTTTTGCCTTGCCTTTATCTTTACTGGAAACCTCGGTTCGCTCGTCCTTTAGCTGCATTCATATGGTTCAAGCAAGAGTGAGCATAATAAGCTCAGCAAGTACAACAATTTCATTTAAATAACATGCTTGAAACATAGGAATCGTATATCTTCAATAACTGGATAATAGTTACGAAGTACTATCGATAATTCAAAATAGCACTTCTTTTCCTTCAAAATGTTTTACAATGACCATATTCAGTAAAACATTAATTCTGGTCCAAGACCATGAGCGTTTCATATTCTCTTTGAAAAGGACAACCCGACATTAAGTCCGTAAGTCCAGTATAGCTTACGAGCACTTCTAAGTGATCAGCCTATAGTACTCTATGTTGATCAACACTACATCCTTTAAACGTATGTACGTTTAAGTTTTGCCAACCTCACGTGCCCATCGAATAATCGATGAAAATATATTTGTTTATTCATAGACAAACTTACCTTTGAATCCGTACCAAATACTTGGCATGGGATAGCGTTAGCAATTATATATTGAAAGACTTGCAAATAAATAAATCAATCTTTAAGATTAGTCTAGCCGAGTTAAAACTGACATTAACCTTTTCATAAAACAATTCATGCATCTCATAACATGAATCACTGAAAACTGACTAACACGAAGGTTAGACAAGCGTTTAAGAAAAACTTGCCTTTAGCGTCTGCTACAGTATAATTACTTTTCCTTTCAGTCTTTACGGTCTCTACAACACATAATCACATAACATACCACATTAGATCATGAATGAACATACATGGTTCCTAATGAATCTTACCCTTCTTCTTAATCTAATAATATATTAGATTTGTTATTATTGGTTCCGGCTTGTAGTCGTTCTTTTACATCATTAATCGAAACTTGATCGTCATTGGTGAAGTACCAACGTTGAATACCATTCATGGTTTACTTAATTACCCTTCACGTTCTTCGTTTAAATTATTCTTTCTTTCAACCTCTAATGTATTGCTTAAGGTTTTATACATCTTAAATGATGTTACATTAAGTTGATTAAGAATTTAATTCAATCTTCATTCACTTTTCCTTCACTTTACATTCAAAACCTTTCTTTTCTATTCATATTCTAGTGCTGGCGCTGCGGCTCCAGCTTCGCCTCTTTATTCCGCGCTGCGGTGTGAGTTAGCAACTCTAAAACCCGGCCTTGGCGCTGCGTGTAACAACCCGATATTTTCTATATAATTAAATCAGAAATTTTGCGTATAATTTTTTTTAAAAGATGAGGATTTATACAAGATAAGGAGTATGCATTTATGTGATACATTAAAATATATTTATTACATGAGTAAATATAAATAATTTTATTTTAGAATTATTGATTATTATAAAGTATATTCTTATAATAATTAATTTTATAGTAGAAATATTTTTATTAATTATTTTCCATGAAAATATGATTATATATTATTTAAATAATATAGGTAATGATTATTAGAATTATTATAATAATTAATCTATTTCATTATATGAATTTATGCTAGATTAATTAAGTTAATTATTTTAACTTAATTAATAATGTTAAACATGAAAGATAAATCAGATATGGAATCAGATAAATCAGATATGGAATCCAAACCCTAATTTTGGATTTTTATCAAGGAATGAGAATAATAATATAATATTAATTATATTTTGATTTTTCAGTGCTATAGATATGTACTTAATGTGCGTATTGATAATGATTGGTCAATTATGGTGTATTATGACCAAACCCTAGCAATATTTTTATAAACCCTAGTATTGCTGTTAAACCCTAGTTTCGAAGTCATATGAGACTTTAAAAATCTGTAACGACACTATGTTATGTGTTATACGATTTGTATTTTAGGTAAAGCCTTATTATTATGGAAAATCATAATTATAAATTAAAACCCTAATTTCTGAAATTAGCAACCATAATTTGAAACCTAAACTGAAGTTTGTGATCAGTCAGAAATTGTGTTAATATGATTAATATCATGTATAGTAGATTTTATTGCTAATTATGGAAAACCTAATTAGTAACTTAAAACCCTAATATCTAGAACCCTAATTTGGTAATTAAAAACCCTAATTATCAAAATTGTAAACCTTAATTACTAAATTAGCAAGTTTAATTATAATTAGTGAATTTTAAACCCTAATATTCCTGTATAATGTAATTAGAAAACCTAACTAATTAACAAACCCTAAATTACTATTTTTAGAAAATAATGTTATTTTAAACCCTAAATGAAAACATAAGAATTCATTTTATGCTAAACCTAAGGGTTAAACCCTAAGGGTTTGTTAAGATTACACTTTTGCCATTAAAATTATATAGCAAATGACCAAAAAGCCCTTATGCACATTTTTATTAAGCTTACTTGTAGATCTTGCCAAGATGGGAGTTAGTGACCTAATGTAACTACTCTTTTGACTTAAAATTGCCAGCAATCAGCCTTTAGATCAGCCAATTCATGCATCTACCATTTATATAAATAGATTGGAAGAGAGAGAAATTGAATTTGTTAGCTTATTTTTGTCCCAACACTCAACTAAACTCTCTCAAGCTCCACACCTCCGAAAATATCAACACATATCACTCACAAACCAAGCCCCACTATCATCTTTAACCAAATCAGAAGCTAGAATCAAAATTGTTCTTAGAAAGGTATAAAACCCTAACTAGAAATATGATATTTGATCCCATGTTAGATATTATTTTTTTGTGTTAAACATGTTAGATATAGTGTATAATGATGATCTGGGTTGATAGATGTTAGATCCATAACATCTATAGGCTCATATCTAGCATTTTACAAAATTTGAAAAAAAGTTCAAACTGGGGTCTGACAACAAATGTCAGTGGCCACCAATCTTTCTCTGTTATGTGTTTTTGTTGTTTAAAGCTTTGATCTTGTAGTCTGCTATGTTCTCTTTGATCTGGATCAAGAATCAGGCTCAGATCCGGTCTAGATTGCAAGTTATTCGTGGTCAAATCACGTTGACCGACATTGACCAGAAGGAATCTAGGCAGCCCAGAACATGCCCAGATAGGTCTGACAAGAAGTTCATGGCCTTTGATCTTTCTGTTTGTTGATTTTGTTGCATCTAGATTGTTGTCAGGTATTTGAACTCCATGTTTATGCCTTAAAATCTCCTTAACAATAAACGAATCGATTATAGTTGCTGGTCAAAGTAGGTAGCATGATCACGGATCCGATTTTTTGGGCAACCCAGAAAACCTATGGCCATGTGTTCTGACATGGTTTGACCGGAGATTAGAAGTTGATTCGGTTGATGTTATGTGTAGTTTATGTGTTAGATCTCTTCATTTACAAGTGTACTGCAAGCTGGAACCGTTAAATCACCGTAACATCAACTAGAAATTAGTTAAACCAAGGCACAAAGTAGCTATCAAGCACTGCCTGGGTTTCTGGGTAACCCAGAAAACCCAGGAAGAGCCTAACAGCCACTTTGGACCACCTGATCTTTCATTTGGTGCATGTTATGGTTATGTTTGTTGTTGAATGGTGTAGTCCTGCACTAGCACTATAAGATCTGACCACAATCATTCCATGAAACATCACAGATTGAGAATAATTCTTGGTCAAAGTCACTCACTCGGTAACTGACTTGGTGTTCTGGGTTTTGATGAAGAAGATGAAGAACACCTATAGCGACGGTTCTGTCGCCATAGGTGGTCTTTAGCGACAGTTTCTTTATAAAAATTATATTTTTATTAAATAATTATAGAAAATTAGTTTTAAATTATTAAAAATATATACTAAATTATTAAAAATTATTTTAAAGTCTGAAAATAGTTTTTTATTATTTTAAGTATATTTCATAAATATTTAATATTTTTGAAATATTAATGGCGTTTAATTTATTTAATTATAATATTAAATAAATTAATTAAAAATAATTTTAATACTTGAAAAATTATTTAAAATTCTATTATGATATAAGAAAATATTTTAAGTTATTTTTAATGACTTTTAATATTTTGTGATGAAATTTATTAATAAATTAATATTAATGATAATTAAGTTATTTAATAAATGAAATAAATAAATAAATTAAAAATGATTTTATTATATTAAAAATTATTTTAAATAATAATAAGGTATTTAAAAGTATTTTAAGTTATAAAACATAACTTTCAATATTTAAAGGCAAATTTCATTAATTAATTATTATTAATGATATTAAGGTTATTTAATACTTATATTAAATAAATTAGTTTAAAAATAATTTTATTATTATAAAAATCGTTTTAAATGAAAATAAAGTGCTTAAAGATATTTTAAGTTATAAAATATAACTTTTAATATTCAAAGGATAATTTTATTAATAATTTAATATTAATGATTATTAATTTATTATTAATGATATTAAATTTATTTAATAATTATATTAAATAAATAGTTTAAAATAATTTTATTAATTTAAAAATCATTTAAAAAGGATATAAATGAATTAAAACTATTTTAAGTTATAATTAATGACTTTTAATATTTTTGATAAGTAATGCATTAATATTTAAATATTAATGGTAATTATTTAAAAATGATTTTAATTCTTTTAAAAACCATTTAAGGGTAATATTAATACTTTAAAAATATTTTGAGTTATTATAAATAACTTTAATATTTTGGCAATGGTTTCATTAATAGTTTGATATTAATTAAATGTTAAGGATAATAGAATTTTTTAATATTTAAATCATTTAATAATTATTCCGGTGTTTGAAAATTCATGATAAATTATAATAAATATTTAAAAATTATTTAAAAATAATATGACTGATAATTACAATTATTGAGCTACAGGATAGAGTCTTAGACTCGATAATTACCCAATAAAGCCGTCGGTATACCGACATATTTCAGAAATTGATCTGGACTTAGATATTTTGACTGTATTAATGTTTGTTTGTGATTCAATGACTGTTGAATATGTGTAACAATGTGATTAGATAATATGCTGACTATAATAAGCAGTATTATGTGTTACGATATGTTATTCTAATCATTAAAATGATCTTATTAATGATAGATTTCAGTATAAAAGATGAAACTAAGTTTCATATTGTAAGTAGCAGACCAGTCAAGTATCCTACCTTTGCATTTTTTTTATGCAATGGACATGAGTAAGAAAGTTTCAGAATTATATTATTATTGTACCAAATTATTAACCCTATTGTTATATATATTATAACTGATCATTGAATATCAACATGGTAATATATTATTATTCAGATATTTATTCTGTTCGTTAACTTTTAATTATTGTTATATAAGTGTCCCCACTTGGATAATCATTGTATTTAATCATATGTTGATATATATATATATATATACCTATTGTTAGCCAGTACGTATACATTAAGTAAAAGTCGTCTAAGCTATTTGATCAGCTAGACACAGATTTAGAAATATCGTTGAATATGATAAAACCTTTTTATATCCAATCAAATTGTTTTGATTCGGATTTCCAACTAAGTATGAACATCCCAAACATGGGAAAACTTTTATGCGCCCAAGGCGGACAGAGTGAACGATAATATCGTTCTTGCATGTAGTATTGATCAATACAGGGCATAACAGGCTTATCAGTACCCTCCGTGCCTGTAAGTTATGACGGTTTGCAGATGAAGTTCTGCTAAACCTATTCAAAAATTGAAAACAATGTTCATAGTATGTCACCTTAACCCTATTTATAGTCTGTACGTAGTTTTAAAAATTTGATAGAGAGTTGTTATGTTATTATTATCGGTTCATATTACTTCACAACTATTGATTTGTTGTAGAAGGGTAGTAAAAAGAAAGCATTTAATCCTTTCAGTTAATATTTATAATTGTTATTACTTGCTGGGCACTCAAATGCTCATCCTTGCTTAATTTAAATGTTTTCAGCTAAGTGTGAACAACCTGAAGGCTCTGCTAATAATAAGTGAAAAGGAAAGGTTGTTGAATGAATGTAATGCTATCTTATGTAATAATTTGATATTATTAAGATAATGATATATATTATCTATCATGTTATGTAATGAATGTATTAAAGGTTACGTACTTGGGTTTTAGACTTTGATAAATATGTAAATTAAGTTGGTATTTATATTATTGTTATTATTATTAGTATTATTTCGCTCATAGAAATGGTATCGTGAAGCACCGAGTTCGGGTTTCAAGTATCATAATTTGGGGGCTTTACAGGTTAGTATCAGAGCTTTAGGGTTAGAAACCTTAGGTGGGGTAGACCTTAGGCTATAACCTTATAACAGAGGAAAACGTTGAAAATATAAATAACTCATACAGAGTTTAAAAGGAGATGAATCGGATAAATTCATCGTCAAACAAAATAAAAGATAACTTATATAAAACTATTATTTGTTGTGAGTATATACTATATGCTAATCAGGATAATTTATGTGTGTAGATGTCTGGTGGAAAAGGCTTGTTATATGCTTATAGCATGAAGGAGGATCAAATCCATACTCCCGAGCTAATATCGAAGCCAATAGCTGAAATAGAGGCTTACAATAAAAATAACTCAGAGGAGGTGGTTATTTTAGAAAATGTAGTACCAGATCCAAAAATGGTGGAACTGACAAATAGTGATTCAGACACTAAAGTTGAAGCTGAACAAGCATCAACGGAGGTGCAGGCTTTGAGGAACAAGGTTTCTTCTCTAGAAAAGCTGTGAGAAATAAAAAAGCTGCTAAATAGTCAGTTGCGAAAAGCCTTACTAGAAACAATGGAAGAACAAGATAAGATTAAACTCCGAGCAATAAGGGAAAAAGAATGATAGAAGACCAAGACTTAAGAAAATCTGATAAGAAGAAAGGGAAAAGAATATGTTACATTTGTGGCTATGAGGGACATACCACTCTGTATTGTCTCGACTATAAACCAGGTATATGTTTTACCTGTGGGATAGAAGGTCATCAGGCGAAAGGTTGTCCAAGAAAAAGGCGTAGTAAATAAGTTGTATAGGTTTTGTTGTGTAGGTATGTTTAATGTAATATATATGATAAATATGTCTGTGTAATGTAATGTTCCCAGCTTTTGTATTAGTCAAGATTGTAAATTCCGACTTCTGTAGTCACAAAGGGATAGCTGATGTTAAAAGCATTATGTTCTATGCTATGTAAAGTATTAGTTAAATGAATATGAATCTAAGTTTGAGTAATGAAACAAGTTTAATATATTAAACTTATATGATAAGGTTTAGAATGTAAGTTAAATTTATGATTTTATTTAATCAGATAATGCCGCCAAGACGTCGAACTTGAAATCAAAGGACAGAAGAATCTGTCAACAACGCTGGGGGACAACAACAAGACCCGATGTAGAACTTCGCGAACATGGTAGCTCAGGCCATGCAGTAGGGAATACCAGCCGCAGGGAATCCGCCAGACAATCGCTTGGCGAATTTCAAAGATTTTAAGGATGTAGGACCGCCAGAATTCAAATGTACAACTGACCCTGTTGATGCTTAGACTTGGGTTAAAGAGATTGAAAAAGCATTCATGATAGCTAGGGTAGCTGAAGGTTAAAAGACAGCTTTTTCCACGTATATGATGAAAGGGGAGGCGAACTTTTGGTGGGAAGCGAATCAGGCGAGGGCAAGAGAAGGTGCAGTTATATGGGATAGGTTTAAGACACTGTTCTTCGAGAACTATTTCTCGTCCAGTATGCAGGCTAGGATGGAGGTGAAATTTTTAGAGTTGAAGTAGGAGAATATGACTGTTGCGGAGTACGCCGCAAAATTTAATGAGTTAGCTAGGTTTGCTCCGCATCAAGTTGATACGAAGGCTAGGAAAGCTAGAAGATTTGAGCTGAGATTAAAACCCTGGCTCTATAACAACGTGGCGGTGTTGCAGATTCTTACATTTGCAGCACTCATGGAAAAGGCTATAATAGCTGAGGAGGGGAGTGAGGCCGTGAGCCTCTACAACAAGGAGAGGAAGAACACGGGTAAGGTCGAAGGAGCTGGGAAGACAGAAATTAATAGTGGAAGTAAAAGTGGTAGTAGCAAGAGGAAGGAGAACTATTTTGGCAATGTCCAGGTGAAACAAAAAGGTGTTAAGAAGTCAGCTGTACAGTGTAAGACTTGTGAAAAGAACCACTCTGGGGAATGTCTGAAGGAAAAATTTATTTGCTATAAGTGCTGGCAGGAGGGCCATATCTCTCCCAACTGCCCCAATCCTAGGATGAATAGTGGATGTTTTCTATCCGGGTCGACTGAACACAAGGTGAGATTGTCCGAAAAGGAGGATGGAGGCAGGAAGTGTGAATACTGTCAAGGGCAGCGGGACTTTAGCAATCACGGGACCTACGTCATCGAGCAAGCCAACAAAATCTACTGCAAAGGTCTTCAACATGACGGTCCAGGATACGATGGCAGCTGGCAATGGAACTCCAGGTATTATTCGTATAAATTTTATTTTCTTTTACATGATTTTCCTATATATAGTAAATTATTTTATAAAGAAATTTTGAAAGAGGAATTTGAGTTCTTTTAGACATCAAATTTTCGTTTAATAAGATAGACAAGCTTTTTGTGATTAGTTAAAGATCAGTTCGATCAATTATGATCGAGATCTACTTGAAATGATTGTGTATAATATGTACCCTTATATGTATAGGTTTTAAACGGTAATTCCGGGGACGGAATCTTTATAAGGGAGGGTGAATGTAACAACCCGATATTTTCTATATAATTAAATCAGAAATTTTGCGTATAAATTTTTTTTAAAAGACGAGGATTTATACAAGATAAGGAGTATGTATTTATGTGATAAATAAAAATATATTTATTACATGAGTAAATATAAATAATTTTATTTTAGAATTATTGATTATTATAAAGTATATTCTTATAATAATTAATTTTATAGTAGAAATATTTTTATTAATTATTTTTCATGAAAATATGATTATATATTATTTAAATAATATAGGTAATGATTATTAAAATTATTATAATAATTAATCTATTTTATTATATGAATTTGTGCTAGATTAATTAATTTAATTATTTTAACTTAATTAATAATGTTAAATATGAAAGATAAATCAAATTTGGAATTCAAACCCTAATTTTAGATTTTTATCAAGGAATGAAAATAATAATATAATATTAATTATATTTTGATTTTTTAGTGCTATAAATATGTACTGTATGTACGTATTGATTTGATCAATTATGGTGTATTATGACCAAACCTTAGCAATATTTTTATAAACCCTAGTATTACTGTTAAACCCTAGTTTCAAAGTCATATGTGTAAGACCCCAACTTATTAATAAATAAAATTAAATTTTCACTATTTATTATTTTGGAATAGAAAGGGTTGATTTTATTAATGTGGTTAGTTATGGGTAAAATACTTAAATATTTCAAATAAGCAAGTGGTTATAAAATATTCATTTTTGGTCGGTGAATATTCGTTTGGTCGTGGAATATTCTTGCTGTCGGGGAATATTCGTACGACGGCGCAGCCTTGTGTGGGCCCCATAATGGAAAGCGATTGGATGAAGAAAATGATAAGTATAAGTTGTTTATAATTAACGGGATAGTTGTTACCGTTAATACTGTTAGAATACCTGGTGGTTAAAATACAGTAGCACACGGTATTGCACCAATTATTGATTCTTATTAAGGAAGGCACTACTCAATAATTGTTACAGTAGTTACTGTTCAATATTTTATTTTATTGATTCAATAATTGCTGCATTGATATTTTATATTATTGTTGTTTCAATAATTGTCAGTGCACAGTATTTCCCATTATCAGATCAATAATTCATATTATTTGAATAATATTATTAGATAACATTATTGGAAATGTCCAGAAAGTTCTGTCTAAGGAGAGGTTTGGTCATCTAATTACGCGCCAGTAAGGAGAAATTCTTATTGGAAAGCCCCCTCTTTCCTAGGAACGGCCTAGTTGTCATAAATGAGATTCTGTAATATTATTTGTGAATAATTAAATTATTGATTCATATTATAAGGAAATATTTATTTTATGTGGATATAAATGAGGGATATATTTTTGTGGTTAAAAATGAAGGATTTAATATTGAGGTTTTTATCAGTATTTTTGTCGGAATGGAGGTATTAAAAATCAGGGTTTTTGAGATATTTTACGGGGGTTATAATTTTTAATCTGACCGTTGGATCGTGGTAATTTTTGGATATGTTATACATATATAAGTTGAGTATATGTCCACAAATTTTGAACCGTTAAAAATAAACGTATAATTTATTATGAATTTTACGAGATGACTGGTTCAGAAATTGTTAAATTTTCAGAGTTTATCATTTTGCTAGAAAATTCTAGAATTGGTGGGCCCCACTATTGGTTGGTGAAGAAATGTGCTGAAATTTTTATTCAAATGTGGTAGGCTTGAATAGTAGCAGGTAAAGCCATCAGGTTGCAGGTTAAATCTGCTTCGGCGTGCTAACATTTTCCTATAAATTGAGGGCTAAGTTAGAATTGAAAATCACATCAGAAACAAGTTTTCTCTCTTTCTCTCTCTAGATTATTGAGTGTATTTTGTGAGTATTTAGATACTTTGAGAGTTTCTATTCATCTGAGCAAGTTTCTTTCAGCCTTATACCGGTATTCTGACCAGAAGTACTGATATTTTGAGGTAAGGGATATTATCTTCTTCTTAAATGATATTTTCTTCAATATCATTATGCTGAAATATTGATATGAACTTTTTATCAAATTTGGAACTTTTTGTGTCGGGGTTACTATTCACGTATACGGCACTATTCACGAATACGACACTATTCACCGAAAAATAAAATTTTCCCTTTTTGTCCAAGATGTCTATTATGGTTACTATCTTTGATTGTATCCATTTTTTGATCTTTATTTTTGAATTCTGCTTCACAATTGATTATTATGAAGTATTATTGATCTTGGATAAACTGTTATACGAATCCCTACTATTTGTCCTTCTGTCTCACTGGATTCGTTTTTTTAAAGATATTTTTCATCATCCTCAGTCCTAAATGATGATATTACTGAATATCTTTGGCCTGTAGTGCAAAGATGAATGATTAACTGATGAATATCTTTGGCCCGTAGTGCAAAGATGAACAGGTGTTGAGATGAACATGACCGACTGGTGATACAAATGAATATCTTTGGCCTGTAGTGCAAAGATGAATATTTGGTTAAAGATGATTATTAATTGATGTTACAGGGATAAAATATTGATGATGGACTTTTAAATCTTAGAAGATAGTAGAATTCATTCTCTACTTGACTCTTCTAATCGTTTGCTGTTTCCGCTGCAGTTGTTGATCTAAAACTTGTTGTCGATTATATTCTATCAGATTTTTCCCTGTTGAATATTAATGATAATTTGTTGTATATTATCTTAGTCATAATATTCTTTACTGGGCTAGTTGAGCTCACCCTTTTCCTTTTTGTTCCATTTTTCTTCTCAGAAGTTGAGAACATAGCAGGATCTAGTCGGGGTATGGAGTGATGGTTCTAGAAAGATGTTTTAGCAGTCCTCACTATTTTTGTAAAATAGTGTTTGAATAATTGTAATGAGGACTTATTTGAGTGTGGATATTGTCTAGAAGACAATATTTATATTTAAACTCACAGTACGTGTTGTCGTATTTTGCACGACAATTGTATTATTGAAGCTGTAGTTTGCTTTTTGTACCATGTATTTGGCGACTCGGAATGTGTGTTGTATACCTATTTTGGAGGCGTCACAATATGAGACTTTAAAAATCTGTTACGACACTGTGTTATGTGTTATACGATTTGTATTTTAGGTAAAGCCTTATTAATATGGAAAATCATAATTATAAATTAAAACCCTAATTTTTGAAATTAGAAACCCTAATTTGAAACCTAAACTGGAGTTTGTGATCAATCAGAAATTGTGTTAATATGATTAATATAATGTATAGTAGATTTTATTGCTAATTATGGAAAACCTAATTAGTAACGTAAACCCCTAATATTTAGAACCCTAATTTGGTATTTTGAAACCCTAATTGTAATTTGGTAACCCTAATCATTAAAATTGTAAACCCTAATTACTAAATTAGTAAGGTTAATTATAATTAGTGAATTTTATAAACCCTAATGTTCCTGTATAATGTAATTATAAAGCCTAACTAATTAACAAACCCTAAATTACTATTTTTAGAAACTATTTTTATTTTTATTTTTATTTTAAACCCTAAATAAAAATCTAGGAATTCATTTTGTGCTAAACCTTAGGGTTAAACCCTAAGGGTCAAACTTTAAGGGTTTGTTAAGATTACACTTTTGCCATTAAAATTATATAGCAAATGACAAAAAGCCCTTATGCACATTTTTATTAAGCTTACTTGTAGATCTTGCCAAGATGGGAGTTGGTAACCTAATGTAACTACTCTTTTGACTTAAAATTGCCAGCGATCAGCCTTTAGATAAGCCAATTCATGCATCTACCACTTATATAAATAGATTGTAAGAGAGAGAAATGACATTTGCTAGCTTATTTTTGTCCCAACACTCAACTAAACTCTCTCAAGCTCCACACCTCCGAAAATATCAAGACATATCACTCACAAACCAAGCCCCGCTATCATCTTTAACCAAATCAGAAGCTAGAATCAAAATTGTTCTTAGAAAGGTATAAAACCCTAACTAGAAATCTGATATTTGATCCCATGTTAGATGTTATTTTTTTGTGTGTTAAACATGCTAGATATAGTGTATAATGATGATCCGGGTTGATAGATGTTAGATCCATAACATCTATAGGCTCAGATCTAGCATTTTATAAAATCTGGAAAAAAGCTCAAACTGGGGTCTGACAATGAATGTCAGTGACCACCAATCTTTCTCTGTTATGTGTTTTTGTTGTTTGAAGCTTTGATATTGTAGTCTGCTATGTTCTCTTTGATCTGGATCAAGAATCAGGCTCAGATCCGGTCTAGATTGCAAGTTATTCGTGGTAAAACCACGTTGACCGGCATTGACCGGAAGGAATTTGGGAAGCCCAGAACATGCCCAGATAGGTCTGACAAGAAGTTCATGGCCTTTGATTTTCTGTTTGTTATTAGTTTGTTGTTTTTGTTGCATCTAGATTGTTGTCAGGTATTTGAACTCCATGTTTATGCATTAAAATCTCCTTAACAATAAACGAATCGATTTTAGTTGCTGGTCAAAGTAGGTAGCATGATCACGAATCCGGTTTTCTGGGCAACCCAAAAAACCTATTGCCATGTGTTCTGACATGGTTTGACCGGAGATTAGAAGTTGATTCGATTGATGTTATGTGTATTTTATGTGTTAGATCTCTTCATTTACAAGTGTACTACAAGCTGGAACCTTTAAATCACCATAACATCAACTAGAAATCAGTTAAACCAAGGCACAAAGTAGCTATCAAGCACTGCCTGGGTTTCTGGGTAACCCAGAAAACCCAGGAAGGGCCTGACAGCCACTTTGGACCACCTGATCTTTCATTTGGTGCATGTTACGATTATGTTTGTTGTTGAATAGTGTAGTCCTGCACTAGCACTATAAGATCTGACCACAATCATTCCATGAAACATCACAGATTGAGAATAATTCTTGGTCAAACTCACCCACTCGGTAACTAACTTGGTGTTCTGGGTTTTGATGAAGAACACCTATAGCGACGGTTCTGTCGTTATAGGTGGTCTTTAGCGATAGTTTCTTTATAAAAATTATATTTTTATTAAATAATTATAGAAAATTAGTTTTAAATTATTAAAAATACATAATAAATTATTAAAAGTTATTTTAAAGTCTGAAAATTAGTTTTTAATTATTTTAAGTATATTTCATAAATATTTAATATTTTTAAAATATTAATGGTATATAATTTATTTAAATATAATATTAAATAAATTAGTTAAAAATGATTTTAATACTTGAAAAATTATTTAAAATTATATTATGATATAAGAAAATATTTTAAATTATTTTGAATGATTTTTAATATTTTGTGATGAAATTCATTAATAAATTAATATTAATGATAATTAAGTTATTTAATAAATGAATTAAATAAATAAATTAAAAATGATTTTATTATATTAAAAATCATTTTAAATAATAATAAGGTATTTAAAAGTATTTTAAGTTATAAAATATAACTTTCAATATTTAAAGGCAAATTTAATTAATTAATTATTATTAATGATATTAAGATTATTTAATAATTATATTAAATAAATTAGTTTAAAAATGATTTTATTATTATAAAAATTATTTTAAATAAAAATAAAGTGTTTAAAGATATTTTATGCTATAAAATATAACTTTTAATATTCAAAGGATAATTTTATTAATAATTTAATATTAATTTATTATTAATGATATTAAATTTATTTAATAATTATATTAAATAAATAGTTTTAAAATAGTTTTATTAATTTATAAACTATTTAAAAAGGATATAATTGAATTAAAAATATTTTAAGTTATAATTAATGACTTTTAATATATTGATAAGTAATGCATTAATATTTAAATATTAATAGTAATTATTTAAAAATAATTTTAATTCTTTTAAAAATTATTTAAGGGTAATATTAATACTTTAAAAATATTTTGAGTTATTATAAATAACTTTAATATTTTGGCAATGATTTCATTAATAGTTTGATATTAATTAAATGTTAAGGATAATAGAATTGTTTAATATTTAAATCATTTAATAATAATTACGGTGTTTGAAAATTCATGATAAATTATAATAAATGTTTAAAAATTATTTAAAAATAATATGACTGATAATTACAATTATTGAGCTACAAGGTAGAGTCTTAGACTCGATAATTATCCGATAAAGCCGTCGGTACACCGACATATTTTAAAAATTGATCTAGACTTAGATATTTTGACTGTATAAATGTTTGTTTGTGATTCAATGACTGTTGAATATGTGTGACAATGTGATTAGGTAATATGCAAACTGTAATAAGCAGTATTGTGTGTTACGATATATTATTCTAATCATTAAAATGATCATATTAATGATAGGTTTCGGTATAAAAGATAAAACTAAGTTGCATATTGTAAGCAGCAGACTAGGCATGTAAGACCCCAACTTATTAATAAATAAAATTAAATTTCCTCTATTTATTATTTTGGAATAGAAAGGGTTGATTTGATTAATGTGGTTAGTTATGGGTAAAATGCGCAAATATTTCAAATAAGCAAGTGGTTATAAAATATTCATTTTGGTCGGTGAATATTCATTTGGTCGTGGAATATTCTTGCTGTCGGGAAATATTCGTACGACGGCGCAGCCTTGTGTGGGCCCCATAATGGAAAGCGATTGGATGAAGAAAACGACAAGTATAAGTTGTTTATAATTAACGGGGTAGTTGTTACCGTTAATACTGTTAGAATACCTGGTGGTTAAAATACAGTAGCACACGGTATTGCACCAATTATTGATTCTTATTAAGGAAGGCACTACTCAATAATTATTACAGTAGTTACTGTTCAATATTTTATTGATTCAATAATTACTGCATTGATATTTTATATTATTGTTGTTTCAATAATTGTCACTGCACAGTATTTCTCATTATCAAATCAATAATTCATATTATTTGAATAATATTATTAGATAACATTATTGGCAATGTCTAGAAAATTCTGTCTAAGGAGAGGTTTGGTCATCTAATTACGCGTCAGTAAGGAGAAATTCTTATTGGAAAGCCCCCTCTTTCCTGTGAACGGCCTGGTTGTCATAAATGTGATTCTGTAATATTATTTGTGAATAATTAATTATTGATTCATATGATAAGGAAATATTTATTTTATGTGGATATAAATGAGGGATATATTTTTGTGGTTAAAAATGAAGGAGTTAATATTGAGGTTTTTATCAGTATTTTTGTCGGAATGGAGGTATTAAAAATCAGGGTTTTTGAGATATTTTACGGGGGTTATAATTTTTAATCCGACCGTTGGATCGTGGTAATTTTTGGATATGTTATACATATATAAGTTGAGTATATGTCCACAAATTTTGAACCATTAAAAATAAACGGATGATTTATTATGAATTTTACGAGATGACTGGTTCATAAATTGTTGAATTTTCGGAGTTTATCATTTTGGTGAAAAATTCTAGAATTGGTGGGCCCCACTCTTGGTTGGTGAAGAAATATGCTGAGATTTTTATTCAAATGTGGTAGGCTTGAATAGTAGCAGGTAAAGCCATCAGGTTGCTGGTTAAGTCTGCTTCGGCGTGCTAACATTTTTCTATAAATAGAGGACTAAGTTAGAATTGAAAATCACACCAGAAACAAGTTTTCTCTCTTTCTCTCTCTAGATTATTGAGTGTATTTTGTGAGTATTTAGATACTTTTAGAGTTTTTATTCATCAGAGTAAGTTTCTTTCAGCCTTATACCGGTATTCCGACCAGAAGTACTGATATTTTGAGGTAAGGGATATTATCTTCTTCTTAAATGATATTTTCTTCAATATCATTATGCCAAAATATTGATATGAACTTTTTATCAAATTTAGAACTTTTTGTGTCGGGGTTACTATTCCCGTATACGTTACTATTCACGAATACGACACTATTCACCGGAAAATAAATTTTTTCCTTTTTGTCCAAGATGTCTATTATGATTACTATCTTTGATTGTATCCATGTTTTGATCTTTATTTTTGAATTCTGTTTCACAATTAATTATTATGAAGTATTATTGATCTTGGATAAACTGTTATACGAATCCCTACTATTTGTCCTTATGTCTCACTGGATTCGTTTTCTTTAAGATATTTTTCATCATCCTAAGTCCTAAATGATGATATTATTGAATATCTTTGGCCTGTAGTGCAAAGATGAATGATTAACTGATGAATATCTTTGGCCCATAGTGCAAAGATGAACAGGTGTTGAGATGAACATGACCGACTGGTGATACAAATGAATATCTTTGGCCTGTAGTGCAAAGATGAATATTTGGTTAAAGATGATTATTAATTAATGTTACAGGGATAAAATATTGATGATGGACTTTTAAATCTTAGAAGATAGTATAATTCATTCTCTACTTGACTCTTCTAATGGTTTGTTGTTTCCGCTGCAGTTGTTGATCTAAAAACTTGTTGTCGATTATATTCTATCAGATTTTTCTCTGTTGAATACTAATGATAATTTGTTGTATATTATCTTAGTCATAATATTCTTTACTGGGCTAGTTGAGCTCACCCTTTTCCTTTTTGTTCTATTTTTCTTTTCAGGAGGTGAGAACATAGCAGGATCTAGTCGGGGTATGGAGTGATGGTTCTAGAAAGATGTTTTAGCAGTCCTCACTATTTCTGTAAAATAGTGTTTGAATAATTGTAATGAGGACTTATTTGAGTGTGGATATTGTCTAGACGACAATATTTATATTTAAACTCACAGTATGTGTTGTCGTATTTTGCACGACAATTGTATTATTAAAGTTGTAGTTTGCTTTTTGTACCATGTATTTGGCGACTCAGAATGGGTGTTGTATACCTAATTTGGGGGCGTCACAGTTGGTATCAGAGCTTAGGGATATGATCCCTAGCTGAGATGTGAGACAAGAACTAGGAGGGGGAGAGACGGGAAATTCCTTCGCTAGTATGACCTGACTAAGTTTATTTGGTGTTTATTTGGTCGGTCAGAGTATAGGGATAATATATGACATGACTATTAACCTTTGTTTTATGGTAGTATTTAAGAATGGCAGCTGAGAACGTTAATAATGGAGTAAATCAGACCGTGGAGACACCTTTGATCACCACCCAAGGGAACGTGCAACAGGAAGGCAATATTCCCCCTGTAAACAACGTTACCGAGCAAACTATGAGTGATGGAATATTTAGGAGCTTTTTGCAGTTCATGCAAAATCAGACGAGGGAAACTCGTGTGTAGAATACGGGTGGAAATGATAACAACGCGCGGTTTGTCACAGCCAAGCAATTCAAAGAATTGGGACCACCAAAATTTAAGGGAAAGCCGGATCCGATCATGGCGAAAACGTGGGTCAAGTAAATTACCAAGATATTCGTTGTCTTGGGATGCACGGAGGAACAGAAGGTTCCATTCGCCACCTTTATGTTCCGCGGTGAGGCAGACTACTGGTGGGAGTCTGTGAAGCGTACCCAGCCTGATGCACTCAACATGTCCTGGGAAACATTTCAGAAACTGTTCAATGATAAGTACTTTCCTGAAAGTATTCGTCATATGAAGGAGGTGGAGTTTATCAGACCGGAACAAAATAACATGACGGTGTCCCAGTACGAGGTGAAGTTTACAGAGTTATCCAGGTTTGCACCTCATTTGGTCAAAAATGAGGAACGAATGACAAGGATGTTTCTAAGAGGTCTAAAACCCGAGATTCGGCAATATCTTATCTCTCATAAATTTTCTTTATATTCAGATGTTGTAAATAGGGATCAATTATTAGAGCGAGATAATGAGTATGTGCAACCGAGGGACCACAACCAGGGTCATACCGATGACAGCAGTCATCAAAGCGATGATAACCAACGAGGAGGGAAAAATACGAACAAAGGCGGTAACCACTTGGGTGGTCATCGTGGCCATGATAATAGGAGAGGTGAGTTAAGTAGAAATTTCAGAAAGAGGAGATTCAACAATGACGGGAAGACATCAGCAGCTGCACCAGCACCAACAACAAATTCTAGGGGAGGAGAACGACCGCCAGTTAGATGTTACAAATGCGGGAAAGAGGGACATATCAGCCCAAACTGTCCACAACAATCCAAGGTATGTTACAACTGTGAAAAGGAAGGCCACATAGCTCGGGATTATTCTGTAGCAAACCCAAGTTCAACGGGGATGGTGACTCCAAGGGCTGTCCCCGATAAGTCGAAATCAGCAGTTCCTGGAAGAGCGTTTGTCGTGACTAGCCAAAACGTGAGGAACCAGAACGAGGTGATCACGGGTAAGCTAATCATAAACTCTTACGAAGTTTATACCTTATTAGATACCGGTTCTACCCATTCTTTTATCTCTCCTGCTTGTGCTCAACGTTTAAACTTGACTCCGGAGAAATTAGACTTTGACTTATCTGTTGAAACTCCGTTAGGTGAAACCTTCGTTACATCTACAGTTTATAAATCTTGCATGATCCAAGTTGACACTATCACATTACCTGTTGATCTTATCTCTTTAAAGATACTTGCTTTTGATGTGATTTTAGGAATTGATTGGTTAACCACTCATCATGCTAAAATTGATTGTTTTCGTAAGGTTGTTAGTTTTTATATTCCTGACCAACCTGTCATACGAATTCAAACTACTAAACCACTAAAATCAGTCACTGTCATATCAAGCCACAAAGCTATTCGTTTATTGAAAAATAGATGTCAAGCTTTCTTAGCCCATGTTATGGATTTGAACAAAGACAAGTCAGATTTGAATAATATTTCTATTGTTAGAGAATTTCTCGATTTATTTCCTGAAGAACTTCCTAGTCTACCCCCAGAACGTGAAGTTGAATTCTTTATTAACCTTGAACCCGGTACAAAGTCCATTTCTAAAACCCCATATCGAATGGCTCCTATTGAACTTCAGGAGTTAAAAGTCCAATTACAAGAGTTATTAGACATCAATTTTATTCGTCCTAGTACATCTCCTTGGGGTGCTCCTGTTTTATTCGTAAAGAAGAAAGACGGGAGTATGCGACTTTGTATCGACTACAGGGAATTGAACCATGTCACCATCAAGAATAGGTATCCGCTACCTCGCATTGATGACCTGTTTGACCAGTTGCAAGGAGCACAATTCTTTTCAAAGATCGATCTTCGTTCTGGATATCATCAGCTGAAGATTAAAACTGAGGATATTCTAAAGACTGCCTTCAGAACTCGGTACGAGCATTATGAATTCTTAGTCATGTCTTTTGGATTGACTAATGCTCCTGCTGCTTTCATGGATATGATGAACCGTGTATTCAAAGAATATTTAGATCAGTTCGTTGTTGTCTTTATTGATGACATCCTCATCTATTCCAAAAGCCGTGAAGATCATGAGCGCCATTTGAAGCTGGTACTGCAAAGGCTTCGTGAAAACAAGCTATATGCCAAATTGAAGAAATGCGAGTTCTGGCTTGAGGAAGAAGCATTCCTTGGGCACGTGGTGTCAAAACATGGAGTATCTGTCGACCCAGCGAAGATTGAAGCCATACAAAGTTGGGAGCAACCGAAGTCGGTGACCGAAGTACGTAGCTTTCTGGGCTTAGCTGGGTATTATCGGAGATTCGTGAAAGGATTTTCTAGAATTGCTACTCCGTTAACTCAGCTGACTCGGAAGGATACAAAATTTGGTTGGAGCGAGGATTGTGAGAAGAGTTTTCAAGAACTTAAGAGGAGACTCATTTCGGCACCTATTTTGACAATACCATCTGGTTCGGATGGATTTGTTATCTACAACGATGCTTCAGGCAAAGGGTTAGGATGTGTTCTCATGCAACATGGGAAAGTCATAGCCTATGCCTTGCGACAACTCAAAGAATATGAGAGGAATTATCCTACTCATGATTTGGAGTTGGCAGCAGTCGTTTTTGCGTTGAAGATTTGGAGACACTACCTGTATGGGGAGAAAGTGGAGATCTATACGGATCATAAAAGCCTCAAATATTTCTTCACCCAAAAGGAACTCAACATGCGGCAACGACGTTGGCTTGAGCTGTTGAAAGATTACGATCATACCATCCAATATCATCTTGGAAAAGCGAACGTAGTAGCTTACGCATTGAGTAGAAGATCATACGCGGGTACAAGTGCAATGGTGTTAACACAAAGGCCCATTTTGTATGATTTGCAAAGGATGGAGATAGAGATGAAGGCTCCAAGTACCCACATGATGATATCAAATATACGAGTAGAACCGACTTTAATTGATAAAGTTAAAGCCGCCCAAGCTACGGACATAGAGCTGATGCGTATGAAGAAGAAAGTGCAAGAAGGTGCTATTCCAGAAGCAAGAATCGATGAAGAAGGAATACTTCGAGTTAACTCCAGACTTTGTGTTCCTAACGATTTTGACTTGAAGCATAGAATAATGATGGAGGCACACAACACACCGTTTGAAATCCATCTTGGGAGTACCAAAATGTATCACGATCTTCGACATACATTTTGGTGGAGCAATATGAAAAGAGAGATCGCGGAGTTTATCTCGAGGTGTTTAACTTGTCAACGTGTAAAGGCGGAGCATCAAGTGCCAAAGGGTCCATTGCAACCACTTGAGATCCCAAAATGGAAGTGGGAACACATTACCATGGATTTCGTTACAGGTCTTCCCAAGGTTTCTCAAGATGCGATTTGGGTCATTGTTGATAGATTAACCAAGTCTGTCCATTTCTTGCCTATACGTGAGACTTATTCCCTTGAACGTCTTGCTAGTATGTATGTGAATGAGATTGTGAGATTGCATGGCATGCTAGTATCCATAGTTTTGGATCGTGACCCAAGATTCACCTCACGATTTTGGGTTAGCTTGCAGAAAGCTATGGGCACGGATTTACGATTTAGTTCAGCATACCATCCTCAAACGGACGGGCAATCAGAGAGGACTATTCAAACCCTTGAAGATCTATTAAGACTCTGTGTTCTAGATTTTAAAAGAAGTTGGGATAAGTACTTGCCACTGGTGGAATTCTCCTACTACAACAGTTATCAGGCAAGTATAGGTATGGCACCATTTGAAGCCTTATAGGGACGAAAATGTCGATCTCCAGTATGCTGGGACGAGGTGGGTGAAGCAATATTGTTGGGACCAGAATTGGTATGCATAACTACAGAGAAGATCCAAACAATTCGACAACGTATTCAAATGGCACATGATCGATAAAAGAGTTATGCGGATCTTCATCGAAAGGATGTAGAATTCAATATTGGGGATCATGTATTGTTATGTGTTGCACCATGGAAAGGAGTTACAAGATTTGGGAAGAGAGGAAAGCTCAATCCACGATTTGTCGGTCCATTTGAGATTCTTGACCGAATAGAAAATGTGGCCAATGGACTCGCATTACCTCCAAGCATGTCTCGTGTTCATAATATTTTTCATATATATGTGCTTCGTAAATATGTGAAAGACCCGAACCACATAATTGAGTTAGAACCAGACGAGATAGCCGAAGATTTAACGTACGAGGAGGTACCTGTTAAGATCTTGGATAGGAAAGAGCATGTTTTACGCACGAAGGTTATACCACAAGTTAAGGTTTTGTGGAGAAACCATGCTATTGAAGAAATGACCTGAGAGTTGGAATCAGAAATGAAAGCGAGGTATCCTCACCTTTTCGAAACACCAGGTACGTACGTCAATTTCGAGGACGAAATTTCATAAGGAGGGGAGGTTGTAAGACCCCAACTTATTAATAAATGAAATTAAATTTCCTCTATTTATTATTTTGGAATAGAAAGGGTTGATTTGATTAATGTGGTTAGTTATGGGTAAAATGCGCAAATATTTGAAATAAGCAAGTGGTTATAAAATATTCATTTTTGGTCGGTGAATATTCGTTTGGTCGTGGAATATTCTTGCTATCGGGGAATATTCGTACGACGGCGCAGCCTTGTGCGGGCCCCATAACGGAAAGCGGTTGGATGAAGAAAATGACAAGTATAAGTTGTTTATAATTAACGGCGTAGTTGTTACCGTTAATACTGTTGGAATACCGGTGGTTAAAATACAGTAGCACACGGTATTGCACCAATTATTGATTCTTACGAAGGAATGAACTACTCAATATTTACTACAGTAGTTACTGTTTAATATTTTATTAATTTAATAATTACTGCATTGATATTTTATATTATTGTTGTTTCAATAATTGTCACTGCACAGTATTTCCCATTATTAGATCAAAATTTCATATTATTTGAATAATATTATTAGATAACATTATTGGCAATGTCTAGAAAGTTCTGTCTAAGGAGAGGTTTGGTCATCTAATTGCATGCCAGTAAGGAGAAATTCTTATTGGAAAGCCCCCTCTTTCTGTGAACGGCCTGGTTGTCATAAATGTGATTCTGTAATATTATTTGTGAATAATTAATTATTGATTCATATGATAAGGAAATATTTATTTTATGTGGATATAAATGAGGGATATATTTTTGTGGTTAAAAATGAAGGATTTAATGTTGAGGTTTTTATCAGTATTTTTATCGGAATGGAGGTATTAAAAATCAGGATTTTTGAGATATTTTACGGGGGTTATAATTTTTAATCCGACCGTTGGATCGTGGTAATTTTTGGATATGTTATACATATATAAGTTGAGTATATGTCCACAAATTTTGAACCGTTAAAAATGAACGGATGATTTATTATGAATTTTACGAGATGACTGGTTCAGAAATTATTGAATTTTTGGAGTTTATCATTTTGGTGAAAAATTCTAGAATTGGTGGCCCCACTCTTGGTTGGTGAAGAAATGTGCTGAGATTTTTATTCAAATGTGGTAGGCTTGAATAGTAGCAGGTAAAGCCATCAGGTTGCAGGTTAAGTCTGCTTCGGCGTGCTAATATTTTTCTATAAATAGAGGGCGAAATGAGTATTTAGATACTTTGAGAGTTTCTATTCATCAGAGCAAGTGTCTTTCAGCCTTATACCGGTATTCCGACCAGAAGTACTGATATTTTGAGGTAAGGGATATTATCTTCTTCTTAAATGATATTTTCTTCAATATCATTATGCCGAAATATTGATATGAACTTTTTATCAAATTTAGAACTTTTTGTGTTGGGGTTACAATTCACGTATACGGCACTATTCACGAATACAGCACTATTCACCGAAAAATAAATTTTTCCCTTTTTGTCCAAGATGTCTATTATGGTTACTATCTTTGATTGTATCCATGTTTTGATCTTTATTTTTAAATTCTGCTTCACAATTGATTATTATGAAGTATTATTGATCTTGGATAAATTGTTATACGAATCCCTACTATTTGTCCTTCTGTCTCACTGGATTCATTTTCTTTAAGATATTTTTCATCATCCTCAGTCCTAAATGATGATATTACTGAATATCTTTGGCTTGTAGTGCAAAGATGAATGATTAACTGATGATTATCTTTGGCCCGTAGTGCAAAGATGAACAGGTGTTGAGATGAACATGACCGACTGGTGATACAAATGAATATCTTTGGCCTGTAGTGCAAAGATGAATATTTGGTTAAAGATGATTATTAATTGATGTTACAGGGATAAAATATTGATGATGGACTTTTAAATCTTAGAAGATAGTAGAAATCATTCTCTACTTGACTCTTCTAATGGTTTACTGTTTTCGCTGCAGTTGTTGATCTAAAACTTGTTGTCGATTACATTCTATCAGATTTTTCCCTGTTGAATACTAATGATAATTTGTTATATATTATCTTAGTCATAATATTCTTTACTGGGCTAGTTGAGCTCACCCTTTCCTTTTTTGTTCCATTTTTCTTCTCAAGAGGTGAGAACATAGCAGGATCTAGTCGGGGTATGGAGTGATGGTTCTAGAAAGATGTTTTAGCAGTCCTCACTATTTCTATAAAATAGTGTTTGAATAATTATAATGAGGACTTATTTGAGTGTGGATATTGTCTAGAAGACAATATTTATATTTAAACTCACAGTATGTGTTGTCGTATTTTGCATGACAATTGTATTATTGAAGTTGTAGTTTGCTTTTTGTACCATGTATTTGGCGACTCAGAATGGGTGTTGTATACCTATTTTGGGCGCGTCACAAGGCAAGTATCCTACCTTTGCATTTTCTATATGCAATGGACATGAGTAAGAAAATTTTAGAATTATATTATTATTGTACCAAATTATTAACCCTATTGTTATATATATTATAACTGATCATTGAATATCAACATGGTAATATATTTTCATTTAGATATTTATTCTGTTCGTTAATTTCTAATTATGGTTATATAAGTGTCCCCACTTGGATAATCATTATATTTAATCACATGTTGATATATATATATATATATATATATATATATATATATATATATATATATATATATATATATATATATATGGAGAGGATCAAGAGTAGAACTCTTAGAACTCTTAAGTAGTAGGACTCTCTTAAATAATAGAATTGTATCAAAACGACGTAGTTTTGATAAGACGCGGTGGCATTTTTATAAATACGCGGTGACATGGTATATATATATATATATATATATATATATATATATATATATATATATATATATATACCTATTGTTAGCCAGTATGTATACATTAAGTAAAAGTCGTCTAAGCTATTTGATCAGCTAGACACATATTTAGAAATATCATTGAATATGATAAAACCTTTTTGTATCCAATCAAATTGTTTTTATTCGGATTCCCGACTAAGTATGAACATCCCGAACATGGGAAAACTTTTATGCGCCCAAGGCGGACAAAGTGAACGATAATATCGTTCTTGCATGTAGTATTGATCAATACAGGGCATAACAAGCTGATCACCCCTCGTGCCCGTAAGTTATAACGATTTACGGATGAAGTTCTGCTAAACCTATTCAAAAATTGAAAATAATGTTCATAGTATGTCATCTTAACCCTATTTATAGTCAGTACGTAGTTTCAAAAATTTGATAGAGAGTTGTTATGTTATTATTATCGGTTCAGATTACTTCACAACTATTGATTTGTTATAGAAGAGTAGTACAAAGAAAGCATTTAATCCTTTCAGTTAATATTTATAATTGTTATTACTTGTTGGGCACTCAAATGCTCATCCTTGCTTAATTTAAATGTTTTCAGCTAAGTATGAACAACCTGAAGGCTCTGCTAATAATAAGGGAAAAGGAAATGTTGCTGAATGAATGCAATGCTATCTTATGTAATAGTTTGATATTATTAAGATAATGATATATATTATCTATCATGTTATGTAATGAATGTATTAAAGGTTACGTACTTGGGTTTTAGACTCTGATAAATATGTAAATTAAGTTGGTATTTATATTATTGTTATTATTATTAGTATTATTCCGCTCATAGAAATGGTATCGTGAAGTACTGAGTTCGGATTTCAAGTATCTGGATTTGGGGGCTTTACAGTGCGGCGCCATGTCTAGTGTATTCGGCTGCGCTGCGGCGCCACCTAATAGTATGCTATGGTTTGGCCTCGCGCTGCGGCGCCGGCCTTTCCTCTTTGAGTCGCGCCTCGGCGCGGACTCTGTGCCATAGAAAATTTTGACAGACTTTTTACTTTGTGAGATTTCCGGGCTCGTAACTTCTTCGTTATAAGTCCGAATTGGCTCGTTCAAGAGCCTACGGTTCACAAATTACATACTCTACGTGTTCATGCAATAATTTTATCTATTTGACTTCGTTAACTAAAAATTCACCTATTAGTCCATTTTTAACAAAAATGATAAACATTCGTGGACGTTCAACGCTCGTTTCTTCGTTCTAAGTCAGAATTCGGTCATTCTCGAGTTTGCAACTCTATAATGCCAAATACAACTTGTCTCCTTTGAAAACCAATGTTTCCAAGCTCAATATCAAAATTCGACTTCCATTCCTAGATTTTCACGAATTCGACGACTATCATCTATTCGTGTGGATTCTGACATAACTTCGTTTCTTAAGATTTGTTCTTCGTTTCAAATGGATTCAATCCATCATACTAACATCTTGACATACATACTTCATTCATTTATACACATGATAAGTTCTTGCTTGTTCTTTGTGAGTTTATAACTTCTAAAAGTAAAAACGACTTGTGATTTCTTTTCTCATGACTTAGGATAGATTAAGTTTTTTAACCATCATCCTTGCATCTTCTTGTCATACCAACTTCATTAATGTAAAACATGTTACAAGTTACTACAATTCTTCTTTTGTTCATAACTTCATTTATTGGTTATCTTACAACATGACTTAATTATGGCTTAAGTCTTTTAATTAGCCATTCCTACTTCTCCTTATCATACAAGTTCTACCACTCCCCACTTCTCTAACAATGGAAGAGAAGAAGAATCACGGTTTAGGACCTTACCCTTGAAGATTACTTGGTTAATCTTTGATCTTCTTCTTACTTCTTGAAATATGAACTCTAGCTTTTCTAGCTTTTTCTCTCAAGCAAATAAGCACTTAAAATGTTGGAGAAAATACAACAACCAACAAATGAGTTAGCTCTCCCTCTATTTATAGAAATCTCAAAGTGAGGGTAGTTTAGACATTAAACCAATCCCACCCCCTTACTATTCCAAGCTTAGACACTAAGTTATCTTTCTCCCTACAACACTTGGCCACTAAGTTGCTTGCTTATCACTTTGGATCACCCATGGGTTGCCCCATGGTTCATGCCTACCCATTGGATACTTACTTTGGGCTTTACATTTAATTAGTTTAGCTTAATCATTTGGGCTTTAATATTACATAATCTTGGGCTTGCTCATTAATTCTTATTGGACTTCACAATTTCCTACATAATCCTACAAATTCAATACATTTGGCTTAAAGCTTTAGAACGTATTAATACGTATTAATTTCATATTCTAACTCGTATACTAATTCATGATATACGATATACCATCATTTATACATACTTGTATAATATCTCGTATCATAGTTGTATTCATTATCTCGTACAATACCTACGTATTATACGATCATCGCTTTAATTCATTATACACATTTAAATTCCTTCTCGGAAATCACTTTTCTTAACCGTTAGGTTTTAAGTCCGCAGGCGAAAAACTGCATTTTCCACAACTAAAATATTATTAGATATTCCATCTCACCTCGATATTCTATCATCACATATTTCTGAGAAATTCAAAAATAATTCTCGAGCAGAAATGCATGAATAGTATTTTTCAGAAAATTTCTCGGAAAGCTTTTATTTTCGTCTTAGAAATTCAAACACTTTAATTCTACCACGAAGTCAAAATACTACGACGTTACAATATGTTTAGGTCATAGAACGACCTTCAAATAGCTTACTCCATAAATAATCAATTAAATTCATTTAATCTACATAATTTAATAAAAATTTAATCCTCAAAAAATTTGATTTTTTTGGGACGTTACATATGAAGTCTAAGGCAGTGCAACCATACCTATAATGGTGGATGTATAGGAGCTGGACTAAACAATTCCTTCAGAGGGCGTAGGTATATACGAATTAGTAACCGATCTAACTCACTATGAAAATAGTGTAGACGAGACAGAAATCAATTTGTTAGTTATTTGTGGGAAACCACTCAGCGTACTATATTGAATACTATTAAAGACTCGATATGTGCTAGGTTTAGACTTGTATATATGTATGTTATTCACGAGAGAAGAAAATTAATATACCTTTAAATTGGTTAGAGAATTATTAAGTAATTTGATACACGGCGAGAAGTGAAGACTAAAGGAATGTATGTATGTGTTATATATATCTTGTATTATGTGATTTGGTGGAAAGAAATTAGATATATATGAGATCTTTATAGTTAACTAACTATTAAGGGAAATAGAGTTTGAACTTGAAGTTAATCTCTAAATCATTGAAGAAATTGGTGATAGATGTTAGTTAACTGGTATAGCAAGTTAGTAATTTAAAAGCATGAAGTATTCTTGAATTAAAGCTAAGGTTCTGCTCAAGCAGAACTTATAAGCCTCTAAACTTGAGGTGGCGCAGCTGCGCCATTTCCAAGCCTATGACCAGCGCAGCTGCGCTTGTCTATAGGAAGTTCTGAGTAAGTTGTGAAAATTAAATTTTAAGAAATGAATACTAAGGACTCATATAAGGGTCATGAATGGAAATTAAGTTGTCCATGAAAGAATTAAGTTAGCAAAACATGATTTAGAAGTTGTCTTGGGACAATTGAATACGTATAGTTTATAATCTAAACAATTAATAGAATAGATATTAATTATTTTAAGTGAAAAGGGTTATACATATTACAAGTGTAGGGTAAGCTAAATAATTTAGCATTAAGGTAAAGTGTGTCACACAAACTTTATAAATAATAAAATAATGTGGAATTGGAGAAAAACTAAACGTAGCCTAGACCCCTAATATTTTATTGTAGAGATAATGAGTTTGAGTTATATAACTCTAGTAAATGAGATAAATGAGCCTTGTGTGGTTTGAGTATTAAAGTTAAGCCGGATTGAAGGTTTAACTAAAATTATTAAAAGAGAATTAGTGATTAATAATATTCATTATGATATTTATGTGTGATATGAAATAATGGATTGAAGGTACCCAACTAAATTATAATTAGCCCAATTAAAATATTATTTGGACTAACCCAAATGTACATGGAGTATATGATGTGAGTACATAAATAATCCCTAATTTTACTTGGTGTAGTAGCATTAACACTTTAAAATTTTATTTTAGGAATTAAAGGAACTAAACTAAGCTAGTTGCTGCGAAATAAGCATGTCCCAATATCAGTGTCACTTTTGTGTAAATGTCATATGAATAAGCCATTGGCCTATCCTATTCCTTCTTCACTAAGTTGTAGAACTGATGATGGAGGAAGGTGGAGTTGGTGACCAACTCTCCAACATCCATTGGCTTTTTCTTCCTCCCCTTGGATTAATTTAGTGTGCAAGATTATTAATTGAGTATTAGATTGGTTATAAATAGAGCCTTCTTCTTCTTCTTGTTCCCGTTTGTTAAGCTGTCTGAGAATTTGGCTATGAGAGATTAGTAGAATTGAGAGCAATTAGAGGATTGAAGAGTTATGGTTAGCAAAGTTAAGCTTCAAAAGGTAATATTTATCTACTTACATGTTCTTGAATTCAAGTTCTTCAATTACTAGAAAAGTATAATGAAATACTTACTTTTAATTCACAAAATTGATGGTTAAGGATTGCTATATTCCATGAATTGTTTCTAGATGCTGATAATATAGTCAAATGCGAAAACAACGGATGTTAAACGAACCAATTTCGTTGAGAAACAAATTCGTAGTGAATAAATTCGCTAAATTGTCTAAAACATGAACATTTAGCATGAACATGAGTTTAGATTAATTTTTGGGATAGTTAATGTTTATGTTAATTGTTAGGTATTTGGTATGTTGTAGTTTTATGAGTTACAAACCCATAGAATCAAAAACGGACTAATTTGGATGAGTATAACTTATGTTATGAAAATCGAAAGGAGTATGGGTTTGTAAAATCGAGAAGAACAGAGCCTGAGGGGCTGTTCTACCTCCCAGGGCGTAGCTGCGCTGCCCCCAAGGCCATTCGGGGCACAGCTGTACCAGACATCAGTGTCGGGTAGACTGCTTTGACCTACTGTAGTAAAGTACGCATAATAGACATACAACTTTTGTTCTTTAAGTTTTTCAATTTGAGGTCATTAGAAGGGGTCAAAATAGTCATCTTTGTGACTGTTATGTAATCGAAGGCAATCGGAGGGCGTCAGATGAGCACATAAGCAAGTATAGTGCTCCCGACGATGGAATATATTATTCTAAGTGATAAAACATGAATATACATGATAATAGACACGTAACATGGCTAAGATTACTTTACTCATAATGAAATGCTTTAGCATGACTTAGTATGTGTTTTGAAAAAAAACTTGGAGTTTTGAAAAATGAATATTGACGAACCTTCAGTCTTTGATGTTATGATTTTTTAACACATACATATTGTTGAGTTATGAGTGTACCTAAGTATGAGAAGCGATTTAAAGTTACTTTACCTATTATCAACTTACAATAGCTTAATTGAAAATGATTTCTAAAGAAAACGTTAAACTTTGAGAACGAACTTAAAGTAACTCATGTAGTTAAAGTTCTAAACGCGATAATATACATACATGACTTAGTTGGCTATGAAATGAGATTTAGAGTTGCACCTAGTTGCTTTAACTTTGCCTAGAATGACTTTTAAAAGTGAACTTGAACGCCTTAAGAAACTAAGTTTTTATAAACATGGCTTACATATGTGCTCATCTAGCTAGACACCATATAAGTCGTGCAAGTATGAATTGTAATGAGTTCTCAAATGATGAACTATACTAATGAGTTGAATAAATGCGAGCATACGCGTTATAGGCGATGAAATGGTTAATATAGTTCATTCCTTGTACATGAACCTACTTAGACTTGTTGGAAAATTTCAAGTAAGTCTTTAAAGTGCGGAAAACAACTTAAGGTAAATACAAGAGGCACCAAACTTGGGCTAAGACCTCTTAACATATGGGTAAGATGCTAACAGTCATGCATGCTAAGATGAAACCAGAAAATAAATACTTAACTTTGGTCTGGCCAGGGGACGGCGCAACTGCGCCCATCCTAGGCCAAACTCGCAGCTGCGCTGCAAAGCAGTGTTGCCAAACTATGTTAGCAATCATATGAACCATAAAGAATATGTGTAATGAATGTCTAAAGCTATAATACTTGACATAAATGATGTTTTAAGCATAAGAGCATGTAATAGTTATATAAAACCCAAATTTATTAAATTTTATTAAAGTTTACAAAATGTAAGAACAATGTAGATCACGTATCTATAAATTTTAAATATGTGTCGAACACATAGTTAGTCAAGTGTGTGATAAAGATTTAGGAATGTTGATATAAAGCATGTGTAGCTAAGGTGTACTATATATACATAGCTATTCTAAGGCTTTACTAAGAAAGCAAAGGGAAGGTTTTTAAAAAAAGATAGAGAACAATGTAACATTATTATTACATTAAGAATGTATGAATGATGGATATGAATCCATGATTATGTAACTGTGTAGGAATACACGAAGTGCAGATAAGCTTTAAGCAGTTAAGTCGTAGTTGATAAACTATGAATCAGGTAAGTCTTTCAGTTCATATTTGTTATATGAATTCGATAACTGTTAGTTGAGCTATATTATGTCATGAAGATGTTGATGTATATATATGAAATGCATATGTGTTGGGTAAAATTTAATTACGCACAACACGCAAGTATGCGTGGTGAACAAGTAATAAAGTGAAAGTAGAATATCATTCCCACGAGGAATTATTAATACAAATTACCAAGTACTAACCCATAACCAACTCAATCTTATTTAAACGAATGAATTTCAAATTATATGAATTAAATTATTTAATTACACTAATTCTAATTACCACTAATTAAAAATCAGATTATGGAAATTTAAGATGACAACTTCACTTATTGCTTCATTAAAGTTAACACACTTCTCATTAATTATTTTCTATCGTGAATTGTTAATCAAGAACACTAAAGCAGATAAAACCACCGCTCGATGCATAATACCCATACTCACTTAAATCCACAGATGATAGAATTAAGCAAGACACCCTAATTAATTAATCCACTATATCTCTATATGAATTACAATTAAAAAGGATTTAAAACACAAGTTTTCTATAAGATTACATATGGCGTAAAGGCATATCTCTATCCTAAACACGAATAATGAATTCCATCTATGTAGAAATCATAAATACATGCTATCATGATCAGATCTAAATCCATACTTCATCTCTCGAGTTCTTAAAGATTATCACGGTAATTGATGGCTAATTAATTAAACAATTAAGTCCAAATCACAATAGACAATCCTCATAATAGAATATAATCATTGATAGCGAAGCATATTAAAATAAACTACACAATAAGATCCATTGTAATCTCAAACAAAGAATTAGTTCATGATTATTGAATTAAAACTAAGAATCCACAACTGAATAATCATTAAAAGACAAAGATAGAATAAGATAAGAAGATAGAATCTGTTGTCTGCAGATTTGATGCTTTCTCCTTGCTCCTACTTTGAATCTTCAATGGTCTCCAAGTTGCTTCAATTTCCAAATCCTACAAGAACTAGTGTTTTGATCTAATTTACTCTAATTTAATCTAATGGAATTCTCCAAACTAGCCCATATCTCCTCTCTTTTATGCCTCTCATCATGTATTTATAGTTCTAATGGATACCCTAGCAAGTTAGGCAACTAAGAATCCTATTCTAGCTCAAATTGAACACCAAATAACCCACAATAGCTGTTTTCCCGTCGACTAGCGCGCCCCGTGCTCTTCCTATGCTATTTTGGGCACGCCCCACGCTACTGTAGCAGAGGAACTGATGGACTAGCACGCCCCTAGCGTGGTCCGAGCTACTCTATTTTCTGCTGCGACGTCCTTTGGTAAAATAGACATAACTTTTGATCCGCTAGGAGTTATGGGGCCTGCCACCTATCAAATCGAAGATAACGACGAGATCTGCAACTTTCATTCTATAAGGATTGACAGATTCCATCGGGATCAAGGTGGAAATCGTACTTGAAGTAGATGTTATGTAAATTGCAAGCATGAGAACTCTTAGCTTTGATCTTTGTTGATAAAAAGGCCATAACTCTCGTATCCGAGCTCCGATTGGGACGATTCAAGATGTTCTGGAAAGCTAAGAAGAAGCTCTACAATATAATCCAAGTTCCAAGTGAAGAACATGCATCTAACTTGGTGTAAAAAGCCCTGCAATCTTCCCTTCTTGCACTTGTTTGCATATTTTAATCTAAAAGATGTCCGAATTGCTTTTCCTTGCTTCTTCATGCCAATGTTATGTCATAGCCTACAAAATAACATAAAATGTATGAAATAAACACACAATGCATGTAAAGTAACTATGAGACATATGTTTAAGCAACTAATTCAAGTAATAGATACCAGATAAGTAGGTATAAAACATACTTATCAAATACCCCTAAACTTAAATATTTACTTGTCCTCAAACAAAAACACAAAATAATAATGCAATGCAACTAATCTACATGCCTACGAATCCAGCAGTAATGACATAAATAAGTCTATTGAGTCGGCCTTAAAGAAATCAAATAAACACGATAATACATCATATCAAAACCAATCAATAACTTCTCAATCAATCATCAAATCTTCGACTATTATCACTAATATAGTGCGTGTGTGCTCCACAACAATGTTAACTGATATAAAATCAAATTTAACACATAACAAGCCTCTTCGAAGGCATCATACAGTGTAAACTCAAGAAATCTAAAAACAAGCTAGATCCAACTAAAATTAAACAATTACCAATATCGAGGGTTAACATAGGATTCTTATGCTTCATTTTTCATCTACGAGGGCTTTTTGCTCTTATTTCCCATTTTATTCATTTTTTTATATACACATAGCTATGCAATGTTTTATTTCCTTAAGCTTTTCAATGCTACCTTAACGAGCTTTCGACCAACGACTCCCAGACCATTAAGACCTTAGGGCGCTAGGTGTAAAGACAATCCCCTCGGGCTTACTTACTCAAGTAATAAAGGCCACAAAATTAGACAAGCACGCCACGGTGTTTATTCATACTTTTTTTCTTTTCTTTTTTTGTATTATTTTTTTATTTTCTTTTTATTTTCTTTTATTTTATTTTTTTTCTCTTTTCTTTTTTTTTTGTCTTTTTTTATAGCTTATATTCCCCAAATATTCCCCCAAACTTAGGTTCTTATCTAACTTTAGCCATCACTACTTGTTCTTGTCATTCTTTCATTCAAACTATCATTATTGTAAGACCCCAACTTATTATTAAATAAAATTAAATTTTCTCTATTTTGAAATAGTAAGGGTTAATTTGATTAATGTGGTTAGTTATGAAAAAAATGCGCAAATATTTCAAATAAGCAAGTGGTTATAAAATATTTATTTTTGTCGGTGAATATTCGTTTGGTCGTGGAATATTCTTGCTGTCGGGGAATATTCGTACGACGGCGCAGCCTTGTGTGGGCCCCATAACGGAAAGCGATTGGATGAAGAAAACGACAAGTATAAGTTATTTATAAACAACGGCGTAGTTGTTACCGTTAATACTGTTGGAATACCCGGCGGTTAAAACACAGTAGAACACGGTACTGCACTAATTATTGATTATTACGTAAGAATGCACTACTTAATAATTGTTACAGTAATTACTGTTTAATATTTTATTTTATTGATTCAATAATTGCTACGTTGATATTTTATATTATTGTTGTTTCAATAATTGTCGCTGCACAATATTTTTCATTATCAGATCAATAATTCATATTATTTGAATAATATTATTAGATTGCATTATTGGTAATGTCTAGAAAGTTCTGTCTAATGAGAGGTTTGGTCATCTAATTGCGCGCCAGTAAGGAGAAATCTTTATTGGAAAGCCCCCTCTTTCTCGGGAACGGCCTGGTTGTCATAATTGTGATTCTATAATATTATTTGTAAATAATTAATTATTGATTTATATGATAAGAAAATATTTATTTGATGTGGATATAAATGATGGATTTATTTATGTGGTTATTAATGAAGGAATTAATGTTGATGTATTTTATCAAGTATTTTGTTGGATTGGAGGTATTAAAAGATCAAATCGGTGTTTTTAAAGCTCTATTGCGTGAGTAATAATTTTAATCCGACCGTTGGATCGTTATGATTTTTGGATGTGTTATACATATATAAGTTGAGTATATATCTAGAATTTTTGAACCGTTAAAAATGAACGAATAATTTGTTATGGATTTTATGAGGTGTTGAAAATCATTCGTTTGTGGATTTCAGATATTTTCTGTCTGGAATTTGAAAAAACTTAAAGCTACAAAATTGTAGAGATTTCAATTTCGTGTGGAATGGACTTAAAATTCATATTTTTCTGATAAACGGGCTATTTTCTATGAATTACTGAAGTTTCAGAAAATAAAATGATTTTTATTAAAATTATTGGTGGGACTCACTCTTGTTTGAAAACATGTGGGCTGCTGATTTTTGGTTCAAAGGTGGCTAGTCTTTGTTGGCAACTTAGGTTGCGTAAGAGAAAAAATGAAATAAATTATTATTTTATTATTTTAGTCTCCTATGGCGTTCTAGTATTTTTCTATAAATAGACACTTAGGTTAGAATTGAAAATCACACCAGAAACACGTTTTCTTTCTCTCTAGATTATCGAGGATATTTTGTGAGTATTTTGATACTTTGAGAGTTGCTATTCAGTACAAGTTTCTGTCAGCACTATATCCGAAATTCAGTCAGAAGTACCGTTATTTTGAAGTAAGGGATGTTATTTTCTTCTTAAATGATATTATTTTCTTCATTATCATTATGCCAAAATATTGGTTTAAACTTTTTATCAAATTTAGAATTTTTTGTGTATGGGTTACTATTCACGTATACGACACTATTCACGTATACGACACTATTCACCGAAAAAATAAAATTTTTTCTTTTTGTCCAAGATGTCTATTATGGTTACTATCTTTGATTGTATCCATGTTTTGATCTTTATTTTTGAATTCTGCTTCACAATTGATTATTATGAAGTATTATTGATATTGGATAAATTGTTATACGAATCCCTACTATTTGTCTTTCTGTCTCACTGGATTCATTTTCTTTAAAATATTTTTCATCATCCTCAGTCTTAAATGATGATGTTACTGAATATCTTTGGCCTGTAGTGCAAAGATGAATTATTATCTGATGAATATCTTTGGCCCGTAGTGCAAAGATGAACAGGTGTTGAGATGAACATGACCGGCTGGTGATACAAATGAATATCTTTGGCCTGTAGTGTAAAGATGAATATTTGATTAAAGATGTATATTGATTGATGTTACATGGATAAAATATTGATGATGGACTTTTAAATCTTAGAAGATAGTAGAACTCATTCTCTACTTGACTCTTCTAATGAATTGTTGTTTCCACTGCAGTTGTTGATCTAAAACTTGTTGTCTATTATATTTTATCAGATTTTTCCCTGTTGAAGACTAACAATAATTTGTTGTATATTATCTTAGTCATAATATTCTTTACTAGGCTAGTTGAGCTCACCCTTTTTCTTTTTGTTCCATTTTTCTTCTCAGGAGGTGAGAACATAACAGGATCTAGTCGGGGTATGGAGTGATGGTTCTAGAAAGATGTTTTAGTAGTTCTCACTATTTCTATAAAATAATGCTTGAATAATTGTAATGAGGACTTATTTGAGTGTGGATATTGTCTAGAAGATAATATTTATATTTAAACTCACAGTATGTGTTGTCGTATTTTACACGACAATTGTATTATTGAAGTTGTAGTTTGCTTTTTGTACCATGTATTTGACGACTCAGAATGGGTGTTGTATACCTATTTTGGGGGCGTCACAGTTGGTATCAGAGCTTAGGGATATGGTCTCTGGCGGAGATCGGGGAATAGAACTAGGAGGGGAGAGACGAGTAAATCCTTCGCTAATGTGTCCTACCTAAGCTTATTTGTTGGTCGGTCATAATATAAGGATATTATGTGATATGTTAATTTGTTTAATTAACCCTTGTTTTTTGGCAGTATTTGAGAATGGCAGCCGAGAACGTTAACAATGAAGTGTATGAGACTGTGGAACAAGCTTTAGTCACAAACCAGGAGAACGTACAACAGGAAGACAATATTCCTCCTGTAAACAACACTACCAAGCAAACGATTAATGATGGGATGTTTAGAAGCTTTTTGCAGTTCATACAAAATCAGACGAGGGAGAATCGTGTACAAAATACGGGTGGAAGTGATAGCAACGCGCGGTCTATCACAGCCAAGCAGTTCAAGGAGTTGGGACCACCAAAATTTATTGGAAAATCGGATCCGATCAAGGCGGAAATGTGGGTCAAGCAAATTACCAAGATATTCGATGTCTTGGGATGTACGGAGGAACAGAAGGTTCTATTTGCCACCTTTATATTCCTCGGTGAGGCAGACTACTGGTGGGAGTCTGTGAAGCCTACCCAGCCTGCCGCACTTAACATGTCTAGGGAAACATTTCAGAAACTATTCAATGACAAGTTCTTTCCTGAAAGTATTCGTCATATGAAGGAGGTAGAGTTTATCAGACTGGAACAAAACAACATGACGGTGTCCCAGTACGAGGCGAAGTTTGCTGAGTTATCAAGGTTTGCTCCTCATTTGGTAGAGAATGAGGAACGAATGAAAATGATGTTTCTGAGAGGTCTAAAACCCGAGATTCGTCAATACCTTATCTCTCATAAATTTTCTCTGTATTCAGATTTTGTCAACAGGGCTCAATTATTAGAACGAGATAATGAGTACGTTCAACCACGGAAACACAACCAGGCCATACCGGTGGCAGCGGTCACCGGAGTAATGAAAACCAGCAGGGAGGAAAATATTCGGACAAAAGCGGTAACCACTCTGGTGGTAATCGTGGCCGTGAAAATAGAAGAAGCGAGTCGAAAGGAGATTTCAAAAAGAGAAGATACAATAATGATAAAGTGAAGACGTCAGAACAAACATCAACTGTTTCTAGGGGAGGAGAACGAGCACCGGTCGTTTGTTACAAATGCGAGAAAGAGGGACATATCAGCCCAAACTGCCCACAACAATCCAAGGTATGTTATAACTGTGGAAAGGAGGGTCATATAGCTCGAGAGTGTTCTGTAGTAAAGCCAAGTTCAGCAGGGTTGGTGACTCCAAAAGCTATCCCGGATAAGTTAAAATCAGCGGTTCCTGGAAGAGCGTTTGTCGTGACTGGCCAAAACGCGAGAAACCCGAACGAAGTGATCACGGGTAAGCTAATCTTAAATTCTTGCGAAGTTTATACTTTACTAGAAACCGGTTCAACCCATTCTTTTATCTCTCCTGCTTGTGCTCAACGTTTAAACTTAACTCCGGAGAAATTAGACTTTGACCTATCTGTGGAGACTCCGTTAGGAGAAACTTTCATTACATCTACAATTTATAAATCTTGTTTAATCCAAGTTGGCACCATCATATTACCTGTTGATCTTATTTCTTTAAAGATACTTACTTTTGATGTGATTTTAGAGATTGATTGGTTAATCACTCATCATGCCAAAATTGATTGCTTTCGTAAGGTTGTTAGTTTTCATAATCCTAACCAACTTGTTATGCAAATTCAAGCAACTAAACAACTAAAATCAATCACTGTCATATCCAGTCATTAAGCTATTCGTTTATTGAAAAACGGATGTCAAACTTTCTTAGGTCATGTTATGGATTTGAATAAAGACACGTCAGATTTGAATAAAATTTCTGTTGTTAGTGAATTTCCTGACGTATTTCCTGAAGAACTTCTTGGTCTACCCCTAGAACGTGAAGTTGAATTCTTTATTGACCTTGAACCCGGTACAAAGCCCATTTCTAAAATCCCATATCGAATGGCTCCTATTAAACTTCAGGAGTTAAAAGTCCAATTACAGGAGTTGTTAAACATCGATTTCATTCGTCCTAGTACGTCTCCTTGGGGTGCTCCTGTTTTATTCGTAAAGAAGAAAGACGGGAGTATGCGACTTTGTATCGACTATAGGGAATTGAACCATGTCACCATCAAGAATATATATCCGCTACCTCGTATTGATGACCTGTTCGGCCAGTTGCAAGGAGCATAATTCTTTTCAAGGATCGATCTTCGTTCTGGATATCATCAGCTGAAGATTAAAACTAAGAATATTCCAAAGTCCGCCTTCAGAACTCGGTACGGGCATTATGAATTCTTAGTCATGTCTTTTGGATTGACTAATGCTCCTGCTGCTTTTATGGATATGATGAACTGTGTGTTCAAAGAATATTTGGATCAGTTCGTTGTTGTCTTTATTGATGACATCCTCATCTATTCCAAAAGCCGTGAAGATCATGAGCGCCATTTGAAGCTGGTAATGGAAAGGCTTCGCGATAACAAGCTTTATGACAAGCTGAAGAAATGCGACTTCTGGCTTGAGGAAGTAGCATTCCTTGGGCACGTGGTGTCAAAATATGGAGTATCTTTCGACCCGGGGAAGATTGAAGCCATACAAAGTTGGGAGCAACCGAAGTCGGTGACCGAAGTACGTAGTTTTTTGGGCTTAGCTGGTTATTATCGGAGATTTGTGGAAGAATTTTCTCAAATCGCTACTCTGTTAACTTAGCTGACTCGAAAAGATACAAAATTCATATGGAGCGAGGAATTCGAGAAGAGTTTCCAGGAGCTCAAGAGGAAACTCATTTCGGCACCTGTTCTGACAATACCATCTAGTTCAGATGGATTTTTTATCTACAGCGATGCTTCAGGCAAAGGGTTAGGATGTGTTCTCATGCAACATGGGAAAGTCATAGCCTATGCCTCACTACAACTCAAAGAATATGAGAGGAATTATCCTACTCATGATCTAGAGTTGGCAGCAGTCATTTTCGCATTGAAGATCTGGAGACACTACCTGTATGGGGAGAAAGTGGAGATTTATACGGATCATAAGAGCCTCAAATATTTCTTCACCCAAAAGGAACTCAACATGCGACAACGACGTTGGCTCAAGTTGTTGAAAGATTTTGACCATACCATTCAATACCATCATGGAAAAGCGAATGTAGTAGCTGATGCATTAAGTAAAAGATCATATGCGGGTACGAGTGCGATATTGTCAACGCAAAGACCCATTTTGTATGACTTGCAAAGGATGGAGATAGAGGTAAAGGCTCCAAGTACCCACGTGATGATATCAAATATACGAGTAGAACCGACTTTAATCGATAAAGTTAAAGTTGCTCAATCTACGAACCTGGAGCTGATGCGTATGAAGAAGAAAGTGCAAGAAGGTGCTATTCCAGAAGTAAGAATCGATGAAGAAGGAATACTTAGAGTTAACTCCAAACTTTGTGTTCCTAACGACTCTTATTTGAAGCATAGAATCCTGATGGAGGCACACAACACACCGTTTACAATCCATCCTGGGAGTACCAAAATGTGTCATGATCTTTGACATACATTTTGGTGGAGTAATATGAAGAGAGAGATCGCAGAGTTTATCTCGAGGTGTTTAACTTATCAACGAGTAAAGGTGGAGCATCAAGTGCCAAAGGGTCCATTGCAACCACTTGAGATTCCGAAATAGAAGTGGGAACACATTTTCATGGATTTCATTATGGGTCTTCCCAAGGTATCTCAAGGCATAGATGCGATTTGGGTCATTGTTGATATATTAACCAAGTAATCTCATTTTTTGCCTATACGTGAGACTTATTCCCTTGAACGTCTTGCTCGTATGTACGTGAATGAGATTGTGAGATTGCATGTCATGCCAGTATCCATAGTTTCGGATCGTGACCCAAGATTCACTTAACAATTTTGGGTTAGCTTGCAGAAAGCTATGGGCACGGATTTATGATTCAGTTCAGCATACCATCCTCAAACGGACGGGCAATCTGAAAGGACTATTCAAACTCTTGAAGATCTATTAAGACTCCGTGTCCTAGATTTTAAAAGGAGTTGGGATAAGTACCTACCATTGGTGGAATTCTCCTACAACAACAGTTATCAAGCAAGTATAGGCATGGCTCCATTTGAGGCATTGTCTGGATGAAAGTGTCGTTCTCCAGTATGCTGTGACGAGGTGGGTGAAGCCACTTTGTTGGGACCAGAATTAGTACGCATGACTACAGAAAAGATCCAAATGATTCGATAATGTATACAAATGGCACAGGATTGACAAAAGAGTTATGCGGATCTTCATCGAAAGGACGTAGAATTTAATATTGGGGATCATGTATTGTTACGTATTGCTCCATAGAAGGGAGTTACAAAATTTGGGAAGAGAGGAAAGCTCAATCCAAGATTTATTGGTCCATTTAAAATTCTTGACAGAATAGGAAATGTGGCCTATAGATTCGCATTACCTCCAAGCATGTCTCGTGTTCATAATGTTTTTCACATATCTATGGTTCGTAAATATGTGATGGACCCAAACCACATTATTGAGTTAGAACCGGACGAGATAGCTGAAGATTTAACGTACGAGGAGGTACCTGTTAGGATCTTGGATAGGAAAGAGCATGTCCTACGCACAAAGGTTATACCACAAGTAAAGGTTTTGTGGAGAAACCATGCTATTGACGAAATGACCTGGGAGTTGGAATAAAAAATAAAAGCGAGGTATCCTCACCTTTTTGAAACACCAAGTACGTACGTCAATTTCGTTGACAAAATTTCGTAAGGAGGGGAGGTTGTAAGACCCCAACTTATTATTAAATGAAATTAATTTTCCTCTATTTTGAAATAGTAAGGGTTGATTTGATTAACGTGGTTAGTTATGGGTAAAATGCGCAAATATTTTAAATAAGCAAGTGGTTATAAAATATTCATTTTTGTCGGTGAATATTCGTTTGGTCGTGGAATATTCTTGCTATCGGGGAATATTCGTACGACGGCGCAGTCTTGTGTGGGCCCCATAACGAAAAACGATTGGATGAAGAAAACGACAAGTATAAGTTATTTATAAACAACGGCGTAGTTGTTACCGTTAATACTGTTGGAATACCCGGTGGTTAAAACACAGTAGAACACGGTATTGCACTAATTATTGATTCTTACGTAAGAATGCACTACTTAATAATTGTTACAGTAATTACTATTTAATATTTTATTTTATTAATTCAATAATTGCTACGTTGATATTTTATATTATTGTTGTTTCAATAATTGTCGCTGCACAATATTTTTCATTATCAGATCAATAATTCATATTATTTGAATAATATTATTAGATTGCATTATTGGCAATGTCTAGAAATTTCTGTCTAATGAGAGGTTTGGTTATCTAATTACGCGCCAGTAAGGAGAAATCTTTATTGGAAAGCCCCTTCTTTCCCGGGAACGGCCTGGTTGTCATAATTGTGATTCTATAATATTATTTATAAATAATTAATTATTGATTTATATGATAAGAAAATATTTATTTGATGTGGATATAAATGATGGATTTATTTATGTGGTTATTAATGAAAGAATTAATGTTGAGGTGTTTTATCAAGTATTTTGTTGGATTGGACGTATTAAAAGATCAAATCGGTATTTTTAAAGCTCTATTGCGTGAGTAATAATTTTAATCCGACCGTTGGATCGTTATGATTTTTGGATGTGTTATACATATATAAGTTGAGTATATATCTAGAATTTTTGAACCGTTAAAAATGAACGAATAATTTGTTATGGATTTTATGAGGTGTTGAAAATCATTCGTTTGTGAATTTCGGATATTTTCTGTCTGGAATTTGAAAAAACTTAAAGCTACAAAATTGTAGAGATTTCAATTTCGTGTGGAATGGACTTAAAATTCATATTTTTTTGATAAACGTGCTATTTTCTATGAATTACTGAAGTTTCAAAAAATAAAATGATTTTTATTAAAATTATTGGTGGGACTCACTCTTGTTTGAAAACATGTAGGCTGCTGATTTTTGGTTCAAAGGTGGCTAGTCTTTGTTGGCAACTTAGGTTGCGTAAGAGAAAAAATGAAATAAATTATTATTTTATTATTTTAGTCTCCTATGGCGTTCTAGTATTTTTCTATAAATAGACACTTAGGTTAGAATTGAAAATCACACCAGAAACACGTTTTCTTTCTCTCTAGATTATCGAGGATATTTTGTGAGTATTTTGATACTTTGAGAGTTGCTATTCAGTACAAGTTTCTGTCAGCACTATATCCGAAATTCAGTCAGAAGTACCGTTATTTTGAAGTAAGGGATGTTATTTTCTTCTTAAATGATATTATTTTCTTCATTATCATTATGCCAAAATATTGGTTTAAACTTTTTATCAAATTTAGAATTTTTTGTGTATGGGTTACTATTCACGTATACGACACTATTCACGTATACGACACTATTCACCGAAAAAATAAAATTTTTTCTTTTTGTCCAAGATGTCTATTATGGTTACTATCTTTGATTGTATCCATGTTTTGATCTTTATTTTTGAATTCTGCTTCACAATTGATTATTATGAAGTATTATTGATATTGGATAAATTGTTATACGAATCCCTACTATTTGTCCTTCTGTCTCACTGGATTCATTTTCTTTAAAATATTTTTCATCATCCTCAGTCTTAAATGATGATGTTACTGAATATCTTTGGCCTGTAGTGCAAAGATGAATTATTATCTGATGAATATCTTTGGCCCGTAGTGCAAAGATGAACAGGCATTGAGATGAACATGACCGACTGGTGATACAAATGAATATCTTTGGCCTGTAGTGTAAAGATGAATATTTGATTAAAGATGTATATTGATTGATGTTACATGGATAAAATATTGATGATGGACTTTTAAATCTTAGAAGATTGTAGAACTCATTCTCTACTTGACTCTTCTAATGAATTGTTGTTTCCACTGCAGTTGTTGATCTAAAACTTGTTGTCTATTATATTTTATCAGATTTTTCCCTGTTGAAGACTAACGATAATTTGTTGTATATTATCTTAGTCATAATATTCTTTACTAGGCTAGTTGAGCTCACCCTTTTTCTTTTTGTTCCATTTTTCTTCTCAGGAGGTGAGAATATAACAGGATCTAGTCGGGGTATGGAGTGATGGTTCTAGAAAGATGTTTTAGTAGTTCTCATTATAAAATAGTGTTTGAATAATTGTAATGAGGACTTATTTGAGTGTGGATATTGTCTAGAAGACAATATTTGTATTGAAACTCACAGTATGTGTTGTCGTATTTTGCACGACAATTGTATTATTGAAGTATTTTGTCGAATTAGAGGTATTAAAAGATCAAATCGGTGTTTTTAAAGCTCTATTGCGTGAGTTATAATTTTAATCCGATCGTTGGATCGTTGTGATTTTTGGATATGTTATACATATATAAGTTGAGTATATATCCATAAATTTTTAACCGTTAAAAATGAACGAATGATTTGTTATGGATTTTATGAGGTGTTGAAAATTATTCGTTTATAGATTTCGGATATTTTTTGTCTAGAATTTGAAAAAACTTAAAGCTACAAAGTTGTAGAGAATTCAATTTCGTGTGGAATGGACATAAAATTCATATTTTTCTGATAAACGACCTATTTTCTATGAATTACTGAAGTTTTGAAAAATAAAATAATTTTTATTAAAATTATGGGTGGGACTCACTCTTGTTTGAAAACATGTGGGATGCTGATTTTTGGTTCAAATGTGGCTAGTCTTTGTTGGCAACTTAGGTTGCGTAAGAGAAAAAATGAAATAAATTATTATTTTATTATTTTAGTCTCCTATGACGTTCTAGCATTTTCCTATAAATAGACGCTTAGGTTAGATTTGAAAATCACACAAGAAACAAGTTTTCTTTCTCTCTAGATTATCGAGCGTATTTTGTGAGTATTTTGATACTTTGAGAGTTGCTATTCAGTACAAGTTTCTGTCAGCACTATATCCGAAATTCAGTCAGAAGTACCGTTATTTTGAGGTAGGGGATGTTATTTTCTTCTTTAATGATATTATTTTCTTCTTTATCATTATGCCAAAATATTGGTTTAAATTTTTTATCAAATTTGGAATTTTTTGTGTCGGGGTTACTATTCACGTATACGGCACTATTCACGAATACGACATTATTCATCGAAAAAATAAAATTTTTTCTTTTTGTCGAAGATGTCTATTATGGTTACTATCTTTGATTGTATCCATGTTTTGATCTTTATTTTTGAATTCTACTTTACAATTGATTATTATGAAGTATTATTGATCTTGGATAAACTGTTATACGAATCCCTACTATTTGTCCTTCTGTCTCTCTGGCTTCATTTTCTTTAAAATATTTTTCATCATCCTCAGTCTTAAATGATGATGTTACTGAATATCTTTGGCCTGTAGTGCTAAGATGAATTATTATCTGATGAATATATTTGGCCTGTAGTGCAAAGATGAACATGACCGACTGGTGATAAAAATGAATATATTTGGCCTGTAGTGCAAAGCTGAATATATGATTAAAGATGTATATTGATTGATGTTACAGGGATAAAATATTGATGATAGACTTTTAAATCTTAAAAGATAGTAGAACTCATTCTCTACTTGACTCTTCTAATGAATTGTTGTTTTCGCTGCAGTTGTTGATCTAAAACTTGTTGTCTATTATATTTTATCAGATTTTTCCCTGTTGAAGACTAATGATAATTTGTTGTATATTATCTTAGTCATAATATTCTTTACTGGGCTAGTTGAGCTCACCCTTTTCCTTTTTGTTCCATTTTTCTTCTCATGAGGTGAGAACATAGTAGGATCTAGTCGGGGTATGGAGTGATGGTTCTAGAAAGATGTTTTAGCAGTCCTCACTATTTTTATAAAATAGTGTTTGAATAATTATAATGAGGACTTATTTGAGTGTGGATATTGTCTAGAAGACAATATTTATATTTAAACTCACAGTATGTGTTGTCGTATTTTGCACGACAATTGTATTATTGAAGTCGTAGTTTGCTTTTTGTACCATGTATTTGGCGACTCAGAATGGGTGTTGTATACCTATTTTGGGGGCGTCACAATTATCCTTTAGAGTCTCATTATGTATCAATTTAAACTCAATTAATCAACAAGTTGTTTTTACTGTATTATCCTTGTTATACCAGTTTTAAACAGAAAAAGACTCAATTCATAACAAGAAATCACATCAAAGCTCTAATAGTCAGTACTATACTTGTCTACCCAATTCCAATCTCATCATTGGCCAAAACAAACTGTAAATATCAAACAGCTGGACTCATGCAAGATGTACAAAATGCTATATAAACATTGTAAACTAGCTACTAATTTTTTAATTTTTTTTAATTTTTTGAACTTTTTTTTATTTCAAGAAACTGAATGCAAAAACTAAATGTAACTATATGAGCTATAATGTAAATAATTAACTATATGCAATACGACACTAAAATGCCCCCCAAACTTAAAACAGACATTGTCCTCAATGGCTAAGATAGGAAAAATTAAAAGAGAGGACTTCCCTGAAAATATAGCATGTTCCTCCTTGTCTGCTAAGTCTGAAGAATAGGCCAGACACATTGGAATAAATCGGACACCACACTTGAGTTGGACTTGACTAACATTGGAATTAAAACACTTTTAATGCCTGCGATTTTTCATTAGTGTTGGAGTTATGGAGTGTTAGAAGTTGAAGTGGTGTAGGAGAAGTGGATGAATTTGATTTGGTGAAGGTGAGGCAAGGTGGGAGTTATGGTTGAGGACACGTCGTGTAATACAAGTAGGCACCTGGAAAGTAATCGCAGCGCGGCCCACGCTGCAACGAAGGTGTAGGTAGCGTGCCCCGCGCTAGGTGGTCAGTGAGCAGAGGATCCGTAGCGTGTCCCACGCTGTGAATGGCGCGCCCAGCGTTGAGACTTCGGCGAAGTGGCGCGGTCTGCGCTGCATGGCATGAAGGACTGGGCTTGTAGGGCGCCCCGCGCTAAGCGTGTATAATGGACAGTGTGGCCCGCGCCATGAGGTCAGAATTGATTTCCTTCTTCATCCTGCGAATCATTCAGAATTGACGTAAAAATTCTACGAAAGCTAATACTTAGATTTGATTATAAACTATCTAATAAAGAAAGAAAAAAAAATAAAAGAGAAAGAGTGTAGAACTTGGGTTGCCTCCCAAGTAGCGCTAGTTTTAACGTCGTAAGCCCGACTTTGTCTGGTCAATGCTATCCAATTCCTCTTTGAAAGTTGAGGAATCCTCCATCCATCAGTACCAAATAATCCTTTGGGAGGTTCCCACAAGCGATGACCATATCATCAAAGTCACCTAGCGTGCTCTGACTCGGTAAAATCTCCATGAAGAAGGGCAAATAACTAGATGCTATCTCTATTGTGTTTGTGATTATATTTGGGCATGGAAGTGTATCAAACATAATGGGCTCTTCGTCTATCTTTTCTTTCTCGTCCCACCACGGCTTCATTGTTGCACTCGCTCTTATGTCATAAAGAGCTTTGCCGACGACATGACTACCAAGTGGGCACGATTTTGCAAATCTAGCTGGACCCTTGATCTTTGATGGAGAAGGAACTTGGGGCACTAATAACATCGGCTCATCCTCGTTGGTACTCACAGTTAGTTCTTCACCGACCTTGTTTTCATTATCCCCACTTGTCTCTTCTTTTCAACATCTCGTGGCCCATTCAGTTGTAGATTTGACTCGGGCACTTCATCAATCTCGAAATCCTCGTCGTAACACTAATTGTTTTGAGGACAGTTGTTCAAGGCTTTGAGCATTTGATCCATCTGGTTCTGTAGATTTTGAATTGCTATCTCTTGATTCTGAATTGACTTCTCTTGATTGATCATTCTCTCCTCATTTGATGCTATGAACTTGGACAACAATTCCTCCAATCTCGAATTATCTGTCTCAGTTTTGGAATCCATGTATTGAGGACCATGAGTTGAAGTGGTGATGAGTTGTTCCATCTGGTGCTGAAAATTGTGACTCGATATTTCTTGACTCATCATCCTCTCCTCTTGGTTTGCTATGATCTTTGACAATAATTCCTCCAACTTTGACTTTTCTTCTTTTAATGGAGGTTGATATGAGAATTCTGGTGTGTATGTTGGATTTGGAGTAGAGTATTGATCTTGATAATTATAGCTCCATGAAGAATCCGGGTGATACCCCCAAACTTGATGATAATTATCATATGCATACTGATTGAGGTAGTTACCACCATATTGTATCGACCTAAAACTAACGGTGCATTGATGACTCGGATGATTACCAGCACAATAATTGTAATTAACTGCTATCCTTCGATTACGTTGGGCAGCAACAACGTCCAATCTCCTCGAAAGTGTCTCAAGCTGCGCTGATAATGCAGAAAATGTACTGAGACCATCAATCCCCGCTCCCTTTGGTTCAGTCATTCTCGTATACGGCCATTGATAATTGAATCCAGCCATGGTACCTGAAACGAGAGAAAAAGAAGAAGATAATAAAATAAAAATAAATAAAGAAAAAAAATGTTTAAATTAAGACTAATTTGATTGAAGCTAATATTGGCAAAAATATATTAAACTAATTCCCCGGCAACGACGCCAAAAACTTGTTGGGTAAAATCTAATTACGCATAACACGTAAGTATACATGGTCAACAAGTAATAAAGTGAAAGTAGAGTATCGTTCCCACGATGAATTATTAATACAAATTACCAAGTACTAACCCGTAACCAACTCAATCTTATTTAAACGAATGAATTTCAAATTATATGAATTAAATTATTTAATTACACTAATTCTAATTACCACTAATTAAAAATCAGATTGTGGAGATTTAAGATCACAACTTCACTTATTACTTCATTTAAGTTAACACACTTGTCATCAATTATTTTCTATCGTAAATTGTTAATCAAGAACACTAAAGCAGATAAAACCACACATATACTCACTTAAATCCACAGATGATAAAATTAAGCAAGACACCCTAATTAACTAATCCACTATATCTCTATGTGAATTACAATTAAAAAGGATTTAAAGCACAAGTTCTCTATAAGATAACATATGGCGTAAAGGCATATATCTATCCTAAACACGAATCATGAATTCTATCTATGTAGAAATCACAAACACATGCTATCATGATCAGATCTAAATCCATACTTCATCTCTCGAGTTCATAAAGATTATCACGGTAATTGATGGCCAATCAATTAAACAATTAAGTCCAAATCACAATAGACAATCTTCATAATAGAACATAATCATTGATAGCGAAACATATTAAAATAAACTACACAATAAGATCCATTGTAATCTCAAACAAAGAATTAGTTCATGATTATTGAATTAAAACTAAGAATCCACAATTGAATAATCATTAAAAGACAAAGATAGAAGAAGATAAGAAGATAGAATCTGTTGTCTGCAGATTTGATGCTTTCTCCTTGCTCCTACTTTGAATCTTCAATGGTCTCCAAGTTGCTTCAATCTCCAAATCTTACAAGAACTAGTGTTTTGATCTAATTTACTCTAATCTAATCAAATGAAATTCTCCAAACTAGCCCATATCTCCTCTATTTTATGCATCTCGTCATGTATTTATAGTTCTAATGGATACCCTTAGCGAGTTAGACAACTAAGAATCCTATTCTAGCTCAAATTGGACACCAAATAACCCACAACAGCTGTTTTCCCATAGACTAGCACACCCCGCGCTCTTCCTAGGCTATTTTGGGCACGGACCACGCTACTGTAGCAGAGGAACTGATGGACTAGCGTGCCCCTAGCGCGGTCCGCACTATTCTATTTTCTACTGTGACGTCCTTTGGTAAAACAGACATAACTTTTGATCCGCTAGGAGTTACGGGGCCTGCCACCTATCAATTCGAAGATAACGACAAGATCTACAACTTTCATTCTTTGAGGATTGATAGATTCTGTCCGGATCAAGGCAGAAATCGCGCTTGAAGTAGATGTTATGTAAATTGCAAGCATGAGAACTCATTAGTTTGATCTTCGTTGATAAAAAGGCCATAACTCTCGCATCCGAGCTCCGATTGGAACGATTCAAGATGTTTCGGAAAGCTAAGAAGAAGCTCTACAGTATAATCCAAGTTCCAAGTGAAGAACATGCATCTAACTTGGTGTAAAAAGCCCTGCAATCTTCTCTTCTTGCACTTGCTTGCATATTTTAGTCCAAAAGATGTCCGAATTGGTTTTCCTTTCTTCTTCATGCCAATGTTATGTCATAGCCTGCAAAATAACATAAAATGTATAAAATGAACACACAATGCATGCAAAGTAACTATGAAACATAGGTTTAACCAACTAATTCAAGTAATAGATACCGAATAAGTATGTATAAAACCTACTTATCAATATGAGATATGTGTGAAATGTGAAAGTTGATCTTTGATGATATGCTTGTAAAATAAACCTATATGCATGTAATATAAGAAGTAACATGCTTAGTAAATATTAATAGATTATGAATACACGAACTGAGTATGTTATTATATGCTATGTGTTGCATGAAAACTATTAGAATTATTTGGCTGTCGAGCTCACCCTTTCAAATAACCACTTTTACAGGTTAAGGACTCATGGTAAAGATTACGTGCTACTTGATTGATAAAGTTCAATAGTATCAATGGAGATTGATTGATTTATTTAAATATATGCTCTTGAACCATGTTTAGGTTCTAGAAAATGTTTATGATTTTTAGTTTATGATGTGTAATACATATTGAGTTGTAAAGTTGTACTATGTTGTATATACAGGAATTCGAATCGAGATGTAAAAATTTATACAATAATTCGAATAGAATGAATCATAACATAATTTGATTCAAGGATATGTAATTGATTCAAGTTAAGATATCAATAAAAGATTTATTTTTAAAGGTGATTAAAAGAGTTTAAATTATTCCACATATTTTTATAACATCGAATATGATGTAAGACAGGAATGGTAAATAACCAAGATTTGAAACTCATAAAAGTTTAGGGTCAATACACAAATCTTGGAAATGTAAAGAATTTATATTCTAAATTGTAATAAGCAAAGTTATATTCATTAAGTTATGAATAAATGATATAAATAGTTTGACGATAGTAGTATCGTGGCGGACCGGATCTGAGGTTCGAAGGAACCCAGATTTGGGGGCGTCACAGGTTGGTATCAAAGCTGTAGGTTATAAACTTTAGGTAGGTGTGCCTTAGGCTATAACCTGAGGGAGAGAGAAAGATAAAGATTAAAATATATAATCGATCATTCAAAGAAGAATTTTGAAGTATCTAGAGAATGAGAATTCAGGAGTTTCCTAACTCCTATAATAAAAATGTTAAGACGATGCCTATAAGATGAAGACGACAAAGATAATGAGAATGAACTCGAATGGAGTTTAGTTGATAATGGGAAAGAACCCTAAGGTAAACCGATGATCACGACATGATCAGAATGAGCTATGAAATGATAAATAGTCTGTAACGACTAAGTGGGTATAACTTGACGCTATAAGAAAAGGTACTATGAAATGGTACAGATGAACTCATGAAGAGTTGTATATGATGGGATACGAAGAATTTATATCGATCACAGAGAAAGTTAAGTGTGACATAGAGTTCAGTGGGATTTCAGTTAAGGACTCATGTGAGAGCTGAGTTGTACAAACCTTTGTATGGGCGGAGGCTTTGTGCTCACGCTCGATTTCTCACAATGATAATCAATGGAATGTCAGTGTCGCGCTATCAATGTACATATGGCAGAAATGTGATTATTTTCTCATATTTATATTTGATAGTTAGAAACTATTAAGATTAAGATAGAGAATATTAAATTAGGCGCGAGTTCTTAAAACTCATGCTTTTGGTAAGTTCGTGACTCATAATTATGTGGTATGTTTTGGAACTCCTCATCGAATGGACGCCTATGGTCTGACTAGGATAAGTTCTTAAACTCATATGATTGTGGCAAGTTCCTGAATTTCCAAATTGTGGTAAGTTTGATGAACTATACTGGGCATAGAAAACTTCTGAGGTAAGAATTAAGAAATTTTGGTATAGTAAGCATTGATGGTGTTAGAGATTGATAGAACGAAGCAATGGAGTAAAGATTGAAATTGATGGAGAAACGTGGATTTTCTAAATCTTCTAGCTCTGCTAGATTTTCAAAATTTATTGACTTCGTGTTGATGTTTGCACTTTTGTTTTCTTGAAAAATATTGGATCATGTGATTGAACTAATGATGTTTAAAAACAATACATGTATTCTTACGTCTATGCTAATTATTTCAGCTAAGACAAAAATGATTTGAAAATTTTCAAAATGTATTTCTGACCATGTGCATCATTTAATATGGTGTCGACAATGGTAAACGATGGAGTCATCAATGCAGTTGAACCTAGTATTGGTTATGATCGAAAGATCGTCAGCCCACTATTGTATGATGTAGTATGACAAAGTCAGATAATGGCAGAATCCTCAATGTACTACTAATCTGGTATGGTATCATGACGTCCTAAAAGAATTTTTGGTTTTCTTGTAAAGTTTGAAGAAGGTCAATTAAGTTAGCTAAATTATTTCGATTGATGTTCGAATTGTTGATAAAAGTTTAAGTTATTTGATTCAGCTAGACGGCTGTTAAAATTTTTTTATGGAATTCAAGCATTCTTGGGTACTTATGCCATACCAGATTGCTCTGGTGCAGGTTCAGATGTTGAAAAGCTTAGGTGAACAACCCTATAAGGGGACATGTTTTCGGGGATAATGGTTTCGAGCGTAACGCATATAGTCGTTACAAAACACTACGTTGTGGCCCAATGTAGTGGTACAATAGGCTGGACACCTAGTGTACGTGTGGATGGTGTTTTCAGTCTTTGTGATTGATAAACACTCTAGTTTGCAGTGCGAAGGATTGTGTTGAAGCACTAGTAAACCTAGAGTAGAGTTCACGGTCTTGTGACCCCTCAACATAAATTTGGAATCTTAGATTTTTCCATACTACTTTCCGATTATTAAAAAATCGTGGAAGATTCTTATTCTTCTGAAGGATGAATGTAGTAAGTAGAATGTTTCTTAGAAAGGAGAATGTGGTAAAATACAAGTGATCAAGTTATAATAAAACTTTCGAAAAGAGAATGAATAAAATTATTCAAAAAGAATATGTAATATTCTTAATAGCGCCGAGTAGAGGAGGTTTCGGTGATTCCGAGGACGGAATCCTTATAAGGGGTAGAGGATGTAAGAACCCGAATTTTCAAAAATTATTAAAATAAGAATTTAGTAAATAAAATTCTTAATGCATGAGAAGGGTTTGAATAAGAATATAAATGTGTTACATAGGGTAATATGAGTTATGTACTAAGTGATGTTATGTTTAATAAATATATATCATTATTATATATTTGTTGTGACGCCGCCAAAACAGGTATACATCACCTATCTTGAGTCGCCAAATACATGGTACAAAATTCAAATACAACTTAGTAATACAACTGTCGTGTAAAATACGACAAAACATAAACTGAGAGTTTTAATACGAATATTGTCTTCTAGATAGTATTCAACTCAAATGGAGTCCTCAATACATTTATTATCACACTATTTCATAGAATAGTGAGGACTACTAATGCTATCATCTGGACCGTCACTCCGTTCCCCGACTAGTCTCGGCTACGTTCTCATTTCCTAAAGAGGACAATGAAAGCAAAAGGGTGAGCTCAACTAGCCCAGTAAGAAATATTATGACTAGGATAATGCAGAATAATTTATCGTTAGCCTTCAACAGTGTTAAACTGATAAAATATAACAAACATCAAGTTTAACTGCAACGGAACAAGCAATCCATTAGAAGAGTCAAGTAGAGCATAAAATCTACTACCTTCTATGATTTAAAAGGTTTTTCATCACTTTTATCGCTGAGACTCAGCTTAATAAATAATCCACATCATTGAATCACCCCTGCACTATGGCCAATGATATTCTTTAGTATCACGGCCACAAATTATCCATGCACTACGGGCCAATGATATTCGTGTATTCATCAATGGTCATGATCATGCCAACAACTGTCCAGTAATGCACTACGGGCCAATGAGGACTTTTACCACATCATTTGTAACATTATGGTCATGATTATACCGAATAATCCCTGGTCATGATCATACCAAGTCCATCTATGCAATATAGGCCACTGATGACTTTCAACATAATATAAACATGAGGATAATGACAATGATATAAGAATTCAATAAAACAAGTTCAAGGATAAATTTTTAAAGATTTATAATTTAATTTATCCAGAAATCAATAACGTCCAAATTGCCAACATGATACTGCTTTGTGGAGTAAAATTCAAGAATAATATTGTACAAAAAATAATTTGGACCGAAAACGAATTAATTTTTATCATGAATCGTACTCCGGGTGAATAGTACTCGAGTGAATAGTACCCCGTGAATAGTATATTGGGAATAGTAACCTCGTAAATAGTACTCCGACATGAAAAAGTTAAAACTTATCAAAAATGCTCAGAATAATATTTCCATGAAAAGATACTGGATGAAGCGCAAATATCAAGGATATTCAACTAATTTCATGGAGTTTAGAAGCCAAAACTTTAACAAAACGAGTATAGAATTCAAAATCTTAAACGAAATAATATTACTTATATACTACAGAGTATGAAAAAAAATATTATTTCAAGCGAATATTGAACAAAAATAACATCCCTTACCTTGAAAAGAAGAGTATTCCAACTGGTACAACGGGGATATTTTTGAAGAAAACTTTTATTATTTTCTATGCTCAAAGCTTTCCAAAACTCTAAAGAAAAATACGCTCAATATTATAGAAGAAGAATTCTCTGATTCTGGTGTGATTTTCAATTCTAACTTAAGCGCCTATTTATAAGAAAATTTTAGAACGTCATAGGAGACTAAATTAATAAAATATTAATTTTTTTCAAAATTTCCACGCACACATTTTGACCCAAAATTCAGCCACCACCAGTGGGGCCCACCAAAATCAGATTTTCACACCAACCAAAAGTGGGGCCCACCGTGTTTTTAAATAAAACATTTAATTTTTGAAAGTTCAATAATTCATAATAAATAGCCATTTTATCAGAAAAATACAAATTTTATATCCATTCCATATGAAATCAAATTCTCTACAACTTTGCAGAAGAAAATATTTTTAAATTCTAAACAGAAAATATCCGAAATCCATAAATGGATGATTTTTAACACCTCTTAAATTTCATAATAAATCATACGCTAATTTTTAGCGGTTCAAAATTTGTGGATATATACTCAACTTATATATGTATAACATATTCAAAAATCACAACGATCCAACGGTCGGATCAAAATTATAACTCACACAATAGAGCTTTAAGAACACTGATTTAATTTTTAATACTTCCATTCCGACAAAACACCCAACATTAATTCTTTCATTTATATCCACATAAAAAATTTATATTTCCTTATAATATAAATCAATAATTAATTATTCATAAATAATATTACAGAATCACAATTATGATAACCAGGCCGTTCCCAGGAAAGAGAGGGCTTTTCAATAAGGATTTCTCCTTACTGGCGCCCAATTAGGTGACCAAACCTCTCCTTGACAGAACTTTTTAGACATTGCCAATAATGCTATCTAATAATATTATTCAAATAATATAAATTATTGATCTGATAATGGAAAATATTGTGCAGTGATAATTATTGAAACAACAATAATATAAAACATCAACGTAGCAATTATTGAATCAATAAAAAAATATTGAACAATAATTACTGTAATAATTATTGGGTAGTGCGTTCTTACGTAAGAATCAATAATTCAAAAATACTGTGCAATATCGTGTGCTACTGTGCAACAACGCATATTACTGTATTTTAACCACCAGGTATTCCAACAATGTTAACGGTAACAACTACGCTGTTATTTATAAAACTCAAACTTGTCATTTTTTTCATCTGACAGTTATTCTGTTATGGGGCCCACAAATGGCTGCGCCGTCGTACGAATATTCCCCGACAACAAGAATATTTCACGACCAAACAAATATTTCCCAACAGAAATGAGTATTTTATAACCACTTGCATATTTTGAAAATTTTATATATATCCCACAACTATAACATTATATCAAATTCACTCCATAATATTCAAAAATGATATTTATAGAAAATTCAGTTTTATTCATAAAAGTTGGGGTCCTATATTTGTTATAAATTGTAGAGATGAATTAGTAAAGAAGATGGATAGAAATTATCTATTGTTATTAAATAATGTATGTAAAATTATTTTAGTATAGTAAGTTGGTGACATTAAATATATTTGATAATCACCAATTCCTTAAGTATAAGTACGAGTAAGTATCAAGTCTAAGGTAGTGCAACCATACCTTTAATGGTGGATGTATAGGAACTGGGCTAAACAATTCATTCAAAGGGCGGAGGTATATACGAATTAGTAATCGATCTAACTCACTGTGAAAATAGTGTAGACGAGACGGAAACCAATTTGTTGGTTATTTGTGGAAAACCACTCAGTGTACTATATTGAATACTATTAAAGACTTGATGTGTGCTAGGTTTAAACTTGTATATATGTACGTTGTTGACGAGAGAAGAAAATCAATATACCTTTAAATTGGTTAGAGAATTATTAAGTAATTTGATACACGGCGTGAAGTGAAGACTAAAGGAATATATGTATGTGTTATATATATCTTGAATTATGTGATTTGGTGGAAAGAAATTAGATATAAATGAGATCTTTATAGTTAACTAACTATTAAGGGAAATAGAGTTTGAACTTGAAGTTAATCTCTAAATCATTGAAGAAATTGGTGATAGATGTTAGTTAACTGGTATAGCAAGTTAGTAATTTAAAAGCATGAAGTATTCTTGAATTAAAGCTAAGGTTCTGCTCAAGCAGAACTTGTATGCCTTTAAACTTGAGGTGGCGCAATTGCGCCATTTCAAAGCCTATGACCAGCGCAGCTGCGCCTGTCTGTAGGAAGTTCTGAGTAAGTTGTGAAAATTAAATTTCAAGAAATGAATACTATGGACTCATATAAGGGTCATGAATGGAAATTAAGTTGTCCATGAAAGAATTAAGTTAGCAAAATATGATTTAGAAGTTGTCTTGGGACAATTGAATATGTATAGTGTATAATCTAAATAATTAATAGAATAGATATTAATTATTTTAAGTGGAAAGGGTTATACATATTACAAGTGTAGGGTAAGCTAAATAATTTAGCATTAAGGTAAAGTGTGTCACACAAACTTTATAAATAATAAAATAATGTGGAATTGGGAAAAAACTAAATGTGGCCTAGACCCCTAATATTTTATTGTAGAGATAATGAGCTTGAGTTATATGACTCTAGTAAATGAGATAAATGAACCTTGTGTGGCTTGAGTATTAAAGTTAAGCCAGATTGAAGGTTTAACTAAAATTATTAAAAGAGAATTAGTGATTAATAATAATCATTATGATATTTATGTGTGATATAAAATAATGGGTTGAAGGTACCCAACTAAATTATAATTAGCCCAATTAAAATATTATTTGGACTAGCCCAAATGTACATGGAGAATATGATGTGGGTACATAAATAATCCCTAATTTTACTTGGTGTAGTAGCATTAACATATTAAAATTTCATTTTGGGAATTAAAGGAACAAAACTAAGCTAGTTGATGAGAAATAAGCTTGTCCCAATATCAGTGTCACTTTTATATAACTGCCGTATGAATAGGCCATTGGCCTATCCTATTTCTTCTTCACTAAGTTGTAGAGCTGATGATGGAGGAAGGTGGAGTTGGTGACCAACTCTCCAACATCCATTGGCTTATTCTTCCTCCCCTTGGATTATTTCAGTGTGCAAGACTATTAACTGAAGATTGGCTATAAATAGAGCCTTCTTCTTCTTGTTCCCGTTTGTTAAGATGTCTGAGAATTTGGCTATGAGAGATTAGTAGAATTGAGAGCAATTAGAGGAATGAAGAGCTATGGTTAGCAAAGTTAAGCTTCAGAATGTAATATTTGTCTACTTACATGTTCTTGAATTGACGCTCTTTAATTACTAGAAAAGTATAATGAAATACTTACTTTGAAGTCACAAAATTAATGGCTAAGGATTGTTTTAATCCATGAATTATTGCTAGATACTGATAATATAGTAAAATGTGAAAACAACGAAAGTTAAACGAACCAATTTGGTTGAGAAACGAATTCGTAGTGAATCAATTCGCTAAATTGTCAAAACATGAACATTTAGCATGAACATGAGTTTTAGATTAATTTTTGGGTTAGTTAATGTTTATGTTATTGTTGGGTATTTGGTATGTTGTAGTTTTATGAGTTACAAACTCATAAAATCAAAAACGGACTAATTTGGATGAGTATAACTCATGTTATGAAAATCGGAAGGAGTATGGGTCTGTAAAATCAAGAAGAACAGAGCCTGAGGGGCTGTTCTACCTCCCAGGGCGCAGCTGCGCTGCCCCCAAGGCCATTTGTGGCACAGCTACGCCGGACATCAGTGTCGGGTGGACTATTTTGACCTGCTATAGTAAATTAGTTACAACGTTTTTATACGAACTCCGATTGAGGTGATTCAAGATGATTCAGAACGAGGACAAATAGACCTACAACTTTTGTTCTTTAAATATTTTAATTTGAGGTCAATAGACGGGGTCAAAATAGTCATATTTATGACTGTTACGTATTCAAAGGCAATCGGAGGGCGTCAGAAGAGCACATACGCAAGTATAGTGCTCCCGACGATGGAATATATTATTCTAAGTGATAAAATATGAATATGCATGATAATAGACATGTAACATGGCTAAGATTACTTTACTCATAATGAAAAGCTTTAGCATGACTTAGTATGTGTTTTGAAAAGAAACTTGGAGTTTTGGAAAACGAATATTGACGAACCTTGAGTCTTTGAAGTTATGATATTTTAACACATACATATTGTTGATTTATGAGTGTACCTAAGTATGACAAGTGATTTAAAGTTGCTTTACCTATTATCAACTTACAATAGCTTAGTTGAAAATGATTTCTAAAGAAAACTTAAAACTTTGAAAACGAACTTAAAGTAACTCGTGTAGTTAAAGTTCTAAACATGATAACATACATACATGACTTAGTTGGCTATGAAATGAGATTTAGAGTTGCACCTAGTTGCTTTAACTTGGCTTAGAATGACTTTTAAAAGTTAACTTGAACGCCTTGAGAAACTAAGTTTTTATAAACATGGCTTACATGTGTGCTTATCTAGCTAGACACCATATAAGTTATGTGAGTATGAATTGTAATGAGTTCTCAAATGATGAACTATACTATTGAGTTGAATAAATGCTAGCATACGCGTTATTGGCGATGAAATGGTTAATATAGTTCATTCCTTGTACATGAACCTACTTAGACTTGTTGGAAAATTTCAAGTAAGTCTTTAAAGAGTGGAAAACTACTTAAGGTAAATACAAGAGGCACCAAACTTGGGCTAAGACCTCTTAACATATGGGTAAGATGCTAACAGTCATGCATGCTAAGATGAAACTAGAAAATAAATACTTAACTTTGGTCTGGCCAGGGGACGGCACAGCTACGCCCATCCTAGGCCAAACTGCAGCTGCGCTGCGCTGCAGAGCAGTGTTGCCAAACTGTGTTAGCAGTCATATAAACCTTAAAGCATACGTGTAATGAATGTCTAAAGCTATAATACTTAACATAAATGATGTTTTAAACATAAGAGCTTGTAATGGTTATATAAAACCCAAATTTATTATATTTTATTAAAGTTTGTAAAATGTAAGAACAATGTAGATCACGTATCTATAAACTTTAAATATGTGTCGAACATATAGTTAGTTAAGTGTATGATAAAGATTTAGGAATGTTGATATAAAGCATGTGTAGCTAAGGTGTGCTATATATACATAGCTATTCTAAGGCTTTACTAAGAAAGCAAAGGGAAGATTTTAAAAACCAAGATAGATAATAATGTAACATTATTATTACATTAAGAATGTATGAATGTACGAATGATGGATATGAATCCATGATTATATAACTGTGTAGGAATATACGAAGTGCAGATAAGCTTTAAGCAGTTAAGTCGTAGTTGATAAACTACGAATCAGGCAAGTCTTTTAGTTCCTATTTATTATATGAATTTGATAACTGTTAGTTGAGCTATATTATGTCATGAGGATATTGATGTATATATATATATATATATATATATATATATATATATATATATATATATATATGAAATGCATATGAGATATGTATGAAATGTGAAAGTTGATCTTTGATGATATACTTGTGAAATAAACCTATATGCATGTTATATGAGAAGTAACATGTGTAGTAAATATTAATGGATTATGAATGCATGAACTGAGTATGTTATTATATGTTATATGCTGCATGAAAACTGTTATAATTGTTGGGCTGTCAAGCTCACCCTTGCAAATAACCACTTTTGCAGGTTAAGGACTCAAGGTAAAGATTACGTGCTACTTGATTAATAAAGTTTAATAGTATCAATGGAGATTGATTGATTTATTTAAATATATGCTCTTGAACCATGTTTAGGTTCTAGGAAATGTTTATGATAGTAGTTTACGATGTGTAATACATATTGAGTTGTAAAGTTGTATTATGTGGTATATAGAGGAATTAGAATCGAGATGTAAAAGTTTATACAATAATTCGAATAGAATGAATCATAACATAATTTGATTCAAGGATATGTAATTGATTCAAGTTAAGATATCAATAAAAGATTTATTTTTAAAGATGATTGAAAGAGTTTAAATTATTCTATATATTTTTATAACATCGAATATGATATAAGACTGGAATGGTAAATTACCAAGATTTGAAACTTATAAAAGTTTGGGGTCAATACACAAATCTTGGAAATAGAAAGAATTTATATTCTAAATTGTAATAAGCAAAGTTATATTCATTAAGTTATGAATAAATGATATAAATAGTTTGACGATAGTAGTATCATGGCGGACCGAATTTGAGGTTTGAAGGAACCCTGAATTGGGGGCATCACAAATCTCACCTAACATGAGAACACCAAAAGATAAGAACAAAAAATGGACAAATAAAAATCCCGACGTTGACACATATGTAAGGGCGGAATGCCATGGGATGAAGGGTATATATATATATATATATATATATATATATATATATATATATATATATATATATATATTATAAGTTTTGTTTTATTAGATTATAAATAGAATATATTATATTATATTTAAAGTTTTCGTTTTATTATAATATTTTATTACAAAGTCAAGAATAGTAAAATTAAATTTTTTCGCCTGTTGCAACCTGTGATGGTTTTATTGTGCGTCCGTGATTTTATTTTCTAAATAGTATCCTTTCATTCTCCTATAAGTAGGATGCTTAGTTTAGAATTAAAAATCACATCAGAATCAGAGAATTCTTCATCTATAATATTGAGCGTATTTTTTAGAGTTTAACGAAGCTTTGAGTGTAGAAAATAGTGCAAGTTTTCTTCAAGAATATCACCGCTATACCAGTCAGAAGTACTTTCTTTTTAAGGTAAGGGATATTATTTTTGTTCAATATTCGTAAGAAATAATATTTTCTTCTATATTCTATAGTATTTAAGTAACATTATTTCATTTCAGATTCCGAATTCTACACTCATTGTGTTAAGTATTGCTTCTATACTCCTTGAAATTAGTAGAATATCCTTGAAATTTAAGTTTCATCGAGTATCTTTTCACGGGAATATTTTTCTGAATATTCTTGTTAAGTTTTAATCTTTTCATGCCGGAGTACTATCACGAAGTACTATTCTCGAAGTACTATTCACTCGAGTATTATTCACCTGGGGTACTATTCATGACACAAACAATTGATTTCTTTTCTGTCCAAATTATTTTTGATACAATATTGTTCTTGAATTTTACTCCACAAAGAAGTATCATGTTGACAATTTGGACATTATTGAATTCTGGATAAATGGAATTATAAATCTTTAAAATTTATCCTTGCACTCATTTAATTGAATTCTTATATCATTGTCATTATCCTCATGCTTATATTGTGATGAAAGTCCTAATTGGCCCGTAGTACATTGATGGATAGTTGTTGGTATGATTATGGCTAAGAATTTTGTATCGGTATAATCATAACTCGTAATGTTACAAATGATGTGGTAAAAGTCCTCATGGGCACGTAGTGCATTGATGGATAGTTGTTGGCATGATCATGACCACTGGTGATAATAACGAATATTCTTGGCCCGTAGTGCATGGATGATTCGTGGATGTGATACTAATGAAAATCCTTGGCTCATAGTGCATGGATAATTCAGTGATGTGGATTATTTATTGAGCCGTGTTACAAGGATAAAATATTGATGATGAACTTTTAAATCGTAAAAGATAGTAGATATCATGCTCTACTTGACTTTTCTAATGAATTGCTTATTCTGCTGTAATTAAACTTGTTGTTTATTGTATTCTATCAGTTTAACATTGTTGAAGGCTAACGATAATTTATTCTGCATTATCTTAGTCATAATATTTCTTATTGGGCTAGTTGAGCTCACCCTTTACTTTCATTATTCTCTTCAGAAAATGAGAACATAGCCGGGACTATTTGGGGAATGGAGTGACGGTCTGAGTTGGTGGCTGTAGTAGTCCTCACTATTCTATAAAATAGTGTGATAATAATTGTAATGAGGACTCTATTTGAGTTTGGATATTGTCTACGAGATAATATTCGTGTTAAAACTCTCAACTACGTTTTTGTCGTATTGTATAAAGGAAGTTTGTATTTAAATTATGTACCATGTATTTGGCGATTTAGAATGGGTTGTGTATACCTATTTTGGGGGCATCACAATTGGTATCAAAGCTTAGGGATATGATCCCTGGCTGAGATTTGAGGCTAGAACTAGGAGGGGAGAGACGGGTAAATTCTTTGCTAGTATGACCTACCTAAGCTTATTTGTTATTTAATTGGTCGCTCATAATATAGGGATAATATGTGGCATGTCAATTAACCCTTGTTTTGTGGCAGTGTTTGAAAATGACATCTAAAAATGTTGAGATAAGCAACAAATCACATGAGACAGTTGAGTCACCGATGATCAATAACCAAGATAATGTGCATCGGGAAGGAAATAATCCTCATACAAACAACAACACCTACCAAATGATAAACGACGAAATGTTTAGGAGCTTTCTGCAATTCATGCAACATCAGGCGAGAGAGACTCCTATTCAAAATGCAGGTGGAAACACTGGCAACTCACGGATGGTCACCGCTAAGCAGTTCAAGGAGCTGGGACCAACGGAGTTTTTGGGAAAGCCAGAACCACTTAAGGCAGAGAAGTGGATTAAGCAGATCACCAATATATTTGATATCTTGGGATGCTCCGAGGAGCAAAAGGTTCCCTTTGCCACCTTTATGTTGCGAGGAAAGGCAGTTCATTGGTGGAAATCTATAAAGCATACTCAGCCTGTCGCACTGAAGATGTCTTATGAGAAGTTTCAAGAATTGTTCAACGACAAGTACTTTCTTGAAAGTATTCGTCACATGAAGGACGTGGAATTCATCAAGCTGGAGCAAAATAATATGACCGTATCGCAGTACGAGGCTAAGTTTACATCCCATTTGGTAGATAATGAGGAGCGTATGACACGAATGTTTCTGCGAGGTTTGAAACCCAAAATACGTCAATACCTCATTTCTCACAAACTTTGCTTGTATTTAGATGTTGTGAATAGGGTTTAGTTATTAGAGAGCGATAATGAGTCAACCCAACCAAGCTATAGCAGTCAGCAAAACGATAATACTAGTGGTAGGAGTCATCGAAGCGGTGACAATAAACGTGAAGGAAATCAACATGCCATAAATGGTAACCATTTGGTGGTAATCCTGGCCAAGATAATAGAAGTGAAAATTTCAAGAAGAGGAGATTCAACAATGATGGAAAGACAGCAGCACCAACATTCGTTTTCAAGGAAGGAGAACGACCACCAGTCGTATGCTACAAATGCGAACAAGAATGACACATCAGTCCAAACTGTACGCAGCAACCCAAAGGGTGTTACAATTACAAAAAGAAAGGTCATTTAGCTCAATTTTGTCATGCAGCGAAGTCAAGTCCAGCTGGGATGATGACACCAAAGGTTGTCACAGACAAGTCAAAGCTGGTAGTTCAAGGGAGAGCATTTGTCGTGACCTCCCAAAAAGCGAGGAACCCGAACGAAGTTATCATGGGTAAGCTAATCATAAACTCTTGTGGAGTCTATACCTTATTTCATACCGGTTCTACCCATTCTTTTATTTCTCCTACTTGCGCTCAACATTTAAATTTTAGTCCGGAGAAATTAGACTTTGACTTATCTGTTAAAACTCCGTTGGGAGAAACCTCCATTACATCCACTATTTATAAATCTTGTTTGGTTCAAATCGGCACCCTCACGTTACCTATCGATCTTATCTCTTTGAAAATACTTGCATTTGATGTGATTTTAGGGATTGATTGGTTAACTACTCAACATGCTAAAATTGATTATTTTCGTAAGGTTGTTAGTTTTCATATTCCTAACCAACCTATTATACAAATTCAAGCAACCAAACCACTAAAGTCAATCACTGTCATATCAAGCCATAAAGTCATTCGTTTATTGAAAAATGGATGTCAAGCTTTCTTAGCTCATGTCACAGATTTAAACAAAAATACGTCAAATTTGAATGATATTTCTATTGTTAATAAATTTCCTGACATATTTCCTGAAGAACTTCGTATTGAACTTGAACCCGGTACAAAACCCCATATCGAATGGCTCCTATTGAACTTCAGGAGTTAAAAACGCAACTGCAAGAACTATTAGATATCGGTTTCATTCATCCTAGTACGTCTCCTTGGGGTGCTCCTATTCTATTCGTAAAGAAGAAAGATGGAAGTATGCGATTTTGTATTGACTATCGAGAGTTGAATCATGTCACCATAAAAAATAGGTACTCGTTACCTCGTATTGATGACCTGTTTGACCAGTTGCAAAGTGCCAAATTCTTTTCAAAGATCAATCTTCATTCCAGATATCATCAGTTAAAGATTAAAACTGATGACATTCCAAAGACTGCTTTCAGAGCTCGGTACGGGCATTACGAATTCCTAGTCAAGTCTTTTGGATTGACTAATGCTCTTGCTACCTTCATGGATATGATGAACCGAGTATTCAAAGAATATTTAGATCATTTTGTGGTTGTCTTTATTGATGACATCCTCGTATACTTCAAAAGCCATGAAGATCATGAACAACACTTGAGGCTGATACTCTAAAAGCTTCGTGAAAACAAGTTATACGCTAAGTTGAAGAAATGCGAGTTCTGACTTGAGGAAGTAGCATTTCTTGGGCACGTGATATCAAATCACAGAATATCTGTTGACCCAATGAAGATTGAAGCAATACAAAGTTGGGAGCAACCTAAGTCAGTGACCGAAGTACGTAGCTTTATGGGCTTAGCTAGTTATTATCGAAGATTCGTGGAAGGATTTTCTCGAATCGCTACTCCATTAACTCAGCTGACTCGAAAAGATACAAAATTCAGTTGGAGCGAGGAATATGAGAAGAGTTTTCAAGAACTCAAAAGGAGACTCATTTCAGCACCTGTTCTGACAATACTATCTGGTTCGGAGGGATTTTTTATCTACAACGATGCTTAAGACAGAGGGTTAGGATGCGTTCTCATGCAACATGGGAAAGTTATAGCCTATGCCTCACGACAACTCAAAGAATATGAGATGAGTTATCTTACTCATAATCTAGAGTTGGCAGCAATCATTTTTGCGCTTAAAATCTGGAAGCATTACCTGTATGGGGAGAAGGTGGAGATCTATACGGATCATAAAAGTCTCAAATATTTCTTCACCCAAAAAGAAACTCAACATGCGGCAACGACGTTGACTTGAGCTATTGAAAGATTACGATCATACCATTCAATACCATCATAGAAAGAGAACGTGGTAGCTGATGCGTTGAGTAGAAGATCATATGCGGGTATGAGTGCGATATTGTCAACGCAAAGGCCCATTTTGTATGACTTACAAAGGATGGAGATAGAGTTAAAGACTTCAGGTACCCACGTGATGATGTCAAATTTACGAGTAGAAATGACTTTAATCGATAAAGTTAAAGCTACTCAAGCTACAAACCTGGAGCTGATGTGTATGAGAAAGAAAGTGCAAGAAGGTGTTATTCCAGAAGCAAGAATTAATGAAGAAGGAATACTTCGAGTCAACTCCAGACTTTGTGTTCCTAACGACTCTGATTTGAAGTATAAAATCATGAAGAAGGCACACAACACATACATTTTGGGAGTACCAAAATGTATCGTGATCTTCAACATACATTTTGGTGGAGCAATATGAAAAGAATGATCACGAAGTTTATCTCAAGGTGTCTAACTGGTCAATGTGTCAAGGCGGAGCATCAAGTGCCAAAAGGTCCATTGCAACCAGTTAAAATTCCAGAATGGAAGTGGGAGCACATTACCATGGATTTCGTTATTGGTCTTCCCAAGGTTTCCCAAGGCATAGATGCAATTTGGGTCATTATCAATAGATTAACCAAGTCGGCTCATTTCTTACCTATACGAGAAACTTATTCACTTGAACGTCTTACTCGTATATACGTAAATGAGATTGTAAGACTGTACGGTATGCCATTATCCATAGTTTCTGATCGAAACCCAAGATTCACTTCACAGTTTTGGGTCAGTTTGTAAAAAGCTATGGGCACGAATTTACGATTTAGTTCGGCATATCATCTTTGTAGACACTCAAAATTTTGCATTCCTATTACTAACCTTGTAGGAGGGCATAATCGTCTTCCAGAGATAACCTTGGGAGTCAAACCAGCTCAATCCCGGAGACAACCCTGGGATACTCAGTTTGTCATCTCGGAGACAACCCTGAGATATTCAGTTCCAGTCCTAGAGAAAATCCTGAGAGATTCAGTTCCAACCGCGGAGACAACCCCGAGGAATGCAATTGTAGTTCCAGAGATAACCCCGAAAAAGGCCGTTTTAAGTCCCAGAAGTCAGCTTCAATCTCGGAGATAACCCCGAGGCGCTCAGTTCTAACCCTAGAGATAACCCCGGGAGGTCAGGCACACCTTAGAGACAACCCTGAGGACATTCAATTCCTATAGTAGCCCAATCTCAGAGATAACCCTGAGCAACGACTGCTAAATCAGCCCAGAGCCAGAGATAACCCTGGTGAGGGGCAAAATAGTCATTTTGCCAACTCGATTCCACATTCACGTCATCTCAATAACATTTTAACCCACCGGAATCATAGCTCAAAATCCTGAGTGACTACTGCATAAGACAGCACACCGGATAGAATTTGAAGACTTGAAGATCTGGGCATGGACCCATCTTCTTGGCTCCATACAACCTCTTATCCCATGTCATTGTGTAGCTCCCGACAACAGTGTGACGCCCCCAAAATAGGAATACATCATCCATCTTGGGTCGTCAGATACATGGTACTGAATACAAATACAAACTAATTATACAACAGTCGTGTAAAATACGACAAAACAAATGCTGTGAGTTTTAATACAAATATTATCATCTAGACAATATTCACACTCAATGGAGTCCTCATTACATTTATTATTATACTATTTCACATAATAGTGAGGACTACTAATGCACCATCTAGGACCATCACTCTGTTCTCCGACTCGTCCCAGCTATATTCTCATTTCCTGAAGAGAACAGTGAAAGAAAGGGTGGGCTCAACTAGCCCAGTAAGAAATATTATGACTAAGATAATGCAGAATAAATTATCGTTAGCCTTCAACAGTGTTAAACTGATACAATATAACAAACATCAAGTTTAACTGCAGCGGAACAAATAATCTATTAGAAGAGTCAAGTAGAGAATAAAATCTACTATCTTATATGATTTAAAAGGTTTTTTTATCACTTTTATCGCTGAGACTCAGCTCAATAAATAATCCACATCATTAAATCATCCCTGCACTACAGGCCAAAGATATTCTTTAGTATCATGACCACGAATTATCCATGCACTACGGGCCAAAGATAATCGTGTTTTTATCAACGATCCTGATCATGCCATAAAATAATTCATCTTTGCACCCTTGGCCGAAGAGAATCCATATCCATAATCATACCAAAAACTGTCCATCAATGCATTACGGACCAATGAGGACTTTTTCCACATCATTTGTAACATTACGGTCATGATTATACCGAAATAATCCCTGGTCATAATCATACCAAGTCCATCTATGCACTGCAGGCCACTGATGACTTTCAAGATAATATAAACATGAAGATGATGACAATGACATAATAATTCAATAAAACAAGTTCAAGAATTAATTTATCCAGGAACCAATAACGTCCAAATTGTCAACATGATACTTCTTTGTAGAGTAAAATTCAAGAATGCTCAGAAGAATATTTACATAAAAAGATACTGGATGAAGCGCAAATATCAAGGATATTTCACTAATTTCATGGAGTATAGAAGCTAAAACTTTAACTAACTGAGTATAATAGAATATATGAAACTACAAATAGATGTTTGCCGCCATGCGGTAATCCACTTAGACAGATCATGTCCATAATTTAATAAGGAATGAATACAAAGGATCATTCACCATATATGTGGTAATCCACATAGACATATTATTCCAACAGAATAATAAAGAATGGATTAACAGAAGGATTCACCATGCATGCGATAGACTGCATAGACAGGTTATTCCTAACAGAATAATAAAGAATGGAACCAGGTCATGCGTAAATGCATAGACAGGATATTCCGATAGAATAATAAAGAACGGAACCAGGTCAGGCAAAATTCGCACCGACAGGATATTCCAACAAAATATTAAAGAATGGAATAACAACAGAAATCACCATGCATACGATAGACTGCACAGACAGGTTATTCTAACAGAATAATAATTAATGGAACCAGGTCAGGCGTAGTACGCACCAACAGGATATTCCGACAGAATAATAAAGAACGGAATAATAGAAGAATTTCACTATGTGTGCGGTACTTCGCATAAACAGGTTATTCCAACATAATAATAAAGAATGGAATAACAGAAGAATTTCACCAAGTATAGGGTAGTCCGCGTATACAGGTTATTCCAACGGAATAATAAAGAACGGAATAACAGAAGTTCTCTTCATGAATACAAAAGAAATAATACCCCTTGCGGGTATAACAAATAATATTCCTTACCTTAGAAAGAAGAGTACTGGATATAGGAGTAGTGAAGTAGCAGAACACTTTTCTTCTTTCTCTCTATAGTTTCTCTCTCTAGAGTTTCAGTGAATTTATAAGAAATAATGAAGGAATGAGATTTTATTTATAGAAGAATGGACTGCATAGTAACTAATTCATGAACGGTCCAGTTTGATTTACTTTTAATCGGACGGTCCATATTTAAAGTAAAATCTTTTAAATAAAATATAATATATTCTATTTATAATCTAATAAAACGAATAACTTTATAAAAGTATTCTGTTTTATATAACAAGATTTTACTGTGCAACACTATGCATAATAAAATATAATATATTCTATTTATAGAATAACTTTATAAAAGTATTCTGTTTTATGTAAAAAGATTTTACTATGCATAATAGAATATAATATATTCTATTTATAGAATAACTTTATAAAAGTATTCTGTTTTATATAAAAAGTTTTTCTGTTTTATTACATTAATAATATCAATAAAACAAAACTGAGTGACTTATCACTTAAGCATCAATAATCAATACCGTGTGCTACTATGCAATAACGCGTATTACTGTACTTTTACTACCGAGTAGTTCAACAGTATTAACGGTAAAACTTCCGCCGTTATTTTCATAAAATATTTTTGTCGTTTTCTCAATCCGACAATAATTTTCGTTGCGAGGTCCACCAATGATTGTGCCGTTGTACGAATATTCCCTGATAAAATGAATATTCCCCGACCAATCGAATATAATATGACCACTTGCATACTTTGTAAAATTTATAAATACTACCCACAACTATAACATTATATCAAATCCACACCTATATTAAAAAAAATATTTCGAGAAAATTAAATCTTATTCGTAAAATTTGGGGTTTTACAAACAACATTCCAGAAAGGTATTACACGCCTCAATCGGATGCCCGGATTGAAAGTTATGAAAGTTTGAGCGGACAACGCGTTGCACGAGTGCACGTACTTTGAGACGGTGGGGCCCACGGTGCCTGAGGCACCCCGGGCAGCCATAGGTACATCTACGACTGTCGTAGGTACACATGCGGCTCTGCCCTCTATAAATAAAGGGATTGGGGTGGCCATTTTGAAGAGAGAAAAGGCAAGGAAGCCCTGTCTATTTTGCTTTGTACACACTTTAAATTAACTGCTTTCTCTTTCCAAACACCTGTGAGCTTGTGTTTTGCTATATTTTACCAGTGGAAACCGAGTGTTCATTCATTTAAAGCTATTCTTGGTTGCCCACTGTAAGACACCTCACCTTTGTCAAAGCCTTTCTCCACTTTTATTCACACACAGTTATTCACGTTGAGAGTTGTGTTGTGTGAGTTTGCCCGGATCATCGATCCCTGGCGTTTATTGTTATATATATATATATATATATATATATATATATATATATATATTATCGAGTTATCTCGATTGAGCCCGAATATAATATTCGGTGCGTTTACAGCTTTTATACACACACACGCACACACACACACACACACACACACACACACACACACACACACACACACATATATATATATATATATATATATATATATATATATATAACTTTTTACAACTTGTATAGATACTGCATCATCATGTGAGCCTAGGAATCATGTGATCACAGATTCAGTTCCCGTGATGGACATTTTTAGCTGTAACCAGGTTGTAAATTATTTACGGTATTTGAATTTTCTTAGATAGCCCTCATGCCTACAAGGAGTTTGGCACTGCTATGTATCTTATTTTCTCGAAGATGCTTCGCATCTCAAAAATAATAAAAGCAATCAAGCCGAGCACATAATAAAACAAAAGTATCAAAGACCTCAATTACTATTGAGCACAAGGGTTGAAAAACTTATTTTACAAAACATCACTGCCATATCTCGTTAAAATTGAACTTTTATACAAAATTCAAACCCTTTGTATATAGGTGCAAACGAGGCATAACACTACTTCCAGACAACTGCACATAGACCTACACACACACGCATTCAGATAAATGTTTAAAATGAAAAGTGGCAGTCACTGTGTTACCACAGATGTTAGGGGATGCCTAACACCTTCCCTCTGCATAATCAAGCCCCCGGACCCAAACGAATCTCGATTTCACAGACCAGTTAAACTGTAGCGGGATGAATTATTTGAGTTGTGATTCTGATGACAGAATCCTTTTAAGAGGGGAATGATGTGACAATCGAGATTTTGTAAATTAATTTTAATATTTATTGGATTGAATAAATATTTTCGATGAATTAATTATTAGATTAATTAATTAATTGATGAAGTTGTGATAGATTAATTTAATTATATGTGTTACATTTATTAATTTAATGTGAAGAATTTTATTATTCGATGTATGTATTTAAGTGAGCTTATTGTACTAAAAAAAATATTTAATAAGCCTAATGTTATTTTAATTATTTAATTATTAATTAGAGATTTAATAATTTAATATTATTAATCAATGAGAATTTGAATTATGTGACTATGTGCACTATTGAGAAATTATTATATTTTATTAAATGAGATTGGTTTTATTTTATGATGGAGTGTGACATTAATTAAACTATATGATAAAAGATTTTATTAAAATAAAGAGTTTTGAATCTAGATTTCTAGCCAAACATGGTCTTTGAGGGAGTTGAGGGCAGTTACCCATGACTGGGTAACTGACCACAACGCGTTAGACGTCTTGTTTATTTACGCCTTCCCTTCCTTTTTCTTCATTAATTTCCTAAGTCTAGAAAGTGTCAAAGAGAGATTCAGAGAGAGAAACAAAGAGAGGGTTGAGAATTCAGAGTTTTGTGGAGGAGGAATTCACTTCCTAGTAAATTAATCTACGCTTGGGTAATCTCTTCAACCCAATTTATATATTTTACGTCTTTTAAGTTTCATGAATATGGCTTAAGTCTTCTGTGAGTCTCTGTTTTTGGGGAATTCAGTTGTTATAAGAATAGATGTAATAATTCGAGTTGTATGGGATATCTTATATATATATTGTGTGTTTCCATATCATTAATTTCATAAGATTTTAACGTATGATGATAACTTGTTATTTCAAAATTTACAGAGTTTGGGTTTTGACCATATGGCCTTATACGTGATATTTCATGTGTTGATCATATATTATCCCTAAATTTTACACTAGTATTTTATTATGCATGTTGATACGAAGAGACCAAAGTTTAAATGGTTGGATTTGGCCTTATAACGAATCCGTAATATTAATTTTTATGGTTTTTGTTCAAAACCTTCAAGAACACAAAGAACAGTGAAATTTACATACTTTAATTCTGTAATTATATGTTTTAATGGGTTAAAATCATTCTATAATTGTTGGGTAATGATTATATATGTATTACAATGATTAGGTAAGTCTAAATTCGTGTAAAAATAACTAATTGAAAGTTATGGCCATATTCACGTATAATTTTACTTGTGATTGATTTTTGGCCTAATTTCGCCTTGTTATGTTCGCGAACTGCAGAACTGCAGAAAATGAGCTTCGGTAACCCCGCCCCCAACGGGCGTTATCAAACTACATTACCCCGCCCCGACGGTCAAAAAAAAAGTAATAATAATAATAATAATAATAAATAAATAAATATTCGATGAAAATTATTATTAAAATATTTATAAAATAAATTAAATATTTTAATTGAGATATTATGGAATAAAATAAATATTTGATGAAAATTATTATTAAAATATTTATAAAATAAATTAAATATTTTAATTGAGATATTTATGGAATAAAATAAATATTCGATAAAAATTATTATTAAAATATTTATAAAATAAAGTAAATATTTTAATTGAGATATTTATGGAATAAAATAAATATTCGATGAAAATTATTATGAAATAATTTATTCGAGTGTAATAATAGTAAGAGAATGAAAATATTCTAGGGTAATGATTTGTTAAATAAAGTGGAGTTTATATTAAATAATTAAGTGAAAATGTAACTAATGAATGTCGTGAATACATATGGTATGTGTGTAGGATTTGTGGTGAACGGAAGTAGTAATCGTTTAGCCTACGCACGAGGCAAGTTTCCTAACCCTACTTGTTATCATTATTCAAGTTATAAATCAAGTTCATTTGTTATGTTGAAGATTTACTATCTTTTCAAAGTATGATTCTGTTATACAATAATTGTTCTATTGTATACCTATTGAGATTGTTATTCATTATAAATATCATTTATTATTGAACCTTGTTAGACTAGAGAATCCTTATTGATTCAACTAGTCCATAGTTGATGAACGTTCTAAATTCAGAACCCTTATTGATTTATCCAAACCAAACTTCCTTTGGTGCGGGCTCTAATGTCAAACTGAGATGAACAACCCTGCAAAGGGATTTACTTATGCTTTAGCGTTAAGATATTGTGCACAGTATGGTACTAAGGGCTGATCCCCCTAAGTACGAGAAGAAATGTCCATAGTCTTATGACTGTTAAAGGTTTCAAGTATAACCCTTGACAACCTAGGACATAGTTCAAGGTCTTATGACCCTCAGAAAATTCTTTTGATTCTTGTTATTCATTCTTGATTCAAAAGTTGAGCTTTTATATTCGAAGTTATTATTTTTCCTCGCATGTTATTATATTGTTGTTTTTATTATTATACTTGTGGGCAATCGTGCTCACTCTTGCGTAATAATAACATTGCAGTTAAGAACGAAAGAGCAGATGAACCTTCCACTAGTAAAGGCAAGGGCAAGGTTAGCAAGTGATGAAGACTTGTTGTTTTATATGATGATGTATTTTGTTTAAGACTTAAGTTAATGATGTTGTTTAAGACTTATTTGTTTATGATTCCGCACAGATGTTTAAGGTTAGAGTAACCTGAGATTTATTTATTATGTAGTTGATGTAACCCCATAAGGAGATATTTATTATTATTTCTATCTATTGCATGGTTTGCATTTATTTATGGGTACGTAGATGGATGATGTTGTATCGTGAACACCAAATCCTGTGGAAATGGAAGTACTGGATTTGGGGGTGTCACAGGTTGGTATCAGAGCTGTAGGTTATGAACCTTAGGTAGGGGAACAACCTTAGGTAGTAGCCTTATAGGAGATCGAGAATATAGTGGTGGTAAACTGTTATCAAGTTCTAAGAAATGAATTTCTTAATTCGTTGAAGATAATAAAAGACTTTATATGTTTATGTGTTAAATTATGTGCTCACTAGTATGACTTAGTAACTAAAACTTAAAACTATGTTGTCAGGATGTCAGATGTTGGAGGAGCTAGTCGAGCTGGGGAGGAGGAACCCCGAGTGCCTATTGAGGAGGAGCCCGAAGACATTCATATTGTCAGGGAGCAGTTGATTCAGAGGGAGTCATCTCCATTGATCACTGTTGTTGGTCAGGAGCATGAGCCTGAGACTGATCCAGAGAAGGATGCTGAGGAGGAAAAGGAAGAAGAGGAGTTCCAACCGAACTCCATTGATGCTGAGATATACGACGCGTTATATAATCGTAACATAGAGTTGCAGGATACTATTCAGGATTTGACTGAGCGGGCGGTTAGTCAGCAGATTACTATCGAGCAGAGGGATAGGGAGATTGTGACTCTTCACACACTTTTGGGAAATGTAGAATGGGATTTGGTCCACGAGAAGGGTCAAAATGAGGAGAAGTCTGAAGAAATAGAGAAGTTAAAGAAGGAACTGAAGGAAAGCTCAGAGAGGCTTGCCATAGCTGAGGAGGGCTGGGTACGAGAGTCACGTCGTGCTGATCTTGCAGAAGACGATCGCCGTGCGAAGAAGGCTAAGCTTGGAGAGACATACTCTACACTTAATAAAGCAATGAATGAAGCCCAGGATCGAGTTTTGAGGTACCCAATCCAGTTTGAAGGTCTACCATCGTACATACTGGATCGTAGGACGAAGTCTCGCATCATAGAAGATGAGCGTAGCAAGGCTATTCGGAGCCTTAACAGACAGTGATAATATTAGTTAATTATGTGAAACTATTTGGTAGTTAATGATGTAAATTCCGATGTGATTATAAACAAAGGAATATTTTGATGTTTTAAATCATGTAGATTCTTTATCTCGGGATAGTTGATGTAAATAGCAGTGATGCTATCGTTTGATGTTAAAACTTTTGATTTGAATAAGTATATCAAGTTATTTGAGATAATGTGTTAAGTGATTATGTTAAATTATTGAGTTAAGCCTTAACTATTTAGAGAATTTAATAAAGACCTAATAAGCGTATATTCTTAACAGAAATATGCCACCGAGAAGAAGACAAAACCGTCAACCAGCTCAGGAAGAGTCAACGAATAACAACAATATCACCAATGCTAATCTCGTCCAACAATTAGTGAACCTTCTAGCTGGAGCAATGAATAATCAACCTCAAGCTCCACCGAATACTTTGTTCAAAGATTTCAAGGCGGTGGGACCGCCAGAGTTTAAAGGTTTCATGAACCCGATCGAAGCTCAGACTTGGGTTATGGAGATATAGAAGGTTTTTGAGGTCGCAAGAGTCAAAGAGGACCAGAAGACCGCGTTTGCAACGTTTATGCTGAAATCTGAAGCCAGTTTTTGGTGGCAAGCAAACAAAATTCGTGGAGGAGAAGGTATGATTACCTGGGATAGGTTCAATGAGATGTTTTTCGAGATGTATTTCCCGACTACCTAATAAAACTAATTAGAGGTTCAGTTTCTGGAATTGAAGCAAGGGAATATGTCTGTATCAGATTATGCGGCTAGATTTAACGAATTGGCAAGGTTCGCCACGTATCAAGTGCACACGGATGAGAGAAAAGCAAGAAGATTTAAACAAGGACTAAAGTCGTGGTTGTATAGTAAGGTGTCGATGTTTCAGTTGAAGACATTCGCCGGGGTACTAAAGAAAGCCATACTCGCTGAGGGTGGAAGCGATGCAGTAACGAAGTATAATCAGGATCAAAAGAAGAAGAAGAATGAAAGTGAAGGAAATTACAAGGCTGGTGGGAGTAGCACTGGGGGTAGCCATAATCAGAAGAGGAAGTGGTCTGATAACTCGTCGGCTGGAAGTTAGCAAGGAGGGCAGAAGAAGAAGATCGAAGCATGCTCAACCTACAGAACAGCACATTTGGGAGTTTGCATGAAAGGGAAGCGTGTGTGCTACAATTGTGGTTATGAAGGCCACATAGCACCAAACTGTCCAAACCCAAAGAAGGGTGCATGTTTCACTTGTGGCTCAAAGGATCATCTGGCAAGGGACTGTCCCAAGAAGAGATCTGGAGGAACGAGTTCAAGAGGAAATAGAGGAAATATCGGTGGAAGCACTCTGACTATCGCAGCACCAACCGCAACCAATCGACCAACTGCCAGGGCATTCAACATGACAGTGCAGGACGCAGTGTAGTCTCGCGATGTGGTGTCAGGTATCATTCCGATCAATAGAGTTAATGCTTACGTATTATTTGATTCGGGTGCTACTTGTTCATTTATATCCGATGACTTTGCTAAGAATTTAGAATTGCCTAAGGACGAGTTAGAATACCCCATGAACATAAAAATTGTGAATAGAGAAATAATCCCTGCTAAGTACGTGCATAAGAACTGTAGCGTGGATATTAAGGGTAATATCATGAATGTAGATCTTATCCCTATTCGACTTGGGAAATTTGACGTTATCTTGAGAATGGACTGGTTATCCAATTATGGAGCTGTAATTGACTGCCAAAAGAAGCGTATTAACCTTATGACTCCGTCAAAGGTTGTATTTTATGGTAGCAAGTCGCCTAGACAAGCAAGTTATCTGACGATGATGCAGGCCAGGAGGTTGTTAAGACAAGGCTATGTAGGATATCTAGCTTACATAGTCGATAGTCGTAAAGAGAATCCAAAAATAAATGAAATACCAGTAGTGAGAGATTTCGTAGACGTATTTCCGGATGATTTGCCGGGACTTCCTCCAGATAGAGCAGTTGAATTCGTGATTGATTTGGCTCCAGGAATGGCTCCAATATTGAAGGCACCGTACCGAATGGCACCGGTAGAGATGAAAGAATTTATGGTTCAACTATAAGAATTACTGGACAAAAAGTATATACAGCCAAGCGTATCACCGTGGGGAGCGCCGGTTTTATTTGTAAAGAAGAAGGATGGGATAATGTGGCTTTGCATCGATTATAGAGAACTGAATAAGGTTACGATTAAGAATAGATATCCATTACCGAGGATCGATGATCTGTTTGATCAATTGAAGGGAGCAAGATACTTTTCAAAGATAGACTTGAGGAGTGGTTATCATCAACTGAAAGTGAGACCAGAGGATGTACCGAAGACAGCGTCCAGAACACGATATGGTCACTACGAATTTTTAGTAATGTCGTTTGGTCTAACAAATGCTCCTGCAGCATTTATGGGACTAATGAATGGTGTGTTCAAGCCATTTTTGGACAAGTTCGTAGTAGTATTTATAGATGATATTTTGGTATATTCAAAAACCAAGGAAGAACATGAAGAGCATTTGAGATTAACGTTGGAAGTGTTGAGAAGGGAGAAGTTGTATGCTAAGTTTTTGAAATGCGAATTTTGGAACGAGCGGGTGCAATTTTTTGGTCACGTAATCGATAAAGACGGAATTTCGGTAGATCAATCCAAAGTCGAAGCCGTGATCAACTAGGATCAGTCGAAGACGCCATCGAAAGTATGAAGTTTTCTTGGATTGGCAGGTTATTACAGAAGGTTCATTCAGGACTTTTCCAAGATCGCAACTCCGTTAACGAATTTGACTCGAAAAGCTGTGAAATTTGTTTGGACGGAGAAGTGTGAGGAAAGCTTTCAAGAATTGAAGAAGAGGTTGAGTACATCATATGTGTTGTCTCTTCCGAACGATACAGGAAATTTCGTGGTTTATAGTGATGCGTCGCATAAGGGACTTGGCTGTGTGCTTATGCAGAATGGTAGAGTCATTGTGTATGCATCACGACAACTGAAAGATTACGAGAAGGGGTATCCGACCCACGACTTGGAGTTAGCTGTAGTGGTTTTCGCTTTAAAAATCTGGAGGCACTATCTCTACGGGGAAAAGTGTGAAATATATACAGACCACAAGAGTCTAAAATATATTTTTACATAGAAAGAATTGAATATGCGCCAAAGAAGATGGTTGGAGTTAATTAAGGACTACGACTGTGAGATTTTATACCATCCGGATAAGGCAAACGTGGTTGCTGACGCCTTAAGTAGAAAGGGTCGGGAGAAGCTGATGATGTTGACTGAACAGGAGGAGTTAATTTTGGCCAAGGAGAAGTTAGAACTGGAAGTGAAGAATCCTATGGAAATTGATGAGAACCTATTTCAGATGCAATCTAGTACAACCCTACTGGATAAAGTTAAGGAGGCTCAACTTCAGGACGATGAATGTAAAAAGGTGATAAGGAAGATATCCGAAGGAACCGAACCGAGATTTAAGATGGATAAGGAAGGAATACTAAGATTCTAGAACAGAATTTGGGTACCGCCAGTAACAGACATTAAGGAAGACATTTTGAGTGAGGCTCATAGCTCACGATATTCGATTCACCCTGGTAGTACCAAGATGTATCAATATCTTCGACAACATTTCTGGTGGCCTAATTTGAAACGTGATGTTGCAGAATGTGTTACCAAGTGTCTGACCTGTCAAAAAGTGAAAGCAGAACATCAGAGACCGAGTGGGTTGCTACAACCACTAGAGATCCCAGAATAGAAATGGGAACATATTACAATGGACTTCGTGGTTGGCCTTTCGACGACTCAGAAAGGCTACGACGTAGTATGGGTTATCGTTGACCGACTAACGAAATTCGCACACTTCCTACCGATCAAAATCAAATTCAACTTAGATCAGTTGGCAAAGTTATATGTAAAAGAGATTGTTTCGAGGCACGGAGTGCCGGTGTCAATTGTTTCTGATAGGGATCCGCGCTTTACGTCGAACTTTTGGAAACGTCTACAAGAATGCATGGGTACACAGTTGCGAATGAGTGCGGTATATCACCCTCAGACAGATGGACAGAGTGAAAGAACAATTCAGACATTGGAAGATATGTTAAGAGCTTGTATAATGGACTTTAAAGGAAATTAGGATGATTATCTACCGCTCGTAGAGTTCGGTTACAACAACAGTTACCACGCTAGTATTGGAATGCCACCTTATGAAGAATTATATGGCAGAAAGTGCAGAACTCTGCTTTACTGGGATGAAGTTGGCGAAAGACAGTTGCTAGGGCCGAAATTGGTACAATAAACAGCAGAAATAGTCAAAGTGATCCAAACAAGATTGACAGCAGCTCAAGATAGACAGAAGAAATACGCCGATTCACACCGTAAGAATGTTGAGTTTGAACCAGGTAGTTATGTGTTCTTAAAGGTATCTCCCTGGAAGGGAAAGATCAGATTCGGAAAAAAAGAGAAATTAAGCCCAAGATTCATTGGACCCTTTGAAGTACTACGAAGAATCGGAGAAGTCGCGTACGAGGTAGCCTTACCTCCAAATCTAGAGAATGTCCACAACATTTTTCATGTCTCAGTCCTACGACCCTACAGACCAGATTACAAGCATGTAATTGAATACGAACCCCTACATTTTGAAAAAGACTTATCTTACGAAGAAATTCATGTTCAAATTGTCGCCCGAAAAGAACAAATTTTGAGAAATAAAGTAATACCTTCTGTTAAGATAATTTAGAGGAACCACAATGCTGAAGAAGCTACGTGGGAACTCGAAGAGAATATGATGAAGAATTATCCTCATTTATTTACTTAGATTGTTATAAGCGATTCTAGGGACAGAATCTTTGTAAGGGGGGGGGAGAATGTAGAGGGATGAATTATTTGAGTTGTGATTCTGAGGACAGAATCCTTTTAAGAGGGGAAAGATGTGACAACCGAGATTTTGCAAATTAATTTTAATATTTATTGGATTGAATAAATATTTTCGATGAATTAATTTTTAGATTAATTAATTGATGAAGTTGTGATAGATTAATTTAATTATATGTGTTACATTTATTAATTTAATGTGAAGAATTTTATTATTCGATGCATGTATTTATGTAAGCTTATTGTATTAAAAGAATATTTAATAAGCCTAATGTTATTTTAATTATTTAATTATTAATTAGAGATTTAATAATTTAATATTATTAATCAATGAGAATTTGAATTATGTGACTATGTGCACTATTGAGAAATTATTATATTTTATTAAATGAGATATTGGTTTTATTTTATGATGGAGTGTGACATTAATTAAACTATATGATAAAAGGTTTTATTAAAATAAAGAGTTTTGAATCTAGATTGCTAGCCAAACATGGCCTTTGAGGGAGTTGAGGGCAGTTACCCATGACTGGGTAACTGACAACAACGTGTCAGACGTCTTCTTTATTTACGCCTTCCCTTCCTTTTTTTTCATTAATTTCCTAAGTCTAGAAAGTGTCAGAGAGAATTTCAGAGAGAGAAATAAAGAGAGGGTTGAGAATTCAGAGTTTTGTGGAGGAAGAATTCACTTCCTAGTAAATTAATCTACGCTTGGGTAATCTCTTCAACCCAATTTATATATTTTACGTCTTTTAAGTTTCATGAATATGGCTTAAGTCTTCTGTGAGTCTCTGTTTTTGGGGAATTCAGTTGTTCTAAGAATAGATGTAATAATTCGAGTTGTATGGCATATATATATATATATATATATATATATATATATATATATATATATATATATATATATAAATATTGTGTGTTTTCATATCATTAATTTCATAAGATTTCAACGTATGATGATGACTTGTTATTTCAAAATTTACAGAGTTTGGGTTTTGGCCATATGGCCTTATACGTGATATTTCATGTGTTGATCATATATTATCCCTAAATTTTACACTCGTATTTTATTATGCATGTTGATACGAAGAGACCAAAGTTTAAATGGTTGGATTTGGCCTTATAACGAATCCGTAATATTAATTTTCATGGTTTTTGTTCAAAACATTCAAGAACACAAAGAACAGTGAAATTTACATACTTTAATTTTGTAATTATATGTTTTAATGGGTTAAAATCATTCTATAATTGTTGGGTAATGATTATATATGTATTACAGTGATTGGGTAAGTCTAAATTCGTGTAAAAATAACTAATTGAAAGTTATGGCCATATTCACGTATAATTTTACTTATGATTGATTTTTGGTCTAATTTGGCATTGTTATGTTCGCGAACTGCAGAAACTGTAGAAAATGAGCCTGGGTAACCCCGCCCCCGACGGGTGTTACCAAACTACATTACCCCGCCCCGGTGGTCAAAAAAAAGTAATAATAATAATAATAATAAATAAATAAATATTCGATAAAAATTATTATTAAAATATTTATAAAATAAATTAAATATTTTAATTGAGATATTATGGAATAAAATAAATATTTGATGAAAATTATTATTAAAATATTTATAAAATAAATTAAATATTTTAATTGAGATATTTATGGAATAAAATAAAAATTCGATGAAAATTATTATTAAAATATTTATAAAATAAAGTAAATATTTTAATTGAGATATTTATGGAATAAAATAAATATTCGATGAAAATTATTATGTAATAATTTATTCGAGTGTAATAATAGTAAGAGAATGAAAATATTCTAGGGTAATAATTTGTTAAATAAAGTGGAGTTTATATTAAATAATCAAGTGAAAATGTAACTAATGAATGCCGTGAATACATATGGTATGTGTGTAGGATTTGTGGTGAACGGAAGTAGTAATCGTTTAGCCTACGCACGAGGCAAGTTTCCTAACCCTACTTGTTATCATTATTCAAGTATTAAATCAAGTTTATTTGTTATGTTAAAGATTTACTATCTTTTCAAAGTATGATTCTGTTATACAATAATTGTTCTATTGCATACCTATTGAGATTGTTATTCATTATAAATATCATTTATTGTTGAACCTTGTTAGACTAGCGAATCCTTATTGATTCAACTAGTCCATAGTTGATGAACGTTCTAAATTCAGAACCCTTATTGATTTATCCAAACCAAACTTCCTTTGGTGCGGACTCTAATGTCAAACTGAGATGAACAACCTACAAAGGGATTTACTTATGTGTTAGCGTTAAGATATTGTGCACAGTATGGTACTAAGGGCTGATCCCCCTATGTACGAGAAGAAAGGTCCATAGTCTTATGACTGTTAAAGGTTTCAAGTATAACCCTTGACAACCTAGGACATAGTTCAAGGTCTTATGATCCTCAGAAATTCTTTTGATTCTTGTTATTCATTCTTGATTCAAAAGTTGAGCTTTTATATTCGAAGTTATTATTTTTCCTCGCAAGTTATTATATTGTTGTTTTCATTATTATACTTGTGGGCAATCGTGCTCACTCTTGCGTAATAATAACATTGCAGTTAAGAACGAAAGAGCAGACGAACCTTCCACTAGTAAAGGCAAGGGCAAGCTTAACAAGTGATGAAGACTTGTTGTTTTATAGGATGATGTATTTTGTTTAAGACTTTAAGTTAATGATGTTGTTTAAGACTTATTTGTTTATGATTCCGCATAGTTGTTTAAGGTTAGAGTAACCTGGGATTTATTTATTATGTAGTTGATGTAACCCCATAAGGGGAGATTTATTATTATTTCTATCTATTGCATGGTTTGCATTTATTTATGGGTAGATAGATGGATGATGTTGTATCGTGAACACCAAATCCTGTGGAAATGGAAGTACCGAATTTGGGGGTGTCACATAAACAGTGTCACATCATGATATGTAGAGTTTATACCTACATATCTGGTATCTATTACTTAAAATAGTTGCTTAAACTTATGTTTCGTAGTTACTTTTCATGCATTTTGTGTTCATTTTGTAGATTATATGCTTGGGAGCTGTGTGAGCGACTATTGGTATGAAAATGCAAGAAAAAGTAATTCGGATATCGTTTGGGCTTTCATGTCATTTCATGTTCTTGGCTTAAAACTTGGATTATATTGTATACCTTCTTCTTAGCTTTCCGGAATATCTTAAATCATTCCAATCGGAGTTCGGATGCAAGAGTTATGACGTTTGTACCAACGGACGTTGAACTTCAATGTTTTGGGTGGCCATTTGCATAGCAGTCACTTCCAACCCAATTTCAACCTTTATCTATCCGTTATTTTTCAATTCTCAAAAAATGATAGTTGTAGGGGCTCGTCGAGAGCTTCAATTTGATAGGTGGTAGGCCCCGTAACTCCTCCCGGATCAAAAGTTATGGCCATTTTACCAGAGAACATTGCAGCAAAAAACCTACGGCGCCGACGCGCGGATTTCCAGTGCATTGTGGGCACGGCAGCGCCAGTCCCTGTACCAAAAAAATTCCATCTGCTACTTGAGCTAGCTAAGGTGCGCCCAACTTCAGGCCATTTCTAGAACGGCCGCACCACTTCGAAAGTTGACCAGAGCTGCCTTTTCACTAAACAGTGCAATTGGAGCATAACTTGGAGAAGGGTTCAATTATGGCTTATATATAGGAGAGATATCAGTATGTAAAAGGTGATTCTACCCTTGGGGATCAATTTAGATTACATATGCTATTTTCTTCTATTTCTTTGTTAGATTAGATTAGATTAGAACCCTAGATTTGATTAGTGTTGAAGATTGAAGCAATTGGAGAGCATAGGAAATTCAGAATTGGAGTAAGAGAGATCAGATTTGCATTCCCAAATTCCTAACTTCTCTTTATTTCTATCTTTATTTCTCAATGTATAATCAATTGTGGATTATTGATTTTGATTCTATGATGAACTAAACTCTATTTTGAGATTACATTGGATCTTATTGTTTAGTTTACTTTAATATACTTCATTGTTAGCCTTATTGATTGTTATGAGATTGTCTATTAAGATTCATGCTTATTTGCTTAGTTGATTGGTCATCGATTACTGTTATAATCCATATGAACTTGAAAGACGGAGTATGGATTTAGATCTGATCTTAATAGCTTGTGTTTGTATGTTCTACATGGTGATGGAATGTATGATTCGTGCTTAGGATATATATATATACCGAAGCACCACTCGTAGTTAATTGAGAGCTTGGGCTTAAACCCTATTTATTTGTAAATCGAATAGACATATAGTAGTTTAGGTCATGTGGGTGTTCATGTGTATTCTATCAATTGTGGTTTATATGTTATATGGATTTGGTTCATCGAAAGATGTCCATGTCTCACTTTCGTGTTCTCGACTAACAATCCGGTATAATTAATTTGGCTTAACAGGAAGTGTGTTGATTTAAATGATTCAATAGGTGAAATTGTAATCTCAAGTCTTCATTATCTAGTCTTATTCTAGGGGTAGTTAGTAGTAGTTAATTTCATAATTTTCATCACTATATTAAATCATTCGTTTAAATAAGACTGAAATGGTTATGGGCTTGTGCTTGGTGAACTTAATTTGTTAATTCTCTGTAGGAACGATACTTTACTTACTCTTTTTTACTTGTTGACCGTGTATACTTGACACATATTTTGATCGGGATTACGACTAATAAGTTTTTAGCGCCGTTGCCGGGGAATTAGTTTAATAATTTTTGCCAACATTAATTTCAATCAAATTAGTCTTAGTTTAAACATTTTATTTTATTTTAATTCTCTTCCTATATTCTCTCTTTTCAGGTACCATGGATTACAGTGCTTATCAATGGTCGTACACGAGGATGGATCAACCAAGAGAAATAGGGATTGATGGACTCAACACAGTTGCTACATTATCAGCACAACTTGAGATTCTTTCGAGGAAGTTGGACATTATTGCAAGCCAACGTACTCAAGAGATAGTAGTTACATGTGAATATTGTGCTGGCAAGCATCCGAGTTATCAGTGCAACATTAGTATTGAACAAGTGCAGTATGGGGATGATTACCTCAACAACTACGCTTACCCCAATTATAATCAAGGTTGGGGGTATCACCCAGATTCTTCATGGAGCTATAACTATCAAGACCAATATTACGCTCCAAGTCCAACATATCCACCAGAATTCTCATATCCACCTCCAATGCAACAAGAAGAAAATTCAAGGTTGAATGGATTCATGTCAAAAATTATAGCAGACCATGAAGAGATGATAATGAGGCAGGAGTTATCAAGCCAAAATCTTAATAAACAGATGGAACAACTCATTAATCCCTCTATGAATGGTCTTCAATACATGGATTTCGAAACTGAAATAGATAATTTAAGATTGGAGGATTTGTGGTTCAAGTTTATAGCATCAACTGATGAGAAGATGATTAAGCAAGAGATGTCAATTTGAAATCTTGAAAATCAGATGGATCAAATGTTCGAAGCCTTGAACAATTGTCCTCAAAACAATTGGTGCTATGACATGGATGCTGAAAGTGATGGAGAGCCAGAAGTGTACATACCACTGGATGAACTGAAAGAAGTGGACATTGAGGAGACAACTGGGGATATGGAAAATAAGGAATATTAGCCGACCTTTATAATACCCCAAGTGCCTTCTCAGCCAAAGTTGAAAAATCTTGTGAATTTTGCACACCCATGTCCCCTTGGTAGTCACATCCAAGGTAAAGATCTTTATGATAATGAGGCATTTTACAAACCATGGTGGGCTAAGGAAGAGAAAGTAGATGAAGAAAAGCCCGTTGTATTTTTCATGCCTCAATGCAAAAATCTATTCACAAATACAATGGAAGAAGCACCTAGCTATGCAATGGAAATGGGGAAATCATGTACATGAAATATGCTAGGTGGCTTCAATTCGAAGACTCTCACGAAGGGGAACCTCCCAACGCACACTGCGGTTCTAATGGATGGTGGGTTCCTCTCTTATCGTAGAGGAATCAGATAGCGGTGTCAAGAAAAGAGTCCAGCTAACGGACTATAAACCGAGTGCTCAATGGGAGGCACCCCATCCAATCTTTTCTCCCTCCTTGTTTAATTCTTATTTACATTTCCAATTACTTCTTCTGCTATGTTTAATTCTTCATACTTTCCATATTTCGTAGATGTTTGATAGTTGTAAGTCTTAATAATAGTTTGATTGTTTCTCCTCTCAGGTTCAATCTAATTGCTATAAGCATTCAGGATCAAACAGAAGTCAAAAATACTGAAGCTGCCAGGGTACAGGGTAGTGCGGCCACACCCAACTACAAGCCAAACACAGCGCAATCGCACTATATCTCAGTCGCAGAAAACAAATACTGCTCAATTTTTAGAATTTTTGACTCAAGCATTTGGACAGTTAGAAGTCCACACTTAGTTTCCAACTTTAGATTGTCTCAAACTTATCCATCGCCTGATATACCATCGGATCTTGAGGAGGCGAACGAAGATGACATTGCCACTTAAGGGAGTATTCTTTCACTTTTAATTACAACGAGGGCATTATTAATTTTTAGTTTGGGGGTATTAGGTTGTAATTAGTAGTTTTATTGCATATAGTTCTAAATTGCATGTTTGCATATAGTTTTATTGCATGTTTAGGTTGCATAGTAGTGGTATCTTAGTATCTGGTTAGTTAAATTTTTTATAATTTTTTTTGCAGTTTCTTTTTATCTTGTTTACTTAGTATGTGTTTAGTTGCATTACATAACATATTCCCACGTTTTTAGTCGGTTGAATTCCAATATGGCCATTGATGATATAGAAATATGATAGATTTTTGAACTCTGTTGATAACTTAAGCTTAGTTATAATTTCATACATGATGTAATCTATGCCCGTTGTTTTGATGTTACCGGGTAGCACGTCAGTGTTCCTATTTGTGAGATCCCGAATTTTATGAAATGAAAGTATTTAATTTTCTTATAATTATTGTTCTATTTCGTAAATGGTTAAATCGATAAAAGGTTAAAGTTAATGGTGATATGTGAAATTTTTTGCAAAATAAGCAAGTTGTTATAAAATATTCGATTGGTCGGAGAATATTCGTTTTAATAGGGAATATCCGTACGACGGCACAATCATTGGTGGACCCCACAACGGAAGTATTGTCGTAGTTAGAAAACGATATAAATATCCTTTTATAAAAATAACGGTGAAAGTTTTTACCGTTAAAACTGTTGAACTACCCTGTAGTAAAAGTACAGTAATACGCGTGGTTGCATAGTAGCACACGATATTGATTATTAATGCTTACATGAGAAGTCACTAAGTTATACTCAATTATGCTACAGTAATTGCTGCATAATATCTCTCATATTATTGATTCAATTATTGTCACAGTATCATCTGCATAATATTTTATATTATTAAATCAATAATTAAGACGACAAATTTATTCATATTATTATTTTTAATATTGACGATGTCTAGAAAGTTCTGTCAAGGAGAGGTTTGGTCACCTAATTGCTCGCCAATAGGGAGAAATCCTTATCGAAAAGCCCCCTCTTTCCTGGGAATGATCTGATTGTTAAATATTGTGAGTTATAATATTAATGATGAATAAGTTTGTATTGAGTAAAGATGAAATTGATAGTTCCATTGTGTTGGGATTATTAGTGTTAGTGAAAATCAACATCTATTTCGATATTAATGGATGTCTGGAGGTTATATTGACCAATCGGGTAATTAATCGGATAAATGAGCAATTAATTGCTATTAATTCACATGCTTATAGCTATTTGTTCACATGTGTGTACTATTGATTCACATGCATGTACTATTAGGGGAGGTGGTGCAAGATTGATAATACTTGCATGACTAAATTAAAAATGGAGGTATAGATGAAGGTACTATACTGTAACTATTTTTTTCACATGTATAGAACTATTGATTCACATGATGTACTATTAGGAGAGGTGGTGCAAGTTTGATAATACTTGCATGACTAAATTAAAAATGGAGGAAAAGATGAAGATATTATACTGTAATATTTCGAGCCCCAAAACGTGCAATTATCAAAACTATATTTTCCTATAAATAGAACATCATTCTTCTTTCATTCTCACCAATTCACTAAGACTCACAAGAACAATTATAGAGAGAGAAGCTAGAGAAAGTAGAAGAGAAGTTTGCTACTTTACTATTCCAGTATCAGTCTTCTTCTGAGGTAAGGGATATCATTATTGTGGTAAGGGGTATTATTTATTTCATATTCAAAAGAGATATTATTTTTCATATTCGTATGGATATTATCTTCGTTCAATTATCATATGAAATAATATTCTCTTCCATACTCTGTAGTATGTAAGTAATTATTTCGTTTCGTATTCCTACTTCTACACTCATTTAATTTTGTTGAAGTATTGCTTCTATAGTCCATGAAATTAGTAGAATATCCTTGATATTTACACTTCATCCAGTATCTTTTCATGAAAATATTATTCTGAGCTTTCTTGATAATTATTGATCTTTTCATGCCCGAATACTATTCATGAGTTACTATTTATAGGTTACTATTCACATGATTACTATTCACTCGAATATTATGCACTCGGGTATTTGGGGTACTTTTTATGCCGGAGTACTATTCACGAGTTACTATTCATGGGTTACTATTCACCTAGTTACTATTCACTTGAATGTTATTCACTCGGGTATTTGGGACACTTTTCATGTCGGGGTACTATTCACGAGATACTATTCCCGAAGTACTATTCACGGGGTACTATTCACCCGAAAAATTAATTTTTTTTCTATCGAAATTATCTTTGTTACATGGATATTATTCTTGAATTTTACTCCACAATTGGTGATCATGTTGACAATTTAGATATTCTTGAACTCTAGATAAATTGAATTATAAATGTTAAATATTTATCCTTTATCTCACTTGATTGATTCTTTATATCATTGTCATGATCCTCATGCTTATATTGCATTGAAAGTCATCTTTGGCCCGTAGTGCATAGATGGACTGTTGTTTATTGGTTTTACAGTTACATGTCTTTGGCCCGTATTGCAAAGAAGAACTGTTGATTGATATCTTTGGTCGTAGTGCAAAGATGAACTGTTAATTGATAACTTTGGCCCGTAGTGCAAAGATGGACAGGTGTATGACATGATCATGACCACTGGTGATACTAACGAATATCCTTGACCGTAGTGTATGGATAATTCGATGACGTGATTGGCAGGATCATGACCATTAGTTTAACAGTTGAATGTCTTTGCCCGTAGTGCACTGACATGCAATTGATTGGTATGATCATGACCATTGGTTTTATAGTTGAATATCTTTGGCCCGTAGTACAAAGATAGACAACTGATTGGTATGATCATTGTTATTACACTTGAATGTCTTTAGCCTTTGGGGTAAGGATATTGAGTGAACGTTCTATTATGCCTTTGTGGCAAGGAATTACTGTTGATTCACATTGTTATAAACATGAATTATGAATTTAATTATAATCTTTGGTGGTTCAGGTGAAGAAATGTGATGAAAGTTCTCTTTTTCTTGGGTATAACAAAGAACTGTTAATGGGTATTATAGAGATAAAATTGATGATAAACTTTTTAAATCATAGAAGATAGTAGATATCATACTCTACTTGACCTTTCTAATGGATTGCTTATTCCGCTGCAGTTGTTGATCTAAAACTTGTTGTCTATTGTATTCTATCAGTTGTTATACTGTTGAAGGCTAAGGATAATTTATTCTGCATTATCTTAGTCATAATATTTCTTACTGGGCTAGTCGAGCTCACCCTTTTCTTTCACTGTTCTCTTCAAGAAATGAGAATATAGCTGGGACTAGTCGGGGGATGGAGTGACGGTCCGAAATGGTTGCCATAGTAGTCTTCACTATTCTATGAAATAGTGTGATAATAATTGTAATGAGATTGAATTTGAGTTTAGATACTGTCTAGAAGATAATATTCATGTAAAAACTCTCAGCTACGTTTTGTCGTATTGTATAAATGAAGTTTGTATTTGAGTTATGTACCATGTATTTGGCGACTCAGAATGGGTGATGTATACCTGTTTTGGGGGCGTCACACTATTTGCTTGTTAGTTAAGATTAGCATGCTTGTCTTCTGAGAGGAAAAAGTTGTTTTTAATGATAGAATCGTGTAGAAAGTGAGTAATAACTGTAAGACACAGAAACTCAAGTTTTGGGAATGCATTGGGTATACTTGCTAGTCTCTTTAAAAAAAATTCAATAAACACCGTGGCTATTCTTGTTTCAGGGCCTTTGCTACTTGAGTAAGTACGCCCGAGGGGATTGTCTCTACACCTAGCGCCCTAAAGCCTGGATGGTTTGGGAGTCGTTGGTTGAAAGCTCGCTAAGGGGTAGCACTGTATAGCCTAATGGAATGAGACATTGCACAGCTATGTGAAAAAAAGAAAAAGAAAAAAAAAGAATAAACATCGCAGGAAAGTGTGAAAATCGCTCTCATGAGTAAAATAAAGCAGAATAAACCCTTTGTTGAACCTTAGCTTGTACTGATGTGTTAGAGTGGTTGTCGCTTCATTTATTTGCATAATTCTTGATTTGAAACCTTAATTTTATTTCTTAAGAAGTATAGCATGTGGAATCTTCACCTTTGTCAAGTTTATTTATGAACATAGCACACACACATAACATCTTTGTAGCAGGTCATGATTTTCTGATTGAATGTCCTTATGACTTTAGCTTAGTTTCATGCTTTGTTCATAGATCTTGTAATTTCTCTGAGGCAACTCGTATTGGAATTCATATTTGGCTGAGAAAGTGGATTCATTGTAATAGTAACATAGCTTACATAACATGTAGATTTCATTTGTTGTGTTACTTGGGGACAAACAACGGTTTAAGTTTAGGGGTATTTGATAAGTAGGGTTTATACATGCTTATCCGGTATCTACTACTTGAATTAGTTGCTTAAGCCTATGTTTCATAGTTACTTTTCATGCATTTTGTGTTCATTTTGTAGATTATATGCTTGGGAGCTGTGTGAGCGACTATTGGTATGAAAACGCAAGGAAAAATAATCCGGACATCGTTTGGGCTTTCATGTCATTTCATGTTCTTGGCTTGGAACTTGGATTATATTGTAGAGCTTCTTCTTAGCTTTTCGGAACATCTTGAATCATTCCAATCGGAGTTCGGATGCAAGAGTTATGACCTTTGTACCAACGGACGTTGAACTTCAATGTTTTGGGTGGTGATTTGCATAGCAGTCCCTTCAAACCCAATTTTGACCTTCATACGTCCATTATTTCTCAATTCTAAAAGAATGAAAGTTGTAGAGCTCGTTGAGAGCTTCGATTTGATAGGTGACAAGCCTTGTAACACCTCTCGGATCAAAAGTTATGGCCGTTTTACTAGAGGACACTGCAGCAAAAAACCTACGACGCGGGCGCGCAGATTTCCAATGCATTTTGGGCGCGGCCGCGCCAGTCCCCGGACCAAAAAAATGCCATCTGCTACTTGAGCGCGAGCGCGCCCAACTTCAGGCCATTTCCAGTGTGACTGCACCACTTCGAAAGTTGACCAAAGCTATATTTTTCACTAAACAGTGCAATTGGAGCGTAACTTGGAGAAGTGTTCACATATGGCTTATATATAGGAGAGATATCAGTATGTAAAAGGTGATTCCACCCTTGGGGATCAATCTAGATTACATATGCTATTTTCTTCTCTTTCTTTGTTAGATTAAATTAGAACCCTAAATTAGATTAGAGTTGAAGATTGAAGCAATTAGAGAGCATAGGAAATTCAGAATTGGAGCAAGAGATATCAGATTTGCATTCCCAAATCCCTAACTTCTCTTTACTTCTATCTTTATTTCTCAATGTATAATCAATTATGGATTATGGATTTTGATTCTATGATGAGCTAAACTCTATTTTGAGATTACATTGGATCTTATTGTGTGGTTTACTTTAATATACTTCATTGTTAGTCTTATTGATTGTTATGAGATTTTTTATTAAGATTCATGCTTATTTTCTTAGTTGATTGGTCATCGATTATTGTGAATAATCCATATGAACTTGAAAAATGAAGTATGGGTTTGGATATGATCTTAATAGCTTGTGCTTGTATGTTCTACATGGTGATGGAATGTATGATTCGTGCTTAGGATAGACTTATACCGAAGCACCACTCGTAGTCAATTGAGAGCTTGGGCTTAAACCATATTTATTTGTAAATCACATAGACATATAGTGGTTTAGGTAATGTGGGTGTTCATGTGTATTCTATCAATTGTGGTTTATATGTGATATGGATTTGGTTCATCGAAAGATGTCCATGTCTCACTTTCGTGTTCTCGACTAACAATCCGGTATAATTAATATGGCTTAACAGGAAGTGTGTTGATTTAAATGATTCAATAGGTGAAATTGTAATCTCAAGTCTTCATTATCTAGTCTCATTCTAGGGGTAGTTAGTATTAGTTAATTTCATAGTTTTCATCACTATATTAAATCATTCGTTTGAATAAGACTGAAATGGTTATGGGCTAGTGCTTGGTGAACTTTATTAGTTAATTCTCCGTCAGAACGATACTTTACTTACTCTTTATTACTTATTGACCGTGTATACTTGCACACATATATTGATTGGGATTACGACCAACAAGTTTCTAAAAAACTTGTTGGGCTTGTTTCGGGTTAACAAAACAGACTCTAACTCATGCAAGTATACACGGGTCAACAAGTAGTAAAGAGTAAGAAAGTATCGTTCCCACGGAGAAAGGTGACTATTTCTACACTAGCATGCAATAACCTTATCACTATTTCTGATTGCTTAAACGATCAATAATCAAGTAAATTAAAATCTAAATTAATTATCAACACAAAATTACTAAATATGAAATTTAGGGAATCAAAGTGGAGAGAAATGGGATCCTAATATCATTTAATGCTTTTATCCGAAATGCACGCCTCTTGTAATGCCTAATTAATTAATATGGATAGCTAGTCGAGAGCACGAAAGTGAAACATGGTCATCTTTTGATGTACCATGTCCAAATCACACAAAATCCACAAAATGATAGAATTCATATGAGCATCAAAATTACCTAACTCACTATATGTCTATGTGAATTACAAGCAATAATGATTTAAGCATAAGCTCTCTCAACGACTACACATGGTGAACCGGTATATGCCTATCCGGGTTACGAATCACAACACCTAACACATGTAAGTCTCATAAACACATGCTAACTTGGTTAAATCTGCACTTATATTTCCTTTTTCAATTCCATATAAGTTATTAGGGTGAATGGTGATCAATCATTCAAACATTTAGGTGCAACCAAGTTAGGCAATCCAACATTAAGCACACAAGCATTACAATAGGGCATACAAATCTGGATTACACATTAAACTTCATTAGAATCCCATAATGGAAGTTAGTTCATTGCTGAATCAACACCCATTATGAGATTTAAACCAAACATTGAAATAGACAAAGAGAGCAAAGAGATTTAAGGGAAATGAGGAATCAAATCTGATAAAACCATGCTTTAAAGTATGATTCCAAGCTAGTTCAGGTCCACGATCATCACCAAAATAAAACCCAATATTCACAAGCTAATCAATCTAGAGAGAAGCTCAAAAATAGTAGAGAAATGCTATATATTCTCTCTATACTATGAAACCCTAAAAATAGTAAAATAAAACTGATAAGATACGTCTTTTTAAACCAGTAAATACACCTAAATATAGCAATCACGCTCCAGCAATTACAAAATGAAAAGTTAACATTTAAAAGATCCACGACTGGCGCGGCAGCGCGGCAATGTAATACAAAACGGGTGCGGGCGCGCTTAGACTGCAGTTGATTTCCCTCTAGCGCGGGCGCGCCGTGTCTGGCCTAGTGCTGGGCGCGGTTGCGCTGGTGCTGGTTTCTGCATACTGTTGGTGTTTTGCTACTGTGTTGCTACTGCTGGCAATTCTTCTTCTTTTCTTCACTTAGCCACTTCAAGGTCCCTCTGCCATTGCATGAGTTCAACTACCTTTTTCATCCTAGCCATTGCTATGCCATATCATGCCATGCCATGCCATTTCCATGCCTTAGGAGCTTCCTCTATGCAAACTGCAAAACAAACATACAAAGCAATAAAACAATACTAAATATGCTTAAGTTGAACAAAATTCTAGTAAGTTAGTACTCAATAAGTAGGTATAAAACCTACTTATCACATCACTAGGTCTGTGTGTAAACCATTTCTCGGTTGAGTTGGTGCAACCATTTAAAAATACCAACTGGCAACTCTTACAGTCCAATCGTCGACATATACATGTCAGACCTTTTCACAACTTATTTTTTCAAACAAATCTCACCTAACATGAGAACACCAAAAGACAAGAACAGAAAAGGGACAAATAAAAATCCCGACGTCGACAGGTGGCGACTCTGCTGGAGACATCCAATAAGAGGGCTTAAGCCGCTATTAAAGCTTTTCAAAACGTTTATCTACTTGTGTGTGGATGTTACATTTACATTTTAATAAATGTGTACTAATGCATTTTCTTACTGCACTTAGTGCTTCACACTATATCTGCCTGTGATATTAGTGCTTTGCACATGTCATCATTTCCATACGGTGAGACGCGATGTATATGAATGTATGTTGTGTGGTCCCTCCACCAGGAGGCTATCCTATCGGTGTTTGATTACTGGACTCGTAGGGAGACTAATTCCAATGAGGCTCAGAAAAGGCACCACACAGATTCGCTCTAGTTGAAAGACCAGATTAACTTCCTGTCGAGTAAATTGCGATGATCTGGGAACCTTCATGCCAAAAAGACGCGAGAGTAACCTAAGATAGGTCAGCCTCTAATAAACCAAACACAGAGGGAAGTCTCTTCATACCTTCCCATTTTAATTACTTGTAATTTCAATTACTTGTAATTTCATTTCCATGTCAATCTCAATGTAATGGAAAAATAAAAGGAATATGTGTACATGCATTCCCTTTCATATCAAAACCTGTCATGCTATATTGTCATTAAAACAATTGACATCCGTTTTTCAGGATAATACTCCTAAACAGGCACATTATATAGCATGTTACATTTCCTACAAAACTAAACTACATAAGTCTTTTTGTAGGGAAACAATTGGTCCTGTTACCCATTCAAAATCCAAAAAGGCAACAAGCCTACAGCCAATCATGGCTACATCTGGCCTGTCTAATCCTACTTCTGTCTCTCGCGAGGAGTTCAAAGGATTAAGCAACCAAATTATAAAGTTGGTTGTTCTGCTCAAAGAACTACACAAGTCCACTCAGGGTCCATAAATACCTATACATACAGAATCCTCTGCACATGGAGGAACCCAGGGTCCGGACAAAGAAATTCCAGTACCTGATTCTCAATTGGACAAAACCAACAAAGCCCCTAAAATCACCCATCTCAAGGAAGATGTAGACACCAGTGATATCAGGAAGAAAGTTCTACAAATGGAGGAGACCATTTGGTCCATCAAAGGGATTGGAGCACACGGGTGTGTTTCATATTCAGATCTTTGCATCTTCTCTGGGGTTCATTATCCAAAAAAGTTTAAGACCCCCAATTTTGAAAAGTATGACGGATTGGGGGATCCTTACACACATTTGAAAGTATTCATTGGAGAGCTTGGATCTTATGCCGAGGATGAAAAGCTCAGAATACAGTTATTTCATAAAAGTCTGACTGGAGAAGCCAGAGCATGGTACACCAGATTAGATAACTCCAAGATTCATAGCTGGGAGGAGCTAGCTCATGTTTCCTCAGTCAATACAGTTTCCAAACTCAGATGGCTCCAGACCGGTACCAAATTACCAAGGTCAAGAAACAAGTCAATGAGTCTTTCAGAGAGTATGCTCAAAGAAGTATGCGTCTGGCTGCTCAAGTTATTCCATCTATGACTGAGTCTGAAATGGTGATGACCTTCATAGACATTCAAGAAGCTCCCTTCTATAAGAGAGTTTTAGCTAGCATAGGCAAACCATTCTCTGAAATGATCAAACACGAAGAAATGGCCGAGATGGGATTGAAATCTAGGAAGATTCAAGACCTTGCCGCTCTAAAATATGTAGCTGAGCACATCTAGTCTGGAAGTTATGGAAACAACTCCCGGAAGTTCCATAAGAAGAAAGAGGAGGATGTTTCCTTGATACAACAAGGACAAAAAGGCAACCAAAACATGCCTATTTAGAGGAGAAACTATTCCCTTTCCAAGCACAGTCTTCCAACCCTCCATTGCCAAAAAGTGGAGAAGTCAGACGTACTCGAGTGTTCACACCCTTAGGGGACTCACTCGACATCATTCTCAAACTTCTGACAGCTTAGAAGAAAATTACTCATCTTCTTCCACCAGCCAACCCGAGTGGAAAAGGTTTTAATGCAAGCAAGACATGTGTTTATCATGTTGGAGCTCCGGGACATGATACTCAAGATTGTTGGGCCCTGAAGCATAAAATCCAAGATTTAATTAACAATAGTGAGATTGTGGTGACCAAACCCGACTAGCCTCACATTCAAGACAACCCTCTTCTTTAACTCAAAGAAGAGGAGGTTAACATGATTAACTGGAGTAGTGGATAGAGCTCCAACTATGTGGGTTATTCATCCCAAACCAGCAAGGATAATGCTAACAGATGGGATTATGCTCAGTTCCAGTTTATGATGGAATGGAAAATAAAGGCTCTTGGTGAGCAGGTCAATCAATTGGCAGAACTGGTGGTTTGTCAACACCAAGTCACACGTCAATTATTCAGTTAGGAGCAGGCTAGCCTCCTTTCTCTTATTCAAAGTACCCCACCACTTACTCCAGAAAGTGAAACACTGGAGGATAAAATTGCAAAAAGAGCAAAAGCCAAAGCCCGTCGGGATTAAGCCAACAAAAGGGAATTCACCTATTTAGGCCGACCGATGGAAGAGATATTGCAGATGTTGATCAATGAGGGAAGAATCACAGCTCTGCTACCTCCAATCAGCACACATTCAAGACGATTTAATTTTAATGGAGTATGTCAATACCATTCACACTCTTGCAGTCACAGCATTGAAGAATGTTGGGCATTCCGCCATCTTATTCAGAACCTGATTGACAGCGGTGTCCTGCAAATGGCAGACAATGACGCTATATTACTTGAAAGTGGGGACACCTTTTCTATAAAATGGAAGGGAGACTTGGCTACCACACCACATACAATTCAACCTATTCAACTCAAAGGTGTTGAAAATCCTTTAAAAATTGCTGCGCCAAAGCCAATCATATTGCCATTCAGGCCACAGTATCCAATTGTCAGCCTACATAAAGTACCACAGAACTATGGAGAGACTGAAAGATCCACATCCAATATAACTGCTATAGTGTTAAAAGAGAATCCAATGTATCTTCCCCAACGGGTGATGAAGCCTACCATCAAGTCAAAGGGGAAAGTTCCCATGGAGAAAATTTAAGAATTCCTCCGTACTATGGGACACAATGAAGCCAAGGTGGTTTTAAGCTTGAAAGAAGTTCCACAATAGATTTCTATACTAGATTTGGTTTTCTCCTCATAGGATCATCGGAAGGTCTTACTGAGAGTCTTAGAAGAAACCCACTTGCAAAAATTAGTGGATGTTGAAAAGTTTCATCATCTGGTTGATCACATCTTCAATAGCAATGTGATATCCTTCACCGATAATGACATACCTCCGGAAGGGACCGATCATTGCAAACCGTTGAACATAGCAGTTATGTCCTCCGGATATGTGGTAGGAGAAGTTCTGATAGATAGAGGGTCATCCTTAAACATCTGCCCTTACGCCACCTTGGAGAAAATGAATATCAATCTCAACAGGATCCAAAGCAGCCATACAATTATCAAAACTTTTGATGGATCCCGACCAAATGCTATCGAAGAGATTGAACTACCTGTGGAGATTGGTCCATATACATTCTGCGTATCCTTTCATGTACTCAAGATAGATACAGGATATAACCTACTTATGGAAAGACCGTGGATTCATATGGCTGGAGCAATCCGATTTACCCTTCATCAGCAGCTCAAATACATCATTTACAGCAACCTAGTCACTGTTAATGATGAGCCAGAATGTCCTGTACAAGGTGACATACCACTCATCAGTTTCAATGTAGAAGTTGAGCCTACCAGCTTCCAGGCCCTTGAGGTGAGCAACACTCACTATCAACCCATTGGGGCGCCACCTCTGATACCCAGAGTTTCTTTCGAGGTAATGTCGACAAGTCAAGAGATGATATCCTTGGATTTTCAACCTAGACAAGGGTTAGGAAAGGATCATCAGGGCATCAAATGCCCAATTAAAATCCCAAGTCAAACAGGGACAGCCAGACTAGGCTATTCTCCTGAGTCCAGTCACAAGAGCCCTCACAAACACAAACATGTTCCTTCATCTTCAAGGCGACTGTTTAAACCTATAGAAGCTGAGCCTATACGGCCTTCATTAAAGGTCCTTGCCCATGTGGCTGCTATGTTGTTTCCTAAGCCGATACTAGTTAAAGGAAAGGAAGTCCTGATTCTAGACCCCGCAGCGGAGGAAACGGAGCGTGCGTAAACAAGATATTGCAAGGCAGTTATCAAATATGTGCATCCTAGTCCATACGGAGGGTATGAGCAGAGACATTCCAGATGATGATTGTCCAGACATTATGGTCATCATTCAGGAAAAGGAGGACGACAACAACCCCTTCATCACAGCCGTCCATCAGGACTCACCCTTGGTAATTGGAGCAGTACTCCTTGTATTCGCCGACGAGGGTAAAAAGGGCATGAATTCCCTCTGCCCTGTAGATAGCAATAAGTGCTTACTTTTTCTATACAGTATTAGCAGTTACTTTTGTCATTACATGATAACACTTTGTATGATTAAATAGTTTCATTTATTAAGTGAAAGCATTTTGTTTCAGGACTTTAAAGTTAGATATGCCTAAACTTGCTGATGAGGTGCCTATTCTCCACAAGGACTGTAACTTTGATGTAAAGTTGGACTCAGAGTTGATGGAAATACAAGAGGACTATGAGATACCTCAGGAGATCAAAGAATGGGTTGAAGACAAACCCAAGCCAAATCTTGATCAAACCACCTCTTTCAACCTTAGAATCTCAGAAAACCCCAAACAAATCCAGATTGGTACGGACCTCACTCCAAACCAAAGGAATGACATAGTTACTCTATTGACCCAATTCCAGGATGTGTTTGCATGGTCTCATGAAGACATGGTCAGTTTGTCCACTGACATTATCATTCATCGCCTCCCCATTAAAGAGGGATTCAAGCTAGTCAGGCAAAAGCTCAGGCGATTAAAACCAGAGTGGAGTTTAAAAGTTAAAGGGGAAATTGTGAAACAATTTCAAGCCGACATCATCATGGTGTCAACATACCCTGAGTGGCTATCTAACATAGTCCCCGTGCCTAATCCTGGAGGGAAGGTGCGAGTTTGCATGGATTACAGGGATCTGAACAAAGCTTGTCTTAAAGATAGCTTTCCCAAGATATTCATCCACATACTCATTGACAATACAACTCAGTATGACATGTACTCCTTTACTGACTCCTTTACGGGGTACCATCAAATTATGGTTGCTAAAGAGGATCGTGAGAAAATTGCATTCATCACTCCTCGGGGAACCTTTCGCTACAGACGGTTGTCATTCAACCTCATCAATCTCGGAGCTACCCATCAGCAAGCCATAATGGCTCTTTTCCACGATCTAATGCACAAAGAGATAATCTACGTGGATGACATCATTGTCAAGTCCCGAAGGAAGGAAGACCACCTAGATCATCTCAAAAAGCTCTTCAACAAATTGCGTAAGTACAACTTAAAGTTGAATACAGCCAAGTGCGCCTTTGGCGTTAAATCTGGCAAGTTGCTAGGATTCCTAGTCAGCCACAAAGGGATTGAGCTGGATCCCACCAAAATCTAGGCCATCACGGAAATGCCCATACCTCAGACAGAGAAGAAAATACGGGGATTTTTTAGAAGAATCAACTTCACCAATCGATTCATTTCTCAACTCACAGCAACCTGTGAGCCTATCTTCAAGTTGTTAAGGAAGAACTCCTGCAAGAAGTGGAATGATGAGTGTCAGAAAGCCTTCCTTACAATCAAAGAGCAGCTAGTCAATGCTCCTATTTCGGTACCACCCAAGGATGGTGTTCCCCTATTTATGTACCTATCCATCAATGACAATGCCATGGGCTGCATGTTGGGAAAGAAAGATGATAGAGGCCAAGAAAGAGTTATCTATTATCTCAGTAAGAGATTCAGCAACAGTGAACACAAGTACACTTTGATTGAGAAAACTTGTTATGCTATAGCAGCATTACCTCCATGGTCACACAACCCATCTCATATCCCACATTGATCCTCTCAAGTATGTGTTTAGTAAACCCATGTTGAATTGTCGACTGTCCAAATGGCTGTTGATCCTACAGCAATTTGACATTGCCTATGTAATGTCAAAGTCTATCAAAGGTCAAGGAATTGTGGATCAACTGGCCGCCGCACCTTTAGGGGATTTCAAACCTTTGAAAATATACTTCCCTGATGAAGGGGTTATAACAGTTCAGCAACACCATTAGGACGATACACACCAACCATGAAAGATGTATTTTGATGGAGCTGTAAACATGGAAGGTTCTAGAGCTGAAACAATTCTAGTATCCATTACGGGGGAGCAGCATCTTGTCGCCGTCAAATTACAGTTTGTCAGGACCAACAACACAGCTGAGTATGAAGGCTGTATCATGGGGTTGATGTAACGACCCCAAAATTCATATAATTAAACAATCAACTTCGGTCGTTAATAATATGTCTAACTTCTGATTTTATATCATTATTCGATATTAAACTTAATAAAATGCGGAATAATTAAAACTTTGTTGTCTTCTTACTTTAATTCCCTGAATCAAAATATTTATCATCTACACATCTCTGAATCAATTTTATTTTATGATTCGCTTCATCAGAGTTATTGTCTAAAATTTTACATTTCAATCCGATAACCTTTATATATCAGATAACTCAAACTTGGCAGTTTATCATTACATAATCATTGTGACTTATCAAGTACATTTCTCAAAATCTTTATCTTTACCTACCTTTAAACCATACTTAGCTTATTACTAACCTTATCAGAGTTAATAAATAAAATTTACATCCAGGTTCAATACCCTTTCATATAACAAATAAAACTTAAAACTTTATAACTTAACATCTATTAAACATTATACACTATTTGAAACCTTAAACATGGTTCAAATAATAATAACTCAGCCAAAATGTATAAATCTTTAAGTATCACATCTGACTCATATCTTTTAAGTAGGGCATAACGTTACCTTGAATCCTTAACCTACAAAAGTGGTTATTTGCAAGGTTGAGCTCGACAGCCCAACAAATCTAACAGTTTTCATGCATCACGTAGCACATAATAACATGTTTACCATACATCCCATAAACATTAAACTAACATAACAAACATGCTATAGTACATATAACAAGTATAAAGATTAAGTTCCTTACTCAATCAGCATTCACTTTTTAATCAACGTACTCATAAGTTGACTTTAATATTTTATACTTTCAACATATATATAACACATCATACTATTTGTAATAAACATTTAAAACAGTTCATCATCAAGTTCACATAGCAAATAGGAACTGAAAGAATTGTCTTGATCATTATTTGCCAATAACAGTTTAACCGCTTATAGTTATCTATGTTTCACGCGCCCTACACAATTATATAATCATACACATCAACTATTAGTCACATAGCAATGCATAGTAGTTGTAATATAAACTTTACTCTACATCCTATAACCTTTCTTATTAATCAATACATAATGTTCAATTTGATTGTGTTAACTTTCGACTTATATCTCACTATATTTCTTCTTAGGTCACACTCGAAGTTTATTCAAGTGTTTAAGTCTTCCTAGGAATCCTTATTGGTTTTATATTAACCCCATTTCATATCTTATAATATTTATTTCATTTGACTTAAAACAGTTTTTACGTTTATTAACACTTGTCACGGCGTTTCGACGTTTATTCGTCACACGCCCGATTTGTCTCTCTTGTCTATGCTTAGTATGCTTATACAACTTACCTAATACATCATTTATTAATTTTAAGCATCATTATATTTACTAACATTCATATTTTATAACTTAGAACAACATCTTGTATCGTTAGAAGCACTACACTTGCATACGTGCATGCCCGACGCCCTCTGATTATCCCTGAAAACATAATAGTCATAAAGATGACCATTTTGACCCCTGTTCCCGACCTCAAATTGAAAAACTTAAAGAATAAAAGTTGTAGGCCTATTCCTCCTCGCTCTGGATCATCTTGAATCACCTCAATCAGAGTTTGTATGAAAAAGTTAGGTCTATTTTACTAAAATAGGTCAAAATAGTCACACCTGACACACTTTGGGCACAACTGCACCCAATTAAGCCTTAGGCACAACGCATCTATGCCCTAGAGGGCAGCTGCACCCCAAATGACTAAGGGCACAGTGCAACTATCCCTGTTAGCAGAAACGGGACTCTGAAGTTCACTGTTGTCGCGATTTTTAAACCTTTTCTCCTTCTAATCTTCATAACTTGAGTTATACATATCCAAATTAGTCCGTTTTTGATTCTATGGATTTGTAATTCATAGAACTACAACATACTAGAATTATAACAATTTACAAAAATACTAACTATTCTAAATCTTGACCCAAAACACATGTTGATACTAAACTTTTATGTTTTAACATGTTTAGCGAATTCATTCAATACGAATTCGTTTCTTAACCAAATTAATCCATTCAAGTTGCGTTCTTTTTGTTTCTTATCGTATTAACATATTCTAGACTCAATTTATAGTTTAGATCACAAACTAACTAATAAATAGGTTTTATACCTACTTATCCGGTATCCATTAAATGAATTAGTTACTTAAACTCATGTTTCTTAATTACTTTTCATGTATTTTGTGTTCATTTTATAGATTATATGCTTGGGAGCTGTGTAAGCGGCTATTGGTATACAAACGTAAGGAAAAGCGACTATTGGTATGAAAGCGCAAGTAAAAGCAATATGGACATCGTTTGGGCTTTCATGTTTATTTCATTTTCTTGGCTTGGAATTTAGATTATATTGTAGAGCTTCTTCTTAGCTTTTCGAAATATCTTGAATCATTCCAATCGGAGTTCAGATGCAAGAGTTATGACATTTGTACCAACAAATGTTGAACTTCATCGTTTTGGGTGGCCACTTGCATAGCAGTCACTTTCAACCCAATTTCGACCTTCATACGTCCATGTTTTCTCAATTCTCAAAGAATGAAAGTTGTAGAGCTCGTCGAGATTTTCGATTTGATAGGTGGCAGGCCTCGTAACTCCTCCCGAATCAAATGTTATGGCCGTTTTACTAAAGGACATTGTAGTAGAAAAAGGACCCCCGCCGGGGAGGGTATTTTACACAAAAAACCCCTCCGGGGCGGGGGTACAAGCCCAAAAATAGAATGTATGCCAGTGGGGGCGGGCCTAGCTGCACAAAAACCCCCGTCGGGGCCGGGGTAAGGGCCAGAACAAGTTTTTGACGCGTTTTGGGTCGAATTTTGATACTTTTTTAACTCCAACTTGGATTGGATTTGCTCCTAAACTAAAAATTAGACTTGTAACCTATAAATACATGATGAAAAAAATAAAAAAGAGAGGATTCCATTATATTAGATTAGAGTAGATTAGGATAAAAACCCTAGTTCTTATTAGTTTGGGAGATTGAAACAACTAGAAGACCATTGAAGATCAAGAGTAGGAGCTTGAGGAAGATGGAGATTTGCTGACAACAGATTCAATTCTTTTCTTTAATCTTATTCTTATCTTTTAATGTGTATTCAAGTGTGGATTCTTAGTTTTAATTCAATGAACTAATTCTTTGTTTGAGATTACAATGAATCTTATTGTGTAGTTTATTTTAATATGATTCGCTATCAATTATTATGTTCTATCGTGAGGATTGTCTATTGTGATTTGGACTTAATTGTTTAATTGATTGACCATCAATTACCGTGATAATCTATATGAAATCGGAAGAGGAGTATAAATTTAGATCTGATCATAATAACATGTGTTTGTGATTTCTGCATAGATGGAATTCATGATTCGTGTTTAGGATAGAGATATGCATTTACGCCATATGTAATCTTATAGAGAAGTTGTGCTTTAAATCCTTTTTAATTGTAATTCACATAGAGATATAGTGGATTAATTAATTAGGGTGTCTTGTTTAATTATGTCACCTGTGGATTTAAGTGAGTATGAGTACTATGCATCGAGAAGTGGTTTTATCTGCTTTAGTGTTCTTGATTAACAATTCAAGTTAGAGAATAATTGATGAGAAGTGTGTTAACTTAAATGAAGCAATAAGTAAAGTTGTGATCTTAAACCTCCATAATCTGATTTTAATTAGTGGTAATTAGAATTAGTTTAATTAAATAATTTACTTTATAACTTTAAATTGATTATTTAAATAAAATTAGTTTGGTTAAGAGTTAGTATTTGGTAATTTGTATTAATAATTCATCGTAGGAACGATACTCTACTTTCACTCTACCAAAAACATGTTGGGTCAAATCTAGTTACGCACAACACGCAAGTATTCGTGGTCAACAAGTAATAAAGTGAAAGTAGAGTATCCTTCTCACGAGGAATTATGATGAGTAGGTTTTATACCTATGAATCCGATATTATTAAACTTAATTATTGCTATCTTTAATTATTTTTGGTATCTTTTTATGTGTTTTGTGTTTATTTCTTATAGGTTGGAGCTAGAGGGACAAATTGGTCATTTGGGAGAAGAAAATGGTCAAAATTCATTAAAATTAGAGTTGAGTGGCATTTTTGTAATTACGCGGTCCTGGTCAAGCGCCTAGGCGCTTCGAAATGGCCTGGGTTGAGCACCTAGGCGCTCATTTGTGGCTAAAGAAGGATTTTTCTACTGCTATGTGGGTTTTTGAAGCCTAAAAGGAATCTAAAAGAGGGCTGAGACCAATACAAATAGGAGAAGACTTTAGAAAAGATGTATCACTCAATTTTTCAAGAGATTTGCAGAGAGGACAACGAAGAAAAACACGAAGGAGAATTGCAAGGGCTGAAGATCAAAGAGAGAGTATTAGAGCAAATTCAGAGTTTCTTCTTCTCTTCTCTAGTTTTATATTTTGTAATTATCTGGGATGTTTGGATTATTAATCTAGATGATGTTTTTCTTTATTATTATTATGAACTAAATTTTTATTAAGATTGCAACGGAACTTGGTATGTAGTTTAAATTAAATCTTCCCATTGAATGAAAGTTAGTTTTTATTGAATTGTTTATTATATCCTTTGCTTATTGATTAATTGTTTGGCCAACAATTATTGTGATAATCTATATAAAATTAGAAGATGGAGTATAGATTGAGATCTGGATATGATAACATCTGTTCATATAATCTGATTAGGGTTTATATGATTAGCATGTAGGATAGGGATATACATATGTGTCTTTTGTATCCATTGAAAGAATTTTTGTGTTAAACCCTAATTGACTTGATTCACATAGGAATATAGTGAGTTAATTAATTGGGGTGTTCCTTGTAATTCTGTGTCTTAAGGATTAGATTTAGGAGGATTTGTTCACGTGTCTTTGGAAGAAACGCGTGAATTTTATAAAGTATTCTTGGATAATGATTCATATTAATTAATTGATTTAAATGGAAAGTAAATTGGTTTAAATGAAATACTAAGGGAAGTTGTAATCTTAACCTGTTAAATCTGCAGTTATTCTTGTGAAATTTTGATTTTAATTATTAGTTGTGTTAAGTTTAATTTTCAAATCACAAACAATATTTCGTAGTTTAAAATATGATTAATTGCATTGAAATTAGTAATTAATAAATATTAGTCTATTTCCTCGTGGGAATGATATCCTTGCTTGCTGAATATTACAATTGAACCCGTATACTTGCGTGTTAAAGTGCTATTAAAAAAATTAGGCAACAAGTTTTTGGCGCCGTTGCCGGGAAAATTAGTTTAATATTTTGTCATTATTGATTTTGATAGAGTTAATCTTAATTTAAACTTTTTCTTTTCAGTTCTATTCAGGTGTTCTTGACTAGTGTATGCAAACGCGATCGAAGAAGCCCGATTTATTGCCTTACGAGGACGACATCGAAAAAAAGTTTCAGCGGTTGCGTAAGTGGGTTAAAGAAACCAAAGAGGCACTTAATAAGAAAGATACTACGGCTGAAGAAGAGCAAAATGCACTACGGGATTATGCTACACCGCGGGTTACTAAAATTCAGTCGAGTATTACAAGGCCTGCCATTACTACTACAAGTTTTGAGACAAAACCGGGGACAATACAGATGATTCAAAATTCATGTCAGTTTGGAGGGTTGTCGAACGATGATCCGAACGATCACACAGTCAGCTTTATAGAAATCTACGATACTTTCAAGTACAATAATGTGTCAGAGGATGCAATAAGGCTAAGGCTGTTTCCATTTACTCTTAGAGATAAGGCTAAGAGTTGGCTCCATTCACTACCACCAGGCTCGATTACTACATGGAACGACCTAGCCCAGAAATTTCTTGCAAAGTTTTTCCCGCCTGCAAAAACAACAAAGTTACGAAACGACATCTTCTCTTTCGTTCAGCACGATTCAGAATCACTATATGAAGCATGGGAGAAATTTAAAGACTCATTGCGAAAATGTCCACACCATGGGATTCCTAAATGGCTTCAGGTGCAAACTTTTTATATTGGTTTATTCAGCACAGTGAGATCGAGTATAGATGCTGCAGTGGGAGGAGCTATTATGGCCAAGAATTGTGATGAGGGGTATCAGTTTCTTGAAACTATGAAAGCTAATAATTATCTGTGGCCAACATCAAGAACGACTCAACCAAGGACAGTAGGGGTTTATGAAGTGGATGCGATGACAGCATTATCAGCTCAAGTCACAGCTCAGATTTCTGCTCTTACAAAGAAGATAGATGCACTTGGGGTACAGCCAGTTCAGAAAATGGAAACAATTTGTGAAATATGTGCGGGTAGCCACTCAAGTGATCAATGTGCAATAAATCCTGAGTCAGTCCAGTTTGTTTCCAGTTATAACAGGCAACAGGGCAGTTATCCAAACAGTTACAACCCAGGAGTGAGAAACCACACAAATTTTTCTTGGAGTAATAATCAGTCACATGCTCAAGCACAAGCTCCAAGGCAATCATATCCACCTGGATTTCAGCCACATCAACAATCTCAACAACACCCACAACCTCATCAACCTGATAAGCTATCACAAATGGAAGAATTGTTGGCAAGATTGGCAACTCAGTTTGAAGCCACAACGAAAAACCAATCAGCTGCAATAAAGAACCTTGAGAACCAAATTGGGCAAATAGCTAGTTCTTTAAATACTAGAACTTCAGGTTCTTTACCTAGTGATACGGAGAAAAATCCAAGGAATGATGGAAATGAACAATGTAAGGCAGTTACACTCAGAAGTGGGAAGGAGTTGACTACAGATTTTCACAGACAAAAGAAAATAATTTCTGTTGAGGATGGTGAAAAGAGGGTGGAAATTCAGAAAGTAAATATGGGGAAAAAGTTATGCAAAAACAACAAGAAGACAAGCAAACAGTAGTGGTACCACCTGTGCCGTTTCCTCAAAGATTGCAAAAGCAGAAATTAGATAAATAATTTTCAAAATTTTTAGAAGTGTTCAAAAAGCTGCAAATCAACATTCCATTCGCAGATGCTTTAGAACAAATGCCTAGCTATGCGAAATTCATGAAAGATATTTTAGTAAGAAAGAGGAAGCTAGGGGAGTTCGAAACTGTAGCGTTGACAGAAGAATGTAGCGCAATTCTACAAAGAAAGTTACCACCGAAGTTGAAGGATCCGGGTAGCTTCATCATACCGTGCACGATTGGACCTCAGTTCTTTAACAGATGTTTGTGTGATTTGGGTGCAAGTATTAACTTGATACTGCTTTCGATCTACACTCAGTTGGGACTACCAGCACCAAAGGCAACAAATATCTCTTTACAACTCGTAGATAGATCGGTGACATACCCTAGGGGCATTGTGGAAGACATATGAGTGAAGGTGGACAAATTCATATTTCCAGTCGACTTCATTGTGTTGGATTATGAAGAGGATAAAGACATACCCATTATCCTTGGAAGACTATTTTAGCCACTGGAAGGACATTAATTGATGTATAAAAGGGAGAGTCAACAATGAGAGTCCAAGATGAAGATGTAACTTTTAATGTTTTCAAGGCTATGAAATTTTTGAAGGGAGAGGAAGAATGCTTTAGAGTTGATCTGCTTGAAGAAGAAACTAAAGAGGTATTTAATGAATCTGTGAATGAAGACCCTCTTGAAACCGCATTGGTTAGTGAAAATTTATTTGATGATTCAACTGTGCTAGAATGGGTTCAAATGCTAGATTCAGCTGCGAAGTTCACACGATGTTTGCAAAGATTTGAACCTCTGGATTATTAGGGAAAGCCGGATGAAAAGGTGAAATCATCCTTAGAAGAACCGCCCACCTTGGAACTTAAGCCATTGCCTAACCATCTACGATATGCTTACCTTGGTTCTTCTTCTACCTTTCCAGTTATTAAATCTGCATCACTTGATGAGGTTCAAGAAGAAAAGTTACTAAGGATACTTTGGCAATACAAGACTGCTCTTGGGTGGACTCTTACGGATTTCAAGGGGATAAGCCCATCAATTTGCATGCATAAGATTCTATTGGAAGATGAAGCGAAACCGAGTATTGAACAACAACAAAGACTCAATCCCATCATAAAGGAAGTTGTAAAAAAAGAAATCATTAAATTGTTGGATGCGGGAATTGTCTACCCTATCTCAGATAGCTCATGGGTAAGTTCGGTTCAATGTGTGCCAAAGAAAGGGGGAATGACAGTAGTTGCAAATGAGCATAATGAATTGATCCCGACTCGAACAGTTACGGGTTGGCGGATGTGTATGGATTATAGAAAGTTGAACAAAGCCACTCGTAAGGACCATTTTACTCTACCATTCATAGATCAGATGTTGGACAGACTTGCAGGGCATGAGTATTATTGTCTCTTAGATGGATACTCAGGTTATACCCAGATTGCCATTGCACCCGAGGATCAGGAGAAGACGACATTCACATGCCCTTATGGTACCTTTGCTTTTCGTAGAATGTCTTTTGGATTATGTAATGCGCCGGCGACATTTCAACGGTGTATGATGGCTATTTTCTCTGATATGGTCGAACAAAATCTCGAGGTATTTATGGATGATTTTTCAGTTTTTAGGGATTCGTTTGATTATTGTTTGGAAAATCTCACTCTGGTGCTCAAACGGTGTATGGAAACGAATTTGGTTTTAAACTGAGAGAAATGTCATTTTATGGTGCAATAGGGGATAATCTTGGGTCATCGAGTGTCATCAAAAGGAATTGAGGTTGATAGAGCAAAGATCGAAACCATTGAGAGCCTGCCACCACCTATTTCAGTAAAGGGTATTCGAAGTTTTTTGGGACACGCTGGTTTCTATAGACGATTTATAAAAGACTTCACCAAAATCACGAAACCACTTTGTAATCTTTTGGAGAAGGATGTCCCATTTAACTTTGATCAAACATGCCTGGAAGCTTTTGATGTGTTGAAGAAGAAACTAGTTACCGCACCTAAAATCATAGAGCCAGATTGGAGTATCCCGTTCGAATTAATGTGTGATGCTAGCGACTTTGTGATTGGCGCAGTTCTTAGCCAACAAAAAGATAAAATTTTTCACGCTATATACTATGCTAGTAAGACACTAACGGATGCCCAACTGAATTATACCACTACCGAGAAGGAGTTATTAGCAGTTGTTTTGCATTTGATAAATTTCGCTCATATTTGATTGGGACAAAAGTGATCGTGTTTACAGATCATTCGGCAATTAAGTACTTAATAACAAGGAAGGATGCGAAGCCGAGATTAATTAGATGGGTATTATTACTACAAGAGTTTGACTTAGAGATCCGGGAATGAAAAGGAACAGAAAATCAGGTTGCTGATCATTTATCACGATTGGAGAATGCAGAACTAAAAAATGATGACACAACAGTGATCAATGAATTTTTCCCTGATGAACAACTATTTGTGGTAAGGATGGATACACCATGGTATGCAGATTATGTACATTTCATTGTTAGTAAGGTGTTTCCGCCATATTTGACAAGTCAGCAGGAAAAAAAAATTCCATGATGTGAAACAGTATTTATGGGATGAGCTGTTTTTATTTAAACAGTGTCGAGATCAAGTAATAAGAAGGTGCATTCCAGAAGTTGAAATGGAGAATGTTCTACACCAATGTCATGCATTTGACTATGGTGGACATTTCGGGGGAGAAAGAACGGCATCTAAGGTGCTTCAATGTGGATTCTTCTGGCCAACACTCTTTAAGGATGCTCGTGTATTTTCATTGAAATGTGACAGATGCCAAAGAGTTGGTAATATATCAAAGCGACAAGAGATGCCACTAAACATGATCTTAGAAGTCGAATTGTTTGATGTTTGGGGCATCGACTTCATGGGGCCATTTCCATCATCTTTTAATAACTCCTATATACTTCTAGCAGTGGACTACGTTTCGAAGAGGGTAGAAGCTAAAGCATCGCCCACCAATGATGCTAAGGTTGCGGTTAAGTTCATCCGGAAGAACATTTTCTCTAGATTCGGCACTCCTCGTGCAATCATTAGTGATGAAGGCACGCACTTTTGTAATAAGCAGTTCTCAGCTATTCTCGCTAAGTACGGAGTCACTCATAAGATAGCTACTGCTTATCATCCACAAACAAGTGGTCAAACTGAGGTATCTAACCGAGAAGTGAAATGAATCCTCGAGAAGATAGTGAATCCTAGTCGAAAAGATGGGCTAGTAAGTCGGATGATGCTTTATGGGCATATCGTACAGCTTATAAAACTCTGATAGGGATGTCTCCGTATAGGTTAGTATATGGGAAGACATGCCATCTTCCGGTTGAACTAGAACACAATGCCTATTGGGCAATCCGGAAGTTAAACTTTGATATGCATGCTGCGGGAGAAAAGCGCCTCTTACAATTGAACCAAATGGATGAATTCAGACTCCAATCGTATGAAAATGCGAAGATATATAAAGAAAAGGTTAAGCGGTGGCATGACGGGAAAATTCTGGAAAGAAAATTTGAAGCAGGGCAAATAGTTCTATTATACAATTCAAGGCTCAAACTGTTTCCAGGAAAGTTGAAATCCCGTTGGTTAGGGCCATTTATCATTACAAAAGTTTATCCTCATGGAGCTGTGGAGGTGGAAGACTCGGATACCAAACGTAATTTCAAAGTCAACAGTAAGAGATTGAAGCACTACTATAGGGGTTGTGTTGATCGTGAAAAGACATCGGTCAACCTTGCTGATTAGAACAGAGAAGAAAGTCAGGCTGAAGACTATAAACCAAGCACCAACTGGGAGGCAACCCAAAATTATTTTTTTTTGTTATTTTTTTATTTTTACTTTTTTTTTTGCTTTACTATTTGTTTATTTAGTGATTAAACTTTTATAGTTTAGGATTTGTTACACCCCTTATGTGACGCCCCCAAAATAGGTATACAACACCCATTCTGAGCCAAATACATGGTACAAAAAGCAAACTACAACTTCAATAATACAATTGTCGTGCGAAATACGACAACACATACTGTGAGTTTAAATACAAATATTATCTTCTAGACAATATTCACACTCAAATAAGTCCTCATTACAATTATTCAAACACTATTTTATAGAAATAGTGAGGACTGCTAAAACATCTTTCTAGAACCATCACTCCATACCCCGATTAGATCCTGCTATGTTCTCACCTCTTGAGAAGAAAAATGGAACAAAAAGGAAAAGGGTGAGCTCAACTAGCCCAGTAAAAAATATTATGACTAAGATAATATACAACAAATTATCATTAGTATTCAACAGGGAAAAATCTGATAGAATATAATCGACAACAAGTTTTAGATCAACAACTGCAGCGGAAACAACAAACCATTAGAAGAGTTAAGTAGAGAATGAATTCTACTATCTTCTAAGATTTAAAAGTCCATCATCAATATTTTATCCCTGTAACATCAATTAATAATCATCTTTAACCAAATATTCATCTTTGCACTACAGGCCAAATATATTCATTTGTATCACCAGTCGGTCATGTTCATCTCAACACCTGTTCATCTTTGCACTACGGGCCAAAGATATTCATCAGTTAATCATTCATCTTTGCACTACAGGCCAAAGATATTCAGTAATATCATCATTTAGGACTGATGATGATGAAAAATATCATAAAGAAAACGAATCCAGTGGGACAGAAGGACAAATAGTAGGGATTTGTATAACAGTTTATCCAAGATCAATAATACTTCATAATAATCAATTGTGAAGCATAATTCAAAAATAAAGATTAAAACATGGATACAATCAAAGATAGTAACCATAATAGACATCTTGGACAAAAAGGGAAAATTTTATTTTTCGGTGAATAGTGTCGTATTTGTGAATAGTATTGTATACGTGAATAGTAACGTATACGTGAATAGTAACCCAGACACAAAAAGTTCCAAATTTGATAAAAAGTTCATATCAATATTTCGGCATAATGATATTGAAGAAAATATCATTTAAGAAGAAGATAATATCCCTTACCTCAAAATATCAGTACTTCTGGTCGGAATACCGGTATAAGGCTGAAAGAAACTTGCTCTGATGAATAGAAACTCTCAAAGTATCTAAATACTCACAAAATACACTCAATAATATAGAGAGAGAAAGAGAGAAAACTTGTTTCTGGTGTGATTTTCAATTCTAACGTAGCCCTCTATTTATAGGAAAATGTTAGCACGCCGAAGCAGACTTAACCTGCAACCTGATGGCTTTACCTGCTACTATTCAAGCCTACCACATTTGAATAAAAATCTCAGTATATTTCGTCACCAACCAAGAGTGGGGAGCACCAATTCTAGAATTTTCCACCAAAATGATAAACTCCGTAAATTTAACAATTTCTGAATTAGTCATCTCGTAAAATTCATAATAAATCATACGTTCATTTTTAACGGTTCAAAATTTGTGGACATATACTCAACTTATATATGTATAACATATCCAAAAATTATCACGATCCAACGGTCGGATTAAAAATTATAACCCCCGTAAAATATCTCAAAAACCCTGATTTTTAATACCTCCATTCCGACAAAAATACTGATAAAAACCTCAACATTAACTCCTTCATTTTTAACCACAAAAATATATCCCTCATTTATATCCACATAAAATATATATTTTCTTATCATATGAATCAATAATTAATTATTCACAAATAATATTACAAAATCACATTTATGACAACCAGGCCGTTCCCAGGAAAGAGGGGGCTTTTCAATAAGAATTTCTCCTTACTGGCGCGCAATTAGATGACCAAACCTCTCCTTAGACAGAACTTTCTAGACATTGCCAATAATGTTATCTAATAATATTATTCAAATAATATGAATTATTAATCTGATAATGGGAAATACTATACAGTGACAATTATTGAAACAACAATAATATAAAATATCAATGCAGCAATTATTGAATCAATAAAATAAAATATTGAACAGTAACTACTGTAACAATTATTGAGTAGTGCCTTCCTTCGTAAGAATCAATAATTGGTGCAATACCGTGTGCTACTGTATTTAAACCACCATGTATTCCAACAGTATTAACAGTAACAACTACGCCGTTAATTATAAACAACTTATACTTGTCGTTTTCTTCATCCAATCGCTTTTTGTTATGGGGCCCACACAAGGCTGCGCCGTCGTATGAATATTCCCCGACAGCAAGAATATTCCACGACCAAACGAATATTCACCGACCAAAAATGAATATTTTATAACCACTTGCTTATTTGAAATATTTGCGCATTTTACCCATAACTAACCACATTAATCAAATCAACCCTTTCTATTCCAAAATAATAAATAGAGGAAATTTAACTTCATTTATTAATAAGTTGGGGTCTTACAACCTCCCCTCCTTATGAAATTTCGTCCTCGAAATTGACGTACGTATCTGGTGTTTCGAAAAGGTGAGGATTCCTCGCTTTTATTTCTGATTCCAACTCCCAGGTCATTTCTTCAATAGCATGGTTTCTCCACAAAATCTTAACTTGTGGTATAACCTTCGTGCGTAGAACATGCTCTTTCCTATCCAAGATCTTAACAGGTACCTCATCGTACGTTAAATCTTCGGCTATCTCGTCTGGTTCTAACTCAATTATGTGGTTTAGGTCTTTCACATATTTACGAAGCACAGATATGTGAAAAATATTATGAACACGAGACATGCTTGGAGGTAATGCGAGTCTATAGGCCACATTTCCTATTCGGTCAAGAATCTCAAATGGACCGACAAATCGTGGATTTAGCTTTCCTCTCTTCCCAAATATTGTAACTCCTTTCCATGGTGCAACACGTAACAATACATGATCCCCAATATTGAATTCTACATCCTTTCGATGAAGATCCGCATAACTCTTTTGTCGATCCTGTGTCGTTTGTATACGTTGTCGAATTGTTTGGATCTTCTCTGTAATTATGCGTACCAATTCTGGTCCCAACAATGTTGCTTCACCCACCTCGTCCCAGCATACTGGAGATTGACACTTTCGTCCATATAAAGCTTCAAATGGAGCCATACCTATACTTGCCTGATAACTGTTGTTGTAGGAGAATTCTACCAGTGGCAAGTACTTATCCCAACTTCCTTTAAAATCTAGAACACAGAGTCTTAATATATCTTCAAGGGTTTGAATAGTCCTCTCTGATTGCCCGTCCGTTTGAGGATGGTATGCTGAACTAAATCGTAAATTCGTGCCCATAGCTTTCTGCAAGCTAACCCAAAATCGTGAAGTGAATCTTGGGTCACGATCCGAAACTATAGATACTGGCATGCCATGCAATCTCACAATCTCATTCACGTACATACTAGCAAGACGTTCAAGGGAATAAGTCTCACGTATAGGCAAGAAATGGGCAGACTTGGTTAATCTATCAACAATGACCCAAATCGCATCTATGCCTTGAGAAACCTTGGGAAGACCTGTAACGAAATCCATGGTAATGTGTTCCCACTTCCATTTCGGGATCTCAAGTGGTTGCAATGGACCCTTTGGCACTTGATGCTCCGCCTTTACACGTGACAAGTTAAACACCTCGAGATAAACTCCGCGATCTCTCTTTTCATATTGCTCCACCAAAATGTATGTCGAAGATCGTGATACATTTCGGTACTCCCAGGATGGATTGCAAACGGTGTGTTGTGTGCCTCCATCATTATTCTATGCTTCAAGTCAAAATCGTTAGGAACACAAAGTCTGGAGTTGACTCGAAGTATTCCTTCTTCATCGATTCTTGCTTCTAGAATAGCACCTTCTTGCACTTTCTTCTTCATACGCATCAGCTCTATATCCGTAGCTTGAGTGGCTTTAACTTTATCAATTAAAGTCAATTCTACTCATATATTTGATATCATCATGTGGGTACTTGGAGCCTTAATCTCTATCTCCATCCTTTGCAAATCATACAAAATGGGCCTTTGTGTTAACACCATTGCACTCGTACCCGCGTATGATCTTCTACTCAATGCGTCAGCTACTACGTTCGCTTTTCCAGGATGATATTGGATGGTATGATCGTAATCTTTCAACAGCTCAAGCCAACATCGTTGCCACATGTTGAGTTCCTTTTGGGTGAAGAAATATTTGAGGCTTTTATGATCCGTATAGATCTCCATTTTCTCCCCATACAGGTAGTGTCTCCAAATCTTCAACGCAAAAATGACTGTTGCCAACTTCAAATCATGAGTAGGATAATTCCTCTCATATTCTTTGAGTTGTCGCGAGGCATAGGCTATGACTTTTCCATGTTGCATGAGAACACATCCTAACCCTTTGCCTAAAGCATCGCTGTAGATAACAAATCCATCCGAACCAGATGGTATTGTTAGAACAGGTGCCGAAATGAGTCTCCTCTTGAGTTCTTGAAAACTCTTCTCACAATCCTCGCTCCAACCGAATTTTGTATCCTTCCGAGTCAGCTGAGTTAACAGAGTAGCGATTCTAGAAAATCCTTCCACGTATCTCCGATAATATCCAGCTAAGCCCAGAAAGCTACGTACTTCGGTCACTGACTTCGGTTGCTCCCAACTTTGTATGGCTTCAATCTTCGCCGGGTCGATAGATACTCCATGTTTTGACACCACGTGCCCAAGGAATGCTACTTCCTCAAGCCAGAACTCGCATTTCTTCAATTTGGCATATAGCTTGTTTTAACGAAGCCTTTGCAGTACCAGCTTCAAATGGCGCTCATGATCTTCACGACTTTTGGAATAGATGAGGATGTCATCAATAAAGACAACAACAAACTGATCTAAATATTCTTTGAATACACGGTTCATCATATCCATGAATACAGCATGAGTCAATCCAAAAGACATGACTAAGAATTCATAATGCCCGTACCGAGTTCTGAAGGCAGTCTTTGGAATATCCTCAGTTTTAATCTTCAGCTGATGATATCCAGAACGAAGATCGATTTTTGAAAAGAATTGTGCTCCTTACAACTGGTCAAACAGGTCATCAATGCGAGGTAGCAGATACCTATTCTTGATGGTGACATGGTTCAATTCCCTATAGTCGATACAAAGTCGCATACTCTTGTCTTTCTTCTTTACGAATAAAATAGGAGCACCCCAAGGAGATGTACTAGGACGAATAAAACCGATGTCTAATAACTCCTGTAATTATACTTTTAACTCCTGAAGTTCAATAGGAGCCATTCGATATGGGGTTTTAGAAATGGGCTTTGTACTGGGTTCAAGGTCAATAAAGAATTCAACTTCACGTTCTGGGGGTAGACCAGGAAGTTCTTCAGGAAATACATCGGAAAATTCTCTAACAATAGAAATATTATTCAAATTTGACTTGTCTTTGTTCAAATCCATAACATGGGCTAAGAAAGCCTGACATCCGTTTTTTAATAAACGAATAGCTTTGTGGCTTGATATGACAGTGACTAATTTTAGTGGTTTAGTAGTTTGAATTCATATGACAGGTTGGTTGGAAATATGAAAACTAACAACCTTACGAAAACAATCAATTTTAGCATGATGAGTGGTTAACCAATCAATTCCTAAAATCACATCAAAAGAAAGTATCTTTAAAGAGATAAGGTCAACAGGTAATGTGATAGTACCAATTTGGATCATGCAAGATTTATAAACTGTAGATGTAACGAAGGTTTCACCCAACAGAGTTTCAACAGATAAGTCAAAGTCCAATTTCTCCGAAGTCAAGTTTAAACGTTGAGCACAAGCAGGAGAGATAAAAGAATGGGTAGAACCGGTATCTAATAAGGTATAAACTTTGCAAGAGTTTATGATTAGCTTACCCGTGATCGCCTCGTTCGGGTTCCTCGCATTTTGGCCAGTCACGACAAACGCTCTTCCAGGAACCGCTGATTTCAACTTATCCGGGACAGCCCTTGGAGTCACCATCCCCGTTGAACTTGGTTTTGCTACAGAACAATCCCGAGCTATGTGGCCTTCCTTTCCACAGTTGTAACATACCTTGGATTGTTGTGTACAGTTTGGGCTGATATGTCCCTCTTTCCCACATTTGTAACATCTAACTGGCGGTCGTTCTCCTCCCCTAGCATTTGTTGTTGGTGCTGGTGCAGCTGCTGATGTCTTCCCGTCATTGTTGAATCTCCTCTTTCTGAAATTTTCACTTGACTCACCTCTCCTATTATCATGGCCATGATGACCACCCAAGTGGTTACCGCCTTTATTCGTATTTTTTCCTCCTCATTGGTTATCATCGCTCTGATGACTGCTGTCACCGGTATGACCCTGGTTGTGGTCCGTCGGTTGCACATAGTCATTTTCTCGCTCTAATAATTGAGCCCTGTTTACAACATCTGAATATAAAGAAAATTTATGAGAGATAAGATATTGCCGAATCTCGGGTTTTAGACCTCTTAGAAACATCCTTGTCATTCGTTCCTCATTTTCGACCAAATGAGGTGCAAACCTGGATAACTCTGCAAACTTCGCCTCGTACTGGGACACCGTCATGTTGTTTTATTCCAGTCTGATAAACTCCACCTTCTTAATATGACGAATACTTTCAGGAAAGTACTTATCATTAAACAGTTTCTGAAATGTTTCCCAGGACATATTGAGTGCGTCAGGCTGGGTACGCTTCATAGACTCCCACCAGTAGTCTGCCTCACCGCGGAACATAAAGGTGGCGAATGGAACCTTCTGTTCCTCCGTGCATCCCAAGACATCGAATATCTTGGTAATTTGCTTGACCCACGTTTCTGCCATGATCGGATCCGGCTTTCCCTTAAATTCTGGTGGTCCCAATTCTTTGAACTGCTTGGTTGTGACAAACCACGCGTTGTTATCATTTTCACCCGTATTCTGCACACGAGTCTCCCTCGTCTAATTTTGCATGAACTGCAAAAAGCTCCTAAACATTCCATCATTCATAGTTTGCTCGGTAACGTTATTTACAAGAGGAATATTGCCTTCCTGTTGCACGTTCCCCTGGGTGGTGATCAAAGGTGTCTCCACGGTCTAATTTACTCCATTATTAACATTCTCAGCTGTCATTCTTAAATACTGCCATAAAACAAGGGTTAATAGTCATGTCATATATTATCCCTATACTCTGACCGACCAAATAAACACCAAATAAACTTAATTAGGTCATACTAATGAAGGAATTCCCCGTCTCTCCCCTCCTAGTTCTTGTCTCACATCTCAATCAGGGATCATATCCCTAAGCTTTGATACCAACTGTGACGCCCCCAAAATAGGTATACAACACCCATTCTGAGTCGCCAAATATATGGTACAAAAAGTAAACTACAACTTCAATAATACAATTGTCGTGCAAAATACGATAACACATATTGTGAGTTTAAATACAAATATTGTCTTCTAGACAATATCCACACTCAAATAAGTCCTCATTACAATTATTCAAACTCTATTTTACAGAAATAGTGAGGACTGCTAAAACATCTTTCTAGAACCATCACTCCATACCCCGACTAGATCCTGCTATGTTCTCACCTCCTGAGAAGAAAAATGGAACAAAAAGGAAAAGGGTGAGCTCAACTAGCCCAGTAAAAAATATTATGACTAAGATAATATACAACAAATTATCATTAGTATTCAACAGGGAAAAATCTGATAGAATATAATCGACAACAAGTTTTAAATCAACAACTGCAGCGGAAACAGCAAACCATTAGAAGAGTCAAGTAGAGAATGAATTCTACTATCTTCTAAGATTTAAAAGTCCATCACCAAAATTTTATTCCTGTAACATCAATTAATAATCATCTTTAACCAAATATTCATCTTTGCACTACAAGCCAAAGATATTCATTTGTATCACCAGTCGGTCATATTCATCTCAACACCTGTTCATCTTTGCACTACGGGCCAAAGATATTCATCAGTTAATCATTCATCTTTGCACTACAGGCCAAAGATATTCAATAATATCATCATTTAGGACTGAGGATGATGAAAAATATCTTAAAGAAAATGAATCCAGTGAGACAGAAGGACAAATAGTAGGGATTCGTATAACAGTTTATCCAAGATCAATAATACTTCATAATAATCAATTGTGAAGCATAATTCAAAAATAAAGATCAAAATATGGATACAATCAAAGATAGTAACCATAACAGACATCCTGGACAAAAAGAGAAAATTTTATTTTTCGGTGAATGCCGTATTCGTGAATAGTGCCGTATACGTGAATAGTAACCCCGACACAAAAAGTTCTAAATTTGATAAAAAGTTCATATCAATATTTCGACATAATGATATTGAAGAAAATATCATTTAAGAATAAGATAATATCCCTTACCTCAAAATATCAGTACTTCTGGTCGGAATACCGGTATAAGGCTGAAAGAAACTTGCTCTGATGAATAGAAACTCTCAAAGTATCTAAATACTCACAAAATACACTCAATAATATAGAGAGAGAAAGAGAGAAAACTTGTTTCTGGTGTGATTTTCAATTCTAACGTAGCCCTCTATTTATAGGAAAATGTTAGCACGCCGAAGCAGACTTAACCTGCAACCTGATGGCTTTACCTGCTACTATTCAAGCCTACCACATTTGAATAAAAATCTCAGTATATTTCGTCACCAACCAAGAGTGGGGAGCACCAATTCTAGAATTTTCCACCAAAATGATAAACTCCGTAAATTTAACAATTTCTGAATTAGTCATCTCGTAAAATTCATAATAAATCATACGTTCATTTTTAACGGTTCAAAATTTGTGGACATATACTCAACTTATATATGTATAACATATCCAAAAATTATCACGATCCAACGGTCGGATTAAAAATTATAACCCCCGTAAAATATCTCAAAAACCCTGATTTTTAATACCTCCATTCCGACAAAAATACTGATAAAAACCTCAACATTAACTCCTTCATTTTTAACCACAAAAATATATCCCTCATTTATATCCACATAAAATATATATTTTCTTATCATATGAATCAATAATTAATTATTCACAAATAATATTACAAAATCACATTTATGACAACCAGGCCGTTCCCAGGAAAGAGGGGGCTTTTCAATAAGAATTTCTCCTTACTGGCGCGCAATTAGATGACCAAACCTCTCCTTAGACAGAACTTTCTAGACATTGCCAATAATGTTATCTAATAATATTATTCAAATAATATGAATTATTAATCTGATAATGGGAAATACTGTACAGTGACAATTATTGAAACAACAATAATATAAAATATCAATACAGCAATTATTGAATCAATAAAATAAAATATTGAACAGTAACTACTGTAACAATTATTGAGTAGTGCCTTCCTTTGTAAGAATCAATAATTGGTGCAATACCGTGTGCTACTGTATTTTTACGTCGTTTTCTTTATCCAATCGCTTTCCGTTATGGGGCCCACACAAGGCTGCGCCGTCGTACGAATATTCCCCGACAGCAAGAATATTCCACGACCAAACGAATATTCACCGACCAAAAATGAATATTTTATAACCACTTTCTTATTTGAAATATTTGCGCATTTTACCCATAACTAACCATATTAATCAAATCAACCCTTTCTATTCCAAAATAATAAATAGAGGAAATTTAATTTCATTTATTAATAAGTTGAGGTCTTACACCTTATGTTATCTAACACGATATTTAATTGATTTCAAGATAGGAAACACTATTTCATATTTGGCGGGTTCGACTAATGGCCACTACGACTACCCAGTCGGGGGTCTCGCTCACCGGTGAGCGAGCGGCTGCCCAGCTCGCCGGTGAGCTGGTGGGGGTTGCAAGGGGGCAGCGCCCCCTGGAAGCCAAGCACTTATGAGCTTAATAGATGAATGTCCATTTGTCAAATTCTCATATTTCTAATCATTTCCTTCGTTTTTAGTGTTATTGAATTGTTTAGTGTTGTAGGGTAATCTTGTTTTTTTTAGTATGTTAGTCTAGTTAATTATGTAGTTTATCTTAGTTTAGGGTTTTAAAATAAATCTTCATCTTCTTGCAAACAAAAAAAACTAAGAATTGAAGTTGGGGTATTGCTGGTTGAAAGCATACAAGAAGCACAAAAGTCACCAAGACAGGCCCAAGCGCCTAGGTGCCCAAGCCAGGCACAAACCAAGCACCTAACTTCAGTAGCCAAAACATGCCCCAAGCGCCTAAGCGCCTCTACCTAGGCCAAACTAAGCGCCTAGGCGCTCCAAGCTTTCAATGTATTCTGCCTTAAACCGCCTAGGCGGTCTAACCAATACAATCCCAAGTGCCTAGGCGCTCTTGCTGTAACTTAGAAAAAAAAACCCCTAATCGGGCTTAACCTGTCCACACCCAATTCAAACTCTCTTGTGCTCTCCTATTCCAATTCAATCTCACTCAAATCACATCCCTCATCTAATCTAGCCACAATAATCCACTTCTTCTTGTATAAGCATAACCAAACATTCAATCTCCTACCCAAATTCAAAGGCAATTAATCTCCATCTTGTCATCCTTCCTCACCAATTCGGCCACCAACCTAAATTTTTTTTCCATCTATCTGAAGTCAGTGTTCAAAGCTCAAATTTCTCCTGTAACTTTGATTGGAACATCATATTTGGCTATAACCAAGTAAGTGTGCAAGATTTTATTGCAAAATTGTTTGGATGTGCTTGGATAGTAGCTAAGTCAGTAATTTGAAGTTAGTTTCTTTCATTGTGTTGGCTCAAGTGGGTTTGGGCAATCTTAATTGTTGCTTGTTTTGCACTGGAAGGCTAGTGTGCGTAGTAATTGACAAAATTGGTTAACATTATGTTTGGGGGAGTGCTTAAAACAATAGTGTTCAAATTTTTTGCACACCAAGTGTTTGATACTTTGTCACACAAAGGATTTGCCCATACTAAGCCTCTAAACATCATCTGCTGGGCAAGCAATTCACACACACGACTCATGGCTACTAAAAGGCAAAGAGGCGAGACTTCGGGCACTTCAACAAAGTTTGACAAAAAGAGATTTATAAGTGCTAGTGCATCCGAAAGATATTACAATGTGCTTTCTAGTAAAATGTTAATTCCTGAGCTTGGATTATTGTCAGAGGCAAAAGATGGGGAGTTACTAAAAATGATTGGAAGTAGAAGATGGGTGAACTTTACATCCCAACCGAATTCATCAGTCATTAAACTTGTTAAGGAATTCTACGTCAATGCAAAAGATGCGGTTGGTAACATGATTTGGGTTCGCGAAAAATCCGTGGAGGTCAGTTTTAGGACAATAAATGCTTACTACGGCTTGAACATAATACCTAATAATGGCTACATGCAATATTTAGAGCACGAGCTAGACTACAGTGAGGTCATTCAAGCTTTGTGTGTACCTGGAACAAAATGGAAATTAGCAGATCAATAAGAAGCTGTTTTGTTCCCTGCATCCGCACTAAGTAGTTACGGGAAAGCATGGCATGCCTTTATTTATGCCAAGTTGATGTCGTATAGGCATATGAGTGATGTTATAAATCAACGGGCAGTGTTGCTTTTCTGCATTGCACAAGGAAAAACTATAGATGTGGGTCAGGTTATACATGATTCGATTGACAGAGCAATTCAAGGAGGGACCTAAGGTGGACTGCCTCATCCATCTTTGATTCCTGGATTATGTCAACAAGCTGGAGTACAATGGGATACCGAGGAAGCTAGACAACCTCCTTTAGCTATAATTTACCACTCACTTATTAAGAAGTACACGGTATGGATTGGGGGTACACCACATCCAAGAGGGTTAGGTTTCATTATTGTGCCTCCAGAGCCTGCTGATGAGCCTAATCAACAATCAAATGACAATCCTACTTCAGCTGGGAGTTATGGGCCACCACCAAATTTTTTTGAGGATATTCGTCGAGAATTAAGAAATCAAACTAGAAGGATTGACATGGTGCCTACTTAAGTTCAGCATGGTATTGACCGAGTGGAAAAAAATTAGGATAGCCTGGCTCAGCGGCAAACGGAGATGTATCAGAACTGTAGTGCAGCATTCCTAGAGATGTTCAACTGTATGAATCTGGCAGGCGCTCCCTACCAATTTCCCCCCTTGTCTGCGTACCCCCGACTGATTTACCCCCTAAGGATGAGGTTGATGAAGAAGAAGAGGATACTGACGAGGAATAAGGCTTCGATCTTTCAGGGAAGTCCTCAGTGCCAAATTTCTTATATTTTTTTTGTTATATACAATGAGGACATTGCATATGTTAAGTTTGGGGGTGCATTCTTCCAGTTCCAGTTGCATTCATTTAGTATAACTTATTCATTTCCAGTTCTAGTTGCATTCATTTAGTATTCATTTTGTAGTTTTTCATGTAGTTTTCATTCTAATTTCTTTTAAAAAAAAGAAAAGAAAAATTCAAGTATTTGCATGTTTCCAGCTGTTAGATAGTTTAAGTCTATTTTGGTCAATGATGAGATTGGAATTGAGTAGACAAGTATAGTATTGACTGTTAAGACTTTGATGTGATTTCTTGTCATGATTTGAATCTTTACCTATTTGAAACTGATATAATAAGGATATCACAGTAAAAATAACTATGTTGATTGATTGAGTCTAAATTGACACGTAATGGTCTTCTTGAGGATAATACTAGTTTGAATGAATGAAAGACATGAATAGAGGGAGATGACTGAATTTAGACAAAAACTTAAGTTTGGGGGAAAAAATTAGGATATATAAGCTTTAAAAAAAAGAAAAGAAAAGAAAAAGAAAAAAATGATGAAAAAGATATCGTGTCTAGTCTTATTTCGAGGGCTTTGTTATTTGACCAAGTACGCCCGAGGGGATTGTCTTTACACCTAACGCCCTAAGGTCTTTTATGGTCTGGGAGTCGTTGGTTGAAAGCTCGCTAAGGGGTAGCACTATTAGCCTAATGGAATGAGGCATTGCATAGTCATGGAATATAAAAATAAAAGCAATAAAATAGGAAAAGAGCAAAAAAGCCCCCGTAATGATAAGTAAAGCATAAATATCTAGGATTGGACTCTTGAATTTGGTGGATGTTTGACTTTAGTTGGATCTAGCTTGTTCGTGAATTTTATGAATTTACACTGTATGATGCCTTTAAAGAGATATATTTGTGTTGTATTTAGCATTATATTAGTTAGCATTATTGTTAAGCACGCACGCACTATATCAGTAATAACAGGGTAAGATTTGATGATTGACTAGGAAATTATTGATCTGTCTTGGTATGATGTACTAGCATATTTATTGTGATTTCTCTGAGGCTTGATGAATAGATTTTTTTTTGTTTGACTGCTGGAATTTTAGGCATGTAGATAGCTGCATTTGAATTTGCATTGCATATTTAGTTATTGCATTGTGTTTTGTTGCTTGGGGACAAGCAATTGGTTATGTTTGGGGGTATTTGATGAGTAGATTTTATACCTATGAATTCGATATTATTTAACTTAATTATTGCTATCTTTAATTATTTTTTAGTATCTTTTTATGTGTTTTGTGTTTATTTCTTAGAGGTTGGAGCTGGAGGGATAAATTGGTCATTTGGGAGAAGAAAAAGGTCAAAATTCATTAAAATTAGGGCTGATTGGTATTTTTATAATTACGCAGTCCTGGTCAAGCGCCTAGGTGCTTGGAAATGGCCTGGGTTGAGCGCCTAGGCGCTCATGTGCGGCTAAAGAAGGATTTTTCTACTGCTAAGTGGGTTTTTAAAGCCTAAAAGGAATCTAAAAGAGGGCTGAGACCAATACAAATAGGAGAAGACTTTAGAAAAGATGTATCACTCAATTTTTCAAGAGATTTTCAGAGAGGACAACGAAAAAAAACACGAAGGAGAATTGCAAGGGCTAAAGATCAAAGAGAGAGTATTGGAGCAAATTCAGAGTTTCTTCTTCTCTTCTCTAGTATTATCTTTTGTAATTATCTGGGATGTTTTGGATTATTAATCTGGATGATGTTTTTCTTTATTATTATTATGAACTAAATTTTTATTAAGATTGCAATGGAACTTGGTATGTAGTTTAAATTAAATCTTCCCATTGAATGAAATTTGGTTTTCATTGAATTGTTTATTATATCATTTGCTTATTGATTAATTATTTGGCCAATAATTACTGTGATAATCTATATAAAATTGGAAGATGGAGTATAGATTGAGATCTGGATATGATAACATCTGTTCATATAATCTGATTAGGGTTAATATGATTAGCATGTAGGATAGGAATATACATATGTGTCTTTTGTATACATTGAAAGAATTTGTGCGTTAAACCCTAATTAACTTGATTCACATAGGAATATAGTGAGTTAATTAACTGGGGTGTTCCTTGTAATTCTGTGTCTTAATTATTGGATTTAGGAGGATTTGTTTATGTGTCTTTGGAAGAAACGCGTGAATTTTATAAAGTATTCTTGGATAATGATTCATATTAATTAATTGATTTAAATGAGAAGTAAATTGGTTTAAATGAAATACTAGGGAAAGTTGTAATCTTAACCTATTAAATCTGCAGTTATTCTTGTGAAATTCTAATTTTAATTATTAGTTTTGTTAAGTTTAATTTTCAAATCACAAACAATATTTCGTAGTTTAAAATAGGATTAATTGTATTAAAATTAGTAATTGATAAATATTAGTCTATTTCCTCGTGAGAACGATATCCTTACTTGCTGAATATTACAATTGAATGCGTATACTTGCGTGTTAAAGTGCTATTAAAAAAATTAGGCAACAAATTATTTAATAAAAATCACCAAGTATTAACCCATAACTAACTCAATCTTATTTAAATGAATTAATTTCAAATTATATAATTAAACTACTATTAAATTCCACTAGTTAAATTCCAGAGATTTAAAATCACAACTTCACTTATTGCTTCATTTATGTTAACACGCTTCTCATCAATTATTCTCTATCCTAAATTGTTAATCAAGAACACTAAAGCAGATAAAACCACCTCTCGATGCATAATACCCATACTCACTTAAATCCACAGATGATAGAATTAAGTAAGATACCCTAATTAACTAATCCACTATATCTCTATGTGAATTACAATTAAAAAGGATTTAAAGCACAAGGTCTCTATAAGATTATATATGGCGTAAAGACATATCTCTATCCTAAACACGAATCATGAATTCCATCTATGCAGAAATCACAAACACATGCTATCATGATCAGATCTAAATGTATACACCTCTTCCGATTTCATATAGATTACCACGATAATTGATGGCCAATCAATTAAACAATTAAGTTCAAATCATAATAGACAAGCCTCACTAGAACATAATAATTAATAGCGAAGCATATTAAAATAAACTACACAATAAGATCCATTGTAATCTCAAATAAAGAATTAGTTTATTGAATTAAAACTAAGAATTCACATTTGAATACACATTAAAAAATAAGAATAAGATTAAAGAAAAGAATTGAATCTGTTGTCAGCAAATCTTCATCTTCCTCAAGCTCCTGCTCTTGATCTTCAATGGTCTCCAAGATGCTTCAATCTCCAAAACTAATAAGAATTAGAGTTTATTCCTACTTTAATCTAATCTAATGGAATCATCTCTCTTTTATGCCTCCCATTATAAGACCCCAACTTTTATGAATAAAGATTATTTTTCTCGAAATATATTTTTGAATATTATAGTGTGTGTTTGATATAATATTATAGTTGTGGGTAATATTTATAAATTTTACAAAAAGTATGTAAGACCCCGAATTTTATGAAATAAAAGTATTCAATTTTTCTTATAATTACTATTCAGTAAATGGTTAAATTGATAAAAGTTAAAGTTAAGGGTGATATATGAAATTTTTTCAAACTACGCAAGTGGTTATAAAATAATCATTGTTGTCGGGGAATATTCGTTTAGTCGTGGAATATTCTTTCTGTCGGGGAATATTCGTACGACGGCGCAGCTATTTGTGGGCCCCATAACGAATAACTGTCGGGTGAAGAAAACGACAAATTTGAGTTTTTACAAATAACAGCGTAGTTGTTACCGTTAACACTGTTGGAATACCCGGTGGTTAAAATACAGTAATACACGGTATTGCATAGTATTTTTGAAATTATTGATTCTTACGTAAGAAGGCACTACTCAATAATTGTTACAGTAATTACTGTTCAATATTTTATTTTATTGATTCAATAATTGTTGCATTGATATTTTATATTATTGTTGTTTCAATAATTATTGCTGCACAGTATTTTTCATTATCAGATCAATAATTCATATTATTTGAATAATATTATTAGATAACATTATTGACAATGTCTAGAAAGTTCTGTCTAAGGAGAGGTTTGGTCATCTAATTGCGCGCTAGTAAGGAGAAATCCTTATTAGAAAGCCCCCTCTTTCCTGGGAACGGTCTGGTTGTCATAAATGTGATTCTGTAATATTATTTGTGAATAATTAATTATTGATTCATATGATAAGGAAATATTTATATTATGTGGATATAAATGAGGGATATATTTTTGTGGTTAAAAATGAAGGAGTTAATGTTGAGGTTTTTATCAGTATTTTTGTCGGAATGGAGGTATTAAAAATCAGGATTTTTGAGATATTTTGCGGGGGTTATAATTTTTAATCCGACCGTTGGATCGTGGTAATATTTGGATATGTTATACATATATAAGTTGAGTATATGTCCACAAATTTTGAACCGTTAAAAATGAACGTATGATTTATTATGAATTTTACGAGATGACTGGTTCAGAAATTGTTGAATTTTCGGAGTTTATCATTTTGGTAGAAAATTCTAGAATTGGTGGGCCCCACTTGTGGTTGGTGAAGAAATGTGCTGAATTATATTTCAAATGTGGTGGGTGGGAATAGTAGCAGGTAAAGCCATCAGGTTGCAGGTCAAACCTACCAAAATTTTCCTATAAATAGAGGGCTAAGTTAGAATTGAAAATCACACCAGAAACATAAGCTTTCTCTCTTTCTCTCTCTATATTATGAAGCATATTTTGTGAGTTTTTAGATACTTGGTGAGTTGCTATTCATTAGTGCAAGTTTCCTTCAGCATCATATCCGATATCCAGTCAGAAGTACTGCTCTTTTGAGGTAAGGGATAGTAAGGGATAGTAAGGGATAGTAAGGGATATTAAGGGATTTTAAGGGTTGTTATGATTTTCAGTTTCGTAATTTTTCTGAGCTTCAAAAATTCTGGAAAAATTTGAAATGATATTTTGATGAGTTTTCTTGATTGTGTCCAAAAATGGTGATTTTTGGATGTATAGATTGAGAGTTATGAATTTTATGAGAAAAGATTATTTTAAAAGTAACCGCTTATAATTCCTTGTGGTTAACTCCAAAATTGATGAAATTTTTATTGGGAGTACATGTATATGATAGAAGTATACTCTGTAAATTTCAGAATTTTTAGACAAAAGTATAATTTTTGATAAATGTCTAAATATTCGGCTATTTTGGCCATATGAAAAATAGTAAATGACTTTTAAAAATTCTGAGAAAAATATATGTTCACTATGGGACTATATTATGCTAAATCTCAGAAAAGAAATATTTTTGGAACTGATTTGGTATTTTTTATGAAAATAGTCTAGTTATGAGTAAATGAATTAAATATGTTTTGTGAAGAAAGAAAATTGGAAAATAGGATTTTATGGCTTGAGAATCCTATATGAGGTATATGCAGATTTTTGATGAGGGTTTTGGTTATTGATGATGAAATTGTAAGAGTTGGCATTTTATAATGATTAAATGCATTAATTAGTAAAGTGTAAACAATTAAAATAAATTGTTTATAAATTTAAGTAATGTTATTCTTTCAATATCATTATACCGAAATATTGGTATGAATTTTATTGTGGAATTTCTATCTTTTGTGTCGGGGTTACTATTCATGAGTTACTATTCACGATTTACTATTCATGAGTTACGAATATTACTCTTGAGATTAAAACTATATGTTGATCATATTATTTTTATCATCATATATAACATTTTTATAACCCTGATGTTGAAATTCTCTTTCACTGGAGTGTAAAGATGGGTAGATTATTGGTATGATCATGACTAGGGTTCTCTTTGGCCTGTAGTGCAAAGTTGAATTGTGACTGGTATGATCATGACCATTGAATTTATAATTGAATATCTTAAGCTTAAGTGCAAATGTGAATTGATCAACATGGTTATAATTAATGTTTATATAAATTCTGAAATGATTATATATTTCTTTGAGATATTAATATCTTTGGCCTGTAGTGCAAAGATGAAATATTGATGAATATCTTTGGCCTGTAGTGCAAAGATGAATTGTTGATGAATATCTTTGGCCCGTAGTGCAAAGATGATATGTTGTTGAATATCTTTGGCCAGTAGTGCAAAGATGAACAGATGTTGAGATAAACATGACCAACTGGTGATACAAATGAATATCTTTAGCCCGTAGTACAAAGATGAAATTATTAGTATGATTATGAACAAGAATTGTGATTTGGTATAACCATGATCTTTGATGTTTCAGGTAAAGACAAGTGATGAAAATTATCTTTGTCCTGGATGAGAAGAGGAATTTAGAATCATAATTATGATTATGAGTTATTTATATGATTGTGGACCAGAACTGTTGATTGATGTTACAGGGATAAAACATTGTTGGTGGATTTTTAACATGGAGAAGATAATAGACTTTATAGTCTATTTGACTCTTCTAATGGATTGCATGTTCCGCTGCAACTATGGTTGAAATTTTTATCATTTACCATATGTTCTAAATCTCTGATTTATTATTGATGAAGGCTATTGATAATTTAATTATCTTTAGTCATGATATTCTTTACTGAGCTAGTTGTGCTCACCCTTTTGCTTCACAATTCCTTTCAGGTAATAAGAGTGTAGCTGGGTCGAGCGAGGGTAACGGGAAAATAGAACAGTGGTTTCTAGCTGTGGAGGTTCTCCCGAAGCAGTATAGAAAAGTTCATTTAGTAGTTATATTTGGTGAATCCAATAGGGTAAGGTGTACCCAACGTTGGAAGGGTGGTTTGCCACTATCATACAAGATGTCTAACGACATACAACCTCGTGTCATCATAAGACAGGGATGTGCTCATCCACTTGCTGGGTATATATACGAGCACTACCTATATAATCTTGGTGTTTGTTTAAAGTATAATTCTCAATTAGAGACAGTAGAGATAATGATATGTCAAGAGAAGACTCACCATTGGGAAGAATATGATAGTAATCTTCTCGTTTTTCTATGGGGTCTATTGGGTCAACCAAGGATAATTCTGTGGCCATATGATATCTATCATAACCTAGACGCGTGGCCTCCCATGTACGAAGGTTTCCTTGAGCACTTCCCAAAGATTCTAGTTTCTAAAACAAATTTTTGACTGTACCTTTATGTAAGGTACCTTTGTGAGGTGCTGATACATGATGGTGTCCAATGTCACATTTGGTATATATTTGTATCCAAACTCACAGCATATGTGTTGTTGTATTTTGCACGACAATTGTTGTAATAAAGTTGTAGTTGTTTTCTGTATCATGTATTTGACGACTCAGAATGGGTTGGATGGAATGGACCTATTTTGGGGTTGTTACATTTGGTATCAGAGCTTGGGGATATGATCTCTGGCGGAGATCGGGGAATATAACTAGGAGGGGAGAGATGAGTAAATCCTTCGTTAGTGTGGCCTACCTAAGCTTATTTGTTGGTCAGTCATAATATTGGGATATTATGTGATACGTTAATTTGTTAAATTAACCCTTGTTTTGAAGCTGTATTCTAGAATGATATTTGAAATACAGGAGATGAGCAATGGAGAAATTATGATGACAGGAAAGATGGAATCTGAAATGAAAGGAAGATATTCTCAACTCTTTGAAATATCAGGTACGTAAATTTCGGGGACGAAATTTTATAAGGAGGGGAGATTGTAAGACCCCGAATTTTATGAAATAAAAGTATTCAATTTTTCTTATAATTACTATTCAGTAAATGGTTAAATTGATAAAAGTTAAAGTTAAGGGTGATATATGAAATTTTTTCAAACTACGCAAGTGGTTATAAAATAATCATTGTTGTCGGGGAATATTCGTTTAGTCGTGGAATATTCTTTCTGTCGGGGAATATTCGTACGACGGCGCAGCTATTTGTGGGCCCCATAACGAATAACTGTCGGGTGAAGAAAACGACAAATTTGAGTTTTTACAAATAACGGCGTAGTTGTTACCGTTAACACTGTTGGAATACCCGGTGGTTAAAATACAGTAATACACGGTATTGCATAGTATTTTTGAAATTATTGATTCTTACGTAAGAAGGCACTACTCAATAATTGTTACAGTAATTACTGTTCAATATTTTATTTTATTGATTCAATAATTGTTGCATTGATATTTTATATTATTGTTGTTTCAATAATTATTGCTGCACAGTATTTTTCATTATCAGATCAATAATTCATATTATTTGAATAATATTATTAGATAACATTATTGGCAATGTCTAGAAAGTTCTGTCTAAGGAGAGGTTTGGTCATCTAATTGCGCGCTAGTAAGGAGAAATCCTTATTAGAAAGCCCCCTCTTTCCTGGGAACGGCCTGGTTGTCATAAATGTGATTCTGTAATATTATTTGTGAATAATTAATTATTGATTCATATGATAAGGAAATATTTATTTTATGTGGATATAAATGAGGGATATATTTTTGTGGTTAAAAATGAAGGAGTTAATGTTGAGGTTTTTATCAGTATTTTTGTCGGAATGGAGGTATTAAAAATCAGGGTTTTTGAGATATTTTGCGGGGGTTATAATTTTTAATCCGACCGTTGGATCGTGGTAATATTTGGATATGTTATACATATATAAGTTGAGTATATGTCCACAAATTTTGAACCGTTAAAAATGAACGTATGATTTATTATGAATTTTACGAGATGACTGGTTCAGAAATTGTTGAATTTTCGGAGTTTATCATTTTGGTAGAAAATTCTAGAATTGGTGGGCCCCACTTGTGGTTGGTGAAGAAATGTGCTGAATTATATTTCAAATGTGGTGGGTGGGAATAGTAGCAGGTAAAGCCATCAGGTTGCAGGTCAAACCTACCAAAATTTTCCTATAAATAGAGGGCTAAGTTAGAATTGAAAATCACACCAGAAACATAAGCTTTCTCTCTTTCTCTCTCTATATTATGAAGCATATTTTGTGAGTTTTTAGATACTTGGTGAGTTGCTATTCATCAGTGCAAGTTTTCTTCAGCATCATATCCGATATCCAGTCAGAAGTACTGCTCTTTTGAGGTAAGGGATTGTAAGGGATAGTAAGGGATAGTAAGGGATTTTAAGGGATTTTAAGGGTTGTTATGATTTTCAGTTTCGTAATTTTTCTGATCTTCAAAAATTCTGGAAAAATTTGAAATGATATTTTGATGAGTTTTCTTGATTGTGTCCAAAAATGGTGATTTTTGGATGTATAGATTGAGAGTTATGAATTTTATGAGAAAAGACTATTTTAAAAGTAACGCTTATAATTCCTTGTGGTTAACTCCAAAATTGATGAAATTTTTATTGGGAGTACATGTATATGATAGAAGTATACTCTGTAAATTTCAGAATTTTTAGACAAAAGTACAATTTTTGATAAATGTCTAAATATTCGGCTGTTTTGGCCATATGAAAAATAGTAAATGACTTTTAAAAATTCTGAGAAAAATATATGTTCACTATGGGACTATATTATGCTAAATCCCAGAAAAGAAATATTTTTGGAACTGATTTAGTATTTTTCATGAAAATAGTCTAGTTATGAGTAAATGAATTAAATATGTTTTGTGAAGAAAGAAAATTGGAAAATAGGATTTTATGGCTTGAGAATCCTATATGAGGTATATGCAGATTTTTGATGAGGGTTTTGGTTATTGATGATGAAATTGTAAGAGTTGGCATTTTATGATGATTAAATGCATTAATTAGTAAAGTGTAAACAATTAAAATAAATTGTTTATAAATTTAAGTAATGTTATTCTTTCAATATCATTATACCGAAATATTGGTATGAATTTTATTGTGAATTTCTATCTTTTGTGTCGGGGTTACTATTCATGAGTTACTATTCACGATTTACTATTCATGAGTTACGAATATTACTCTTGAGATTAAAACTATATGTTGATCATATTATTTTTATCATCATATATAACATTTTTATAACCCTGATGTTGAAATTCTCTTTCACTGGAGTGTAAAGATGGGTAGATTATTGGTATGATCATGACTAGGGTTCTCTTTGGCCTGTAGTGCAAAGTTGAATTGTGACTGGTATGATCATGACCATTGAATTTATAATTGAATATCTTAAGCTTAAGTGCAAAGGTGAATTGATCAACATGGTTATAATTATTGTTTATATAAATTCTGAAATGATTATATATTTCTTTGAGATATGAATATATTTGGCCTGTAGTGCAAATATGAATGTTGATGAATATCTTTGGCTGTAGTGCAAAGATGAATTGTTGATGAATATCTTTGGCCTGTAGTGCAAAGATGAACTGTTGTTGAATATCTTTGGCCCGTAGTGCAAAGATGAACAGTTGTTGAATAACTTTGGCCTTGATACTGTAGTGTGCAAAGATGGATTATTAGTATGATTATGAACAGGAACTGTGATTTGGTATAACCATGATCTTTGATGTTTCAGGTAAAGACAGGTGATGAAAATTATCTTCGTCCTGGGTGCGAAGAAAAATTTAGAATCACAATTATGATTATGAGTTATTCATATGATTGTGGAAAGGAACTTTGAGTGATGTTACAGGGATAAAACATTGTTGGTGGATTTTTAACATGGAGAGAAGATAATAGACTTTATAGTCTATTTGACTCTTCTAATGGATTGCTCGTTCCGCTGCAACTATGGTTGAAATTTTTATCATTTACCATATGTTCTAAATCTCTGATTTATTATTGATGAAGGCTATTGATAATTTAATTATCTTTAGTCATGATATTCTTTACTGAGCTAGTTGTGCTCACCCTTTTGCTTCACAATTCCTTTCAGGTAATAAGAGTGTAGCTGGGTCGAGCGAGGGTAACGGGGAAATAGAACGGTGGTCTCTAGCTGTGGAGGTTCTCCCGAAGCAGTAGTATAGAAAAGTTCATTTAGTAGTTATATTTGGTGAATCCAATAGGGTAAGGTGTACCCAACGTTGGAAGGGTGTTTGCCACTATCATACAAGATGTCTAACGACATACAACCTTGTGTCATCATAAGACAGGGATGTGCTCATCCACTTGCTGAGTATATCTACGAGCACTACCTATATAATCTTGGTGTTTGTTTGAAGTATAATTCTCAATTAGAGACAGTAGAGATAATGATATGTCAAGAGAAGACTCACCATTGGGAAGAATATGATAGTAATCTTCTCGTTTTTCTTGGGGTCTATTGGGTCAACCAAGGATAATTCTGTGGCCATATGATATCTATCATAACCTAGACGCGTGGCCTCCCATGTACGAAGGTTTCCTTGAGCACTTCCCAAAGATTCTAATTTCTAAAACAGTTTTTGACTATACCTTTATGTAAGGTTATTTGTGAGGTGCTGATGTCCATGATGGTGTCCAATGTCACATTTGGTATATATTTGTATCCAAACTCACAGCATATGTGTTGTTGTATTTTGCACGACAATTGTTGTAATAAAGTTGTAGTTGTTTTCTGTTTCACATTATGTATTGACGACTCAGAATGGGTTG